>JAHIAL010000062.1:0-730019 GCA_021605145.1 Aegilops bicornis | reverse complement strand
CGTGGGGGCGGACGGGCGAGTCGTCCGTGGCGTTGTAAGGTGGTGCGGACGGGCGAGTCAGCCGATGATGATGGCATAAACCGGACAGCGACACCCTGTCCATGTAGCCGCGCGATACAGCCGAACATGCATCCGTGGTATAACACCACCCCCTTTTTTTCTTTTAATAGTTGCCCCGGTATATTTTGCCGGATGCTGGCGCTAGATAATGCATAGTGCTGCTTTTGTTTTTGACAAAAGAATTGATTGGTTCCGTGTCTTCTAGTGCGTGAGCTCTCCATATAACCCGGCTGGTACTTTTTGAGCCGGAATTTCTGGAACCAGAACTTCTTGATAATCCGGTCGGAACTTTTGATAATCCAGAACTTTTGAACCGGAACCTCTTGATAATCCGGCCGGAACTTTTGATAATCCGGAACCTTTGAACCGGAACTTCTTGATAATCCGGAACCTTTGAATCGGAACCTCTTGATAATCCGGAACCTTTGAATCGGAACCTCTTGATAATCCGGTCGGAACTTTTGATAATCCTGAACCTTTGAACCGGAACCTCTTGATAATCCGGCCGGAACTTTTGATAATCCGGAACCTTTGAACCGGAACCTCTTGATAATCCGGCCGGAACTTTTGATAATCAGGAACCTTTGAACCGAAAGCTCTTGATCATCCGGCCGGAACTTTTTGCTAATCCGGAAGTATTTGATAATCCGGAACTTTTCTAAGGCCTAAATCGGAACTCTTTGACGACTCGGACAGAACCTTTCGGCAATGCGGTTGGAACCCTTCGGTGATTCGGACTGAACTTTTCGTCCAGGCGATCGGGACTCTTTGATGATTCAGACAGAACCTTTCGTTCAGACGGTCGGAACTTTTCAATGATCCAGCCGGAACTTTCCGACAAACCGGCGGAACCTTTCGATGAGCCTGACGGAACTTTTTCGGCAAGCCGGCTGGAACTCTCCGATGAACCGGCCGAAAGTTTTTCATTGAGCCGGACGGAACTTCTCGATCCCTAGGATAGCGCCCTTCAAGAACTCAACACCACCATGCGCAGGCCCCACGGTGGGCGCCAACTATCGTGGAATTGTCACGGCAGATGTCCTTAGTGTCGAGGACTTAGTCGCGAGGCCAACACATCTATGTGGTAGCTTGAGAGGGTTGAGCGGAATCGAGAGACGCAACACAAGACAGGGATTTAAACGACTTCGGCCCCGGGAAACATCATCCGGTAAAAACCCTACATCTTTGTTTGAGGCTAGGTCTCATTATCATCACGAGGGAGTCGCCAAACGGCTCTCCTCTTTGTGTCTAGTCCTAAGATTGTTTCTTCTTGCTTGTAGCTTGTCCCTCTTGGGAACCCTGCCTCCTTATATAAGTTAGAGGGGCGGGTTACATGTGGAGTCCTAGTAGGACTAGGACTAGCATATCTTCTACTACAAGTCGGATACAAGTCCGGGTCTTGATTCCTTGTAAGGGAAATATTCGTCATGCCTTTCCTCTTAAACCAGCCCACCATAGTATGAACCGGCCTTCATGAACCGCCTTGATTGGGCAACCGGGTCTTGTCGCTCCTCGACCCGCCACGGGTTACTAATGAACCGCCAAGACCGGGCGGGTAGCCCATGAACCGCCAAGCTCCGGGCGGGTTACCAGTGAGTCGTCCAGTCCGGCTGGGTTATACTTCCGGCCGGTTTACGCCACGGGGTATATCCCCGACATGGGCCGACCATAACGGGCCATCGTTAATAGGCCGTATTTCATGACGCTATGAAAATGGCCCAACGTGTTAACGGACCACAAACGGGCCGACTGTAACCACGGGCTGAATTTGGCCCATAAGCGAAAAAATGACAAGAACGATGCCGTAAGTAAAGCGAATCGCCGGAAATGAGCCCAAGAATAAATGGGCTCCGAAGGCCGAAGATAACATATCGGAAACGGCCCAACGCGGAATAACGGGCCCTTAATGGGTATAAAGTGATACACTTGTTCATTACGGGCCGCCACCACAGGTAGTTAATGGGTGTAAAGTAATACCTTTGTTCATTACGGGCCAGTTTCACCACGGGCGTTAATAGGCCAAGAGTTACATAGGGCCTCATATGGGTAGAAAGGCGTCATGGGCCATACATGGGCCGGTGGCGAAAACAGTCGAATCATATTGGGTGGCCGGATGATGCTCTCGGGCCTAATTCAGATAGGGCGTAACGGCCTTGGGTTAGTGGGTACGTAAATGGGCTATATCACGAGCAGTGCGTTAATGGGCTTTACATGGGCGGCCGCCACCTTTGACCAAGTCAAATGGTGGCCTTTTCACGTGAATGGGCCTCTGTTGGGCAATGTACACTGTCGACGTATCATAGGCGTATACATCCAATGAGTGGATGACATCATCGTCCCAACGGTGAGCCGACACATGTTTCCTCCGACCAATGATGATTTTACATGTGGAAAATCCCCATTGGTCGGGTACATTAATGGGTTATCGGATCCAAAACCCGACCCGATAGCTTAACGGTGTTCCGTTATGGTGGATGCCACGTGTCGGTCACCCTTGACGAAAAGCACTTTTGTGACGCAGCGATTTATCGTCATGGAAGTGGACACTTAGTGATGATAATTTTGGTAATGTCATGGAACACTTCTCTGACGACGGTATGACTATCTTGATTACATCATAAATTTGTCATGGATGTACATGCATGACAAAAACGCGACCTACTGTGACAAACACGTATCATCACGGAAGTGTATTTTTTTTGTAGTGTTGACCATATCACATCAAAAACAAGTTAGACGTCTTCTACTTTGTTGTTGCAATTTTTACGTGGTTGTTCTGGAAATTTTGAGCAAGAACCGTTCTTACCTATGCATTAAAACCACAACGATATTCCGTCAAGTTAGTGTTGTTTTAACCTTCTCAAGGACCGAGGCGTAGTCACACTCGGTTCAACTAAAGTTGGGAACCGACACACTTGACCACCCAATGTGCAAAAAGCACGTCGGTAGAACCGATCTCGCATAAAGCGTCTGGCGTAATTTCGGTCCGGGCCGCTTCATCCAACAATACCGCCGAACCAAAGTATGACATCTTTGGTAAGCGGTATGACTTGTATCTCCCACAAATCACTTGTGTTCTACTCATGCATATAACATCTACGCATAAACCTGGCTCGGATGCCACTGTTGGGGAACGTAGTAATTTCAAGAAAATTCCTATGCACATGCAAGATCATGGTGATGCATAGCAATGAGAGGGGAGAGTGTCATCTATGTACCCTCGTAGACCGTAAGCGGAAACGTTATGACAACATGGTTGATGTAGTCGTATGTCTTCACGATCGATCGATCCCAAAGACCGGTTATTCTGGCACCTCCACAATTTGCTACGTTCGACCAGTGATCAAGGTTGGAAAAAGCGTTATTAGGCGACGCCTCGGGCTCGGCGATAGCCCATCAGCGTAACTTTGGGCCTAATCGGTCCTCTGGCGGGCCCATCGCTTAAGCGAAGCAAGGCGTGCGCCTAGGCACTAGGAAGCGGAGAAAGCGGTGAGGGGCGGCGCTAAGGCGGAGCAAGGCGGACCCGGAGATGCAACGGAGGGTGCTAGCATGCGGGAAGGTGGCGAGAGAATCACGAGAAGATTGCGAGATGATTGCGGGCAGTTTGCCGGCGGGAGGAGCGGAGAGATTAGGTTAGGTTAGGTTTCCGTCTAAACATGAGGCTCAAATCCAGGGCCAAAGCTCCCAATGGCTTCACACATTAACTTGAAATCATCATTGTCACAAGCATTGAATGGTATAGCTACAAATGTAATCCGGTCGGCAAACTGCCCGCAATCATCTCGCAATCTTCTCGCGATTCTCTCGCCACCTTCCCGCATGCTAGCACCCTCCCGTTGCATCTCCGGGTCCGCCTTGCTCCGCCTAGCGCCGCCCCTCACTGCTTTTCTCCGCTTCCTAGTGCCTAGGCGCACGCCTTGTTCGCCTAAGCGATGGGCCCGCCCAGGAAGGACCGATTAGGCCCAAAGCTCTGTGATGGGCTATCGCCAGAAGCGCTTTCTGTTGAGGCGTACGCCTAATAACGCTTTTTCCAACCTTGGGTATGATCAATGTGTTACTTGCCTTGCTGACGATTCGCAAACCCTAGAGACTCGTAGTAGCACGCTTCGCACTCCGGAAATTCTATCACAAACAAACAATAGCATACATAAGCACTCAAGCATAGATGCACGGGTAAAACTTAGATGAGAAAGTCCAATCTTAAAAATTCAACTGAAGAGTTTCAATTTGCAAAAAGAATCAATCGAATCGGAGCTACCAAACTGAAACTACGGTCAAAAGAACTTTGATTCAAATCTGCTTGAAACCAAATTTTAAATTTTCAAAACCATGTTCAAGTTTTTTAACCGGAAAGAGGGGTTCAAGACAAAGATATTGGCGTTGGTTTCACTGGATTTGGACGAACGGTTAAAAAGTTGCGAGGGTTTGAAGATCAGGGGCTAATCTGCGATAAAAATAATCGCGGATAGGTCCCTGGCCGAAAATAGAAATAAAAAGAAAAATCTATTGGACGAACGTCCGCTAATAGAGACCATTGAATCTAATTCGCTCACATGTAAACTAAACAAACGAACATTCAGATTAGATCTAAACCAGAAAACCGATTGGTTAAAAACAAGGAGTAGATCTAGGGTTTAAAAACGAACGGACGGAACAAAACCGTGGCGGCGACGAGTCAGCGGAATCGTGAGGCGGCGGCTCCATGAGCGGGTGGCGTTAGGCGTGAGGCTCCTCGGCTGACAGCGCTGGTGGCGGTATGTGTGCAGCATGTAAGGGTGCATGAAAGTGGCGTGTGCAAGTGGCAGTGAGGGGGGCGGCGGCTTTAAAGCCCCCGGTCTTCGACTTGGGAGAGGCGGCAGACGGCACAAGGCTGTGAGGCGGAGGCGAGGCGCTGAAGGGCTTACTGGTCATGCCCGATTCCAGAGTTTTTTAATAAATCCCGCCGAAAAGGAAAAATCCTAAATAAATATAAAAAATCTAAAAATTCCAAAAACAATTTTCACCGTCTAAATAAAATATTTGGAACAAAGTGAACTTTTTCTGGCCTAAAAATGCAACGAAAAATGCATATTTTTCTAATTCAAATAAAATAGCAATAAAAATCCAAATAAAATATTTATTTGATTTTAACATTTTCCCCAATACTTATTTTATTTTGGAGAAGTCATTTTATCTCCTCTCTTTTATTTGTATATTGGAAATATTTCGGAAAGAAAAATTATTAAAACCGAAATGATCCTTTTTTTAAATTTGAGAAAATTCAAATATGAAAATGAATGAAATCCCCAACTCTCTCCATGGGTCCATGAGTTGCTTAAGATTTCAAGGATTGCAAACAAAATGCAAATAAAATATAATATGCATATGATAACCTATGTATAACATCCAAATTGAAAATTAGTATGTTACACTTCTTTTATGCGCCATCGAGTGTAGTGACAACATATGTGTCCTGGTCGATGGTCTTTACATACGGTGTTCTTCGCCCACACAAAAAAGCCTGGAAACACTATGAATATAAAAACGACCATGTTAATTCTCAATCGACAAAGAATCCAGATAAATCTTTATCAATTCTAGTCTTCTAGAACCATCAGATTTGCATTGCCATAGGAGTTGTAAGCAGGAAGCCACTAAGGTTTTCCCAGTTGCGAGTGAGTGAAAAAAATCAACCAATACAAAAATGTTTACATAGTATTAAATCGTGGGATGACGTTACTTGACTGAGTAGACCAAGTTTTAGGCACACCCATATGAAAAAGGCGACAATTTTGTTATCGGTTCGTGTGACATTTTGTTTTCACCGTGGTGTGTGTATCTTTTTGCGGTAAATATTGTGTATTTTGTTCCTTTCTCTAAAGGTCAAGATTTCTGCGCGGCCGTGAAACTTTCGGCGGTCGGTGTGGCCGTTCGATCTGGCGAGGTGGGCCACAGGATCTGTTCCTCCTCCTTTCTCGCCGCAGGTCAAAATCTCGATATCTCTCTCCTCGGCGAACACGCTGCGCCCTCTCGGCACCCAGCGCCACCATCCCTTTCGCCCGCGCCGCTCTTAAGCTCTGCAGCGCTTCGCCGCCGATCGGCGCCCTCGTCTCCTTCCGTGTTTCCCGTCGGTTCCGTGCATGCAAGGCGTGTCCCGTAGTTGCAGCTCCCCATGACGACGGCTGACTCCGACATGCCGCCCGGTTGCAGGTCATGACACCTCCGTCGCCATTTCGTGCCCACGGTATCAATTTCGATCTTGTTCATAGCAAAAAAGCGGAGACATTCCAAAGAAAAACAAGCTTTCAAAAAAACATTATATGGTTCCAAAAAAAATTGTGTGGTTCCAGCAAAAAATGAGATGGTTTTCAGCAAAACGTTGATATGCTTGTCGCAAAGAAATTACATGGTTCCAACAAAATCAGATTATGGTTCCAGCAAAAAAATATAAATGCAACAAAGGGTTGTAGCAAAAACATGGTTTGGTCCCAACAAAAATTAGAGCATGGTTGTAGCAAAAATCGATTGGGAAAACAGACGATATCATGGAGATGGATGTAGCAAAAATCAATAAAACATCGGTAGTAACAAAAGAAAAAACGGATGTAGCAAAATGGTTCGATGGTTCCAGCCAAAATCCACTGTGGTAGCAGATTTTGGGGAGGGAGGGTGGAGGTGGGTGGTAGCAAAAATATGGGCTGGTTCGGCAAAATCAAAGCATGGTTGTAGCAAAAATCTGTCGTGACCATGGAGAGCAAAGGCAACAACCGATTCTTGGCCGGTGTGATGGTGACGAGCGCTAATTGCAGTCCACCGGTTGCAGCTCCCAGCGTGCTTCCTCCCTCTGTCCTCGCCGTCCCATGGCTCATCTCTGGTCTCTGTGGCAATCGAGGAGCAGGAAGGGGAAAGGCTGATGAGCTACAAGATAAAAAGGAGAAAATCTCGTGGGAGAGGGAAGAAAACACGGCGGATGGGGTCCGCCCGGTGGCAGCCTCACGGAGAAGCCATGGAGCTCATGCCGAGCCGGACGCAGAGAGAGACAGAGAGGTTGCGGAGATGTGGATGGGGGCGAGAGGATAAGGTGCGTATATGATACGATGGATCTGGACTGTGGAGCAGAGGATAAAAAAAAAGTCTATATGTAGGCCCTTGTGCTGCGTGGCCGAGCGACCGGCCGAGCGTTCGGCCGGTCAGCCGGGGGCAAACGTTTTCCTTCTCTAAAAGTAAAGATACTGTTTTGGCTCCTAGCTGACATAGTAGAAACACTGCATTTACGTTGATCAAATGATCAAATACTGCATTTTTTTAGTAAATCAGACACTGTACGTTCTTTTTTTTGCATCAAATGCTGCATTTTGCACCAACAACTTACACACGCACAAAAAGTGGGGCTATGCGGTCGGATCACGATCCATACCGTGAGCAAAATAAGCCCAGTAAGACAGGCCCATCAGTCTAACATGGAGAGATTTCACGCTCTGGCCATATAAGATCCCGCCTCCCGCAGCTTAGGGTTTCTTCCCGGGCTCTGGCGGCGGATTAGGGTTTCACCTGCGTCCATTCTCAACGTAAGCCTGCGAGCAGCGCCGCCGCCTATACCATGATGGATCTTGCTTCAGATCGCTCGTACGTAACCTTGCGTGCGTCCGTTGCAGGTTAGCAGGAGCGAGCGGGAGTCCGGCCATGGCGCCGTCGCAGCCCAAGTCAGGGCTCTTCGTGGGCATCAACAAGGGCCACGTCGTCACCAAGCGCGAGCTGCCGCCTCGCCCGTCCGACCGCAAGGGGGTAAGCCGTCCCTAGCCCCCGATATCCTCCTTCTCCTGCCCATATGCGCGTCTTCTGCTATGTTCTCAGTGCGCGATTGATCTGCCCATTTAGATTGTGCTGGCCTCTGACTATTCTCTAGATCTGTGTTTGCTCGGCAGTTCCGTTGTTTTAGTCTACTAGTTTAGTATTATTTTCGTGTCCGTTGTTTTTATGATCAAAAGAGGGTGGCGAGGTAGATGTTAAGAATACGTAGCATAGCATGGTTGATGCTACTGAAGGGCAAAAGTAGTCGGGTTAAATATCTGTGAGGTGTACCTTGTATTGCATGGAAGCTCGCCGAATTGAGACCAACTGATAAAAAAATTCTACACATTGGGAGCAGCCTTGTGTCTGCAGTGATGTAATGATGCGTGAACACACGTTTGATATTTCAGAAGTCCCTGGCGGTTGATAGTTGTTGGTTATGAAATGTGACCGCTCAATCAAGTACCTTATAATTTCATTTCTAAAGTATCACTGACTGTAGTACACATCTTTTTGAAGAATATTGCAATATTATCTGTAACAGTTTTGCTAAAGCTAAATTTGCCACAAGTATTGCACATCTAAGTCCTATGTCGTTGATCTTACACCGAGACTCGTGTGGGTATATTCTTTTTCCTTTTCCTTTTTCTTTTTAATACTTGATTGAGTCTCTTAGATGTGCAATAACTAGGGCACATCTGGATAGGCCCTAGACAGACCCTATCTGTAAATAGTTGTAAATGCAGTTTTCAATGCCATCTAGTATTAGTCTTAATTCTCCTATTGTTCAATACTTTGATGCATAACCATGGCCTTACATAACTTGGGAGCATTGATAGCCTCTTGTTTTCATGTGTAAATCTGGAATTCTGGATTCTGTATTGGGCTTGAATACCCACACGGGCCTGTTGTATTCTGCAGTGAAGTAATAGCCAATGCAGAAGGAGTACCTTCCTTCCTTGCATATTATTTACTGTTGTCAGGTCATGTTGAAAGTAAAATAGGACCTTGCTGTGTTTGGGACCAAATTGTTATTCGGCTATTCTAGCTGGCTTTTTTTAGCGAATTGTAACTTGTGTGAAACCGAAACAAAGTTAACTTACATGCTCCTATATGCTCAGCTGAATTATTATAACATGTCTATCCAGTTTGCAGTTATTCTTACAATGTTATCTTGGCATATTTTGCAGAAAGGTACCAAGAGGGTGCATTTTGTCAGGAACTTGATTAGGGAGGTTGCTGGATTAAGCTCCCTATGAGAAAGCGTATCACTGAGCTTCTTAAGGTTGGAAAGGACAAGCGTGCACTCAAGGTCGCCAAGAGAAAGCTTGGTACTCACAAGAGAGCAAAGAAGAAGAGAGAGGAGATGTCAAGTGTCCTTAGGAAGATGAGGTGTGTAACCACTCGACTCACCATTTATATTATGAACATTATTTGACTCTGCTGTCCTATTATTCTGTTTTCCTTTTTGCTCTGGACTACTTAGTTACCTAGAGCATTGCATAGTGCATCCTCTAGCATTAGGAGAATTATGAATTTGTTGGGTTTGAAAGTGAATTGAAGACAAAAAGAATTCCTTAACATTAAGAAATGCTGTGCTGGCTTCCAGCCAAGCTTAAATAAAGCGCTAGGTCTAAATTCCTTTTTTTAATCTCTGCTTAGTGCCTATCTCGTCTCTGCCTAGTGCCTACCTTGTAGTGTGTGTGCCGGGGCACGCTTAGCATGACTAGGCCCTAGGTGTTCTGTTGTTGCATTCGCCTATGCACGCTTAAACGAACGCCTATGCACTCAACAATTCTTCCAGCAATTTAAAAATAAAATTAGACGTGGCTTTTCTCCCTGTCAAGTAGTGCAGGTTGTAGACAGCAGTTTCCACTTGGAAGATGATGGTGTTTTCGGTGTTGCATATATAATGCAATCTTCACCATAATTATGTTTCTATTGCTTGTAGTTCTTTAGGTTTTTCTTTTGCCTGACCATTTTCATGTCTTCTACATTCAGGCAATAACAGTTGCAATTCTGTTTTGCTGTAACAGTTGGTATATAAATGACTAAAATGTTCTCTCGTGATATGCAGGTCTGCTGGTGGTGGTGGTGCTGGTGACAAGAAGAAATAGAGCGTGGCTAGTTGGTGAATTTTATCCTAAAACTCTGTCCTGTATTACCAGTCCGTACCTATAGAGCTATGGCCATTGTGTTGGATTGTGGAACTATTAAATTTGACGCTCTTAAGCCTGTGGTTTCTATTCTGAGAAGACCAATCTTTTTAAGATTTTTACACGAGTTTGGTGCCTTTGTTTTATTATTACTTGCTTTGTTTGATTACTTGGCACAAAGCTGTTTATTGCATTATGTAGCCTGTCTGTTTTGTACCTGCAATTGTTGTATGTTTTCAGTAGGCGAATTGCTGTAGGAAGCCCTGCCACGGTGTGAACTAGGATCCCATACACCTATTACAGCATCCATTTCTGGCAGAAACTTGATTTACCAATTGTCAACTGTATGAGCATCTGTTAATAGCGCCTTCCTAGTACAAAACATCTTCACATATGTAAGGTGCATTTGTTTTTTGATAAAAATCCACAATCCAAGGTGCATTTGTTCTAATTCCTTGTAATTCTGTTATTGGCCCTCAAAAAAAGAAAGTATCTCTTCTCTGATTGCATGTATCTCTTCTTAGAGAAAAAAAAAAGGAAATTTCATTCTAAATTGCCGTATTAGATAAGGGTAATTTCATCCTCTATATTATGTGCCTTGGTCATCGTGTCGAAAATAATACATAAAGGAATGAATGTAGTAGAAAACACTGTTTTGACCCCGCATTTGTTCTAATTCCTTGTAAGTCTGTTATTGGCCCTCAAAAAAAGAAAGTATCTCTTCTCTGATTGCATGTATCTCTTATTAGAGAAAAAAAAAAGGAAATTTCATTCTAAATTGCCGTATTAGATAAGGGTAATTTCATCCTCTATATTATGTGCCTTGGTCATCGTGTCGAAAATAATACATAAAGGAATGAATGTATTATAAAACACTGTTTTGACCCCCCCCCCCCCCCCCCTTTCAGCAAGGAAAGAATTCCTTGTTCAACACTTTCAAATTTCGTTTCCCTATCTGACACTGAAGAAATGTTTCTTATCTAATACCAACTTTAAATTTTGTTCACAATATAACACTTCCGTCAATTTTGACCTAATGGTGTTAAATGACACTTGAAATGACAAGTTTACACCTAAGTCCGATCAAGGTTCATAATCCCCCCTCTCACAGAGGCGGGCGGCCGATTGCTATGCAGGGTCGTCCGTATGACGAGTCTCAAGGAGACGTAAGCTGTGACTGCTGTGACCTCAATCTACGCAAGCTGATCCACGGTTCCGCCGCAAAAACCCCTCAAGGCAGGGGCGGCAGATCCTTTTTTTATAGCATCTGGCGGCAGATCCTATTTGGCGCTTCAAGCGTGCAGTTTGCAGACGGGCGCCTGAAGCCCTCCAAGCTGGGCCGGCCCGTTTAGCTATTTTTCCTTTTTATTTTCCTTTTTGTTTTTTCTTTACTTAAATTTCGTGAACTTTTTCCAAAATTTCAAATTCAATGACATTTTTGAAAAAACTGATGAACTTTTTCAATTTGATGAACTCTTTTAAAATTTGATGAACCTTTTTTCAAATTGATGATTTTTTTCAAGTTCATGTTTTTTTAAAATTCTTGAACATTTTTCAATTCATGATTTTTTTTGTATTCTCCCTGTTTTTTCCATTTCTTTCGCAAATGTGAACGTGTACATGGGCCGCCCACCAGCGTGGCGTGGGCGCCGAGGAGCTTCCTTGGCGCTTGAAGTCTCGAATAGGAGCTTCCAAGACGGAGGCCAAAGCACAACGGATGAGAGTGGGCAGGCGTTGGCGAGTTCGTGGTGGAGTGTTGGTTGCTAGATGTATTCACCCAAACACAACGCACATCCGCACAAAGCTAGCTCAAGTCGAGAAACACACATATAAAAGTAGTATAAAAGTTAGGAAAATTTTCTATAGGATCCAATCCTATAAAAGTCGTATGCAATTCCTTCTAATCAAAAGAGCCCTCAAATCGGTCTATTTGTATGCTGGCATCTCTATTTGTAATGTGTTTATGCCGATTCTCTCCCGGAGGATGTTGAAGTTTTTGTCCGTTAATTGTGGATTGTTTTGGAGTAGGAGGACATCCTCAAACGAGCCGTTATATTTCTCCATAGTGCCATCCTCCGCAACCCATACCTGGCTCTTCTGCTCATCTTCACAAACTCAAGATATCAAGTAGAACACTAGTGACTAACCAAAGACCAGAGCACCAGTAAATTCATCCATAGCATTAGCCAGGTGTTCATAGACCACGGGTGTCTTGTGTGCAAGTTGGTAGATGCAGCTATATACTAGCACCTCCGAGGCTTTGAATTTGTACCTATTCTTATACATTTTCATTGCATCTTATTCACCAATGTCAAACTTAAAAAAATGTTTCATAGCAATTGTGCATTGCGCCTTCTGCTATCTATAATAACTACTCCCTCCGTCCCATAATATAATAGCGTTTTTCACACTACACTAGTATAAAAAACGCTCTTATATTATGGGACGGAGGAAATATCATGCATACGTCTATGGAACCAAGAACGTTTCTCACAGACGATGCCAATCAACTCACAAAAACATGACGGCTATGGAAACTTCTATAGGCTTTGTTTGGTTGCTTAGGAAACTTTTCCACTACAAAAAAAACTTACTCCCTGCGTTCCATATTAGTTCTCACTGATTTAGTACGCCTTTGTGCTAAATCGTCGACAACTAATATAGAACGATGAGAGTATTTATTATCCCTAAGAAAGAAAATGATTTTGTACTTCTAAATTTGTGATTGCATGATATGGTTTTGTTGATTTACTAGAGAGTAAAAACTTGATTCTGAAAAAAGAGAGATCTGAATTGGAAAATGGACTTATGTGTTTCAGCAAAGCAACATTTTTCACAAATAACACGGGAATTTCAGGACACAATTATGAAATAGAAACCATTTAATAATTAATGCTAGTAGTAGCATAATGAGAGTTGCAAGAGACAATAAATCCTAAAATAACCCCAAACATCCATATAATAACTCAAATTGAACACATCTTTTGTTCTAACTCCAGGTAATAAACACCTGAATTAACTCCATAATATACTCCAAGCAAAACCACAAGAAAGAGTAAACTCTCACTATCTCTCCAAGAAACCGCCAGGTCAGCACCAACAACCCTCCTCTCTATCACTTTCCCCTTCCCGTTTTTATTCCCCGGCTCTCCGCGGACCCGGCGAGCTCCGCTACCATCCCAGACCCGGTAACCCACCCGCTCCTCGCCGGCGCGCCGCCGATGAAGCGCGCGCGCAGCTCCGAGATCTTCCTCGGCGGCCGGGCGCGCGCGCGCAGGCGCCTGGCGCCCCTCCTCGCCGCGGCGGCCTTCGCGTACCTCGTCTTCGTCTCCGTCAAGCTCTCCGGCCTCGGCAGCTGGGAGGACGCCGCGGCTATCCCCCGGCCGGAGACCGCCGCCTCGCGAGGCGAGCTGCTGCAGCGCGATGTCCCCGAGTGGGCGTCCCGCGGGCGCCGCGCCGCGGGGGGCGGTGCTGCTGTCACGGGGTACGGCCGCATCACCGGGGAGATCTTCCGGCGCCACGAAGCTCTTGGTGGGGGAAGTCGGAGGAGGTGGGGCCTGCGGGGAAACTTCTCCGAGCTCGAGCGCATGGCCGCGGAGGCGTGGGCGCTCGGGGCCAAGGCGTGGGAGGAGGCCTCCGCGTTCTCCGGCGACGTGGACGCCATCGTCTCGGGCGACGGCGCGGCGGTCGAGTGCCCCACCTCGCTCGAGCTCGGTGGCGGCGGGGAGGGCGAGACGGCCGCGTTCCTGCCGTGCGGGCTGGCGGTGGGGTCCGCGGTGACGGTCGTGGCGACGGCGCGCGAGGCGATGGCGGAGTACGTGGAGGCGCTGGAGCGGAGCAGGAGCGGGAACGGGACGGTCATGGTGGCGCAGTTCGCGGTGGAGCTGCGCGGCCTGCGCGCCTCCGAGGGCGAGGACCCGCCCAGGATCCTCCACCTCAACCCGCGGCTCCGCGGCGACTGGAGCCGTCGGCCGGTGCTGGAGATGAACACCTGCTTCCGCATGCAATGGGGCAAGGCGCAGCGCTGCGACGGCACCCCCTCCAAGGACGATGACCATGGTGCGTGCGCTCAGCTCATTGTACTGCAGTTAGCTGTAATTGAGCTTGCTTACTTTGCTGTCTTTCTGCTCCGGGCACAAGGACAATGCAACATTGCCGGTTCAGTAACCAGTAATCTGTATGGGTCAATATACCATTCTGCATTGATCTTCCGTTCTCCATTCACATGCACGCCAGTTTGTGTTTATTTGAATCACTTGCTCATTAGTTATTTTGACTGTTCGTAGAGTTGTAGCAATGATTTTAGTTCCTGTACAATTGGACTTACTGGTACTAGTTGACAGAAAAGGGGATGCTACGTGTAATTGCGTGCGCTCCATAGTTTTTCAGATTTTCCGTATACAATTGTAATGTATTGGCTGGATCATGTTTTACCAATCTGTCTCCCAAAATGTTTTCTGATGCTATATATCTTCTACTATGTTTTTCTTTTTGAAATGGTATCAACCCTCGCCTCCACGCCTCCGTATCAGTTGACATTACCTCTATGCGTGCTGACAGTGTTGTTAACTTTTTGCAGTCGATGGGTTTCCAAAATGTGAGAAATGGGAACGGAGGGACATGGCTGATTCAAAAGAAACAAAAACAAGCTCATGGTTCAACAGGTTCATCGGCCGAGCAAAGAAACCAGAAATGACCTGGCCATACCCATTTTTAGAGGGGAAGATGTTTGTTCTCACTATCCAAGCTGGTGTTGAAGGATACCATATTAATGTAGGGGGTCGTCATGTTGCCTCATTTCCTCATAGGATGGTAAATTCTATTCCTATGACAAAGATTTTATTCGGTGTATACAATTACAGATGTTGTACAGTTCTGCAAATGAAAATACTGACTGTTTTTGTTCTGAATGTTTATCAGGGATTCACTCTCGAAGATGCAACTGGTTTAGCTGTAACAGGTGGCATAGATGTTCACTCGGTGTATGCAACCTCTCTTCCGAAGGCTCATCCTAGTTTTTCCCTGCAAAATGTCTTGGAAATGTCTGATAAGTGGAAGGCTCGCCCTGTGCCAGAGGAACCGATTCAGCTTTTTATTGGCATTCTCTCTGCTACAAACCATTTTGCTGAGCGGATGGCTATTAGAAAAACTTGGATGCAGTTTCCTGCAATCCAATTGGGAAATGTGGTTGCTCGATTCTTTGTCGCACTGGTAAGATAAGTCTTGCTTCCTCCGTTCACAAATACTCTCTGTAAAGAAATAGATCTTATATTTCTTTACAGAGGGAGTATGAGCTGTTCTAACTTTTTTGTGAATTGGATGTATATTAGACACATTTTAGTGTGTTTGTTCACTCATTTCAGTCCGTATGTAGTCCATATTGAAATATCCAAAAACATCTTATATTTGTGAACAGAGGGAGTATGTTTTTAAAAATGACTGAATCCTTTTTGTCGACATATAATATGCTACAATTTGGTCCTCATATTCATTTTGCCATAATGTCTTGTTCATATAATTGCAAAATAACGTTAACACCACTGTGGGATATGTTTGCTTTTGTAGAGCCATAGAAAAGAGATAAATGCAGCACTAAAGAAGGAAGCAGAATATTTTGGAGACGTTGTCATTCTGCCATTTATCGACCGGTATGAGTTGGTGGTTCTCAAAACAGTTGCAATATGTCAGTATGGGGTAAGCCATGATGGTTCTTCACATATTAGTTGGCTCTTGGCAACGATTCATTATCACCCACTCTTATTTCTGTGCAGGTGCAAAATGTTACCGCGGAGTATATCATGAAGTGTGACGATGATACCTTTGTGAGGCTGGATGTCGTGTTGCAACAGGTCTCTACCTTCAACAGAACTTTGCCTCTTTATCTTGGCAACCTAAATCTCTTACACAGGCCTCTCCGGAGCGGTAAATGGGCCGTGACGTTCGAGGTAAGTTTTTCTTCCCACAATGTGAATCCGTAGACATACACTTGTCCACTCACAACGAAAACGCCTGCAGGAATGGCCAGAATTGGTGTATCCCCCCTATGCCAACGGACCCGGCTATGTAATTTCGATTAACATTGCCAGAGACATCGTATCCCGCCACGCGAATCAATCGCTGAGGGTAAGACCGACCGAACTGCAGCGCATCGGTGTCCTCTTGATCCTACCATACCAATATATCATCATCTGACCCCGAATCTGCAAAAAAAAAAAAAAGAAGTATCATCATCGTCTTACGGCCACCATCTTTTTCTTTGCTGGTGTCTAACGGCCATCATCTGCTGCTGCAGCTGTTCAAGATGGAGGATGTGAGCATGGGCATGTGGGTCGAAGACTACAACACTACCACCATTGGCGCCCCGGTGCAGTACATTCACAGCTGGAAGTTCTGCCAGTACGGCTGCGTGGACAACTACTTCACGGCTCACTACCAGTCCCCCAGGCAGATGCTATGCCTCTGGGACAAACTGTCGTTAGGCGCGCACAATGCTGCAACTACAGATGACACGGCGCTCATCCATGGCTGCTTCACCAGAGCAACCGGCGGCTTAACTAGGGCGGCATCCGTCAGTCCCACTGCCGTAGTGTCATTTTAGAAGAACACCAGGGACCAGGCCAGCATGACTGACACCCACCAGACCGGGTGTCCATCACCCTTAACTCGAGTTCCCTACATCTGCTCTATCGACTGACGGCAGTGGAGACCATGGACCTCACCATTGTCTGTTCTTCAGTACACAAACAAGGTATGCCATCAATGGGTTTGATGTTTATCAGCTGCTTCACCTCCTGGAGCTCAAACATTTGGATATTTGGATGGATGGATCTACTTGTAGTGGAAGACGCTATTTGTTCAGGTCATTGAAGATGACTATACAAACGCGAGGGGCCAAAATTTGCCGCGTGTGATGTACAGGGGCGAGTAATTTTGTACCCCAGTTTGTAGGGTTGTTGTGCCCCTTGGCTTGCAGAGGGAGCTGATGTCTCGTTCACTCGTTGATACTGAATTGGTGTCATGTTCTGTAGGACTAATATGAAAGGGTTTGCTAATTCTTAGTCTTCTCATGAGGCATGTTTCATAACCTTTAATATTCACGAGACATGTACCCAACTACTGATGTAGGAGTGTAGTTTATGGTTCTTGTTCTTGTTTTGTTTTTTGAAGAAACAAATCCATGCGCAAGTGGGTTCAAACTTTGGCCTCGGGTTTGAGATTATTTGATACCATGTGCGTCTCGCCGAGGTTGGATATACAGTATTTTTCATTAGCAGAAGACGTGTCTGTTGGCACAAAGACCGAGATGTTATGGCCGTTGATGAAGACCACCAGATGTTCTCATCAATCATTTTTGCCCTCGAGTTATTTCTGACTTTTATTGAATTTCAGTTCTTCTGGAATATTTATGATTTATTCCAAATCTGCGGCAATCTTGATCAGAGCAGAAAATGAGGATGAAGAGCTTGTTAAGTCTGCGCTGCCATGGAGAATCGACACCTTTCCACGCAAATACCTCGGGCTCCAGCTTAGCATCAGGCAACTCAAAAGGTCAGAGTGGCAGCCAATTGTTGACACGGCTCTCCACATCCTGCCAGGATGGCAACGGGGTCTCGTGACGAGGCCGGGGAGGCTCATTCTTGTCAATCAAGTAATGAGGGCGCGCGCTACACATCATCTCATGATAGCAGAGGCACCTAAATGGGCTCTGGAGAGAGTGGACAAGGGGTGTCGGGCATTTTTCTGGGCCGGAACCGAGGCAGTGAATGGAGGCAAATGTGTCGTCTCCTGGGCTAGAGTCTGCAGGCCTAAACACTTGGGAGGCTTGGGTGTCATTGACCTGTTTAAGCACTGTATCGCTTTAAGACTGAGATGGGAATGGCTCAGACGCACTGATGATTCCAAGCCGTGGCAAGGCCTCAACTTGACCTCGGACAAAAAGGTGGATCAAGCTTTTGGAAGCCTTGTCAAATGGGAAGTTGGTTCAGGAGGCAAGACCTTGTTCTGAAAAGACCGATGGATACGTGGAGCAGCTACTAAATATTTTGCACCATTGGTTGTGGCAAAGGTGTGGACACAAGTGGCAAACAGGAGACTTGTGCGAGATGCGATGTACATGCATTCAAGGATGGACGATGTCGTGGGTTACCTATGCACTGAGGGCCTCTCCCAGTTCATCGGCCTTTGGGAGATTCTCTTGGAAGTTCATTTGGACGCTCAGATCGAGGACTGCCCCATCTGGGCTTGGAACACGTCCGGAGTCTACACGGCATCATCTGCGTACAAGATGCTATGCGAGGGAGGAATCAGATTCCACTGCTTCGGAGCCATATGGAAGTGTTGGGCACCGCTTGCGTGCAAGCTATTCATGTGGCTCGAGGTGCAATATGTCTATGGACCTCGGACAGGAGAGCTAGGCAAGGATTGTAAGACCAAGCATCAAAATGTTACATGTGTGACCAGGAGGAGGATACAGTTGACCACATTTTGCTGCAGTGCGTGTTCTCGCGGCAAGTGTGGTTCCGCTGCACTACTAGGGTGGGTTTGACGGCCGACCTTTGCCCAACAAATGACTCAAGATTGGTGCAGTGGTGGACGGATACGAGAAAGCGAATAGATAAGCAGTCTCGGAAAGGCTTTGACACCCTCGTGATGCTAATCTGTTGGATGATATGGAAGCAAAGAAATGTGAGGGTATTCGACACGGGCATGATCAAGAACGAGTGGTATACGGTAGACTCTATCTTTGATGAGCTGAGGACTTGGGCCAAAGCAGGAGCTTTCGGAGGACAACCGATCATAGAGTAGTCGAGTAGAGCTAGGGAGTGATTTGGAGGCTTGGTTAGGGTCGGTTTGTGACTCCTAGCTAGCGATGTGTAATCTCTTGTACATATTTTTCTCCCTTCTATAAAGCTAAGGTACGCCATTGGCGTACCCTCGATTTTTTTATGATTTATTCTATTTTATGTAATTTACGTATTTTAACAAACATATGCCATGGTTCTCAGTATTTGTTCTAAAACATTCAATTCTTTGTATGTTCTTTGATTTGTTGTAATACAAGTTCAGACTTTTGTAAGAAATGGAAATTTCCATATTTTTTCTTTGTACCTTTTTTTCGGTTTGGGGACTCGACCACATGTCATTGATAACGCCATGCCGACCAAGGTGCGGAGCTCTTTTTTTTTAATCAAGATATTTAGAGTCCAGGACATGTATTAGGACATCCCCAACGTGGGTCATCAAAATGCCCGCGAATGTTAGACCAGATTATTCGGACACTTTTAGTGCTCGAACATGGATCACCAAATCGGGTCAAATTTGTTTGAATCGTCCGAAATCCCACAACATGGTCCCAAACCGAGGGGAGCTCTAGGGAGTCTGGATGTCTGCCACATCAGACTCCGACCTCAGACCCAACCAAAAACCAGCCAGCACCCACACATTTTGACAACCCCCCAGACCCCCACTCTTCCGGTGTTGACCCCCCACCCCATCTCCGTCCCAATCGCCGCCGTTCCAACCCATTTCGACCCATTATGCCACCGTCAAGATGGACCTACCTGAGCCTATCACAATGTGCGTCGTCTGCCGGGACTGAAGAAGTACAACCGCCGCAGGCGCATCCGCTTCTGACAAGAGCGACGCGTGAAGGAGACAAAGAAGAAGGTGTAGTCGGCCACTCAGGACGGAGCTCCTCCTACACATCGGACTATCTGGCGGTGCCCCCGGCAATTGTAGCCCTGGCCTGCACAATACAAGGCGAGGTACTACTTCTTTGCCCAATAGTTCAGTCAGCTCGACACGCAATTGCCATAACACTCTCCCGCCTATTTCACCTCTACCTCTGGCTACCCTCCATTGTACACCGTCAACCTCAACAGCGACAATGTGTTCACCGAGTTGGCGATGCTCGCCTAGTCACAATTTTCGTCCGAGGAGCCCTCGTCTGGGGGTGTCCGGCCATTGTTTGGTGGAATGCCTGTCCCTAGCTCGACAATGGCCATCGATGAGGCGATGATGAACATGACCCACAACTACGGTGGCCACAAAGGCAATCAAGTCGACGACCACTACTTGTCGCAGCCGGATAAAGTGACACTGACGGACACCCAAAGCCGGCCGTGTCCAATGCAGACGCGAAGAAGAAGATGGGTTTGTTGTACTCGAACAAGGATGGTGAAATGTTGTGTTTAGCATGCATCGTTGGGCGCAAGTGTTGACCCGTTTGAAGGCATAGGGCAAAAGAGCTAAGCTTTTTGACAAAGTGTGCATGATTGGTTTCATGAGCAAAAACACTATGCGTCGTACGATAAGGAAGTGATCCCGAAGGAAATACGCTCTAGAGGCAATAATAAAGTTGTTATTTATATTTCCTTATATCATGATAAATGTTTATTATTCATGCTAGAATTGTATTAACCAGAAACTTAGTACATGTGTGAATACATAGACAAACAGAGTGTCACTAGTATGCCTCTACTTGACTAGCTCGTTGAATCAAAGATGGTTAAGTTTCCTAGCCATAGACATGAGTTGTCATTTGATTAACGGGATCACATCATTAGAGAATGATGTGATTTTCTTGACCCATTCCGTTAGCTTAGCACTTGACCGTTTAGTTTTTTGCTATTGCTTTCTTCATGACTTATACATGTTCCTATGACTATGAGATTATGCAACTCCCGAATACCGGAGGAACACTTAGTGTGCTATCAAATGTCACAACGTAACTGGGTGATTATAAAGATGCTCTACAGGTGTCTCCGATGGTGTTTGTTGAGTTGGCCTAGATCGAGATTAGGATTAGTCACTCCGAGTATCGGAGAGGTATCTCTGGGCTCTCTCGGTAATGCACATCACTATAAGCCTTGCAAGCAATGTGACTAATGAGTTAGTTGCAGGATGATGCATTACAGAACGAGTAAAGAGACTTGCCGGTAACGAGATTGAACTAGGTATTGAGATATCAACGATTGAATCTCGGGCAAGTAACATACCGATGATAAAGGGAACAACGTATGTTGTTATGCGGTTTGGCTGATAAAGATCTTCGTAGAATATGTAGGAACCAATATGAGCATCCAAGTTCCGCTATTGGTTATTGACCAGAGATGAGTCTCGGTCATGTCTACATAGTTCTCGAACCCGAGGGTCCGCACGCTTAACGTCCGATGACAGTCGGTATTATGAGTTTATGTGTTTTGATGTACCAAAGGTTGTTCGGAGCCCCAGATGTGATCACGGACATGACGAGGAGTCTCAAAATGGTCGAGACATAAAGATCGAATATTGGATGGCTACGTTTGGACATCTGAATGGTTCCGGATGAGTTCGGGCATTTACCGGAGTACCGGGAGGTTACCGGAACCCCCCGGGGAGTCTATGGGCCTTATTGGGCCTTAGTGGGAGAGAGGAGGAGGCGGCCAAGGTGGGGGCGCGCCCCCAAGCCCAATCCGACCATTGGCGTGGGGCCGGCCCCCCCTTTCCGTCCCCCTCTCTCCCCCTTCCTTCCTCTCCTACTCCAACTAGGGAAGGGGGGGATCCTACTCCCGGTGGGAGTAGGACTCCTCTAGGGCGCCATAGAGAGGGTCGACCCCTCCCTCCTCCACTCCTTTATATATGGGGGAGGGGCACCCCATAGACACACAAGTTGATTGTTTAGGGTGCAGCGGTGCCCCCTCCACAGATTTCCACCTCGGTCATATCGTTGCAGTGCTTAGGCGAAGCCCTGCGTTGGTAACTTCATCATCACCGTCATCACGCCGTCGTGCTGACGAAGCTCTCCCTCGACCTCAGCTAGATCTAGAGTTCGTGGGACGTCACTGAGCTGAACATGTGCAGATCGCGGAGGTGCCGTACTTTCGGTACTAGGATCGGTCGGATCGTAAAGACGTACGGCTACATCAACCGCGTTGTCATAACGTTTCCGCTTTCGGTCGACGAGGGTACGTGGACAACACTCTCACCTCTCGTTGCTAGGCATCACCTAGATGGATCTTGCGTGTGCGTAGGATTTTTTTTGAAATTACTGCGTTCCCCAACAGTGGCATCCGAGCCAGGTCTATGCGTAGATGTTATATGCACGAGTAGAACACAAAGAGTTGTGGGCGATAATAGTCATATTGCTTACCAGCATGTCATACTTTGATTTGGCGGTATTGTTGGATGAAGCGGCCCGGACCGACATTACGCGTACGCTTACGCGAGACTGGTTCTACCGACGTGCTTTGCAATGTGGTGGCGGGTGTCAGTTTCTCCAACTTTAGTTGAATCGAGTGTGACTACGCCCGGTCCTTATTGAAGGTTAAAACAACACACTTGACGAAAAATCATTGTGGTTTTGATGCATAGGTAAGAACGGTTCTTGCTCAGCCCATAGCAGCCACGTAAAACTTGCAACAACAAAGTAGAGGACGTCTGACTTGTTTTTGTAGGGCATGTTGTGATGCGATATGGTCACATGATGCTAAATTTTATTGTATGAGATGATCATGTTTTGTAATAAAGTTATCAGCAACTGGGAGGAGCCATATGGTTGTCGCTTTATTGTATGCAATGCAATCGCCCTGTAATTGTTTTTTACTTTATCACTAAGCGGCAGCGATAGTCGTAGAAGCAATAGTTGGCGAGACGACAATGATGCTACGATGGAGATCAAGGTGTCGCGCCGGTGACGATGGTGATCATGACGGTGCTTTGGAGCTGGAGATCAAAGGCACAAGATGATGATGGCCATATCATATCACTTATATTGATTGCATGTGATGTTTATCCTTTATGCATCTTATTTTGCTTAGTTCGGCGGTAGCATTATAAGATGATGTGTCACTAAATTTGAAGGTACAAGTGTTCTCCCTGAGTATGCACCGTTGCAAAAGTTCATCCTGCCGAGATACCACATGATGATCGGGTGTGATAAGCTCTACGTTCACATACAACGGGTGCAAGCCAGTTTTGCACACGCAGAATACTTAGGTTAAACTTGACGAGCCTAGCATATGCAGATATGGCCTCGAACACCGAGAGACCGAAAGGTCGGCGTGAATCATATAGTAGATATGATCAACATAGTGATGTTCACCATTGAAAATTACTCCATCTCACGTGATGATGGGACATGGTTTAGTTGATTTGGATCACGTGATCACTTAGATGATTAGAGGGATGTCTATCTAAGTGGGAGTTCTTAAGTAATATGATTAATTGAACTTCGGTTTATCATGAACTTAGTACACGATAGTATTTTGCATGTCTATGTTGTTGTAGATCAATGGCCCGTACTCTTTGTTCCTTTGAATTTTCATGCGTTCCTAGAGAAAGCTAAGTTGAAAGATGATGGTAGCAACTACACGGATCGGGTCCATAACTTGAGGATTATCCTCATTCTTTGCCTGTAAGAATTACGTCCTGGAGGCACCGCTAGGTGCCAGGCCTACTGCAGATGCTGCTGATGACGTTAAGAACGTCTGGCAAAGCAAAGCTGATGACTACTCGATAGTTCAGCGGGCCATGCTTTACGGCTTAGAACCGGGACTTAACGTCATTTTGAACGTCATGGAGCATATGAGATGTTCCAGGAGTTGAAGTTAATATTTCAAGCAAATGCCCGGATTGAGAGATATGAAGTCTCCAATAAGTTCTATAGCAGCAAGATGGAGGAGAATAGTTCTGTCAGTGAATATATACTAAGAATGTCTGGGTACCACAACCACTTGACTCAACTAGGAGTTAATCTTCACGATGATAGGGTCATCGACGAGTTCTTCAATCAACGCCACCAAGCTACAAAAGCTTCGTGATGAACTATAATATGCAAGGGATGGATAAGACAACTCCCGAGCTCTTTGCGATGCTAAAAGCTGCGGAGGTAGAAATCAAGAAGGAGCGTCAAGTGTTGATGGTCAACAAGACCACCAGTTTCAAGAAAAAGGGTAAAGGGAAGAAGGGAACTTCAAGAAGAATGACAAGCAAGTTCTTTGCTCAAGTGAAGAAGCCCAAGTGCGGACCTAAGCACGAGACTCGAGTGCTTCTCTTGCAAAGGGACTGGTCACTGGAAGTAGAACTGCCCCAAGTATTTGGCGGATAAGAAGGATGGCAAGGTGAACAAAGGTATATGTGATATACATGTTATTGATGTGTACCTTACTAATGCTCGTAGTAGTGCCTGGGTATTTGATCTTGGTTACATTGCTAATATTTGCAACTCGAAACATGGACTACAGATTAAGTGAAGATTGGCTAAGGACGAGGTGACGATGCGCGTGGGAAATGGTTCCAAAGTCGATGTGATCGCCGTCGGCACGCTACCTCTACATATACCTTTGGGATTAGTTTTAGACCTGAATAACTGTTATTTGGTGCCAGCGTTAAGCATGAACATTATATCTGGATCTTGTTTGATGCGAGACGTTTATTCAATTAAATCTGAGAATAATGGTTGTTCTATTTATATGAGTAATATGTCATGCACCCTTGAAGAGTGGTCTATTTTTGTTGAATCTCGCTAGTAGTGACACACATATTCATAATATTGAAGCCAAAAGATGCAGAGTTGACGATGATAATGCAACTTATTTGTGGCACTGCCTTTTGGGTCATATTGGTGTAAAGCGCATGAAGAAACTCCATTCTGGTGGACTTTGGGAATCACTTGATTATGAATCACTTGGTACTTGCGAACCATGCCTCATGGGCAAGATGACTAAAACTCCGTTCTCCGGAACAATGGAGTGAGCAACAGATTTATTGGAAATTATACATACTGATGTATGTAGTCTAATGAACATTAAGGCTCGCGGCGGGTATCGTTATTTTCTGACCTTGACAGATGATTTGAGCAGATATGGGTATATCTACTTGATGAAACATAAGTCTGAAACATTTGAAAAGTTCAAAGAATTTCAGAGTGAAGTGGAAAATCATCGTAACAAGAAAATAAAGTTTCTACGATCTGATCGTGGAGGAGAATATTTGAGTTACGAGTTTTGTCTTCATTTGAAACAATGCGGAATAGTTTCGCAACTCACGCCACCCGGAACACCACAGGGTAATGGTGTGTCCGAACGTCGTAATCGTACTTTACTAGATATGGTGCGATCTATGATGTCTCTTACTGATTTACCGCTATCGTTTTGGGGTTATGCTTTAGAGACGACAACATTCACGTTAAATAGGGCACCATCTAAATCCATTGAGACGACACCTTATGAACTGTGGTTTGACAAGAAACCCAAATTGTCGTTTCTTAATGTTTGGGGCTACGATGCTTATGTGAAAAAGCTTCAACCTGATAAGTTCGAACCCAAATTGGAGAAATGTGTCTTCATAGGATACCCAAAGGAAACTGTTGGGTACACCTTCTATCACAGATCCTAAGGCAAGACATTCGTTGACAAGAATGGATCCTTTCTAGAGAAGGAGTTTCTCTCGAAAGAAGTGAGTGGGAGGAAAGTAGAACTTGATGAGGTAACTGTACCTGCTACCTTATTGGAAAGTAGTTCATCACAGAAATTAGTTCGTGTGACTACTACACCAATTAGTGAGGAAGCTAATGATGATGATCATGTAACTTCAGATTACTGAACCTCGTAGGTCAACCAGAGTAAGATCCGCACTAGAGTGCTACGTTAATCCAGTTCTGGAAGTCATGTTACTTGACCATGATGAACCTACGAACTATGAGGAAGCGATGATGAGCCCAGATTCCGTAAAATGGCTTGAGGCCATGAAATCTGAGATGCGATCCATGTATGAGAACAAAGTGTGGACTTTGGTTGACTTGCCCGATGATCGGCAAGCCATAGAGAATAAATGGATCTTCAAGAAGAAGACCGAATGACGGTAATGTTCACATCTACAAAGCTCGACTTGTTGCAAAAGGTTTTCGACAAGTTCAAGGAGTTGACTACGACGAGACCTTCTCACCCGTAGCGATGCTTAAGTCCGTCCGAATCTTGTTAGCAATTGCTGCATTTTATGATTATGAAATTTGGCAAATGTATGTAAAGTCTGCATTCTTGACTGGATTTCTAGAAGAAGAGTTGTATATGATGCAACCCGAAGGTTTTATCAATCCAAAGGATGCTAACAAAGTGTGCAAGCTCCGGTGATCCATTTATGGACTGGTGCAAGCATCTCGGAGTTGGAATAAACGTTTTGATAGTGTGATCAAAGCATATGGTTCTATACAGACTTTTGGAGAAGCCTGTATTTACAAGAAAGTGAGTGGGAGCTCTGTAGCATTTCTATATTATATATGGATGACATATTGTTGATTGGAAATGATATAGAATTTCTGGGTAGAATAAAAGGATACTTGAATAAGAGTTTTTCAATGAAAGACCTTGGTGAAGTTGCTTATATATTGGGCATCAAGATCTATAGAGATAGATCAAGGCGGCTTAATTGGACTTTCACAAAGCTCATACCTTGATAAAGTTTTGAAGAAGTTCAAAATGGATCAAGCAAAGAAAGGGTTCTTGCACGTGTGTTACAAGGTGTGAAGTTGAGTCAGACTCAATGCCAGACCACTGCGGAAGATAGAGAGAAAATGAAAGTCATTCCCTATGCTTCAGCCATAGGTTCTATCATGTATGCAATGCTGTATACCAGACCTGATGTGTGCCTTGCTATTAGTTTAGCAGGGAGGTACCAAAGTAATCCAGGAGTGGATCCTTTGGATAGCGGTCAAGAACATCCTGAAATACCTGAAAAGGACTACGGATATGTTTCTCGTTTATGGAGGTGACAAAGAGCTCGTCGTAAATGGATACGTCGATGCAAGCTTTGACACTGATCCAGATGACTCTAAGTCGCAAACCGGATACGTATTTATATTGAACGGTGGAGCTGTAAGTTGGTGCAGTTCTAAGCAAAGCGTCGTGGCGGGATCTACGTGTGAAGCGGAGTACATAGCTGCTTGAAAGCAGCAAATGAAGGAGTGCGGATGAAGGGGTTCATATCCGATCTAGGTGTCATACCTGAAAAGGCGTCAGTCCAATGAAAATCTTTTGTGACAATCTTGGTGCAATTGCCTTGGCAAAGGAATCCAGATTTCACAAGAGAACCAAGCACATCAAGAGATGCTTCGATTCCATCCGCGATCAAGTCAAGGAGGGAGACATAGAGATTTGCAAGATACATACAGATCCGAATGTTGCAGACCCATTGACTAAGCCTCTCTCACGAGCAAAACATGATGAGCACCAAGACTCCATGGGTGTTAGAATCATTACTTTTGAATCTAGATTATTGACTCTAGTGCAAGTGGGAGACTGAAGGAAATATGCCCTAGAGGCAATAATAAAGTTGTTATTTATATTTCCTTATATCATGATAAATGTTTATTATTCATGCTAGAATTGTATTAACTGAAAACTTAGTACATGTGTGAATACATAGACAAACAGTGTCACTAGTATGCCTCTACTTGACTAGCTCGTTGAATCAAAGATGGTTAAGTTTCCTAGCAATAGACATGAGTTGTCATTTGATTCACGAGATCACATCATTAGAGAATGATGTGATTGACTTGACCCATTCCGTTAGCTTAGCACTTGATCATTTAGTTTGTTGCTATTGCTTTCTTCATGACTTATACATGTTCCTATGACTATGAGATTATGAAACTCCTGAATACCGGAGAAACACTTAGCGTGCTATCAAACATCACAACGTAACTGGGTGATTATAAATATGCTCTACAGGTGTCTCCGATGGTGTTTGTTGAGTTGGCATAGATCGAGATTAGGATTTGTCACTCCGAGTATCGGAGAGGTATCTCTGGGCCCTCTCGGTAATGCACATCACTGTAAGCCTTGCAAGCAATGTGCTAATGATTTAGTTGCGGGATGATGCATTACGGAACGAGTAAAGAGACTTGCCGGTAACGAGATTGAACTAGGTATCGAGATACCGACGATCGAATCTCGGGCAAGTAACATACCGATGACAAAGGGACAACGTATGTTGTTATGCGGTTTGACCGATAAAGATCTTCGTAGAATATGTAGGAACCAATATGAGCATCCAGGTTCCACTATTGGTTATTGATCGGAGATGAGTCTTGGTCATGTCTACATAGTTCTCGAACCAGTAAGGTCCGCACGCTTAACCTTCGACGACGATCGATATTATGAGTTTATGTGTTTTGATGTACCGAAGGTTGTTCGGAGTCCCAGATGTGATCACGGACATGACGAGGAGTCTTGAAATGGTCAAGACATAAAGATTGATATATTGGATGGTTATGTTTGGACATCGGAATGGTTCCGGATGAGTTCGGGCATTTACCGGAGTACCGGAGGTTACCGGAACCCCCCGGGGAGTCTATGGGCCTTATTGTGTTGGGGAACGTAGTATTTCAAAAATTTCCTACGATCACGCAAGATCTATCTAGGAGAAGCATAGCAACGAGCGGGGAGAGTGTGTCCATGTACCCTCGTAGGCCGAAAGCGGAAGCGTTTTAGTAACGCGGTTGATGTAGTCGAACGTCTTCGTGATCCAACCGATCCAAGCACCGAACGTACGGCACCTCCGTGTTCAGCACACGTTCAGCTTGATGATGTCCCTCGTACTCTTGATGCAGTTGAGGCTGAGGGAGAGTTCCGTCAGCACGACGGCGTGGTGATGGTGATGATGAAGTTACCGGCGCAGGGCTTCGCCTAAGCACGACGACGATATGACCGAGGTGTGTAACTGTGGAGGGGGGTGAGGGAGTCCTGGATTAGGGGGTATCCGGACAGCCGGACTATATCCTTTGGCCGGACTGTTGGATCGTGAAGATACAAGACTCAAGACTTCGTCCCGTGTCCGGATGGGACTCTCCTTTGCGTGGAAGACAAGCTTGGCGATCTGGATATTAGATTTCCTTCTTTGTAACCGACTCTGTGTAAACCCTATCCCCCTCCGGTGTCTATATAAACCGGAGGGTTTGGTCCGTATAGGGACGATCATAACAATCATAATCAGCATAGGCTAGCTTCTAGGGTTTAGCCTCTACGATCTCGTGGTAGATCAACTCTTGTAATACTCATATCATCAAGATCAATCAAGCAGGAAGTAGGGTTTTACCTCCATCGAGAGGGCCCGAACCTGGGTAAAAAATAGTGTCCATTGCCTCCTGTTACCATTAGCATAAGACGCACAGATCGGGACCCCCTACCCGAGATCCGCCGGTTTTGACATCGACATTGGTGCTTTCATTGAGAGTTCCTCTGTGTCGTCGCTGCAAGGCTCGATGGCTCCTTCAATCATCAACAACGACACGGTCCAGGGTGAGACTTTTCTCCCTGGACAGATCTTCGTGTTCGGCAGCTTCGCACTGCGGGCCAATTCGCTCGGCCATCTGGAGCAGATCGAGAGCTACGCCCCTGGCCATCAGGTCAGGTTCAGAAGCCTGAACTACACGACCGATGTCCACGGAGACTTGATCTTTGGCGGATTCAGGCCCTCGCCCGGGCGCAAAACGATCCACGACGAGCACGGCCGAGACCTCTTTGTCGGACAATACTCGGGATATCGCGCCTGCAGGAGCCCCGGACCTAAATCCGAGGCAGATTGCGCCGTCCGAGGACGGGTGGATGGGCCCCGCCCCGGAGGCCACACACTCATCGGCGGTAGAGCCGAACACAGACTTCATCCCCAAAGAAGCCTGTGTCTCCGGACCCCTGGACATGTGTCCGTTTGTGTGTCCCAGATCGCGCGCCCCCGAGCCCGCCGATTCCGGCTGGGCTCCAGTAATGGAATTTGCCGCTGCGTATATCTTCCCGCACTCGCCCTTTGGCGACATGCTGAACTCATTAAAATCTCTCTCCTTGTCAGGAGACTCTTGGCCGAACTATGTCCGGCTCGAGCGGGAAGCAGGCGACGAGGGAATTCGTTGCCCATCCACCACCCACTTCATAGCCACGGTCGATGATTTGACCGACGTGCTTGATTTCGACTCTGAAGACATCAACGGTGTGGACGACGATGTAGGAGAAGAACAAGAACCACCACCCACGGGGCAGTGGACAACCACCCCCTCATATGATATATACATGGTGGACACTCCGAAAGAAACCAATGGCGATGAGGCAATGGAGGATAACCCCTCAAGGAAGAAAGCAAAGCATGGGCGTCGTCAGCGCCGCTCCAAGCCCCGCCACAGCAATACCGGCACAGGAGACGAAAACAATCCGGATGGTGCCGAAGATGAATACAATCCCGATCAGCCTGCCTTTGAGCAGGCCGTACAGGCGACGGACGGATACGTGGAGGAGGACAACTATGTGCCCCCCTCCGAAGATGAGGCGAGCCTTGGCGACGACGAATTCGGCGTGCCTGAGGATCCCGCAGAGCAAGTTCGCTTTAAGCGACGGCTTATGGCCACGGCGAAAAGCCTGATAAAGAAGCAACAACAGCTCAAAACTGACCAAGATTTGCTCACAGACAGATGGACCAAGGTCCTGGCAACCGAGGAGTACGGACTCGACCGCCCCACCAAGGGGTACATAAAGCACAATTCGCTACCTCAACCCAAGAAGGAGGTCCTAAAGCCCACACCCCGACGCCAATATACCACGGTCCGGGGCAATACACAGGAAACGGGAGGCAACATCAATAAACCATGACGAAACAGACATAAGCGTCACAAAAATAATGACGACAGTCAAGACAAGGGAGTCGGTGCCGAATTCCGCGACCCCCAGTCCAGTCAACGGAAACGGAACAACTCAGGTCCATTCGGCCCGAGCAGCATACTCGACCAACCATGTCAAATTCATGGCACCCCTAGAGTGGCGGCCAAGCATACCAACAGAGAATGCCGGATCCTCAAAACAAAACGGCCGGTCGAGCGCCAGAAACAATGAAAGGATGTCTCAAACAACGAGAAACCTAGACCACCAAATATGGCGAGGTCAAAGGAAGATCCCCCGCAGTACAAAAATACGGCCGACTATCTCCGATCACATCGACCGACCGGACAATACCAACCATAGCAACTTAATTGCACTTACTATCAACCGAATAGTTTGTGGGTTCCATCCAACACAAGCCCCTACGGGCATAAACAGCAGCCCAAACTCGCTGCGCCAGGACAAAATTTGCCAGATAAGTGTTGACTGCTCGAGGATCAAAACCCATTAATAAACATCTTCTAACAGATGCCGTCCCAGGTGTAAAGGCCATGTTTTACAAGCCCATCACCCTGGAGGTCGTCTTCGGATAACCAAAGAAATACCACGCCAAAGAATAAGTCTTCGGCATTGTCCCTGAGGGAGTCCCGGACTAGGGGGTGTCCGGATAGCCAGACTATCGTCACGGCCGGACTCCAAGACTATGAAGATACAAGATTGAAGACTTCGTCCCGTGTCCGGATGGGACTTTCCTTGGCGTGGAAGGCAAGCTTGGCGATACGGATATGTAGATCTCCTACCATTGTAACCAACTACGTGTAACCCTAACCTATCCGTGTCTATATAAACCGGAGGGTTTTAGTCCGTGGGATCTAACAACAATCATACCATAGGCTAGCTTCTAGGGTTTAGCCTCCTTGATCTCGTGGTAGATCTACTCTTGTACTACCCATATCATCAATATTAATCAAGCGGGAGTAGGGTATTACCTCCATCGAGAGGGCCCGAACACAGGTAAAAACATCGTGTCCCTTGTCTCCTGTTACCATCCGCCTAGACGCACAGTTCGGGACCCCTACCCGAGATCCGCCGGTTTGACACCGACATTGGTGCTTTCATTGAGAGTTCCTTTGTGCCGCCGCCATCAGGTAGGATGCCTCATCTCGCCTTTTAAAGGCGATACTATCGCCAAAGAAGCCTTGGCCCTTTGGTCGACTCTTGACTAGGCGGTTTTCTCATGACCGCTAGTTCGGCTGCCGCGCCGACGATGACCTCTCGAGTCATCGAGACCAATCTCCATGTTAGTTCGGAACTTGCCGAACAGTTAGATCTGATCGAGCTCTCCTCCATAAACGAGCTCTTGGATCGCGCACGCTACAGGAGTCGCCACAGTTACACGGCCGGATCGGGCCTAAAACCGATCGAGAGAGATCAACTCTCCCGAGCTACCCATCATGTTGCTGTGATAGAGGAGCAATGCGGCGATTCTTCTTCTACCTTAAGGACTAGCTACGTCCGGATTCCCGATCCCTCCATGCCGGATTCTGCGGAGGGCGGATGTCGATCAAGCCACGAACCTAAAGTCAGCGGCGGGTCGTACTCATTGGATAGCACTCAAAATCCAAATTTCCGAGTTCGGAAACTTCACAAACCTTGAGTCCTAAATTGACGGGTTCCGGATTTAGTGCCACCCGCCACCCAAACATTGGCGATCTCTCTAATTCGGCAAGAGCACGCTGAAATAGTACATCATTCTTGGGCGATTCCTCCACGGTTATGAGCAGGATAAAGGACTGCCGAGAGGAGGACGCAATCCCAATTTTTGCAATAATTGCACGGACAAGGGAATCCTAAGCGCCATAAGTCGTTTGAAATTACACGCTTATCGACTTGGTGACCATAGTACAAAATCTTGTGCGATGGAGAGCGCTGGAAAACCGAAAGTAAATTTTGGGATAATCCGCCCCGAATACATCCCTAGTCCGGAACAAAAGGGTACATCATTATCAAGCACCGGGTTGAATACCAAAAACCAAAACCCCCTAAAGTGCGGAACCGTCTTTGGAGGGTTGGCTAAACGGACCTCGCAAAATTCATAACACGTAGGGCGCCACTCCAACTCATAGCCTTCGAGCATGTTGGATACTACGGTAGGTGGCCAAAAGTGGCGAAGAGCTTCTAGCTTCAGAATCCCAGCCCAGCAACACCAGTACGGTGTTAATAGTCTTCGAGACTTTCGCATCAAATAACATGCGAAAACGACAACTCCGCAACCTTGCGAAGTCTACCAAGTAGCAACAATAAATCCATGGGTGACACGGCTATTACCTTCAATGCGGTGGCGAACCTAAATTCGAACTGCGGGCACCACCGCATTGGTTCTCGACCCGATAGTAGACGGCTTTTCGCCTTTACTAAGGTACTCATGGATGGCGGCATGGACTAAACCTCATCTATGAGGAAACCCTCGAAAAATGGAAATAGACTGGAACCGCATTGAGCGAAGCAGCACAACCTTTAGAGGAATAATCCCCAGCCGGAAGCATGCCGCACAGGAAAAATCACAGCTGACGTAGTGTTCGGCTCGCCGGACAATTACAGGTCCGAGGAAGTCACATTTCAAGTGGACCCGTTCAATAGCGGATATCATTCTTTATTAGGACGAGAGGCATTCACAATTTTTCAAGCTATACCCCATTATGGGTATATGAAGCTTAAAATGCCCGGTCCCAACGGAATCATCACTCTCGTTAGTGATCCGAACATAGCACTCCGCGCCGAAAATAAGACAGCCGCACTAGCCCTCGAGGCACTATCAAAAGCCCTAGCGTCGAGGAACTCACCGCGATGCGCTCCACGGTGAACAGGACGACATGATACTTGATAAAAGATCCAAGTCCACCTCTTTTAAACCAGCGGATGAAATAGTCAAATTCCAAGTCCACCCAACGGACTCGCAAAGACGGCCTCCATCGGGGCACAATTAAACCACGATGTAGACGCGACCACTGAGAATTTCTACAAGAAAAGCGGGACATCTTTGCCCGCACCCTTCAGATATGCCAGAATCCCGTCGGTGGCCGAGCACAGCCTAAATATCCTAAAAGGATCCAAGCCGATCAAGCAGGCTCTTGGTAGCTTTTCGAACCCAAGAGACAGGCCATGGGAGAGGAGCTAGCCAAACCGGAGGCCGGATTCATCGGAGATATAAAACATCCGGATGGCTAGCGAACACGGTGATGGTATCAAGAAGGATAAATCCTGGCGCCTATGTGTTGATTTCAAAGACCTTAATAAGGCTTGCCCAAAGGATCCCTTCCCCCTCCCTCGAATCAATCAAATTATTGACGCCACGGCAGGACACGACTCATTGTGCTTCCTCGACGCGTACTCTGGCTACCACCAAATCAAGATGGCGGAGCCAGACCAAGCTGCAACAGCATTCATCACTCCACACGGCCCGTTTTGCTTCAACACAATGCCCTTTGGGCTCAAAACGCCGGCGCAACATATCAGCGCATGATTCAGACATGTCTGGCCAACCAGATCGGCAAAACGGTGGAAGCATATGTAGATGACGTGGTCGTCAAAACCAAGCACGTCGAAACTCTAGTAGACGACTTGAGGTTCACATCCGACAATCTTCGAAAATATGACATCAAGCTCAATCCGGAAAAATGCGTCTTGGCGTTTCAGTAGGAAAGCTCCTGGGCTTCATTGTGTCCGGTAGAGGAATTGAAGCAAACCCAGCCAAGATTCGAGCTCTGTCACAATTGGATATTCCAAAAGACCTCAAACAAATAAAAAAATTGACGGGATGTGTAGCGGCTCTAAGCCGCTTTATCTCCCATTTAGGAGAAAAGGCATTACCTCTTTACCGCCTCCTCCGCCGCACCGAGCACTTCGAGTGGACGGATGCCGCCACGGCCGGACTCAGAGAAATAAAGGCCATTTTGGCAACAAATCCGGTCTGGCCGGCAACGTGGGCGTAACCAATGCTATTATATATCGCGCAACACATCAAGTTGTCGGTAGCGGTGCTCGTTGTCGACGAGAAGCGAAGACACACGGTTCCCTGTTCAAAAACCGGTTTTATTATGTGTCCACTGTCCTAACTCCATACAAGTCCGGTACCCACATTATCAAAAGATAGCATATGCGATGTTCATGGCATCCGGAAGCTGCGACACTACTTTCAAGAGTGTTCGATAACGGTAGCCTCCAAGTACCTCTTAACGACATTATAAACAACCGTGACGCCGACGGGCGGATTGCTAAATGGGCCATAGAGCTCCTTCCATTCGACATAACTTATATGCCACGACGAGCTATTAAGTCGCAGGTTTTGGCCGACTTCGTGGCGAATGGACTGAAGCCGAACTCCCTAAAGAGTACGGCGCGATACTCCAATTGGATCATGCACTTTGACGGCTCCAAAATGTTGGCTGGCACAGAAATTTGGCGTCGTCTGACGTCCCCCAACCGGGACACAGTCCAATCGTCCTTCGGGAGATAATGTATCACGGACTCCAACAACGCGGCGAATCTGAGGCCCATACGCACGGCCTCCGGATGGCAGTCTCCATGGGCATTCAACGCCTAGAGGTGCGCGGGGATTCAAACCTCGCAATATCTCAAATAAACGGAGACTTTGACGCCAAGGATCCGAAAATGGCAGCATACCGCAATGCGGTCCTAAAAATATCAGCACGGTTCGAAGGGCTCGAATTTCATCATATAGCCCGGGATAACAACCAGACGGCGGATATATTGGCACGCATCGGTGCAAAACGCGATGCCATCCCACCCAATATCTTTTTGGAATGGCTGTTTAAGCCATCCGTACTATATGGGAAGGAGTCCGCAATAACAATCCGGACCCAACCGCATACCGACGCCGAACACTCGACACAACAGAGGCTCCGCCCGAGATAACACCCTCTGCTCACGAAATAATGGCGGTTATCGCCCGTGGGCCAGAACCATTCCTAGCCTACCTAACTAGGCGTGAACTCCCCGAACACCAAAAATGAGGCTACATTTGCATAGTCTGCAGCGCTCTAAAGCCTATAAAGTCCATGAGGGAGAGCTTTATAAGAAAAGCACTACGGAGTCCTTCAAAGGTGTATCTCCGAAGAGGAAGGGCGAAACCTCTGGCTGAAATTCATGCCGGGCTGGGTGGGCACCACGCCGCAGCCCGGGCCCTTGTAGGCAAGGCCTTCCATTACAGGATTTTATTGTGCCAACGGCCGGGCAGATCGCAGGACTTAGTCCAACGATGCGTCGGTTGCCGACTTTGCGAACCAAAGCCACATGCCACCCACCGCCCTTAAAACTATACCCATCACCTGGCCGTCATGATGCAGGGGCTTGACATGGTTGGACCCCTCAAGGGAGGAACCCACAAGCAAAAATACCTATTGGTCATGGTGGACAAATTCACCAAATGGATAGAGGCCAAACCAGTTAAAGCGGCCGAATCCGGACCAGTGATAGACTTCATATCAGGGGTAGTGCACCGTTATGGTGTCCCCCACAGTATCATCACTGACAATGGCACCAACTTCACGGCTGATGAGGTCAAATCATGGTGCAAAAACATGGGCATCAAGCTCGATTACGCCTCAGTCTATCACCCTCAAACCAACGGCCAAGTCGAACGGGCAAACGGTCTAATCATGGCGGCATTAAACCCGGACTAGTGCGGTCCCTCAAGGAATCTAACACGACCTTTGGGTCGAGGAGCTCGACTCCGTACTCACAGGGGGCTGCGGACCACGCCGAATCGTACTACGGATTTACACCATTCTTCATGGTGTGCGGCGCAGAGGCAGTCTTGCCTGCGACATAATACATGACTCACCTCGGCGTACGCATGTATGAAGAAAGAGAAGCCGAGCTCGATCGGTGACAGTTTGGACGCATTGGAGGAGGAGCGCGACGTGGCAAAGCTCGTTCCGCATTCTATCAACAGCAGGCTCGAAGATATCAAAGCGGGGAAATGCACGGGCCAAAGCTTATAACGTTGGCGAACTAGTTCTACGCTCGCCGGACAAGAAAAGGACAAACTCAAGCCCAAATGGGAAGGTCCCTTCATCATCGACCAGGTCCCGACCCGGAGCATACCGTCTGAACGCATCGGATAACCGACTCGAGCCGAACCCATGGAACGCAGCCCGTCTCACGAAGATTCTACGCCTAAGTGCGGACTCCAAGTTCGTCTCCTTCCTCCGTCCGCATTCTTTATTTTTGCCTTTTCTGTCTTTTATTTCTCTCCTTCCTCCTTCTTCTTCTTGTAGCCTTTAGAGGCTCGTTTGGCGCTTTTTCCGACACACTTGACGCGCTATCCGCGCTCATTATACCTGGGGCTTCTTTAATGAAGCTTATTTATACGAGCTTCATGCCCGGCACATGTGTTAAACTTCCGCATGTACCTTTTATTCACCATTATATGCATCGATATGACTTAAGTTTTGGCCAAGCTGGGTTGTTCGGCTCTGTGCTTACCCCTCGTTCCCGATTGTTCGGCTAGGTGGTAAAGGGAGCACCTCTGCGATTATTCTTGCCGGGTCAGCCGGATGTGTACCTCGGCCGGGTGAAGCCGAAAGCTAAGCGTTCTTAAGGGAATATTGATTCGGTGAATTGAAAGATGATTTTTAACTTTTACCCATCTGCCCCGGATGATTTTACGCTTTCATAGCAGCTTTGACATGCACTTTAGGGCATGCATCCCGATGAAAGGAACCCTTAACGGAACTATTCTCCTGGGAAGATGTTTCTTACTACCCATGTAATATAACATAACTAGTTGGGCACTTATACGACTGACAACAATGACCCCTACGCCTTGTCTCCATGCATACCACGGTTCTTATATAACCACGAAGGTATTCGGACACACTCCGGACTATCAGGTCCGGAGGTCAAAGCGAAAAGGTCCGCTACTACAAACGATCTACAATCCGGCTAGAAGACATTTTTTTCATGTCATATTTTTACATAGTCAACTCGACTCATTGTATTCCTCCTCAATGCCATCTAATAGGCTATCTAATTTACAATCTTGCTTTGGGAATACTTGGCGGCCAATTCTACTTGGTCAGACACTAAGCTTTCTGAGGATCTCCATCCCATCCGCCCCACAGGTCCGACCTCGGCCATGTGGTTTGGGTCGACAACCGTGTACCGCGTCTTCACCATGGCCCAGGCCTCCCTGGCACCTTGACGGAAGGCCGATATATTCCATAGCCGGAAGTGCCGCCGTGCCCCTTGAAGCCGCTCCGCCAGCTCCCCAATGCCTTCGGGCAGGGAGATAGATGGCCACAAGGCTTGGCCGATGCCTTTCATCACCTGCCGGACTCGTTCGTGCAGCTGACGCAATTCGGGAAGAAGATCACCCGAAGAATTGGGCATCTCCTCCTCGGGACGACCTGTGAGCAAACCTACATACATGTTTATGTTAGTTGCCTTCCTCACCGAACTCTTTCAAGGTTCGCTCAAGCACTCTTGAAAATGCCGCTGACGAAGCCGTCGATTCTCCTTCGGAGTCGGACAACCGGGCACGAGCGATGCTTTAGTTCCTCACCCAGATTGGTGTTGGCGTCTTGGAGATTATTCTTCTCCTGCCGCACCCTCATAAGCACGCTCTCGCCGGCCTTTAACTGGCATAAGAGCTGTTGCTTGTCCGGATCTAGTCCGGCGCCATCTGCAATATTTTGGTCAGATTTACACAGCCGCCGCACTTCATAAACTGTTTATTTTTAAAAAAAGCATATATTACCAGAGGGGGCCTCTGTAGCTCCCCCTATAGCGGCTAGTGCAGCCTCAAGTTGGGCCTTGCACTCTTCAAGCTCCTGGGACAGTCGGGTATTCTTTTCTCAGAAGATCACCGCATAACAAATGATCCTTAAATCAGTTATTCTAACTATTTTAAGTCTCGGGAGACTCTTGGCATATATAATGTCAAACTTTCTTACCCGTATGTCCTTTACACTCTGCTCCGTGGCTCTGGCTAGACCATCTTGAGCGGCACGGAGGTGCGCATCTCGAATCAAAGGAATTCAAGGCCTCTTGGGAGAAACACGCCACGAAGAACTGTCCGCGGCGCTGTGGTTCAAGGCGCTCCACCTCGGAGTTGGTGGCGGACAACCTGTCGGCATCCTCATCCGGAGGAGCATCCGGCGCATGTCTCGTGCTCGCCTCAGCCTCCGGACCCGGCTTTGAAGCTTGTCCGGTGAAGGTTCGATCGGCGGCCTCTCCGGACTCGATCCGGCGGCGCTCTTTCTGAAAAGGTATCGGCGTTAATCGCCTTCCAGGAATCAATCACGGGAGTATGGTAACATGGCATACCGTTGCGGCAGAGTTTCGATCCGGACCGCACTTCTTTTTAGCCTGCGGGGTCACACTGCCCTTTGTTGGTCAACTGCCGCAGGCTCGGCTTCCTGCCTCGAAGGTAACCCCTGCAAAGCACCATTGGTATACGGTGATCAAAAATAAGCATGGATGGGTCGTTATCAGGGTTTTGGGATCTCGGTCTCATTTACCTGTGAGGCTGGACGTATTCGGGTAATCAGCCGTAATGGCGACCAACGCATTGTCGATGCTAAGTTGGTGGAATACCCCGTCGATCAACTTCACCTTTATGTCCGGATCCTCTTCGGAGGTCGGATCGAGGGACCGTTCCGGATCCTCGGGTTGTGGGGGTAGGCTGTGTATCTTCTCCACAGTCCGGCGCAGTTCCTGCGCAAAAACCATGAAATGAGATATTTAACTACGGGAACATGGATCGGACAGGTCACAAAGATGTTTGCTTACCCAGCTTCGAGGATTATTCGAAGAAAACTCATTCAGTGGGTTGACATGGAGGAAATCCTCCTCCTCTCCTTTGTACATGGCAGACAAGATCTTCACCAGTTCGGTGACCGATCCACGCCCTTTATGGCCATAGCGGGTGGCATCGTCCTCCCGTTGAAGTCCCACATGGGTGGCCCTGTATTGGAGGCGGCTGCACTCCCCTCATAATGCAGATTGCCATGACTCTGTCATGGTCAATCCGGCATGAGCCGATAACCTTATTCGGCTCATCAAATAACGGACATCGGTCATCTTCTCTCCGGGGCTCGAGGGCGTCGGCTTAGGCGCTTCTTCGAGAGGAGCATTGCTGAACTCGGAAGGCCGATCCGAACAGGATTTGGCAGCGGACGTCCTCCATGTAAAACCATTCCGAAGGCCAGTCTTGGACGCCTTCTTTGGGGTTTCGGATAGGTATCCGGTCCCGGCGATGCGCCATAGCTTCGCTCCGCCCACTTGATATATTGACCCCTCATGAGAACGGGGTACTAGGCGAGAATATTCTCTTCCACAGTCCGAAATGAGCCTCACGCCCAAGAATAGTTACGCAAAGGGCCACGAAGCCCGCGATGTGCAGGATGGAGGCAGGAGTAAGATGGTGCAATTGGAGCGTAGAACTCCAAGAGCCTCGGAGAAAGCGGATGGATGGGAAATCCGAGGCCTCTTACTAGATAAGAGATGAAGCATACCCGCTCTCCTTTAGAGGGATCGGGGACGCTCTCCGCTTGCTTTCCGCCCTTGTAGGTGGCAAGTCCGGCTCGAACCGGAACCAATAAGGCTGGGGGGAGAAATCCCTTGGTTTGGAGTATAACTAGCTCGCTATGGGATCGAGCATCTCTCCCAATTTCTGGCTGAGGGCTGGGAGCGCGAGAAGAGGAGCCGTGTCATTGTCCATGATGGAATGGGCTTTGGTCAGAGGCGCTCTGATGAAAGCTTGCAAAGGGGGGATGGTGTGACTCAGATCTAGATCCTTGCCCCTTTTATAGGTGGCTTATTTGCACGGCTAGGGGGGTAATTGTAAAAATACCCTGGCTGTTCGCATTCATTCAAACACGTGGAAGATGGCCATTATTGGGCATAGAAGCCGAGGAGCGCAGCATTTATCAGAAGCCGGACACTATTCGACGAGTATATGGAATTTGAAGAAGAACCCGCCTCGCAATGCCGAAGACAATCAACGCACTGGACTCATCGTCATTGAAGCCTCGTTAAAGGGAGCTCTTGAGGAGTCCTGACTAGGGGGTGTCCGGATAGCCGGACTATCGTCACGGCCGGACTCCAAGACTATGAAGATACAAGATTGAAGACTTCGTCCCGTGTCAGGATGGGACTTTCCTTGGCGTGGAAGGCAAGCTTGGCGATACAGATATGTAGATCTCCTACCATTGTAACCGACTGTGTAACCCTAACCTATCCGGTGTCTATATAAACCGGAGGGTTTTAGTCCAGAGGACGAACAACAATCATACCATAGGCTAGCTTCTAGGGTTTAGCCTCCTTGATCTCGTGGTAGATCTACTCTTGTACTACCCATATCATCAATATTAATCAGCGAGTAGGGTATTACCTCCATCGAGAGGGCCCGGACCTGGGTAAAAACATCGTGTCCCTTGTCTCCTGTTACCATCCGCCTAGACGCACAGTTCGGGACCCCCTACCCGAGATCCGCCGGTTTTGACACCGACAGTCCCCTTATACAATAACTACCATATACTGTCGGGACAAACCGCGTTGACCAGACTCAACGCGGTACAACATCAGGCAAAACTCATGTGACACAGTCACGATTATGAGCAAGGCCGAACTCCACCCTTAGAGTGGAAATTATACCGCCGCTGGGATAGCGATTGGTGCCTGTTTACCGAATATCGATTCGACAGCCAACTACCCGGACACCAATTGAGGAGTCCGAGCTACTTTATGGCATGATACCCTGGCTCGACCAGGCTCCGATCGGGCACCCATGTGACATATAACTGCCTTCGAACATTTGTCTTTACAGAACGACTTTTACGCAGAAAAGGACTGGCGATATGGAATCAGCTGGGACAAAGCAAGGTGGGAACACATAAGTAGCCCCCCCCCCCCAAGGAGACAATCCGAACACACTTCGGGTCCGAACACAGCCTCCTCCAGTCCGGCCACGACAGGTTTCGCCAGCACACCTCTTTTTATAAGCATAAACCGTACTCATATGCATAGGCATGTCACTCCACTACAATACGTAGACGTAAATAACACTTACCGGCCATCGTTCCTCATTGACGCCTTTTTTTGTCATAAACGACACTCGTATATCGTGTTATGACCCACTATGCCAGGGGCTTCATAGTACCCATAATATGGCAGCAAAGTCCAGCCACCTTCTCGGTCGCTCGGCACCCCGAACTTATAGCACTATATGCATCAGCTCCGAATCATGTCTTGGGTCATTAGTTGGGTTTGCCCAGCTCCCATGTTTTTGTACCTTACGTTCCGCTCTATCGGCTAAGGTAGCGCTGGGAGAACTATCTGCGATTGTGTCCGGTTCTTAGGACGAGCACCTCGATGAGAAAGCCGAGAACTAACAGTCATGATACGGCGAGAGCTGGTCAGCTGTTCGAGAGGTTGTAAAATCTTTAAAGATTTATTCTGCACAATGCCATAATAAATGTAGCGTGCGATGGATCGGTCTTCTGATCAGGCGCCGTTAGAGCCCCTAGTACGGTCTTCCGAATACTAGGGGCTGCGCCTACCATACTCGAATTCCTATGGCTAAGTGAGAGTGATAAAGCCCTATAGTCTGATTGCCTGGTTCGCGGTGATGAACACCTCCTTAAAGGACCCAGCAATGGGATAAAGAGTGTTCAGGTATGTCCCGAACATCCCTGTACTTTTTACGTGGGGGCAGAAGCCGATGACTGGCCAACTCTCAGGATTTATATACACTAAACGGCCGCATAGGAAAGAACAAACGTTCATATAACAGGCAATAAATAATAATAGCGCCATTATCCCGCATTACAAAGGACGGCATGACCGCCTTCAGGGAAACATAGTGTCTTTGGTACACTGATCCGCCACAAGGCGGGCTCCTTTCAGGACACCTTCATAGTATAATTCGGGCTTGCGATGCTCCTTACCCTCTGGTGGTCCCTCAGTCATCAGCTTCTCAGCATCAAGCTTCCCCCAGTGCACCTTCGCACGGGCAAACGCCATGCGGGCACCCTCTATACAAACCGATCGCTTAATGACTTCAAGCCGAGGGCAAGCACCAACAATCCGCTTCACGAGTCCGAAGTAACTGCTTGGAATTGGCTCCACAGGCCACAGCCGGACAACTAAGTCCTTCATGGCTAGTTCGGCCACCTGGTGCAGTTCGACCAGCTGTTTCACCTGGTCGATAAAGGGTACCGGATAGTTCGGTGCCAAATACTGCGACCAGAAATGCTTCTCCACAGACTTCTTCTCCTCAGATGGGTAGAACTGGGCAGCATCAAATATCTTTGCCTTGTCCGTCATAACGCATACTGGAGAAACAAGAATTCAGTTCATCGCTTAGAGTTCCTCCCATTACTACGTAAAAATTGCTTTGAGTACTAAAGGCCTTACCAGCCGCAACCCTCCGTGTCTCTTGAATGTTCTTCAGAGCACCTCGGGCTTCTTCCCGAGCATCATCTGCGGCCTGGAGAGCCTTGGCGAGTTCGGATTCTTTCCCTGTTATACTCTGCTCCAAGATCTCGCTTTTCTTCACGGCCTACTGGAGCTCTCGCTCAGCTTCGATGACCCTGGCCTCGTGCTTCTCACGAAGAGCCTGCTCAGCGGTGGCCTTCTTGTTGGCTTCGGCCACAGCCTTCTTCAATGCCTCAATTTCGGCACTAGCTCCTAAAAGCATACAATACAAATATTTTCATCAGGCACAACTACTCATTCGTGCCAAATTTAGGATGAGGTTTCGACATACCTTGCTTGTCCCCCAACTGCTTCTTCACGCGGCCAAGTTCTTCTTCGGCCCGTTCCAGACTCTGCTTTAGTCTGGACACCTCTGCATTATGAGAGGCGGTCATCGCTACGGACGCCTATTTTCAAACAAAGGGATATATGTCATTTACCAAGTCTCCTGCGAAGCAGAAATTTGATCCCCTGTCCGGCTCTCTCTTTCACCGGACAGTGCATCAGGGGCTACTACTCATATTATGACAATCTTCAAAGGTTTCTAAAAACATACCTCAAAGCCTTTTATAAGGCTAAGGCAGGATTCATTCAGTCCGCTCTCAGCGGACCGAATCTTTTCAATCACCGCACCCATGAGGGCGCGATGTTCATCGACGATGGACGCACTCTTTAGCGCTATCGATAGGCCGCCCGGCAACTCTGCTTGGACAGAGGTCGCTGGCGGAACGGGAGGGCCTCCCCCCGTCAAAGGTGGCTGCTCGCCAGATCCTGGAGCTTTGAAGGTCTCCAGGACCGTGTCCGGCTGCGGGCCGAATCTAAGTTCGCCCCCGCCATCGACAAGCATGGGAACCGCTGCTCTCATATATCCGGCCCCAGAGATATGCCCTCCCTGGTCCGGGTCCCGCTGAGACGACACCTCGGTGTCGCGCCTAGGCTTCGGGGAAGGTGCCGTTGGAGGCGTCTCGCTCTCCATGGCATCTGAGCTCAGCGAATCCTCTGACAAGGATTGTCCGGCGTGGGTCCTCTCCGGGCTGCACAAAGTGTGGCGACAGTTAAACTACTACATCCTAATGACCTCGGGCGCATAGGCGTGTTCGGATTTCTTATACTCATGACTTTACCAGGGGCTGGGCTCTGGGATCCCACTCCAGGCTGCTATGGGCAGCCGTGGTGGACGCCTCCAGGAGGGAACCTTTCCCCCTCTTTGGCGATTCGGCCTCCAGGGATGAGGAAGCCGTCCTCCCCTCCCCTATGGAGGGCTCGTCTTCTTCCTCCTCCTCTTCGTCTTTGGAGGAGGGATGGTCGCTGGAGTCTTCGGATTTTGCGTCCAAAGTGTCGCGGCGACGGAGGCCGCTCCGGGTCTTCTTGACCTTCTTGGAGGCCTCTTTCTTCGGCGCCTCGTAAGGCGCTGGGACCAGCATCTTTGTTAGAAGAGGTCCTGCCGGTTCCTCCGACAGCGGGGCCGGACAGTGTATCCGCCCCACCTTTTTCATCCATTCCTGGGATTATTGTAAAAAGCATGATAAAAGCGTCTCCCTTGGGACATACCAGCCAAAAACATGGATGGGAAGAGCACAACAATGACTTACCGGACTTGCAGAGTGGGATAATTGATACCCGCGGTCCTCGGCGGAGCCCGGCCACGGTTTGCCAGACTTGAAGAGCACCTTCCAGATGTCCTTGTGGAAGGATCCGTAGAGCTCCCGTAGGGTCTGGTGCTCGGCTGGGTCGTATTCCCACAGAGTGCAGGCTCAACGCTCGCAGGGGAGAACCAGGCGAACTAACATCACCTGGACTACATTGACAAATTTGACATCCTTATCGACCACGCTCGACGGGCCGGCGTTTGAAACCGACAGCTCGTCGGAAGAGGACCAGTTCAGGCCCTTCTCGAGCCAGGATGTGAGCCGCAGTGGGGCTCCGGATCTGAATTCAGGAGCAGCGGCCCACTTTTTACCGCGCAGTTCGGTGATATAGAACCACTGCTGCTGCCACTCCTTGACGGAATCATTGAAGGCACGCGTCGGCCATGTGACCTTGGGCATCTTGCTCACCATGGCACCGCCGCACTCGGCGTGCTCGCCATTCACCACCTTGGGCTTCATGTTGAAGATCTTCAACCATAAACCGCAGTGGGGCTCCGGAGTGGGGACGATCTATCCCGCCGGTGGAAGAAGGTGGCCGATTTTCTTGGCCAGGTACCCGGCTTCTCGGAGCTTTTTGATATCCCTCTCCCAGACGGTGGAGGCCATCCATTTGCCCGCTCCGGATCCTGACATCTTCGGAGAACCTCTCTTCGGTGGAGAAGAAGAGTGCTTGGGCGCTAGGGCTCTAGCAAAGGGGAATGGACTAGCGGAAGGGAAAGGCGTGGGTAAAGAGGAAGAGACCTTATCTCTTTATAGAGGCGGTAAAAGCTTTTTGCGCCTCCCCACTTGCTTGGTGGAACCCGCTCATTCCCCATTTGCCGCGATTAGCGGTGCGGTTGGGCAACCTATGCCCGTGTTAATGAAAATCCCGTGATAGGGGGACATGATCTCTGCTTCGACAAAACGAGCCGAGGAAACCGCCTCGCAATATGCGCTGTGGCTGGTTGTGGGAAAACGGTTCGAATAATGACTCGACCGTAGTGTCATGTCACGTTGTCTGAAGTTGTCAGCAGATTACATTTGTGGAATATCGTTCTCTCTACGGTGGTATGTGAAGATCATCTTGCAGATCCGGACACGATTTAAGTGTTCGGTAATTATTTTGGAGTATTCGGAGATGGAACCCGCCTTGCAATGCCGAAGACAATCTACGCGCCGGACTCATCGTCATTGAAGCCTCGCTCGTGGGCTACTGAGGGAGTCTGGATTAGGGGTATCTGGATAGCCGGACTATATCCTTTGGCCGGACTGTTGGACCGTGAAGATACAAGACTCAAGACTTCGTCCGTGGTGTCGGATGGGACTCTCTCATGCGTGGAAGACAAGCTTGGCGATCCAGATATTAGATTTCCTTCTTTGTAACCGACTGTGTAAACCCTAGCCCCCTCCGGTGTCTATATAAACCAGATGGGTTTGGTCCGTATAGGGACGATCATAACAATCATAATCAGCATAGGCAGCTTCTAGGGTTTAGCCTCTATGATCTCGTGGTAGATCAACTATTGTAATACTCATATCATCAAGATCAATCAAGAAGGAAGTAGGGTTTTACCTCCATCGAGAGGGCCCGAACCTGGGTAAAACATTGTGTCCCTTGCCTCCTGTTACCATTAGCCTTAGACGCACAGATCGGTACCCCCTACCCGAGATCCGCCGGTTTTGACACCGACAGGGGGGGCGCCGCACATGGCTAAGAGAAACTTTGGTGTGCCTTTGGGGTGTCCCCACCCCACGTATATAAAGGAGGGGGGAGGAGGAGGAAAGAGGAGGAGGGGAGAAGGAAAGAGGGGACCGGCCCCCCAAACCCTAAACCAATTTGGTTTGGGCCTGGGGGGGGGGGGCGCCCCACACCTTGCTTTCCGCCCTCTTTCTCCACTATGGCCCAATAAGGCCCATAGACTCCCCGGGGGGTTCCGGTAACCTCCCGGTACTCCGAAAAATACTCGATACACTTCGGAACCCTTCCGGTGTCCGAATATAACCTTCCAATATATCAATCTTTATGTCTCGACCATTTCAAGACTCCTCGTCATGCCCGTGATCTCATCTGGGACTCCAAACAACCTTCGGTACATCAAATCACATAACTCACAATACAAATTGTCATTGAACGTTAAGCGTGCGGACCCTACGGGTTCGAGAACTATGTAGACATGACCGAGACACATCTCCAGTCAATAACCAATAGCGGAACCTGGATGCTCATATTGGCTCCTACATATTCTACGAAGATCTTTATCATTAAACCGCATAACAACATACGTTGTTCCCTTTGTCGTCGGTATGTTACTTGCCCGAGATTCGATCATCGGTATCTCAATACCTAGTTCAATCTCGTTATCGGCAAGTCTGTTTACTCGTTCCGTAGTGCATCATCCCGCAACTAACTCATTAGTCATATTGCTTGCAAGGCTTATAGTGATGTGCATTACCGAGAGGGCCCAGAGATACCTCTCCGATACACGGAGTGACAAATCCTGATCCCGATCTATGCCAACCCAACAAACACCATCGGAGACACCTGTAGAGCATCTTTATAGTCACCCAGTTACGTTGTGACGTTTGATAACACACAAGGTGTTCCTCCGGTATTCGGGAGTTGCATAATCTCATAGTCTGAGGAACATGTATAAGTCATGAAGAAAGAAGTAGCAATGAAACTGTAACAATCATAATGCTAATATAACGAATGGGTCTTGTCCATCACATCATTCTCCTAATGCTGTGATCCCGTTCAGCAAATGACAACACATGTCTACGGTTGGAAACATAACCATCTTTGATAAACGAGCTAGTCAAGTAGAGGCATACTAGGGACACTTTGTTTTGTCTATGCATTCACGCATGTACTAAGTTTCCGGTTAATACAATTCTAGCATGAATAATAAACATTTATCATGAAATAAGGAAATAAATATTAACTTTATTATTGCCTCTAGGGCATATTTCCTTCAGTCTCCCACTTGCACTAGAGTCAATAATCTAGTTCACATCGCCATGTGATTTAACACCAATAGTTCACATCACCATGTGACTAACACCGATAGTTCACATCACCATGTGACCAACACTGTCGTGGTTTTGTCACGGCAGATGTCCTAGTGTGAGGACTTAGTCATGGAGCCATTGCAACGAGGTTAACTTAAAGGGGTTAATCGGGTCAAAGGACACAGAGAATTATACTGGTTCGGCCCCTTGTGGTGAAGGTAAAGGCCTAATCTAGTTTGAGGTGGTATTGCTAGGGTTTCGATGACCAGGGAGTGAATAAGCTTAGCCTGGCTCTCGATCTGTTGTTTGTTGTCCCTAAACCGCCACCGGGTCGTCCCTTTATATACTCAGGTTGACGCCCGGCGATTCACATAATCCCAGCCGGCTCATAAACGTGTCCGCTCTGTATCCGCTCTTTCCTATCTTACAATACAAGTCATACACCTATGGCGGTTTACATCTATGGGCCCTAACCTGCCTTTGGGCTTTGTGCCTTCTTATTAAGTCTCCTTCGTAAGTCGCCATCTTCTATGTCTTCATGGGCTTCAATACTGGTAAATTATCATGAGCATAACCCGGCCCCTCCTGGGTGGTTTATACTCAATAGTTATATCCCCAACATTAGGCCCCAGGTTGATTTGAACTTGTTCATGTCAATCTTCAACACTTAGAAAAATTCCTTATTCATTACCTTCACGAAGACTTGTAACTCGCCGTGACGTCATCTTCTGAGATCATGATAACTCGCCATGATGTCACCTGTCATTAATTTTATACAAATCCAAAATCATATATGTATCTTCATCTTTAATGAACCTCCAAAAATCGAGGCGTCGGCCCTGTTACATATCCAATTTGGAGCTCCTCGATTCCCGCGCATGCCACTTATCCATTCGCCTTATAAATAGGGCCAGAGGTCCTTTTCACTTTCCCCCCTCAGCCTCTTTGTCTTCATCGTCTTCCTCGCGACGTGTTGCTCTCGAGCCCAGCCGCCGCCATCGATCCTCTCCTTTGCATCACCATTGGCCGTTGCATCAACTTGATTAGTCCAGATCTCGCTCGCGCGCCTCCATCGCTCCAGTAGCCTCGGTAAGTTGTTCCTCCTTCCCCCTCCGTAGATCTCATTAGGGTTCGTACGAGCTCATGGAGGTTCAGCATTGTTCTTTACTTGTTCTTCGTTGTAGCATGAATTTTTGATTCAAACTTGATATTTTCCTGTGCGGCAATAGCCATAGTTCTTCTTTCCTCATCAGAGCATCTCTTTTTAGGTAGAAAATCCAATCTGGACCTTTATAAACTGTTCAAGTACCAATATTTAGGTGCGAATATATTTTCATTTTCGACCTTGATAGATCCAAAATTGTGACATCAATCATGCGAAAACTGTTTTTCATCACTTAGTCATTTTCCAACTTTAGATCTATACTTTCAATATCTGTAGGCGGTTTAACTCGAGAAAATAATAACCCGCGGTACCATTAGTCCCCTCTTAAACCGCCAATTTCTCATCTCTGCAACTTGATAACGTCAATCTCGGTTTAACACTTTTGCATGCTTCAACACTTTTTGCCTTTTAACTTTTAGCGGATTAACCATGAATCTTAAACCGACACAAACCTTCTTCCAGGTTATCGAATAAATGGCCAAGTCCTTTTATTCCTCAGAATCGGGTTCAATCTCGGTTACGTAAGAAGAAGCTGAACGGTGTGTTGCTATGGGCGCCTTAGCCAAAAAGGAAGACATCCATCGGAGAGCCCATGGTCCTGAAAATCCTCCACGAACCTGTGGAAGGGAAGTGATCGTTTTTGTTGACCATCTGAGTCGAGGATTCAGCCCTCCCAGATAAAAAAATTTCCGTGATGTGCTTCATTTCCTCCAATTTCGCCCTCAAGATATTGGACCTAACTCTGTATCCGGTATTTGCAATTTTCAAGTGTTCTGTGAAGCTTACCTGCAAGAGGAGCCCACGGTCGAACTGTTCAGAGATTTCTACTATTTAAACCGCCGTACAGAATTTGTGGACGGGCCCAATACTAAACTTGGCGGGATATCAATCCAAAAGAGAAAAGATGTCAGCTTCCCTCACGCTAACCATCATAGCCACCCCAAAGACTGGAATCAAACTTGGTTCTATTGCCAAGATACATCTCGGTGGTGAAAATCCTCTTACCGTGTTTCACCGTGCTCGCTTACCAAGACACATCCACTCCCCAAAGAATCGGTGCAAAGGAATGGGCCAAGTATGCACCACAGACTTTCAAAGCTCGAGCCTTTGTGGCAAAGCAGTTTAACAGCGTTGATTTTGTCCGTTCTTTGGGTGTCTTGGAGTATTTTGCCCTTAATTTGTCGCCCTGCTTTAATGTGTGAATACGGGGACGTGAAAGACCCTCAACGCCACAATCGATATTCAGGCTTGGACGCTGAAATTACTGAAGCCGTCAAGAAAATGTTGAATGAACCGGTGGCCGAGTGCAGCAAAACAGGGCTTAGTCCTTTCTGTGCTTCAAATAAACCGCCAGCTGTAAGAATTGCCCAACGCCTGCTTAATCCATATTCTTAATTCCCTTATGATCTTTTCAATTTTTAACAGGGTGATGATCCATTCTGGAAGAGGAAACCACAGGATAAACCAGCCAAAACAGCTCGTCCCAAGACCAAGGTCAACAAGAAGCCCGCCAAGAGGAAAACCGTCGAGTCTGCCGAGTTAAACTTTGATGATGACAATGATAACCAGGAGTCAGAGGTAGAACTTGATTCACTTGGCTCCTTTTTCATACACCTCATTGAAAATAATTGTTATCGTGATGACGAAGGTTAGCCGTGCAAGTGACGCATAGGTAATTATTCTCTCATCCGGCTCAGAACCTCTGCCCACACAGAAAACCCGACAAGCAAACTGGAAAGTAAGATTTTCTCACCCTTTAGCTCACTTGGATCCAAACTTTCTTTTGAAGAAACAGGAACACGAAGCTCGCCGCACAACTGATACGTCTCCAACGTATCTATAATTTATGAAGTATTCATGCTATTATATTATCCTTCTAGGATGTTTGATATGCATTTATATGATATGTTATATGATTTTTGGGACTAACTTATTAACCTAGAGCCCAGTGCCAGTTTCTGTTTTCTCCTTGTTTTTTGAGTTTTACAGAAAAGGAATACCAAACGGAGTCCAATTGACGGGCCAATTTTTGATGATTTTTTATGGACCAAAAGAAGACCACAAGCATCGGAGTTGGGCTAGAAGAGTCCCGAGCTGCCAACGAGGGTGGGGGGCGCGCCCACCTGGTACGGGCGCGTGGGCCTGCCTCGTGGACAGCTCGGGCACCTCCTTGACGTGAGACCGACACCAAAAATTCCTATAAATACAGAAACCTCGGAAAATTAACCTAGATCGGAAGTTCCGCCGCCGCAAGCCTCTGTAGCCACGAGAAATCAATCTAGGCCCTCTCTGGCACCCTGCCGGAGGGGGCCATCATCACCGGTGGCCATGGAGGAGTATCCCGGAGGGGCCATCATTACCATGAAGGCTAAGGACCAGAGGGTGGAGGCCATGGAGGAGGAAGCACAAGGGGGAGAACCTCTCCTCCTCTCTCTTGGTGGCACCGGAGTGCCATCGGGAGGGGAATCATCGCCACGGTGATCGTCCTCATCAACATCACCATCCTCATCTCTTTTATGCTGTCCACTCTCCCGCACCCCGCTGTAATCCCTACTTGAACATGGTGCTTTATGCCACATATTATGATCCAATGATGTGTTGCCATCCTATGATGTTTTGAGTAGATATCTTTTGTCTTTGGGTTGATTGATGATCTAGATTGGTATGAGTTGTATGTTTTACTTTGGTGCTGTCCCATGGTGCCCTCCGTGTCATGCAAGCGTGAGGGATTCCCGCAGTAGGGTGTTGCAATACGTTCATGATTCGCTTATATTGGGTTGGTGAGTGACTGAAACACAAACCCGAGTAAGTGGGATTGTTGCGTATGGGAATAAAGAGGACTTGATGCTTTAATGCTATGGTTGGGTTTTACCTTAATGATCTTTAGTAGTTGCGGATGCTTGCTAGAGTTCCAATCATAAGTGCATACGATCCAAGTAGAGAAAGTATGTTAGCTTATGCCTCTCCCTCATATGAAACTGCAATAGTGATTACCGGTCTTGTTAATAATTGCCTAGGACAATTCCGGACACCGATCCACCATTATTCCACACTCGCTATTTATATTATTTAGTAATATATTCTAACTTTATGATAACAGCACCTACTTTTATATTTTAGCTCTCCGATATCATGCAAAGTTATCCTCTTCATACCCACAACGTAGTTTTATTTCTCGTTGCTAGTTGGAAGTAAACGTTCGGTGCACGTAGAGTCGTATCAGTGGCAGATAGGGCTTGAGAGAATATTGATCTTACCTTTAGCTCCTTGTGGGTTGGGCACTCCATACTTATCACTTCCACCTTTGGAAAGTGCTACGATGATTCCTTGCACTTGGGGATTATCAAGCTCTTTTCTGGCGCCGTTGCCGGGGAGCAATAGCGTGGGGTTGATATTCTCGTGTGTGCTTGTTTGCTTTCTTCACTAAGTAGATTTTGTTTTATTTTTCCTTTTTGTTTCTGTTTAGTTGTGGGTGAAACATAAAAAAAATAATTTAAAGAATGAAAATACAAGAAAAATTACTTGCCTTTCATGCCTAAAAAGTTTTTCAAAAAGAGAAGTGATTGGAATGTTTTGCATTGAAGAAGTGAGGGTCGACCTTGAGCACTTGTGTTCATGCTCACGGAAAAAATATAGAATTTTTCATGGAAGTTTCTATGTAAATAAATATCCCCTTTTATATACCCATTGTATTATAAAAATAATGTGCCAAGCTTTGGTTTTAGGATGATTAGATTGCTTGTTTACTATGTGCAGAACAAAAACAGAAACTTTGGCTGTAGTGCGTGAATTTACATTTTTTACTGGAAAGTCGAATGGGTCTGAAAATTTTTTCAAATTACTTCTGTACAAATTGTTCAAATTGTCATATTTATTTTATAATTTTAGGAGTTACAGAAGTTTACGAAATTTCCAGATTACTACCGACTGTTCTGTTTTTAACAGATTCTGTTTTGCGTGTGTTGTTTGCTTATTTCGATGAATCTATGGCTAGTATCAGGGGGGTATGAACCATATATAAGTTGGACTACAGTAGGTTTAACACCAATACAAATAAAGAATGAGTTCATTACAGTACCTAAAGGTAGTGATTTGTTTTATTACACTAATGGATCTCACAAGTTTTTGTTTAAGTTTTTGTGTGAATGAAGTGTTTGAAGAACGAGGAGTTACCGATGTGAGAAGAATAAAGAGAGGCAAGATTTCAAGCTTGGGGATGCCCAAGGCACCCCAAGTAAATATTTCAAAGGGTACTCAAGCATCTAAGCTTGGGGATGCCCCGGTTGGCATCCCATCTTTCTTCTTCAACGATTATCGGTATACCTCGGTTTTTGTTTTGTTCACATGATTTGTGTCCTTTGTGTTTTTATTTTTCTTCAAGAACCATGCTAGCATGAGATAGCCCTTCATTTATTTATAGAACACTTCATGAGCTTCACTTATATCTCTTAAGTATGATTTTATAGAATTGCTCTTTGTGCTTCACTTAAATCTTTTGAGTATGGTTTTATAGAGTGCTTCGTGTGCTTCACTTATACATTTTGAGCTTGGTTAGTCTGTATTAATTGTAGAATGCTCCATGAACTTCACTTATATCCTTTGGAGTATGAGTAATACTATCATTTAAAAGTGGGTTTGTAAGAGTGTCAACTTTAGGAATTAGTGATCCCACTATTTTGGAGGTGTTGAATCTTAGTGTGATATTTATGAAAGTGGATTTGGAAGAGTGTCAACTTTAGCTAGTAATAATTCCACTATTTCGGAAGAGGTTCCAATTGAGTATGAGAACAAAGTTGCTATCTATGATGCTACTGAAAATTATTATGAAGGAGGAATACATGCTTGTAAGAGTTGCAATAATACCAAGTTTCCTCTCCATGTGTTTAAAGTTTTGAAGTTATACTTGTTTTGCCTTCCTATGCTAGTTGATTGTTGTTCTTATAAATTGTGTGCTCACAAAATCCCTAGGCATAGGAAGTAGGTTATATTTAAATGTGCTAGTCATATTCTTCAAGATGCTCTCTTTGTGCTTCAATTCTTGTCTATTATGTGAGCATCATTGAAATCATCATGCCTAGCTAAAAGGCATTAAAGAAAAGCGCTTGTTGGGAGACAACCCAATATTTACCCAATATTAAGCTACTGTAGTAATCATGTTTTATAGCTTTTGTGTCAATAAAGTGCCAAGTAGGACCTTTGGGAAGACTTGGGTGAAAGTTAATGTGATCTTGCTGTAAAAAACAGAAACTCTGCGCTCACGAGAATAGATGTCATTTTTTTACGGAAGAGTGCTTTTGAGTTGATTCTTTTGCAGAAGATTAATAGACAAATTCCTCACGTCCACCAATTTATTTCATAATTTTTGGAGTAGCAGAAGTATGGTTATTGTTCAGATCATTACAGACTGTTCTGTTTACGGCAGATTCTGTTTTCATTGCATAGTTTGCTTGTTTTCTAGTTTCTATGACTTATATTCCTCAATATAAATTGTAGAAATGATATGGTACAGTAGGAATTGTGTGAGAACAATTATGAACCTTGTCTTTGACAGTACCAAAGTGAATGGTTTGCTCTTTATCATACTAATCTATCTCACGAAGTTTGGTTAAGTTTTGTGTGATTGAAGTTTTCAAGTTTTGGGTGAGATATCGATATGAGGAGAATAAGGAGTGGAAAGACCTAAGCTTGGGGATGCCCAAGGCACCCCAAGGCAATATTCAAGGAAGACTCAAGCTCCTAAGCTTGGGGATGCCCTGAAGGCATCCCCTCTTTCGTCTTCAAAACTATCGGTATACCTTACTCGGAGCTATATTTTTATTCGTCACATGATATGTGTTTTGCTTGGAGCGTCAATTTATTTTGCTAGTATTTGCTTGCAGTTATGTAGAATAATGTTTTGCATCTTTATTTTCAATAAAAATGTCAAGGATAGCCTTTTACCATGCTTATTTTGCAAGTATACATGTTGCTGTTTGAAAACAGAAAGTTTACCGCTGTTGCAAAAATTCCTTAGAAAATTCAGAATGTGATAAAATGTTGAAACCTTTTGAATAATAAGCTCTGATAAATTTACTACAGTGGGAATTTTATTTCATAATTTTTGGAGTTAGGGAAGTATTATGAATCTTGCATTCTTTACAGACTATACTGTTTTGGCAGATTGCTGTTATGGTTGCATTGTTTGCATATGTTTGCTTGTTTAATTATTCTATTTGAGGATAGGAGTGTTAAATATGCAGAGGCATTTAGTATGCAATGTTGAATAATAATTTTAGTAATTTGTTACAGTAGAAAATGATAAGGTTTTGCATTGGTTTATACTAACCTATCTCACGAGTTCTTGTTGAGTTTTGTGTGTACGAAGCTTTTGAGATTTAGGAAACCGACGTATAAAAGGAATTAAGGAGACACAAAAGCTCAAGCTCGGGGATGCCCAAGGCACCCCAAGACATTATTTCAAGAAGTCTCAAGCATCTAAGCTTGGGGATGCCCCGGTAGGCATCCCACCTTTTCTCTTCAACAACTATCGGTTAGTATCGGTTGAACCTAAGTTTTTGCTTCTTCACATGAGTTGTGCTATCCTTGCAATGTCATTTTATTTTGTTTCGCTTGCTGTTTGAATAAAATCATTGGATCTGAAATATTGAATGAAAAAGAATCCTCCCATGGCTAGTTAATAATTTTACTACTCAGTGTTCTTCACTCATATCTTTTGGAGTAGTTTGTCATTTGCTCACATGCTTCATGTCTATCCTATGAGTAAATGGTTGAATGTCATAAATCTGAATTTATATATGTTTCATATGCTTATAACTTGGATAGTAATGACTTCACATATAAAAGAGTATGAGGCATAAAAGTTGTTGAGAGTTGACAAACATAGTTTTGGTCATCGTTGCAATTAATAGGAAGTAATAAGGAAAGAGAGGTTCACATATAAATATATTATCTTGGACACCTTTTATGATTGGGAGCACTCATTAAGTATGACATGCTAAAAGAGTTGACGTTGGACAAGGAAGACAACGTAATGGTTTATGTTTTCTCACATCTCGGTTAAAGTATATTGTCATTGACCTTCCGAACATGTTGAGCTTGCCTTTCCCCTCATGCTAGCGAAATTCTTTGCACCAAGTAGAGATACTACTTGTGCTTCCCAAAACCCTTAAACCAGTTTTGCCATGAGAGTCCACCATATCTACCTATGGATTGAGTAAGATCGCTCAAGTAAGTTGTCATCGGTGCAAGCAATAAAAATTGCTCTGTAAATATGTATGATTGATTGGTGTGGAGGAAATAAGCTTTATACGATCTTGTGATGTGGAAGAAATAAAATGACCGGACTGCATAATAAAGGTTCATATCACAAGGCAATATAAAGTGACGTTCTTTCGCATTAAGATTTTGTGCATCCAACCCTAAAAAGCGCATGACAACCTCTGCTTCCCTCTGCGAAGGGCCTATCTTTTACTTTATGTTTTACTTTATGCTTGAGTCAAGGTGATCTTCACCTGTCCTTTTTCATTTTATCCTTTGGCAAGCTCTTCGTGTTTGAAAGATCATGATATATATATCCAATTGGATGTAAGTTAGCATGGGCTATTATTGTTGACATCACCTAAAGGTGAATACTTTGGGAGGCAATACAATAAGCCCCTATCTTTCTCAGTGTCCGGCTGAAACTCCATAACCACAAGTATTTCATGAGTGTTAGCAATTATAGAAGACTACAAGATAGTTGAGTATGTGAACTTGCTGAAAAGCTCTATTAATGACTCTTTCTGATGTTATGATAAATTGCAATTGCTTCAATGACTGAGATTATAGTTTGTTAGTTCTCAATGAAGTTTACGAACCATACTTGACATTGTGAATAGATTGTTACTTGATCATGAAAAGTTTTTTGAGATGAGCTATTGTTATGACATGTAATGATGCTAGAAAAGTGATTGGAATTATCATTGATCAAACTTAAGCACTTGCTAGCATTCACACTTCATAAATTATTTCTTTTATCATTTACCTACTCGAGGACGGCAGAATTAAGCTTGGGGAGGCCGATCGTCTCCAACGTATCTATAATTTATGAAGTATTCATGCTATTATATTATCCTTCTAGGATGTTTGATATGCATTTATATGATATTTTATATGATTTTTGGGACTAACCTATTAACCTAGAGCCCAGTGCCGCTTTACATTTTCTCCTTGTTTTTGAGTTTTTGCGTAAAAGGAATACCAAACGGAGTCCAATTGACGGGCCAATTTTTGATGATTTTTATGGACCAAAAGAAGACCACGAGCATCGGAGTTGGGCCAGAAGAGTCCCGAGCTGCCCACGAGGTGGGGCGCGCCCACACAATGCAGGCGCGTGGGCCTGCCTCGTGGACAGCTCGGGCACCTCCTTGACGTGAGACCGACGCCAAAAATTCCTATAAATACTGAAACCTCTAAAATTAACCTAGATCGGAAGTTCCGCCACCGCAAGCCTCTGTAGCCATGAGAAATCAATCTAGGCCCTCTCTGGCACCCTGCCGTAGGGCGCAATCATCACCGGTGGCCATGGAGGAGTATCCCGGAGGGGCCATCATCACCATGAAGGCCAAGGACCAGAGGGTGGAGGGCATGGAGGAGGAAGCACAAGGGGGAGAACCTCTCCTCCTCTCTCTTGGTGGCACCGGAGTGCCACCGGGAGGGGAATCATCGCCACAGTGATCGTCTTCATCAACATCACCATCATCATCACCATCCTCATCTCTTTTACGCGGTCCACTCTCCTGCACCCCGCTGTAATCCCTACTTGAACATGGTGCTTTATGCCACATATTATGATCCAATGATGTGTTGCCATCCTATGATGTTTTGAGTAGATATCTTTTGTCTTTGGGTTGATTGATGATCTAGATTGGTCTGAGTTGTATGTTTTACTTTGGTGCTGTCCTATGGTGCCCTCCGTGTCACGCAAGCGTGAGGGATTCCCGCTGTAGGGTGTTGCAGTACGTTCATGATTCGCTTATAGTGGGTTGGTGAGTGACTGAAACACAAACCCGAGTAAGTGGGATTGTTGTGTATGGGAATAAAGAGGACTTGATGCTTTAATGCTATGGTTGGGTTTTACCTTAATGATCTTTAGTAGTTGCGGATGCTTGCTAGAGTTCCAATCATAAGTGCATATGATCCAAGTAGAGAAAGTATGTTAGCTTATGCCTCTCCCTCATATGAAACTGCAATAGTGATTACCGGTCTTGTTAATAATTGCCTAGGACAATTCTGCACACCGATCCACCATTATTCCACACTCGCTATTTATATTATTTAGTAATATATTCTAACTTTATGATAACAACACCTACTTTTATATTTTAGCTCTCCGATATCATGCAAAGTTATCCTCTTCATACCCACAACGTAGTTTTATTTCTCGTTGCTAGTTGGAAGTAAACGTTCGGGTGCACATAGAGTCGATTGCCAAGGGCGAATAGGGCTTGAGAGAATATTGATCTTACCTTTAGCTCCTTGTGGGTTCGACACTCCATACTTTCACTTCCACCTTTGGAAAGTGCTACGATGATTCCTTGCACTTGGGGATTATCAACAACCCGGCATAGCGACCATGTGGTAACTTCTTCCGGTTTACCGAACACGCCGGTTCGTAAACGCCTCCCAGAGGTCTTTTATACTTCTAACACATGTTATCCCAAGGCGGGTTATTTCCGACAACCTCTTAATCCGTCTGATTCTAATTATTAGGGAACTTCCCATTCTTCCTCTGGCGAGTCAACAGGAACGCAAATTCCAACCCTCAAAACGGTTCCTGGGTGGGCATATTTAACTGAGCCTTCATATCTTATACTTGATCTTTATACTGACCTGATCTATACTTATTATTTTCAGGGCCCAAGCCAGAGCCAGTAAAAGGGCCAAACTGAATAAGCCGGCTGATGAAAGATTCGAATCGATCCTAAAAGACCCGTAACAGTCTAATCCAAATACTGAAGCTATTCTTGATGATCCGCCACCGCAAGATCATGAAATCTTAGTTGAACATATGGAAGTTGATCCGATGATTCATGCTGATAAACCGCCAAGCCCAATTAAAGCTACTGATGACAAAACTGACGACGTTGTGGTTACTAGCATTGGTTACACAACCCCAGGAAACCCCACTGCTCTGTCAAAACACAGTGCCAAAGAAGAAATATCCGTTGTTGATAAAAGCAAGTGGAAGGTAGACTTGGAAAGCTACGGCTACCTCAGTGCCCAAGATATTCATTCTGGGTTTTTAAACCGTTTGTACACAAGCCGTGACTATGAAGCCGGTTTACTGAATATGATGAAGGAGCGATATGAGGTAAATGCTATTAACTCTGCATAAATATTCTTCCCTTAGCCGCCAAGTTTATTGGACATAAAAGAATAGAATGTTATGTAAACTTCCAAGAACCATATAGATCAACTCCAGTAGCCCCCAAGGGCCGGTTTATGATACGTCTCCAACGTATCTATAATTTTTGATTGTTCCATGCTATTATATATTCTATTTTGGATGTTTAATGGGCTTTATTATACACTTTTATATTATTTTTGGGACTAACCTACTAACCCAAGGCCCAAAGGTGCAAATTGCTGTTTTTTTGCCTATTTCAAAGTTGTTTCAGTAAAAGGAATATCAAACGGAGTCCAAATGGAATGAAACCTTCGGGAACGTGATTTTCGGAACAAACGTGATCCAGAGGACTTGGAGTGAACGTCAAGAAACAACTGAGGAGGCCACGAGGAAGGAAGGCGTGCCTGCCCCCCTGGGCACGCCCCCACCCTCGTGGGCCCCTCATGGCTCTCCTGACCGACTTCCTTCGCCTATATATACTCATATACCCTGAAAACATCCAGGAGCACCACGAAACCGTATTTCCACCGCCGCAACCTTCTGCGTAATTCGTGAGATCCCATCTTCGGCCTTTTCGGCCTCACGGGAGGGAATCGATCATGGAGGGCTTCTACATCAACACCATAGCCTCTCCGATGATGTGTGAGTAGTTTACACAGACCTTCGGGTCCATAGTTATTAGCTAGATGGCCTCTTCTCTCTCTTGGATCTCAATACAAAGTTCTCCTTGATCTTCTTGGAGATCTATTCGATGTAACTCTTTTTGCGGTGTGTTTGTCGAGATCCGATGAATTGTGGGTTTATGATCAAGATTATCTATGAACAATATTTGAATCTTCTCTGAATCTTTATGTATGATTGGTTGTCTTTGCAAGTCTCTTCGAATTACTAGTTTGGTTTGGCCTACTAGATTGATCTTTCTTGCAATGGGAGAAGTGCTTAGCTTTGGGTTCAATCTTGCGTTGCTCGATCCTAGTGACAGAAGGGGAAACGACACATATTGTATTGTTCCCATCGAGGATAAAAAGATGGGGTTTATATCATATTGCTTGAGTTTATCCCTCTACATCATGTCATCTTGCCTAATGTGTTACTCTGTTCTTATGAACTTAATACTCTAGATGCATGCGGATAGCGGTCGATGTGTGGAGTAATAGTAGTAGATGCAAAAGAGTCGTTTCTACTTGTTGCGGACGTGATGCCTATATACATGATCATGCCTAGATATTCTCATAACTATGCACTATTCTATAAATTGCTTGACAGTAATTTGTTCACCACCGTAATACTTATGCTATCTTGAGAGAAGCCACTAGTGAAACCTATGGCCCCCAGGGTCTATTCTCCATCATATAAGTTTCCAATCTATTTTTACTTTGCAATCTTTACTTTAATCTTTATCATAAAAATACCAAAAATATTATCTTATCATCTCTATCAGATCTCACTTTTGCGAGTGGCCGTGAAGGGATTGACAACCCCTTTATCGCATTGGTTGCAAGGTTCTTATTTGTTTGTGTAGGTACGAGGGACTTGCATGTGGCCTCCTACTGGATTGATACCTTGGTTCTCAAAAACTGAGGGAAATACTTACGCTACTTTGCTGCATCACCCTTTCCTCTTCAAGGGAAAACCAACGCATGCTCAAGAGGTAGCAGTTTATACTGTCAATGTGAACCTGGACTTGTAGAATAACAACTTTTCAATTTTGCCTGTGCAGCCCCCAAGGGCCGGTTTATACTTTCAAGATGAACCGGGACTTTAGAATAACAACTCTTCAATTTTACCTGTGTAGCCCCCAAGGGCTGACTTAACAAATATGTTAAGTTGGGACTAATTATGCTGTAAGGCTCAAAATTCTTGTTTAGGACCTTTGTAAACCGGTTAACCACCGAGCTGATAGTGGAAGAAAAATCCATAGTTTTAACTGGAGCAAATATGCATTAGCCCCCCAAGTGCCAAGAATAATACTTGTATTGAGCTTGGAACTTGTAATTTTTTTTGATAAGAAGCAATAGACATTAGCCCCCAAGTGCCAAGTATATTACTTGTTATGTGCTTGGGACTTTTAATATGCACTATCATCTCATAAATTGCTTATCTCTTGCAGGCTGAGCTTATTAAGAAGCAATCCCAAATCACCGACCTTCAAGAAAATATCAAATCGCAACAAGCAGAGACTTCCAAGGCCAAGGATGAACTGACCAAAGGTTTTAGCAAAGAATGGAAAACTCAAGGAAAGCTTCAAAAATGAGCGGTAGTTGGGATACGTAAAAGTCAACTCATTGAAGAGGGCCGAGGATGTCAAGCGGCCCTTAATCCGTAGCGGAGGAGCCGATCGCTTGAAACAGCAAATAACTGCCATGGCTGCTGCCCTTTTTGGTAAATAGCTTCTTCATAAGCTTTAAACATGTATTATGTAATAAACTGCCGGTTTACAGACGTTTTTGATGATGCAGGAACCCGCGTTGCTCATCTTGGCTCAGATATGCGGCAAAGACTGAAAGCCGCCTATACACTTATAAAACAGTTATATACCGGCGTACAACGGGTTATCTGCACAGCTTCCCATAACAAACCGCCCCCAACCTTGATCAAGGAGACGTTGGAAAGGCTGGCGATGATGCCTGCCCGGTTTGAAGAACTAAAGAAATCAGCTGCCAGGGCGGGTGCTCTTACTGCACTAACTCGGGCCAAAGCATGGATATCTGATCTTGATCCGGCTGATTTGGGAAACGGCTACCCGAGCATAAAGGAGGATGGGTCAGACTTTAATACTGATGACCTCGGAGCCCTGACGAGGGAAATGCGCCCATTGGCTAGCAAATTGGCTGAAGAGACCGATCTTTCACATTATCAGTCGATTTATGATGCCAACAACAAGAGAGTTAAAGCGCCAACTTATGATGCTCCAAATCTTATTCCTCCAATCCGTAAGCATACCTATGCCCCTGATGTTGATCCCTCCACACTTATAAGTGATGAAGCTGTATTGAAAGCCTTAACTGAGATCGATTGGACAACCATTGACTTCCAGCCACTAGGTAGAGAAGAGGACGATGAACCGGCGCTAGATGATCTGCAACCTTCAAGTCAGCCAGGCCAAGATTCATAAACCGGGGGCCGGTTTAGCATCTGCTTTCTACAAGACTTGTTAAAAACAATTATTCTTTTGGGCACCAAACGCCTTGTAATAGGCTAGCTTAAACTCTTAATCTGCTATGCCATCGTGCATATTTTCTTTGCACGACACTGCTAATCTTTCATGTTAAGATATGGCACGTATGCTTATGATACTAGCAATTTTGAATCTGTTCCTGCATACAATAGATTAAAAGTGTCCTAGTAGTTTATCGCTAGACGGGTTATAATGCCCAATATAAAGCCATGGGAAACTAACATAGTTTATAACCAAGGCTGGACTTAAGGATAACCATATATAATTGAAAATATATCATACCTGTGATATTTGATCACACTGTTGGTTTACCAAGCCAGTGCAATAAGGGTGATAACCCAAAATTTGAGCACTGGTAATTATCATATATTGTCGGCTTATGAACAAAGCCAGGCCGGGTTAATAAACACTAGATATTATCTTATCTCATACTGGCGACTTATAGTCTAAAGCCAGGACGGGTTAATAAACACCGGGTAGTTTCATGTATAAACCATAAGGCATCACAACCCTCATCGGCTGTTTAACCATGTATTACTGGGTCACATGAGAAAATCCTCAAAAAATGTTCAAATCAAACAACAACAAAAAATCAAGGCTTTCATATGTGGCCAGGCCTAAAACTCAAGTGCTTTCATGGGCCGCACAACCACTGAGTTAAACCTTTATACAAACCTTATAAGCCGGACCTCACACAACCAATCGTCGTTTTAACTTTCACAAGTTCAGGGTCTGTATAAGATTGACTTGTCAAAAGTACGCAATGGTCGCTCCATGATTACACAGGCGGAGTGGCGAGACTTAGAAAGGCAGGATAACCCGGGGTTTTAGGTGAATACACCTGGCTTCCAAGCCTGGCTTTTAAGCCTAATACAAGGGTCATAAAAACTCTTGTTCTTTAGAAAAAAGAGCCCCCAAGCAATATTTTTGAGCTGTGCTCAAGAGGCACCTATGTTTTAGTTGTGCTTTTGCAACAGACTCTCTTTGGTCCCTTTAACCTGGGTAGCAAGCCCCCAAGTTTTTTTTTCAATTGGCTTTTAAGCCGGTTCAAAGGGTAATCATAGCTCCACCCATAAGACGGAAGCCCCCAAGTAACCGAAGACTCATTAAAAAAGAAAAAACGACAGAGGCCCTGCTTTAGCAGGGATGCCGGTTTATTATATTGATCATAATATATACATTGTTAAAAATATGTACATAAGAAAAGCCAGTGGCTCAGGTGTAGTAAGGCCGAAGATGAGCAATATTCCACGGTCAGTGGGTCTCCTCCTCTGATTTACGTGAGTCTTTGTGCTCTCGAACATCGATAAGGTATTAGGACCCATTGTTGAGATTCTTACTAACCACAAAAGGTCCTTCCCAAGGTGGGGATAACTTGTGCATATCAGCTTGATCCTGGATAAGCCGGAGCACCAGATCACCTTCTTGGAAAGTTCTGGTTTTAACCCGGCGGCTGTGATAACGGCGCAGATCTTGCTGGTAGATCACCGAACGAGCCGCCGCGATGTCACACTCCTTATCTAACAGGTCAAGTGCTTCCTGACGTGCTTTTTCATTGTCAGCTTCAACATAAGCCGCCACACTTGGTGAGTCGTGACGGATGTCACTAGGGAGAACCACCTCTGCTCCGTGAACCATGGAGAAGGGCGTGTAACCTGTAGATCTGTTGGGGGTGGTATTAATGCTCCATAACATGGAAGGTAACTCCTCCACCCAACAACCCGGCGTCCTTTGTAGGGGAACCATAAGCCGGGGCTTGATGCCTCTCAGGATCTCTTGATTGGCTCTCTCAGCTTGACCATTAGATTGGGGGTGAGCCACTGACGACACGTCAAGCCGGATATGCTCACGTTGACAAAATTCTTTCATAGCACCCTTGGACAGATTAGTGCCATTATCAGTTATGATACTGTGGGGAAAGCCAAAACGGAAAATCACCTTTTTAATGAACTGAACTGTCGTCGCCGCTTCACATTTACTGACCGGCTCGGCCTCAACCCACTTTGTAAATTTGTCAACCGCCACCAGGAGATGTGTCTTTTTATCCTTGGACCTTTTGAAAGGTCCAACCATATCAAGCCCCCAAACTGCAAATGGCCAAGTAATTGGAATCATCCTCAATTCTTGAGCCGGCACATGGGCTCGTCGTGAAAATTTCTGACATCCATCACACCTACTGACCAGGTCTTCAGCATCAGCATGAGCCGTGAGCCAATAAAATCCATGACGAAAAGCTTTAGCCATGAGAGACTTTGAACCGGCATGATGACCACAATCTCCTTCATGAATCTCACGTAGGATCTCACGGCCCTCTTATGGAGAAACACAACGTTGAAAAGCCCATGTAACACTGCAGTGATGCAGCTCTCCATTGACAATTTTCATTGACTTAGACCGCCGGGTTATCTGCCTGGCTAAGGTTTCATCCTCAGGGAACTCGCCCCGGGTCATATAAGCCAAATAAGGGACTGTCCAATCAGGAATAGCATGAATAGCCGCCACCAATCGAAGCTTCCGGGTCAGGAATAGCCAAATCCTCCTCTCAGTAGGTAACTTGATCGACGTGGGTTATGCAAAATGTCAAGAAAGACATTAGGCGGCACCGGTTTACATTGAGAACCCAACCGCTTAAGGCATCACCGCTTCATTTTTTCTTCGATCAACATGCTCAACTTGATAACCCTTGAAGTGACCAGCAATAACGTCCACCTCTCATCGATAAGCCGCCATGAGTGGATCCTTAGAATCCCAAGTACTAGAGACGTGTTGGGCCACCAAATCTGAGTCACCAAAGCACCTTACCCAGCTTAAGTTCATCTCCTTAGCCATCCGAAGACCGTGGAGCAAGGCCTCATATTCAGCTGCATTGTTAGTGCAAGGGAACATCAAATGGAGAACATAACAAAATTTATCACCTCGAGGGGAAGCGAGCACAACTCCAGCCCCCGAGCCCTCCAATTGCCTGGACCCATCAAAGTGAATAGCCCAATCCGTGTTATCTGGCTTTTCCTCAGGCATCTGCAGCTTTGTCCAGTCATTGATGAAATCCACCAGTGCCTGAGACTTGATGGCCGTGCGAGGCATATATTTCAAACCATGAGGACCAAGCTCAATGGCCAACTTGGCTATCCGACCTGTGGCTTCTCTGTTCTGAATAATATCCCCTAAAGGAGCAGAACTAATCACCGTGATGGGATGACCCAAAAAATATAAATTAAGCTTCCGACTGGCCATGAACACCCCATATACAAGTTTCTGCCAATGCGGATATCTCTGCTTGGCCTTTGAACCGGATATTCCTTGCCTGCCTCCTTTTGTTCCACCACAATAGCCACGCTGACAGCCCGGGCATTGGCAGCCACGTAGAACAACAATGGCTCTTTATCAACAGGAGCGGCCAGAACAGGTGGCTCAGCCAGCTGCTTCTTCAAGTCCTCAAACGCAGCATCAACAGCATCACTCCAGACAAAATTATCTGTCTTTTTCATCCTCTGGTACAGGGGGATAGCTTTCTCTCCCAACCTGCTTATGAACCGGCTTAGCGCCCGTAATACGACCCGCCAGTCGTTGAACATCGTTGACACACACACCGGTTTAGCCAGAGAAGTAATGGCTTTGATCTTCTTCGGATTAGCTTCGATGCCCCTGTTAGACACTAGGAAGCCCAAAAGCTTGCCTGCCGGCACACCAAAAACACACTTGGTCGGGTTAAGCATCATCTTATAAACCCGGAGATTATCAAAGCTTTCCTTCAAATCATCTATCAACGTCTCCTTCTTTCTGGATTTCACCACAATATCATCCACATAAGCATGAACATTGCACCCAATCTGATTATGAAGAAAATTCTGCACGGTAAGTCGCCTGGGCACTCTTGAGTCCAAAGGGCATAGACACATAGCAGAAGGCTCCAAACGGAGTTATGAAAGTTGTGTTCGCCTGGTCCTTAACTGCCATCTTGATTTGATGATAACCAGAATAAGCATCGAAAAAACTCAGACGCTCACAACCCGTCGTAATATCAATAATCTGATCAATACGAGGGAGAATAAAAGGATCAGCCGGACAAGCCTTGTTTAAATCTGTGTAGTCCACACACATACGCCAAGTGCCGTTCTTCTTAAGTACCAGCACTGGGTTAGCTAACCACTCAGGATGAAAAACCTCAACAATAAACCCAGCCGCCAAGAGCCGGGCTACCTTGTCACCAATGGCCTTACGCCTTTCTTCATTGAAATGACGAAGAAACTGCTTGACCGGTTTAAACTTTGGATCAATATTGAGAGTGTGCTCAACGAGTTCCCTCGGTACACCTGGCATGTCAGAAGGTTTCCACGCAAATATGTTCGGGTTCTCACGGATGAACTCGATGAGCGCGCTTTCCTATTTTGGATCCAGATTAGCACTGATACTGAACTGCTTGGATGAATCGCCAGGAACAAAATCATCCAGCTTGGTATCATCTGCCGATTTAAACTTCAAGACCGAATCATTCTCTGTAGTTGGCTTTTCAAAGATGTCATATCCGCCGGATCAACATTGTCCTTATAAAATTTTAACTCCTCCGTTACACAAACCGACTCATCATAAGCTGCATCACCTTCTTCGCATTCCAAAGGTATCTTTCGGCTCCGATGCACTTTGATGGTCCCCTTGTAACCCGGCATCTTGAGCTGCATATAAACATAACAAGGCCGCACCATGAACTTGGCATAAGCCGGCCGTCCAAACAGAGCGTGATACGGGCTGTGAATCTTGACTACTTCAAAGGTCAATGTCTCTGACCTAGAGTCATGATCATCTCCAAAAGCAACTTCCAGAGCTATCTTACCAACTGGTACGCCGACTTACCAGACACCACGTCATGGAAAAAAGTGTTCGATGGTTTAAGATTTTTATCTGTCAACCCCATGCGACGGAAAGTTTCATAATAAAGGATATTGATGTTGCTCCCTCCGTCCATGAGTACTTTGGTGAACTTATACCCTCCGACCTGTGGCGCGACCACCAACGCCAGGTGACCTGGATTATCAACCCGGGGCGGGTGATCTTCCCGACTCCACACAATGGGCTGCTCAGACCAGCGCAAGTAATGGGTAACTGCCGGTTCAACGGCGTTCACCGCCCTTTTATGAAGCTTCTGATCCCGTTTGCATAAACTTGCGGTGAAGACGTGGTACTGCCCACTATTCAACTGCTTTGGGTTACTCTGATACCCAGATTGCTGCTGCTGATTCCCCTGACCTGACTGTTGATGGTAGCCACCCTGATTGCCTTGATTGCCTTGATTACCTTGGAATCCAGAGCTAGAACTGCCACCACCATAACCCGGTCCATGAGAGCCGGATCCTGAACCACCACCCGGCCCATGATCGTCTTGAAAAAGATTGGAATTTTTGTACTCATTCATAATGAAGCAATCCTTCTAGAGGTGGCCAGACGGTATTTCCCGCGTCCCATGTCTTGGGCAGGGCTGATTTAGCAGCTGCTCAAGATTGAAGCCTGACCCTCCAGTCCGTGGGGACTGTTTACCCTTACGACGCTGACCATTATTCTGTGTATTGGTGTTAGCCACAAAGTCCAAACTATTATCAGCTTTTGCGCCATCGTTGTTTCCATAGCTCATTGGGTTATGTCTTGCCCGATACGTCTCCAACAGATATCTACTTTTCCAAACACTTTTGCCCTTGTTTTGGACTCTAACGCATGATTTAAATGAAACTAACCCGAACTGACGCTGTTTTCAGCATAACTGCCATGGTGTTGTTTATTGTGCAGAAAACAGAAGTTCTCGGAATAACCTAAAAATCCACGGAGATAACTTTTGGAAAATATAAAAAATACTGGCAAAAGAATCAAGGCTAGGGGGCCCACACCCTGTCCACGAGGGTGGGGGGGCGCGCCCCCTCCCCCTAGGCGCGCACCTTGTCTCGTGGGCCCCCTGATGCTGCACCGACCTCAACTCCAACTCCATATATTCCGTTTCACGGAGAAAAAAATCAGAGAAAAAAGTTTCATCGCGTTTTACGACACGGAGCCGCCACCAAGCCCTAATCTCTCTCGGGAGGGCTGATCTGGAGTCCATTCGGGGCTCCGGAGAGGGGATTCACCGCCGTCGTCATCATCAACCATCCTCCATCACCAGTTTTATGATGCTCACCGTCAGGCGTGAGTAATTCCATCGAGGCTTCTTGGACGGTGATGGGTTGGATGAGATTTACCATGTAATCAAGATAGTTTTGTTAGGTTTGATCCCTAGTATCCACTATGTTCTGAGATTGATGTTGCTATGACTTTGCTAGGCTTAATGCTTGTCACTAGGGCCCGAGTGCCATGATTTCAGATCTGAACCTATTATGTTTTCATGAATATATGTGAGTTCTTGATCCTATCTTGCAAGTCTATAGTCACCTATTATGTGTTATGATCCGACAACCCCGAAGTGACAATAATTGGGATACTTCTCGGTGATGACCGTAGTTTGAGGAGTTCATGCATTCACTAAGTGCTAATGCTTTGGTCCGGTTCCTATTAAAAGGAGGCCTTAATATCCCTTAGTTTCCACTAGGACCCCGCTGCCATGGGAGGGTAGGACAAAAGATGTCATGCAAGTTATTTTCCATAAGCACGTATGACTATATTTGGAATACAGGCCTACATTACATTGATGAACTGGAGCTAGTTCTTTGTCACCCTATGTTATAGCTATTACATGAGGAGTCGCATCCGACATAATTATCCATCACTGATCCAATGCCTACGAGCTTTTCACATATTGTGCTTTGCTTATTTCCTTTTCCGTTGCTACTGTTACAATCACTACAAAACCCAAAAATATTACTTTTGCCACTGTTACCATTACTATCATACTACTTTGCTACTAAATACTTTGCTGTAGATACTAAGTTATCCAGGTGTGGTTGAATTGACAACTCAACTTCTAATACTTGAGAATATTCTTTGGCTCCCCTTGTGTCGAATCAATAAATTTGGGTTGAATACTCTACCCTAAAAAATTGTTGTGATCCCCTATACTTGTGGGTTATCAAGACTATTTTCGGTGTTCTTGGGGAGCATAGCTCTATTCTTTGAGTCACTTGGGATTTATATCTGCTGATCACTATGAAGAACTTGAAAGACGCAAGAACTAAGATTTTTCCCTCAACTACGAGGGAGGTAAGGAACCGCCATCTAGCTCGCACTAGATTCTCCTTACATTATGAGTAAGCTTGCGACACCTAAACCCTGCTATCGCTATGAATTACGATATGTTGCATGTTATTGATGATGCCATACGCTATGCATGATACTTATGATGAAACTACTTCTATGCTTGATACCACTGTGCCATTAGGTGAATTTCTTGATGATCAACTTGCTAGGGTTAGAGAGAATGAAATTATTAATGATGATATTATTGAAGATAGTGATGATGAAGGTTCTCCCCCTAAGTATGAATTGCCTGTTGTTCTTGAGGGTTATGTTATGGATGAAGAAATTGCTAGAGATCTTTTTGCTTGCAATGATAGATCTGATCTTAAGAAATTACTAGCTAAACTTAAACAGAAAACTCTGAATGCTAGGATGAAATATGACCCTGCTTTTGCTACTTCACCTATCTTTGTTACTGATAAGGATTATGAATTCTCAGTTGATCCTGAGATAATTACTTTGGTTGAATCTGATCCTTTTTATGGCAATGAATCTGAAACTGTTGTGGCACACCTTACCAAGTTAAATGATATAGGCATATAGCCACCATGTTCACTAATGATGAGACATCCCGCTATTATTATATCCTTAAGATATTTCCATCTCATTAAAGGGTGATGCTAAAACTTGGTTTAATTCTCTTGATCCTGGTTGTTTGCGTAGTCCCCAGGATATGATTTATTACTTCTCTGCTAAATATTTCCCTGCTCATAAGAAACAAGCTGCCTTGCGGGAAATATATAACTTTGTGCAAATCGAAGAAGAGAGTCTCCCACAAGCTTGGAGGAGGCTTCTCCAATTACTTAATGCTTTGCCTGATCATCCTCTTAAGAAAAATGAAATACTTGATATCTTTTATAATGGACTAACTGATGCTTCCAAGGACCACTTGGATAGTTGTGCTGGTTGTGTTTTCAGGGAAAGAACAGTCGACCAAGCTGAATTACTATTTAATAATATGTTGACTAATGAAAATAATTGGACTCTTCCTGAGTCAATTCCTAAGCCAATTGAGCCAACTCCTGAGCCTATTCCTAAACCAACTCCGAAGAAGAGAGGTGTTCTATTCCTGAGTCCTAAAGATATGCAAGAGGCAAAGAAATCAATGAAAGAAAAAGGTATTAAGGCCGAAGATGTTAAGAATTTACCTCCTATTGAAGAAACACATGGTCTTAATCTTCCTGTTGAAGAAATACATTGTCTTGATAACCCGACACAGGTAGTAAAGGTAAATTCTCTCTATAGATATGATAAAGTTGAAATCCCGTCTATTAAATTTCATAGCCAATGCTTAGATGAATTTCATGACTTTATGGCTAGGCAAAAAAGTTTTAATTCTTATGTTAGTAGAGAATAAAAGAGTAATGCTTTCATGATAGGACTCTTGAGTGATTATATGGCTAGAGTTAAAGGTGAACTTAAACTCATTAGCAAATATGCTTCTATGGTTACCACTCAAGCTGAACAAGTACTTAAATCTCAAAATGATTTGCTCGATGAATTGAATAATAAACATGACTTTGGTGTTAGAGTGGCTACTAGAACTGGTAGAATGACTCAGGAACCTTTGTATCCTGAAGGCCACCCTAAGAGAATCGAACAAGATTATCAGAGAAATAATGTAGATGCACCTAGTCCTTCTAAAAAGAAGAAAAAGAAAAATGATAGGACTTTGCATGCTTCTAGTGAACCTGTTGTAGACACACCTGAGAATTCCAATGATATTTCTATTTCGATCTTTGAAACACAATCAGGTGATGAACATGAACCTAGTGATAATGTTAATGATAATGTTCATGTTGATGCTCAACCTAGCAATAGTAATGATGTAGAGATTGAACCTGCTGTTGATCTTGATAACCCACAATCAAAGAATCAACGTTATGATAAAAGAGATTTTGTTGCTAGGAAGCACGGTAAAGAAACGGAACCATAGGTTCAGAAACCCATGCCTTTTCCTCCTAAACCATCCAAGACAAAGGATGATGAGGATTTTGAGCGCTTTGCTGAAATGATTAGACCTATCTTCTTACGTATGCGCTTAACTGATATGCTTAAAGTAACCTTATGCTATGAAGGATATCATTACAAATAAAAGAAAGATACCGGAAGCTGAAATTTCCACCATGCTTGCTAATTATACTTTTAAGGGTGGAATACCAAAGAAACTTGGAGATCCAGGAGTACCAACTATACCATGCTCCATTAAAAGAAACTATGTTAAAACCGCTTTATGTGATCTTGGAGCCGGTGTTAGTGTTATGCCTCTCTCTTTATATCGTAGACTTGAATTGAATAAGTTGACACCTACTGAAATATCTTTGCAAATGGCTGATAAATCAATTGCTATACCTGTCGGTATTTGTGAGTATGTGCCTGTGGTGGTTGCAAATGTCACTATCTTAACGGACTTTGTTATTCTTGATATTCCCGAGGATGATAGTATGTCGATTATCCTTGGTAGACTCTTTTTGAATACTGCAGGGGCTGTTATTGATTGCAACAAAGGCAATGTCACTTTTCATGTTAATGGTAATGAGCATATGGTACACTTTTCGAGGAAGCAGCCTCAAGTTCATAGCATCAATTCTATTGGAAAAAGTCCAACTATTATTATTGGAGGTTTTGAATTTCCTCTTCCTACTGTCAAGAAAAAAATATGATATTCTTATTATAGGGGATGTTCATATCCCCGTTGAGGTGACCTAGTGTTATTCGAAATTTCTCCGGTTCCATGTTATTCGGAATGAGTTTGTTAAAGACTTGATCAACCTTGTTAGTGGATTCATTTTGATGATCATGAGATGGATGAAACTAGAAGGCACAACCTTCTGTATCCTCTTTTTACTTTATGTTATTTAGAATAAATAAAGCAAAAATAGTATTATCTGTCTGTTTTCTGAATTATCTGTACAATAAAAAAATATCCCAAAAATATAAGTGCTCCAAATGCCCTGCCAATTTACTATGATTTTTTCTGGAATATTTGAGGATTTCAGGCACTGAGAACACAACATGGGGGAAAGCACACAGCCACGAGGGTCCAGGGCGCGCCCACCCTTACAGGGCACGCCCCCCTGTCTCATGGGCCCACGGTGGCCCCCTCCACTTATTCCTGCACCCACACACTCCATCTTCCTCCCAAAAAAATCCCCATCCAGCTCAAGCACGAGTTCTAGCTCATTTTGCTGCGATTTTCGATCTCCTTGCTCAAAGCTCCATTCACAAAACTACTTTGGGAGATTGTTGCTTGGTATGTGACTCCTCCATTGGTCCAATTAGTTTTTGTTCTAGTGCTTTATTCATTGCAAATTTTTGCTGCATAGGTGACCCTGTTCTTGAGCTTGCATGTCAAATTTATGAGGTCCCAAGTAATTCTCGATGCATGATATAGGCCCTAGGCACTTGTGGGAGAAGTTGCTACCAATCTTGTTTAGTTTGATTCACTTTTATTTTGAAGTTACTAAAATTTCAGAAATTTTTCAGAGGAAGAAATATGTCCAGGAAAATGTACCAAGGTGGTTCCTCAACAAAGAGAGGACCTAGGTGTGCTATGCATGAGAAAGGAGATGAACCACCAAGGGAAGCTGAGGTGCGGCCTAGTGAATGGCCGTCAGAAGATTTTATGGTCAATGCAGGCATCAAGGATGAATTTGACGCACATGTGCGTAATGCCGATCTTGAGGACTTCATACAAGATAAGTGTCCTCAGTACTACCAATTGACTGATTCATTCGTGAGAAGATTTAAATATACATCTTCGCGTAATTCTCAGAATGTCCTATTTGATATTTATGATCAATCTTATACCATGGACCTAGAAGATTTTACAACTGCTTGCAAACTCCCACAGTGGGGCAATGTTAATGAACCCCACAAATCTGAATATAAAGATTTTCTAGCTAGTATCACTGTGGGAGAATCTAGGGATATAGCACAAGCTACCATAGGGAGCATTCATTTTCCTGCTATACATTATTTTGCTCTCTTCATTGGTAGATGCATTAACGGTAAATATGAAGCATGTCACATGTGTGTCCCTGATCTCTGTGTCCTCAAGAGTGCTGTTTTAGGTAATAAAGATTACAACTTGGGGGCAATAGTTGCACGTAGGTTGCATAATAATGGTATATCCGGAGATTTATTTGGAGGAATTTATGCGACCTGTGTTGCTAATTATCTTGGTATATCCCCACGGGAGGGTGATATGGAGTTGCCTCCCACTTATTTAGATTATGACGCGATGGTCAGCCATCGTTTTCTTTTGAGGAATGAAAAATTCCTCCAGTATCGACTAATCTTCAACAAACGTCGCTCTGTCCATGTTACTCACCCTGCTCCTTCCCTTTTTGATTACCAGGCAAAGCGACGATATGTTGTCACCAAGGAGGAGGCAATCGAACACGAGTGGAGAGCGGAGGCAGCTCGCCAACATGCCGCAATTGTGGGAGGCATTGGTGCACGTGATCTCAAGACGTACCCGCTTATAACTTCGGATATCAGCCGGGCTATCCTTGGCAATAGACCAACTTAGGCCAAAAGCCTAAGCTTGGGGAGTACGATTTCTCACCGACTTTACATTCATGTTCACACACTATTCTAGTTGTCGGTGCTCATACTCTTTCATTGTATTATCCATGCTAGTTTAATTTATTTTTCTAGCTTTCTTCTTGTATGTTTGATGAACCTTAGAAAAATGAAAAAAATTAGTTAGTTTAATTTCAATGCTTGTAGTAGTAATTAAAATGAAAACTCAAAAAGATTTCTCGTTCTTCTTTTGCTTGTTGGGAGCTTTCCCGTGTAAATAGTTTTATTTCTTTTCTTTCCTTTGGGGGTCAAGAGTAGAAGACCATAATGAAAATGTCTAAGTGGCTCTTATATGCATGATTGTTGATTTAACTAAGAGCCATATTATTTTGTCTTCTCTCTTGAATTGAATGCTTGCAGATTCCAGCTTAGTCCAATGCACGTACACTCTTATTATTATACACATCGTTCGGTCGTGCAAGTGAAAGGCAATAATGATGATATATGATGGACTAATCGAGATGAGAGAAAATTTGGTATGAACTTCGACCTCTTTTGTTTTTGTAAATATGATGAGTTCATCGTTCCTGATTCAGCTTATTATGAATAAACATGTTTGCAATGACATTTAGAGATTATAGTTGCTTATGCCATGCTTAATTAGCTATGAGTTTATAATGGTTTACCTTGCGTGCCAACATGCTATTAAAATGGTTATGATGTGGTATAATAGGGTGGTATCCTCCTTTGAATGAATTGAGTGACTCGACTTGGCACATGTTCACGCATGTAGTTGAAAACAAATCAACATAGCCTTCACGATATTTATGTTCATGGTGGATTATATCCTACTCATGCTTGCACTTGGTGTAAATTAATTTTAATGCATGTTCATGATTGTTTTCGCTCTCTCAGTTGGTCGCTTCCCAGTCTTCTTCTAGCCTTCACCTGTACTAAGCAGGAATACTGCTTGTGCATCCAAACTCCATAAACCCTAAAGTTATTCCATATGAGTCCACCATACCTTCCTATATGCGGTATTTAATTGCTGCTCCAAGTAAATTTGTATGTGCCAAACTCCAAACCTTCAAATGAAATTTTGTTATGTATGCTCGAGCAGCTCATGTATCAACTAGGGCTGTCTGTATCTTCCATGCTAGGTGGGTTATTCTCAATAGGAGTGGACTCCGCTCCTCATTCACGAGAAAATGGCTGGTAATCGAGATGCCCAGTCCCATGCTTTAAGCAAATAAAATAAAAATAATTGCAAAGAAAACTCCCCCGGGACTCTTGTTAGTTGGAGGCACCCGTTGTTTCGGACAAGCCATGGATTGATGTTTGTTGGTGGAGGGGGAGTATAAACTTTACCATTCTGTTTGGGAACCGCCTATAATGTATGTAGTATGGAAGATATGGAGATCTCATAGTTGTTATGCTGACAGTGAAAGTATATCGCTCAAAATGTTATTCATCTCTATTTTAAAATCGAGCTCCGCACCTATACAAATCCACCTTCCCTCTGCGAAGGGCCTATCTATTTACCTTTATGTTGAGTCATCACCTCTTATTAAAAAGCACCCATTTGGAGAGCACCACTGTCATTTGCATGCATTACTATTAGTTTATATTGGGTATGACTTGATCGGATCTCTTTTACCATGAATTACAAATGTTTAGTCCAGTACTTGGTCTTTAAAGGTGCTCTGCATTTATGTTTTATGTCTCGTAAAGGGCTAGCGAGATACCATCTTGTTATATCAGATTATGATTGTTTTGAGAAAGTGTTGTCATCCGAGATTTATTATTATTGCTCGCTAGTTGATTATGCCATTGATATGAGTAAACATGAGACCTAAGTGTTATTATGAATATCGTTAATCATAATCTTTGCTAAAAACATGAATGCTGGCTTTACATATTTACAACAACAAGAGCAAACAGAGTTTGTAGAAGTTTTTTTTCTTTATCACTTTTAGTTTATCAACTGAATTGCTTGAGGACAAGCAAAGGTTTAAGCTTGGGGGAGTTGATACGTCCTCCAACGATCTACTTTTCCAAACACTTTTCCCTTGTTTTGGACTCTAACTTGCATTATTTGAATGAAACTAACCCGGATCGACCGACGTTGTTTTCAGCAGAATCGCCATGGTGTTGTTTATTGTGCGAGAAAACAGAAGTTCTCGGAATGACCTGAAAATCCACGGAGATAACTTTTGGAAAATATAAAAAATACTAGCAAAAGAATCAAGGCCAGGGGGCCCACACCCTGTCCACGAGGGTGGGGGCGCGCCCCCTCCCCCTGGGCGCGCCCCCTGTCTCGTGGGCCCCCTGATGCTCCACCGACCTCAACTCCAACCCCATATATCCGTTTCACGGAGAAAAAAAAATCAGAGAAAAGAGTTTCATCACGTTTTACGACACGGAGCCGCCGCCAAGCCCTAATCTCTCGGGAGGGCTGATCCTGAGTCCATTCCGGGAGCTCTTGAGGAGGGGATTCATCGCCGTCATCATCATCAACCATCCTCCATCACCAATTTTATGATGCTCACCGCCGTATGTGGAGTAATTCCATCGTGAGGCTTGCTGAACGGTGATGGGTTGGATGAGATTTACCATGTAATCAAGTTAGTTTTGTTAGGGTTTGATCCCTAGTATCCACTATGTTCTGAGATTGATGTTGCTATGACTTTGCTATGCTTAATGCTTGTCACTAGGGCCCGAGTGCCATGATTTCAGATCTGAACCTATTATGTTTTCATGAATATATGTGAGTTCTTGATCCTATCTTGTAAGTCTATAGTCACCTATTATGTGTTATGATCCGACAACCCCGAAGTGACAATAATCGGGATACTTCTCGGTGATGACCGTAGTTTGAGGAGTTCATGTATTCACTAAGTGCTAATGCTTTGATCCAGTTCTCTATTAAAAGGAGGCCTTAATATCCCTTAGTTTCCACTAGGACCCCACTACCACGGGAGGGTAGGACAAAAGAGGTCATGCAAGTTCTTTTCCATAAGCACGTATGACTATATTCGGAATACATGCCCACATTACATTGATGAACTGGAGCTAGTTCTGTGTCACCCTATGTTATAGCTATTACATGAGGAATCGCATCCGACATAATTATCCATCACTGATCCAATGCCTACGAGCTTTTCACATATTGTGATTTGCTTATTTACTTTTCAGTTGCTACTATTACAATCACTACAAAACCCAAAAATATTACTTTTGCCACTATTACCATTACTATCATACTACTTTGCTACTAAATACTTTGCTGCAGATACTAAGTTATCCAGGTGTGGTTGAATTGACAACTCAACTGCTAATACTTGAGAATATTCTTTGGCTCCCCTTGTGTCGAATCAATAAATTTGGGTTGAATACTCTACCCTCAAAAACTGTTGAGATCCCCTATACTTGTGGGTTATCACCCCCTGGTGCTGCTGCTCTTCTTTCCCTTTCCCGCCTTTTCATCATCAGACTCGGGGTCCTTGGTACCATCAGAGTCAGCATACTTAACCAGAGCCGCCATGAGTGTCTCCATGTCATTGTAGTGATGTTTGAGCCGCCCTAATTTCTGCTTCAGGGGCGTGAAACAACAATTGTTCTCCAACATTAAGACTGTTGAATCGGCATTGATGCGATCCGACGAGTGCAGCATTGTTGAAACCCGGCGCACCCAATTGGTTGTCGACTCACCTTCTTCTTGGACACAGGAGGCCAAATCCATGTTTGACATGGGCTGCTTGCACGTATCTTTAAAATTCTGGATAAACCGGGCGTGTTAAAGAGATTTCTTGCCTCGTAAACCGGAGGCAGGCGAGTCTGATGCCTTCTCCTCATGAATTCATTTGAAGCGTTCTGATCTAGCATGAGTCGGAAAGACTCTGATTGAATCCCCTGCGCCTGAACATCCAAAGCGGCCCGCTCCGCGGCCATCCTAATGTTTTCTGCGTTCAGCTCTTCCTTGGCCTGCGCTATCTCATCCCGCAACTTTGCAACCGCCGCGTTATGCTGATCCTGATTTGCTGGATTAACCACTGTTGTTAACAACGCTGTCAGCTTACCCAACAAGTCGGTTAGGACCTGAGCTAGCGGGCGCACAGAGCCTCCTGCCCCGGTAGCCGTTGCCGCTGGTGATATGAAAATCATCTCTGCGGCAGTTGATGAGTGCTACACTGGTTGTGTTCCGGCCATGAAGATCGCGACCCTGTTTGGCGGCTTATAGGGGTCCGGAATACTGTCGCAATCGGAACAGCCACAAGCCGGCCGTCTTGCAGTTGATACAATGACTCGGTTTCACCGGTGGATGACTCGCCATCCGAGTAGACAACTGTCTCACCGTCAGATACCGATCTATCCTCAGGCTCCACACCATGGATGAATCCCACGAAGGCACGACTCATGACGGGCTGAACTTCGCAAGTGGTCTTGCACGCTGAGCCGCCTCGATGATGTCGGTGCAGATGTCCGCTACAGCCAAGTTCGCCGATCTTGCCAATGAAGATGTGAATTCCACCGAAGGGGACCCGGTACCCGTACTCGATTGAGCCGGCCTCGGGGCCCCAGCCTGCGTTGTTGATGTATAGCTTGCTGCGACGACTCTTGGTCATTCGGCCCATAGCGTATCCCTCGATCCCTTCGAACTTGCCCTTTAAGAACTCGAAACCACCGTGCGCTGGCCCCATGGTGGGCGCCAACTGTCGTGGTTTTGTCACGGCAGATGTCCTAGTGTGAGGACTTAGTCGTGGAGCCATCGCAACGAGATTAGCTTAAAGGGGTTAATCGGGACAAAGGACACGATGAATTATACCGGTTCTGCCCTCACGGTGAAGGTAAAGGCCTAATCCAGTTTGAGGTGGTATTGCTAGGGTTTCGATGACCAGGGAGCGAATACGCTTAGCCTGGCTCTCGATCTGTTGTTTGTTGTCCCTAAACCGCCGCCAGGTCTTCCCTTTATATACTCAGGTTGACGCCCGGCGGTTCACAGAATCTCAGCCGGCTCATAAACGTGTCTGGCTCGATATCCGCTCTTTCCTATCTTACAATACAAGTCATACACCTATGGCGGTTTACATCTATGGGCCCTAACCCACCTTTGGGCTTCGGGCCTTCTTATTAAGTCTCCTTCATAAGTCGCCATCTTCTATGTCTTCATGGGCTTCAATACTGGTAAATCATCATGAGCATAACCCGGCCCCTCCTGGGCGGTTTATACTCAATAGTTATATCCCCAACAAACACTCAAAGGGTTTACCAGAGTCAGTAATCTAGTTCACATCACCCTGTGATTAACACCCAAAGAGTACTAAGGTGTGATCATGTTTTGCTTGTGAGAGTAGTTTAGTCAATGGGTCTGCTATATTCAGATCGTATGTATTTTGCAAATTTCTATGTCAACAATGCTCTGCACGGAGCTACTCTAGCTAATTGCTCCCACTTTCAATATGTATCCAGATTGAGACTTAGAGTCATCCGGATTAGTGTCAAAACTTGCATCGACGTAACCTTACGATGAACTTTTGTCACCTCCATAACCGAGAAACATATCCTTATTCCACTAAGGATAATTTTGACCAATGTCCAAAGGATCTACTCCTAGATCACTATTGTACCCCTTGCCGCACTCAGCAGGGGGTATACAATTGGTCTGGTACACAGCATGGCATACTTTATAGAACCTAGGAGTGACTTTCATTCTCTCTCTATCTTCTGTGGTGGTCGGGTTTTGAGTCTTACTCAACTTCACACCTTGCAACACAGGCAAGAACTCTTTCTTTGACTGTCCCATTTTGAACTACTTCAAAAACTTGTCAAGGTATGTACTTATTGAAAAAACTTATCAAGCGTCTTGATCTATCTCTATAGATCTTGATGCTCAATGTGTAAGCAGCTTCACCGAGGTCTTTCTTTGAAAAACTCCTTTCAAACACTCCTTTATGCTTTCCAGAATATTCTACATCATTTTCGATCAACAATATGTCATTCACATATACTTATCAGAAAAGCTGTAGTGCTCCCACTCACTTTTTTGTAAATACAGGCTTCATCGCAAGGCTGTATAAAACTATATGCTTTGATCAACTTATCAAAGTGTATATTCCAACTCCAAGATGCTTACCAGTTCATAGATGGATCGCTGGAGCTTGCACACTTTGTTAGCACCTTTAGGATCAACAAAACATTCTGGTTGCATCATATACAACTCTTCTTCAATAAATCCACTAAGGAATGCAGTTTTGATATCCATTTGCCAGATTTCATAAAATGCGGCAATTGCTAACATGATTTGGACAGACTTAGGCATCGCTACGAGTGAGAAAATCTCATCGTGGTCAACACCTTGAAATTGTCGAAAACCTTTCGCGACAAGTCGAGCTTTGTAGATAGTAACACTACCATTAGTGTCCATCTTCCTCTCAAAGATCCATTTATTCTCAATGGCTTGCCGATCATCGGGCAAGTCCACCAAAGTCCATACTTTGTTCTCATACATCGATCCTATCTCGCAGATTTCATGGCCTCAAGCCATTTCGCGAATCTGGGCTCATCATCGCCTTCCTCATAGTTCGTCAGAGGTTCGTCCATGGTCAAGTAACATGACCTCCGTAACAGGATTACCGCATCACTGCAGTGCGGATCTTACTCGATTGACCCACGAGGTTCGTAGTAACTTGATCTGAAGTTTCATGATCATCATCATTAGCTTCCTCACTAATTGGTGTAGGAATCATCGGAACTAATTTACGTGATGAACCACTTTCCAATAAAAGAGCAGGTACAATTACCTCATCAAGTTCTACTTTCCTCCCACTCACTTCTTTCGAGAGAAACTCCTTCTCTAGAAAGGATCCATTCTTAGCAACGAATATCTTGCCTTTGGATCTGTGATAGAAGGTGTACCCAAGAGTCTCCTTTGGGTATCCTATGAAGATGCATTTCTCCGATTTGGGTTCAATCTTATCAGGTTGAAACTTTTTCACATGAGCATCTCAACCCCAAACTTTAAGAAATGATAGCTTAGGTTTCTTGCCAAACCACCGTTCATACGGTGTCATCTCAACGGATTTAGATGATGTCCTCTTTACGTGAATGCAGCTGTCTCTAATGCATAACCCCAAAACAATAGTGGTAAATCGGTAAGAAACATCATATATCGCACCATATCTAATAAAGTACGGTTACGGCATTCAGACACACCATTACTGTTTGTGGTGTTCCGGTGTATGTGAGTTGTAAACTATTCCACATTGTCTCAAATGAAGACCAAACTTGTAACTCAAATATTCTCCTTCATGATCAGATCGTAGAAACTCTATTTTCTTGTTACGATGATTTTCCACTTCACTCTGAAATTCTTTGAACTTTTCAAATGTTTCGGACTTATGTTTCATCAAGTAGATATACCCATATCTGCTCAAATCATCTGTGAAGGTCAGAAAATAACGATACCCGTTGTCGCTGTCAAAACCGGCGGATCTCGAGTAGGGGGTCCCGAACTGTGCATCTAAGGTCGATGGTAACAGGAGACAGGGGACACGATGTTTACCCAGGTTCGGGGCCTCTCTATGGAGGTAATACCCTACTTCCTGCTTGATTGATCTTGATGAATATGAGTGTTACATGAGTTGATCTACCACGAGATCATAGAGGCCAAACCCTAGAAGCTAGCCTATGGTTATGGTAATGAGTCCCCGCCTATCCGGACTACACTCTCCGGTTTATATAGACACCAGAGAGATCTAGGGTTACATGGAGTCGGTTACATAAAAAGGAATCTACATGATTGATCACCAAGCTTGCCTTCCATGCCAAGGAGAGTCCCATCCGGACACGTAGAGGGTCTTTGGCCTTCGTATCTTCACAGCCCATCAGTCCGGCCCATGTCTAATAGGCCGGACGCCCGAGGACCCCTTAGTCCAGGACTTCATCAGTAGCCCCTGAACCAGGCTTCAATGACGAGGTGTCCGGCGCGCAGATTGTCTTCGGCATTCCAAGGCGGGTTCCTCCTTCCCTAACTTCAAGATAGTCTTCAGACGAGAGATGTATCCGGATCTATAACATGAATACCAAACACGCAGCCATAGAGAGTACAATATTCCACGAGTCCAATCCGCTGACAATTTTTCGTAATGTGACATCACGCCTGCCCGGCTCAAATATTTCGAAACGTTTTCGTTTGCCGCTTCGTGTTTCGAGACGCAGTCTTCGTTGGCACGTCTTGTCAATGCAGAGATCGTGTCCCTTCATCGCGGGATTCTCATCAATACGTCGCGGGTAACCCAACCGTGCCGTTTACACAGGCCTTGGGAATAGGCGAGTTTCGAGGCGAATGGGGAGGCGTTAGATATTCACTGCCTTTATAAGGGATAAGGATTCCCTTCTTACCCCACGCCTTCTCTCTTTCTCCGCCCTTCCAATCTCGAGCTCCAGCGCCCAAGTTCTTATCTCCTTTTCGCTTGAGCTAGCACTGCAACCATGTCCGGATCCGGAGGCTGCAGGGTAGTGGATGGTCTCCTCCGATTAAGGAGAAGGACATTCTTGAGATTCGGGCGTGCCGGTACTTGGCGAAGGAAATCGCCCACCGTCTTCCAGCCCAGGGGCAAGTTGTCCCCACGCCGAAGCCCACCGAGAGCGTGGTATTCCTCCCTCATTTCCTTCGCAGACTAGGGTTTCCACTCCACCCCTTCGTCCGCGGGCAGATGTATTATTAAGGGATAGATTTCCACGATCTGTCCCCGAATTCCTTCCTCAACATCTCGGCGTTTATCGTCGTGTGCGAGGCTTTCCTCCGCATCCAACCCCACTTCGGGCTGTGGCTCAAGGTCTTCAACGTGAAGCCGAAGGTGGTGGATGGCCAGCACGCGGAGTGCGGAGGAGCCATGGTGAGTAAACTGTCCCACGTCTCCTGGCCGAAAGGCACCTTTGTGGAGACACTAAAGGAGTGGCAGAAGCAGTGGTTCTACATTACAGAACCCCGCGGCGCCAACTGGGCCGCAGCTACCGAATTCAACCCAGGTGGCCCAATGCGGCTCGCCTCCTGGGTCGAGAAAAGCCCGGACTGGTGTTCGCCAGACGAGCTAATAGCGCTGCAAACGCGCATTCAAAGCATGGTAGACAAGGACGTCAAACTCGTCGATGTAGTCCAAGTGATGCTAGTTCGCCGGATTCTCCCGTACCAAAGCCGAAGCCGTCCTCTATGGAAGTTCAATCCGAAGAAGCACCATACTCTAAAGAGGATCTTTGAGACTGTCACGACCAGTTTTCCAATAAAATACTTATTGAGAATCGATCTTTTGATTCCAGTATAGGAAGAGTTATCCATACTGATTGACAAATACTTGATACAGAAGGCCAGTAGCATTAAATATATTACACGGTTGAGCTGAGGTTGCTCAACAATTTATTACAAGTGCGCCAATATTGTACATAAGGGCGGTTATGAAACAGGGCTGTGGTGGCATGCTACTGACTCGAGATAAAAGTGGTGGTGGATGTGTTACAGTGGGGTGGATAACAAGACTCCTATTATGACTCATCGAAGGCCGTCGAGGATGAGGCTCGATGAATTTATTTGGGTAGCGGAAGCGGATATAATCTGATGACCAAAACCAGGGTCGCACGGGATCGATCGACTCCTCTCGGTGTCGGACTCGCTATCGAACTCTTCATCCATGAGATCGCCTTTCATCAACATCTCGCCAAATCAATAAGCCGTGTGAGTACTTTGAAAGTACTCGCAAAGGCGATTCGGACATAAGATATAACAAATGCATGCATGAATGCGTTATGAGCAAATAGGAATGCACACTCAATTAATAAATATTTGCATGCCATGATAAGCAAAGGAAGTCGGGCGGTAGTCCTCCCGAAATCCCAACAAACAACTAAAAACCGATCGGGTGTCTGGGGCGACGCCTCGAAGGGTAAACAAATAAATAATCATGCCACAGTCGGGCGTCTAAGCGACACCACATAAAGGGCTCATATTGAAAAGTAAATGACATGCGTGCCACAGTCGGACTTCGGAGTGACATCGCGGAAAGGGCTTATATCGAAAGTAAATAACAAGCATGCCACAGTCGGACGTCTGAGCGACATCGCAGAAAGGGCTTATATCAAAAGTAAGTAACAAGTGTGCCACAGTCGGACGTCTGAGCGACATCACAGAAAGGCTTATATCAAAAGTAAATAACAAGTGTGCCACAGTCGGACGTCGGAGCGACATCGCAGAAAGGGCTTATATCAAAAGTAAATAACAAGTGTGCCACAGTCGGACGTCTGACCGATATCGCAGAAAGGGCGTAATTTTCATTATTCATATCTGATGAATTCACGAAGATATAATAGTCATAGGAAAAATTCAACACATAACAATAAACGGGTTAGTCCATCCACATGAATAAACATTTAACCGGACTTAACACTCATGTGGTTCACCGGAGTTTTGTCACAGAGACTGACACTTGACAAGATAAGTTGAACACAGTACTTGGACATGTATAAGATGATTCAAAGGATTTTTACTAATTACCCACAGCCAACGGATTTCCTTAGTCACGAAGGACTAGTTCCGTTACGGTATTTCGTAGAAACGCATCTAACCAAAGACACACCCATACCACCTCACGATGCCGTGAATCACCCTAGACAACGCTCAAGAAAAACTTTGAGACGGGAGATCACAACCTCGAATAGCATGGGATCAAATTTATATACGTAGCTCTAAGGGGTGCCCCCTCTCGGTCCCAACCAGAAACACCCATGCCCCTCGAATGGGATGGTGGCTTTAATCCAGGGCCATGGAACCCTCATCACGGCCTCCCTATTTGGTGTGTACCAGGAAAGAGGTTTGCAACTTACTAAGCCATATCCCTCGTGGAAAACATGTGGTAGTACAGGAGGGAAAAAACGGACGGAAAGCGTGATTTGATTCACGCTGACATCGGAGTCAAATAGTACGGTATAAGGCGGCATGCTACAACACCGCCATCTTACCCATTCTCATGCCATCACATGGCCATGCAAACTCATTCCAACAACATATGGATTTTAGAAAAACACTTGCGTCAACTATGCAAATAACATAACATTTATCAAAATGAACAAAAAAATGCCATGAAACTACTTAATACAAACATGTAGCGAACACTCATCATATCAAAACTTCAAACATGCTTGCCTGGTTCGGAGTAGTCGGAGTCTAGCTTGGCGAAGTTCAGGTTAGTCACACCTCCTTGGTATCTACGGTATAAGAAAATACTTACTAACGTAAATACGGAGAGTGCACAAAACAAGTGTTCCAAATATTTTTCAAATAAATATGAAAAAAACTAGACAGAAAAATAAAGATGAAGGAAAAAGAATCAATCAAAAATCAGTTTCTGTTTAAAAGTTATAAAGGTTTTAATCCAGGGACTCATCTGTAATGAAACAGAAAGATTCCAGGGGCCAACTTATAAAAACAGAAAACACTTCGGCTAAAAACCGTCAACTGCAAAGGGAAACGTACTCTGCCTGAAGGCGTTTTCAGAAAACGGTTCAAAAAAAAGAAAATATCGATGAGGGGTCCCACCGTCAGTTTGAATTTTCAAACGGGGGAAGCAGAGTGCCACGGCTACTCGAGAGTTACAGGTGAGTCAGCTGGGCGGCGATCCACGGCGAGTTGGGAGGATCGGAGAGTACCTACGTGCTCAGGGTGTCCTTCCGCGTCGGTGGGTGGTGGTGGTGGTCGTCGGCGAGCACCACGTCGACAGCGGTCCTTGCTCCGGCGGATGGCGGCTCGGGTGGAGTTGGGTCTCGTCGGGGAGGGCTGGAGGTCAAATTGAAGCCGGGGTTAGGTCACTTTGGGTTCCCGAGGAGACTCTTGTGAGATTTGGGCGGCGGGGATGGCCTCACCGGAGTGGATCGAGCTGGTGGCCGCGGCGGATCGGGGCGGTCGGTGTTGGAGGAGGAGACCTCCTCGAGGTCCCCCTAGTGGCCTGGCGGGGTTCTTGGGGGGTGTAGGGGTGGTGCGTGCTCGAGAACGAGCTCGGGACTCCATTTTATAAGCGATCCGAGGCGGTGGCTGTGAACGGAAATCTCCGGCGATGGTTACGGCGGTGCAGTGGTTGGTCGGGTAGTTTAGGGAGTTGGGCATCGACGTGGAGGTCCACGGGCTCCGTTTAGAGGCTAACCCAGGTTGGATTTGGCGCGCAAAGGGTGGTTTCGACAGAATGGAAGTGCACGGGCCCGTCGGCGGAGAGGCGCGCCATGCCTTCTTGGGCCACCCAGCGGCCAGTGTTGCGTGCGATCTGGCATGCATGAGGCCACGCGAGGGTTAGGGGTGTTAGGCGGCCTTGAGCAGGCGTATGAGCGAGCTGGCTCCGTTAGCCGCCACGGGTGGCTACGCCACAGAAAGTTGCCCGGCGTCAGCGATGCTCGCCGCCACCGACACTGCGTCCGTCCAAGGGGCGGCGGTGCTTTCGTCAGGAGAAGGGGCCGTCGCCAATGCGCTGTGGTGCAGGTGATCGGTGACAAGTCAGCAGCGAAAACGATAATCAAGATAACTCTGAAACTCTGAATCTTTCTGAAAGTGTACAAGAACAGTGCCGGCCAAGTGTTTGATGAAATGATTCAAGCATGAGAAGAATTTTTCTGGTGCTGATCTTTGGTGTGGTGGTCTCTCAAAACACACAGGGCTGCCTGAATTTTGGTGGAATTTTTGGAGAAAGAATAATATGAATTTCACCAAAAATGATGAATCTGGTCCAAACTTGCGAGAGTCAAAACTTGAAAATTTTGAAAAGAGGAAGAGTGGATCTTGATGGATCTAGGTTGGGGGTGCTAAGGACTATCCAGAGGAGTTGGTTTGAGATCAAAACTCAAAAGAAATCAGGTACTTCCTTTGCAAATCACCTAGGCTTAAAATAATTGACAGAATTGTTTTGGGGAAAGGAATAAATGAAATAAAATTCAAAAATGGTTTGAACCTGTTGGAACAGAAAGTTTGAGTTGCCCCAAAGTGGAGGGAGGGGTTTTGGGAGGATTTACCACATGAGGCATGGCAAAACCATGGATAGTTTCAAAACAAAAGAGTAGCCCCAAAACCCATAGGGTTTATTTTTTAAAGGAAAATAAATTCCAAAAATATATTGAGATGGGAAAAATCAGAAGAAAGGTTTTTAATAGCCAAACACTGTGGTTAAAGAAAATACAAAATGAAATCCTTGCCATGGAAAAGTTTTGAGGAGAGCGTTTTTTGGAAAGATTTAATTGACCTACTTCAAATCAATCAAAGTTTTTGTTGAAAACTGAATAAATTTTTTTGGAGTGTCACAACACCTACCCCCTTAGGAAAAATCTCGTCCCCGAGATTCCAGCTGATCCTCAAATAAGTGCGGGTGCTCTGTCCGAAGAAAATCCTCTCTTTCCCAAGTTGCTTCATTCTCGGTGTGATTGCTCCACTGAACTCTGAAAAACTTGATGGTTTTCTCGTCGGGTCCTCCTTCAGACTCCTCTAATATTTTTATTGGACGCCCCGGTAGGTGAGGTCTGGTTGCTCGTCAATGTCTCCATGGGACACATGTTTCTCAGGGTTGCTTACGCACTTCCTTAACTGTGATACGTGGAACACGTCGTGTACGTCTGCCAATTCTTCGGGTAGGTCTAGTTGGTAGGCTACTGTGCCTCTTCGTGCAACTTCACAGTAATGGTCCGATGAATCTTGGTGCTAGCTTTCCCTTAACCTTGAATCGTTGCAGGCCCCTCATAGGAGATACTGTTAGGTACACAAACTCACCGGTTCAAAACTGATTCCCGATGCTTTCGATCGTAATAACTCTTTTGTCGACTTTGAGCTGTCTTGAGTCGACCCCTAATCATCTTAACTTTTTCCTCAGCCTCCTTGAGCATATCTGGGCCGAAGATACGGCTGTCTCCAGTTTCTGACCAATTTATCGATTATACGACATCTTCGCTTGTCTGAGCTTCAAATGGTGCCATTTGCAGGCTGGCTTGGTAACTGTTGTTGTATCACGAACTTCTGCGTATGGTAGGCTTTCTTCCCATTTGGTTCCATATGTGAGGACACATGCCCTCGGCATATCTTCTAGAATTTGGTTTACGCGTTGGTTTGTCCATCGATGCGGGGTGGTATGCGGATCTTGAATGCTAGTTGAGTTCGAAGGCTCGTTGTAGGTGATCCCAAAACCTAGAGATGAATTGTGCCTCTGTCGGATATTATAGTCTTTGGGACTCCATGTAGGCGGGGCAATCACGGGCAAGATAGAGTCTGGCAAGCTCGAGTGGTGTGAGTTGTCTTCAAGGGATAAAATGTGCCACCTTAGTTAATTTGTCGGTGATGACCCATATGGCATCATTCCTGTCGTGACCGAGGTAGTCCAACAATAAAATCCATTCCAATCTCGTCCCATTTCCACTCGGGTATCTTGTTTGGCTGTAATAGTCCGGCGGGTTTTACGGTGCTCGGCCTTGATGCGTTGACATGAATCACAACATGCAATGAGCGTGGCTATGTCCCTTTTCATACCGTGCCACCAAAATTTTTCACGAAGGTCTTTGTACATTTTGTTCCTCCGGGATGGATTGAATACGGGCGGTGTGGCCCTCACCAGAATTTGCTGTTTGAGGTCTTTGATATTTGGTACGCAAAACCTATCTCCGTACCACAATATTCCCTGTTCGTCTATGACGAATTCTGAGACCTTGCCCAAACTCGCTTTTCTTTTTATGCCTTCAATGCTGGGGTGTCCACGCTGAGCCTCCTTAATCTTTTCTATCAGGGTAGGATGTAATTCCAGATTCGACACACTGCCTTCGGTGACCATTATTAAGTTGAGTTTGGCAAATTCCTGCTGAAATTCAAGTCTCAGATTTGGTAGGTTGTAAATGCGTCCAGAAGCTGGGGTTTCGACTTAGAGCATCCGCCACTACATTGGCTTTTCCTGGATGGTAGTGGATTCCAACATCATAATCCTTCACTAATTCCAACCAGCGTCGTTGTCGTAAATTGAGTTACGGTTGTGTGAAAATATACTTGAGGCTCTTATGGTGCGTGTATATTTCACAACGATTCCCAAGTAAAAAGTGTCTCCATTCTTTGAGTGCATGGATGACCGCTGCCAATTCTAGGTCATGAGTAGGATAATTTTCTTCATGCTTGCGAAGTTGTCTGGAAGCATACGCGACTACTTTGCCTTCTTGCATCAATACCCATCCGAGGCCTTTTCGGGATGCGTCACAATATACCTCAAAATTCTTGTGTATGTCTGGCACAATTAATACTGGTGCTGTCGTTAATTTCCTTTTTAGTTCTTGGAAACTTTTCTGCAAGCTTCCGTCCATTCAAACTTCTTGTCTTTCTTGAGTAAGCTGCGTCATTGGCTTTGCTATGGTGGAGAATCCTTCAATGAATCTTGGTAGTATCCTGCCATTCCCAAGAAGCTTTCAGACGTCTGAATTCTGGCCGGTGATTTCGACCAAGTACACAGCCTGACCTTTTCCGGGTCTACGGCAATACCTTCTTCAGTCAAGACGTGGCCCGTAAAACCCACTTGTCTTAGCCAAAATTCACATTTGCTGAACTTGGCGTACAATTGATGTTTTTCCCGAGTTCTCCTAGTACAATTCTCGAGATGTTCAGCGTGCTCTTACGGTGTCTTGGAGTATATTAGAATATCATCGATGAATACCACAACAAACTTGTCCATAACTTCATAAATACTTTGTTCATGAGGTGAACAAAATATGCGGGGCGTTTGTTAGTCCAAACGGCATTATCGTGGAACTCATACAGTCCATATCGGAGGTGAAGGCTGTCTTAGGGATATCTTCTGTTCGCACTTTTAATTGATGGTATCCCGACCTTAAGTCAATTTTTGAGAAGACCTTGGCCTGAGCGAGCTGATCAAATAAATCATTTATCCGTGGCATTGGGTATTTGTTCTTGATTGTGACCATGTTAAGTGCTCAATAGTCTATACACAATCTCAGTGTCCCATCCTTTTTCTTGGCAAATAAAATTGGTGAACCCCAAAGGTGAGGAACTGGCTCGTATATATCCTTTGTCCAAGAATTCTTTTATTTGTTTCTTCAATTCTACCAACTCGGATGGTGCCATTCTGTATGGTTTCTTGTATATGGGGGTGGTTCCGGTGCTAGCTCAATGCTGAATTCTATCTCTACGTCCGTGGCATGCCCGGTAGTTCTTCGAAATACGCCCGGAAATTCACACACCATCGAACTTTGCTTAACTCAAACGTCCACCTTGTTCAATCTCGGTTGTCCGAGATATTTGTCTCTCTTTGGCTGAAACTTTTATTGTCTTCCCGTGATGGTGGGTAAGAATTACGGTCCGATTGAAGCGGTCAATAAATCCTTTGTTGGTGGTTAACCAATCCATCCCTAAGATGACGCCCGATCCTTTGTTTTCCAATACAATAAGGTTGGCGTGAAACTTCAATCCTTCAAATTCAATAACCACACCTTGGCAAGAACTCGAGTCACTTGCTTAATCCCGGGACTTGACAATCATGGATTTTTCCAAGGGAAGCGTTGAAAATTATTTTGCAAAGCAAACCTCTTCAAATGAATGAGTGAGAAGCTCCGTAATCAAGCAAAACCGTGGCAGGTGTGTTGTGTTGACAGGAACGCATCGAGCATGATATCCGGGGCATTTGTGCTTCTTCTCCGGTCACGTGGTTCAGATGACCCTTCCCGTGGTTGTTATTGGGGTTGAAATTGTTTCATGGCGCTGAATTATTGCCACCGTTGTTTGGCTTTGGGGTCAAGTTCCTTGGTTTGGGGCCTTTGCTTGGCATAGTGCCCTTCTTCTCCACAAGCGTAGCAAGTAACGCCTGGGCGATATGTGAACTCCTTGTCCCTTGCATGGAAATTCTTGATTGGGTGAGACGCTTGTCGGGTTTGTATGTCCCATTTTTCTGAAAATCCGTCTTGCTTCGGTGGTTGCGAGCAAGAGTAGTCTGGTCCCTTTTTCGTTTGCGGAAATCCTCCAAGCTGCATCGTTCATTCTCCAGGGTAATCGCTTTGTCCACCAGTCTTTTGAAATCTGGGAAGGTGTACCACCAGCCGGGCATTTAAGTCTGGTGCCAATCATTCCGTGAATTTTTCCATCTTCTTGCTTTCGGTCATCTGTTATTCGTTGGCATGAAGCGAGACAATAGAGTAAACTGACTGTTGTATTCCGACAATGTCATGGTCCTCTGCTTGAGGTCATCAAGCTCCCTCTTCTTGATCTTCATAACACTTTTAGGAATGTGTGCCCCATGAAAACCTTCTTTGAATTCCTCCCAGTTTATATCATTTTCGTTGGGGTGCATGTGTAGGAAGTTTTCCCACCATGATGCAAATGCTCCAAAGGAGATAGTGCGGTGCATACAAGACTTTCTCATGGTCTGAACACTGTGCAATAATTAATTTTCTTTCCATGTCCCGAAGCCAATCATCGGCCTCAAGAGGTTTGTCAGTATGAGAAAATGTTGGGGGACGCGTCTTCTGTAGCTCAGACAATTTGGATTGCTGCTGATACGGTCCACGGTGATTCCCCATATTGATGACTTGGTTCATCATTTCCTGATGCTGTTGCTGACTCTGTTCATAAAGGCGGCATACTTGTGAAAATGCGGTTTCGCTGCCCTGTTGACTTGACTGCCTCTGTGTGAAATTGTTGCTTGTTTGTGTGCCATAATTTTCCTCTGGCGGATTTGGCATGGAGCGCTTCCAAGGACGAGACATTTTTCCCTCTGGGGATACATTTTGTAAAACTCATAAGAAAAGAAATTTAATCGCAAAAATCAATAAATTCATAAAGATGGGAAATTTTTAAACGCTCCAAGATTTTTCAAGAGAATATTCGATTGCGTACGGAGAAGGACTGCTCATTACATATCTTACACGCAAGCAGTAATTATACAATACATCACTCAGGATATGCGTACATATTCCTGACATGTTATTTAGGCTAGTGCACTTCTCCCGTTCCTACATGATGCTTAAACAAGCTACTTCTCACAACCTATGTACATATAAACATATCGTATAATCCGGTACACATCGCATGGCTGCTAAGCGTACTCGATCGGAGATGGTGAGGATCTCCTTGGCCTGCCGAGGGTGAGGCGACTCAGTGGGGACTCAACCTCCTCCTCGCTAATAGGCTCCAGACGTGAAGTGCTTATTTGGGTCGATGGAGCAGGCGCCATAAGCGGGAGTAACCACGAACAGGGTGAGGCGCAATGTCAGGTGGTCTTGATCACCCGAGGCCGAAGTGGGCGCAATGACTTGGTTGAACTCCTCGGTGGTAGGCGGCGACGAGGCGGTGGCGAGAATGGTAGGTGAGCAAGATGCCGAGGATGAGGCGAAAGTCGGTGGTGGTGCGGTGTGCAGGTGAGCTCCTCTGTTGGCGGCTGACAGCCATGGATCGAGTCCATGCGGCAGCCACAAGGTCGCCCACCAGGTTGTCGAAGGCTGCCTCCAGAGTCCGGAGGTACTCGACAAGCATCTCAAAAGCCTCGTCCTCGCTCTCCTCCGGGGCAAGAGAATGCATAGTGCGGTGTATGGCACGTGGCATGGAAGGTAGCGGTAACGACGAGTCTTCATCGAAGGAAGAACATCTCGGAGACGAGCTATCGCCTCACGGGCAGCCATCTGCATAGCATGCTTCTCCGTAGGAATGGCTATCCCCAAGAACCGGAAGCGGCATAACTCAACACGCCCTCCTTTGAATTGCACCGCGGCCTGGTGCATGGATAGGCTGTCATTGATCTTGTGTTGATAGAGTGTGAAGATCAAGACCGATGGCCCCATCGCGACTGAGCGATGAAGGAGAGGAGCTTGATGAACCCCTCGTGAACGTTGGCGAACATCTATGACTCACGGTCGCCAGCCATCTACAAAAGTAGGCAAAAATTCTGGATGGTCAGATCATAAATTTATGTTGACTGTCAGAATTATAACTACATTAGCAAAAATGACAAATAACTCTACTATGCTAATAACCGATTAGCGATCGCACCTAGTGGCTTCCTACAGTCAGCCTGGCTCTGGTACCAACTTTGTCACGACCGGTTTTCCAATAAAATACTTATTGAGAAATCGATCTTTTGATTCCAGTATAGGAAGAGTTATCCATAATGATAGACAAATACTTGATCTGAAGGCGGTAGCATTAAATATATTACACGGTTGAGCTGAGGTTGCTCAACAATTTATTACTAAGTGCGCCAATATTGTACATAAGGGCGGTTATGAAACAGGGCTGTGGTGGCATGCTACTGACTCGAGATAAAAGTGGTGGTGGATGTGTTACAGTGGGGTGGATAACAAGACTCCTATTATAGGTGGCACATCGAGCGTCAGGGTGAGGCTTGATGAATTTATTTGGGTAGCGGAAGCGGATATAATCTGATGACCAAAACCAGGGTCGACGGATCGACCGGGACTCCTCTAGGCGCCGGACTCGCTATCGAACTCTTCATCCATGAGATCGCCTTTCATCAACATCTCGCCAAATCAACAAGCGGTGAGTACTTTGAAAGTACTCGCAAGAGCGATTCGAGACATAAGATATAACAAATGCATGCATGAATGCGTTATGAGCAAATAGCAATGCACACTCAATTAATAAATATTTGCATGCCATGATAAGTAAAGGAAGTCGAGGCGGTAGTCCTCCGAAATCCCAACAAACAATCGAAAACCGATCGGTGTCCGGGGCGGCGCCTCGAAGGGTAAACAAATAAATAATCATGTCATGCAGTCAGGCGTCCTAAGCGACACCACATAAAGGGCTCATATTGAAAAGTAAATGACATGCGTGCCACAGTCGGACGTCGGAGTGACATCACAGAAGGGCTTATATCGAAAGTAAATAACAAGTGTGCCACAGTCGGACGTCTGAGCGACATCGCAGAAAGGGATTATATCAAAAGTAAATAACAAGTGTGCCACAGTCGGACGTCTGAGCGACATCACAGAAAGGGCTTATATCAAAAGTAAATAACAAGTGTGCCACAGTCGGACGTCTGAGCGACATCACAGAAAGGGCTTATATCAAAAGTAAATAACAAGTGTACCCACGATCCGGACGTCGGCGAGCGACATCGCAGAAAGGGCTTATATCAAAAGTAAAAAACAAGTGTGCCACAGTAGGACGTCTGACCGACATCGCAGAAAGGGCGTAATTTTCATTATTCATATCTGATGAATTCACGAAGATATAATACTCATATGAAAAATTCAACACATAACAATAAACGGGTTAGTCCATCCACATGAATAAACATTTAACCGGACTTAACACTCATGTGGTTCACCGGAGTTTTGTCACAGAGACTGACACTTGACAAGATAAGTTTAACACAGTACTTGGACATGGATAAGATGATTCAAAGGATTTTTGACTCTGCAGAGTTTGTACTAATTACTCACAACCAACGGATTTCCGTAGTCACGAAGGACTAGTTCCGTTTACGGTATTTCGGTAGAAACGCATCTAACCAGTACACACCCATCCCACCTCACGATGCCAGGAATCACCCTAGACAACGTTCAAGAAAAACTTTGAGACGGGGAGATCACAACCTCGAATAGCATGGGATCAAATTTATATCTGGCGCTCTAAGGGTGCCCCTCTCGGTCCCAACGTAAACACCCATGCCCCCGACCGGATGGTGGCTTTAATCCAGGGCCATGGAACCCTCATCACGGCCTCTCTATTTGGTGTGTACCAGAAAGAGGTTTGCAACTTACTAAGCCATATCCCTTGCGGAAAACATGTGGTAGTACAGAGGGGAAAGCGGATGGAAAGCGTGAATTGATTCACGTTGACACTGGAGTCAAATTGTCTTATATAAGACTGACATGCTACAACACTGCCATCTTACCCATTCTCATGCCATCACATGGCCATGCAAACTCATTCCAACAACATATGGATTTTCGAAACCCACTTGCCTCAACTTTGCATATAACATAACATTTATCAAAATGCTCATAAACATGCCATGAAACTACTTAATGCAAACATGTAGCAAACACTCATCATATCAAAACTTCAAACATGCTTGCCTGGTTCGGAGTAGTCGGAGTCTAGCTTGGCGAAGTTCGTGGTTCAAAATCACCTCCTTCTTATCACTACGGTATAAGAAAATACTTACTAACGTAAATACGGAGAGTGCACAAAACAAGTGCACCAAATATTTTTCAAATAAATATGAAAAAAAACTAGACAGAAAAATAAAGATGACGGAAAAAGAATCAATCAAAAATCAGTTTCTGTTTAAAAGTTATAAAGGTTTTAATCTAGGGACTCATCTGTAATGAAAGAGAAAGATTCCAGGGGCCAACTTATAAAAGCGTAAAACGCCCATAAAAAAACCGTCAACCCAAAGGGAAACGTACTTTCACCGGCTATGCTTAAAACGTTTCAAAAAAGAAAAATATCGACGAGGGGTCCCACCCGTCAGTTTGAATTTTCAAGCGAAGCAGAGCGTCGGCGCCCGAGAGTTCTTGTGGTGGCCGGGCGATCCACGGCGAGTTGGGAGGATCGAGAGTACCCACGTGCTCGGGGTGTCCTTGGCGTCGGTGGAGTGGTGGTGGTGGTCGTCCGGGCGAGCACCACGCCGACGGCGATCCTTGCTCCGGCGGACGGGCGGCTCGGTGGAGTTGGGTCTCGTTGGGAGAGGCTGCGGAGGTCAAATTGAAGCCGGGGTTAGAGTCACCGGGTTCCCAGGAGACTATCAGCGAGATTTGGGCAGCGGGGATGGCCTCACCGAGTGGATCGAGCTGGTGGCATGGCCATGGACGGCCGGAGTTGGAGGAGGAGACCTCCTCGAGGTCCCGTAGTGGCTGGCGGCGGGTTCGGGGGTGTAGGGGTGGTGCGTGCTCGAGAACGCAGCTCGGACTCCATTTATAGGCGATCCGAGGCGGTGGCCGTGAACGGAAATCTCCGGCGATGGTTACGGCGGTGCAGTGGTTGGTCGGGTAGTTTAGGGAGTTGGGCATCGACGTGGAGGTCCACGGGCTCCGTTTAGAGGCTAACCCATGTTGGATTTGGTGCGCAAGGGTGGTTTCGGCAGTAACGGGCGGCGCGTGCTGCCGGGCGCAGAGGGCGCGCTTTGCTTTGCCGGGCCACGGCAGTGCCGGTGCGTAGCTGGCATGCATGAGGCCACGCTGAGGGCTAGGGGTGTTGGGTGGCGCAGAACGGCGAAGCGAGCCGGGCGCTAGCTCCGGTGGCCGCCACGGGTGGCTCTGCGATCACAGAAGCCGACGCCGGCGTCAGCGATGCCACCGACACCTGCGTCCGTCAAGGGGGGCGTCACGGTGCTCGTCAGAAGAAGGGGCCGTGCGCACACGCCAGGTGCACGGTGATCGGTGACAAGTCACTTGTGAAAATGACATCAAGATAACTACGAAACTCACGAATCTTTCGAAAGTGTACAGAACAAGGCTGCCAAGTGTTTGATGAAATGATTCAAGCATGAGAAGAATTTTTCTGGTGCTGATCTTTGGTGTGGTGGTCTCTCAAAACACCTGGGGGCTGCCTGAATTTTGGTGGAATTTTTGGAGAAAGAATAATATGAATTTCACCAAAAATGATGAATCTGGTCCAAACTTGCAGTAGTCAAAACTTGAAAATTTTGAAAAGAGGAAGAGTGGATCTTGATGGATCTAGGTTGGGGTGCTAAGGACTATCCAGAGGAGTTGGTTTGAGATCAAAACTCAAAAGAAATCAGGTACTTCCTTTTCAAATCACCTAGGCTTAAAATAATTGACAGAATTGTTTTTGGGAATGGAATAAATGAAATAAAATTCAAAAATGGTTTGAACCTGTTGAAACAGAAAGTTTGAGTTGCCCCAAATTGGAGGGAGGGGTTTTGGGAGGATTTACCACATGAGGCATGGTAAAACCATGGATAGTTTCAAAACAAAAGAGTAGCCCCAAAACCCATAGGGTTTCTTTTTTAAAGGAAAATAAATTCCAAAAACATATTGAGATGGGAAAAATCAGAAGAAAGGTTTTTAATAGCCAAACACCAGGGTTAAAGAAAATACAAAAATGAAATCCTTGCCATGGAAAGGTTTTGAGGGAGAGAGGTTTTTGGAAAGATTTAAATGACCTACTTCAAATCAATCAAAGTTTTTGTTGAAAACTGAATAAAATTTTTTGGAGTGTCACAGAGACCACTCATGAGGGCGCCTAGAAGTTGGTCTTCAAGGGCAACGAGAAACCGCCGGCCGCAGATTCAGACCGCGGGCACGGCATTAACCACCCTGCCAGTGAGGTATGCTATTTTTAAAACATCCTCTACTTGTTTGTTTCGAGGACGATGTCTGATCTTTCATCGTCGCTTTTTCATGACTGGATGGAGAGGGCGAAGCGGATCCAGTGTCCGGCCCCCCTGCCTAAAGAACCGGTCATCCCACTCTTAGCGAAGATGCTGGTGCCGGCACCATATAAGGCGTCGGAGAAGACGGCCAAGAAGAATACCAAGGGGGCCAAAAGTGGCCCCAGTCGTAAGGGCGCTTCAGACGTGACGTCCGAAGACGAAGAAGCTCATTCCTCCGTCCCTGAGGACGACGATGAGGAAAAGGAGGAGGAGAAGAAGGAGGAGGAGGAGGAGGAGAATTCTCCCCCTAAGGGAAGGAGGAATAAGAGGGCGGCTTTCACGAATCTGGAAGCGGGGACGCCCAAGAGGGGGAAGGGCGCCCTTGCGGTCAACACCGCGTGGGATGTCGACAGTAGTCCGGAGTGACACCCCCGCACTAAGCTCCGGGCCGCATCGTAAGTACTATGACTCACATGTACCCGTATGTCCGACCTCTCCTCTTTATTGTTTTGATGTGGTTAATTATGCTATTGTAGTCCGGCCCGCGACAACGTCCAGCGATCCTCTTCTGGAGGTTCGTTGGATCCGGCGGAAATGGCCAGCGTGTCACCGCCGACCGCTCACTCCCTCGAGGCCCAGGATGACACCGAAGTGTTGTCCCGAAGGACCGCTCCGAGCCGGGGAGATGCCCAGGATGCTGTCCAGGGGGCGCCGCAAGGCGAGACCCCCATTGCCGGACACATGGGGGAACGGACCCCTATGGAGACTGGCGAGGGAGGGACGATTCGGTTTAGCCCTCACCAATAACACGATTCCGAGATCTGCCCGGAATCCAGCAAGCGCCCTCCTTCAAGGAGGGGGTGTGTTGATTCCATTCTGTGGCCCTGGCCCAACCAGGGGCACCGGATAACCTGATGGGGGCACTGCGAGGCGCCTCCATTATGGACGAGCACCGTGTCCTTATGGGTGCGGTGATCAAGAAGGTTTAGTCCTCCAAGAGCGGACTAAACGAGGCCTACAGTAACCTGTTGACAGGTTTTGAGGTAATCCGCACAGAAAGAGAACAATCCCATGCAGACAGTAGCCCCTGAGACACTGTCCGGTGTTCAGAAAGAAAAGCTGGGCAGAGGATCAACCCTTTGTAGGACACTAACTTGATATGTATGAATAAGCAGGCGTCATTTGGCAGCGATTACACATCTTGCGAAGTCTCTGAATCAAGCAGAGGTGGAGCAAGCCGAGAACAGGCTCGGCGAGATGAAGACTCAGCTCGGGAGAAGCAAGGTGTAACGACTTTCTTGTGTATTCGAAAGAATAAGTGGTGTATATTGACGAGTATCATAATATGTGTAGGAGCGATTTACCAGGGTCGAGGCCCTAAAAAAGGCCCTGGCCGAAGCCGAGGGGAAGGCTGTCCAGCAGCAAACTGCCCGTAAGAAGCTCAAGGCCCGGGTCGGCGAGGTCCAGAAGGAGCTCCAGGACACGGTGAAGAAGTGCGAGGCCTTGGAGCGCGATGCGTCGGTCCGAAAGACCGAACTCGCTAAGGCTCGTCAGGACGCGGAGGCCACACGGACTGAGGACCGGGATGCCCTCAAGGAGATCGCGGCGGGTAAGGCATTTAACATGCAAAGCAAATATGCGGAGAGGAATACTAACCCGAATTCGGAGTTGCCCAGGGGCTTTTGCGGATCTACCATGTAGTGTGTCCGATGCGGCAGAGTTCTTTCGGGACAAAGAAGGGAGCTCCACGGAGAAGTTGTTCTGGGTGCAGTACGCCGTGCCAGAACATCCGGTGCCCTTTACCGATCAGCTGAAGCAACTGGTCGAGCTGCACCGGGTGGCCGAACTGGCCATGAAGGATTTGATAATCCGGTTGTGGCCGGCCGAGGCGATACCCGGCAGTTACTTTGGCCTCGTGAAGCGGGTGGTAGAGGCCTGTCCTCGGCTAGACATCATCAAGCGATCGGTCTGCATCGAAGGTGCCCGCATGGCCTTCGCCCGCTGCAAGATGTGGTGGGCAAAGATGAACGCCGTCGAGGTGGCCAAGGGGCTGCCGGAGGGCAAGGAGCACCGCACACCTGAGAAATATTTTGCGGATGTCCTCGAAGGGTCTCGACTTGCAGCAGCGCAGTGCCGGCAGGACATTGTTTTCGAATGAATACACTCGTGTTTTGTCCTTGCGCTGTATGATAAAAAAAAAGCTGGTTTGTAATATAATGCTTATTATGTTTTAATTGTTTCCTCCTGTGCGGCCATGTTATATTTAATCTGAGGGTTGGCCAGTCATCAGCTTCTGCCCTCACGTAGGTAGTACGGAGGTGTTCGGGATGGGATCTAAACAATCTTTATCCAATTATATGGTCCCTGAAGGAGTTGTTTAGCGCAACGAACCAGGCAAACAGACTATGCGGCTTTAACACCCTCACTTAGCCATAGGAGTTTTATAATAAAACATGGGCGCCCCCTGGTATACGAACCAGAGTGCTGTCAGCGTCTGATCGGGAAGTACCCATCCTTCGCGTAACACAGAAAAAATCTCTAACAATTGGTGACCTCCGAACAGCTGACCGGCTCTCGCCGCATCATGACAGTCAGTTTCCGGCTTTCTCTACTGAGGTGCTCATCCGGTTTAGGCCAGGGCACAATCACAGTAGTTCTCCCTTTACTGCCCTAGCCGATGTAGCGTAACATAGGGTAGCAAGCACAGGAGCCGGGCAACCCAACTATTGACCAAAGACATGATTCGGAGCCAATGCATATAATGCTAAATTTGGGGTCCCGAACTTTTCTATAAGAAGTGTTCGGACTTTGTTGCCATATTATGGGGCGATGGAGAGCCCCTGGCGAATATGAAACGTGCCAAAGTGCACGGATGCGGTCGATAAGCAAATCGAAATAAGATGCAGTAAGAAGCGAAAACCACAGAAACTGGGCCGCAAACTATTTTTATTATAACTGGATGGATACGTCAAGGCGTATCTTGTACAGATAATGCGATAAGCATCCGGGCTATTTAACATGCCGGAATCTAGGGGGCGCAGCGTGTGGGTCCTAAGAAATAAATAGAAATACTGTCGAGAAGAACGTATAGAGGTTACCCTACACACCTATGCTGCTTGCCGCCTTTGTATGTCGATCCTTCGAAAGGACTGGTGACCAGGCCCGCGGGGAAAGGAACCTGAAATGAATAAAAAGAAGAAAAAAGGTGAAAGTATGTGTGAGTCCCGGGTCGGTCGAGCCGTACTGTGGACCAGAAGTATGCCTCCGTCGGTGCCCATGGGATCTTGAGTGCGTAATTATGTACGCGTGGTACTAGCGCCGCTATGTGATCGGGACCGGGACGGAAGCCGGATTGCTAGTCGAGCTCATGACGAGCCGGGCTGTCCTCCTGCAGCGTAGTTCGGACTCATTTAATGGTGTCCAGGGGCTCGGCAGCCGGATTCCAGTTCTGCTTGAGAAGGCCGCTCTGTACCTCTGCTGCTAGGGCGGCGGTGTTCTTCTCTGCACGGAGAGAACGTTCTGTATTTCCATTGACTGTTATAACGCCGCGTGGACCGGGCATCTTGAGCTTAAGATAAGCATAATGTGGCACCGCGTTGAATCGAGCAAATGCAGTTCGTCCGAGCAGGGCGTGATAGCCGTTGTGAAAGGGGACGATATCGAAGATAAGTTCTTCGCTACGGAAGTTGTCCAGAGATCCAAAGACCACCTCCAGCGTGATTGAGCCCGTACAACGGGCTTCTACGCCAGGGATGACTCCTTTAAATGTAGCCTTTGTGGACTTGATCCGTGAGGGGTTAATGCCCATTTTCCGCACTGTATCCTGATAGAGCAGATTAAGGCTGCTACCGCCGTCCATAAGGACATGTGTCAGGTGGAATCCATCGATGATCGGATTGAGGACCAGTGTGGCTGCACTGCCATGATGAATACTAGTCGGATGATCTCGACGATCAAAGGTGATCGGGCATGACGACCACGGATTAAATTTTGGGGCGACTGGCTCTACCGCATAGACGTCCCTGAGTGCGCGCTTGCGCTCCCTTTTGGGAATGTGTGTAGCATATATCTTGTTCACTGTTTTGACCTGGGGGGGGGGAACTTCTTCTGTCCCCCTGTGCTCTGTTGCTGGGGCTCTTCGCCATCGTCCTCGCTTTGTGATCCCTTTTCCTTATTTTTGGCGTTTAGCTTGCCGGCCTGTTTAAAAACCCAACAATCCCTGTTGGTATGATTGGCTGGTTTATTTGGGGTAACATGTATCTGGCACGGACAATCAAGTATGCGGTCTAAGCTGGCCGGTCCCTGATTGTTCCTTTTATACGGCTTCTTCTGCTGGCCGGACTTGGAGCCACTGAATCCAGCATTGACTGCAGTGTCATCGGTGTTGTCGCTGTTGTTTCGGCCTTTATGCATGTTACGTCGGAGCCTGCTGATGTCTACTACACAACGTTCTTCTTGTAGACGTTGTTGGGCCTGCAAGTGCACAGGTTTGTAGGACAGTAGCAAATTTCCCTCAAGTGGATGACCTAAGGTTTATCAATCCGTGGAGGCGAGGGATGAAGATGGTCTCTCTCAAACAACCCCGCAACCAAATAACAAAGAGTCTCTTGTGTCCCCAACACACCCAATACAATGGTAAATTGTATAGGTGCACTAGTTCGCGAAGAGATGGTGATAAAAGTGCAATATGGATGGTAGATATAGGTTTTTGTAATCTGAAAATATAAAACAGCAAGGTAACTAAAGATAAAAAGTGAGTGTAAGCGGTATTGCAATGATAGAAAACAAGGCCTAGGGTTCATACTTTCACTAGTGCAAGTTCTCTCAACAATAATAACATAGATAGATCATATAACAAGCCCTCAACACGCAACAAAGAGTCACTCCAAAGCCACTAATAGCGGAGAACAAACGTAGAGATTATGGTAGGGTATGAAACCACCTCAAAGTTATTCTTTCCAACCAACTGTTGGGCTATTCCTATAAGTGTCACAAACAGCCCTAGAGTTCGTACTAGAATAACACCTTAAGACACAAATCAACCAAAACCATAATGTCACCTAGATACTCCAATGTCACCTCAAGTATCCGTGGGCATGATTATACGATATGCATCACACAATCTCAGATTCATCCAACCAACAAATAGAACCTCAAAGAGTGCCCCAAAGTTTCTACCGGAGAATCACGACAAAAGCGTAAAGCCAACCCCTATGCATAGGTTCATAGGCGGATCCCGCAAGTTGGTCACCAAAACATACATCAAGTGGCACGTGATATCCCATTGTCACCACAGATAAACACGGCAAGACATACATCAAGTGTTCTCAAATAAAGACTCAATCCGATAAGATAACTTCAAGAGGGAAACTCAATTTATCACAAGAGAGTATAGGGGGAGAAGAAACATAAGATCCAACTATAATAGCAAAGCTCGCGATACATCAAGATCGTGCCAAATCAAGAACACGAGAGAGAGAGAGAGATCAAACACATAGCTACCGGTACATACCTCAGCCCCGAGGGTGAACTACTCCCTCCTCGTCATGGAGAGCGCCAGGATGATGAATATGGCCACGGTGAGGGTTCCTCCAAGCAGGTTCCTAACAGGTCCCGATTGGTTTTTGGGGGCTCTGGAGGTTTTGCAGCGGCGGAACTCCCGATCTATATTCTTTTTTGGAAGTTTTACGATACGTAGGTATATATGGGTGCAGGGGGTACATCGGTGGAGCTTTGGGGGGCCCACGAGGCAGGGGGTGCGCCCTAGGGGGGTGGGCGCGCCCCCCACCCTCGTGGCCAGCTCTCAGATCTTCCGACGAGAGTCCAAGTCTATCCAAGGGCTTTCCTTCCAAAAATAACTTCTCCGCTTGATTTCGTTCCATTTCGACTCATTCGATATTCCTTTTTCTTGAAGCACCAAATAGGCATAAAACAAGAAATCAATTTGGGCCTCCGGTTAATAGGTTAGTCCCAAAAGTAATATAAAAGTGGAAAATAAATCCCAATATTGCCCAAAACAGTAGATAATATAGCATGGAGCAATCAAAAATTATAGATACGTTGGAGACGTATCAAGCATCCCCAAGCTTAATTCCTGCTCGTCCTCGAGTAGGTAAATGATAAAAAAGATAATTTTTATGTGGAATGATAGTTGGCATAATTTCAATGTAATTCTTCTTAATTGTGATATGAATATTCAGATCCAAAGATTCAAGATAAAAGTTCATATTGACATAAAAATAATAATACTTCAAGCATACTAACAAAGCAATCATGTCTTCTCAAAATAACATGGCCAGAGAAAGTTATCCCTACAAAATCATATAGTCTGGCTATGCTCTATCTTGACCACACAAAGTATCTAAATCATGCACAACCCCGATGACAAGCCAAGCAATTGTTTCATACTTTTGACATTCTCAAAACTTTTTCAATCTTCACGCAATACATGAGCGTGAGCCATGGACATAGCACTATAGGTGGAATAGAATGGTGGTTGTGGAGAAGACAAAAAGGAGAAGATAGTCTCACATCAACTAGGCGTATCAACGGGCTATGGAGATGCCCATCAATAGATATCAATGTGAGTGAGTAGGGATTGCCATGCAACAGATGCACTAGAGCTATAAGTATATGAAAGCTCAACAAAAGAAACTAAGTGGGTGTGCATCCAACTCGCTTGCTCATGAAGACCTAGGGCATTTTGAGGAAGCCCATCATTGGAATATACAAGCCAAGTTCTATAATGAAATTCCCACTAGTATATGAAAGTGATATCATAGGAGACTCTCTATCATGAAGATCATGGTGTTACTTTAAAGCACAAGTGTGGCAAAAAGGATAGTAACATTGCCCTTCTCTCATTTTTTATTTTTTTTATTTTTTATTTGGGCCTTTTCTTTTTTTATGGCCTCTTTTTTATTTTTCGTCCGGAGTCTCATCCCGACTTGTGGGGGAATCATGGTCTCCATCATCCTTTCCTCACTGGGACAATGCTCTAAAAAATGATGATCATCACACTTTTATTTTCTTGCAACTCAAAAATTACAACTCGATACTTAGAACAAAATATGACTCTATATGAATGCCTCGTGATGTACTGGGATGTGCAATGACTCATGAGTGACATGTATGAAAGAATTATGAACGGTGGCTTTGCCACAAATACGATGCCAACTACATGATCATGCAAAGCAATATGACAATGATGGAGCGTGTCATAATAAACGGAACAGTGGAAAGTTGCATGGCAATATATCTCGGAATGGCTATGGAAATGCCATAATAGGTAGGTATGGTGGCTGTTTTGAGGAAGGTTTATGGTGGGTGTATGATGTCTTAAAAGTGCGCGGTATTAGACAGGCTAGCAATGGTGGAAGGAAGAAGAGTGCGTATAATCCATGGACTCAACATTAGCCATAAAGAACTCACATACTTATTGCAAAAATCTATAAGTTATCAAAGCAAAGTATTACGCGCATGCTCCTAGGGGGATAGATTGGTAGGAAAAGACCATCGCCGTCTCCCCGACCGCCACTCATAAGTAAGACAATCAATAAATAAATCATGCTCCGACTTCATCACATAACGGTTCACCATACGTGCATGCTACGGGAATCACAAACTTTTAACACAAGTATTTCTCAAATTCACAACTACTCAACTAGCATGACTCTAATATCACCATCTTCATATCTCAAAACAATTATCAAGCATCAAATTTCTCATAGTATTCAACGCACTCATAAGAATTCTTACAAATCTTGTATGCTTAGCATATTAGGATTATTCAAGAAAATTACCATGCTATTTAAGACTCTCAAAATAATATAAGTGAAGCATGAGAGTTCATCTATTTCTTCAAAATAAAACCACCATTGTGCTCTAAAAGATATAAGTGAAGCACTAGAGCAAACAACAAACTACTCCAAAAGATATGGAGTGAAGATCAATGAGTAGTCGAATAATTATACAACTATGTGAAGACTCTCCCATTTAAGAATTTCAGATCTTGGTACTTTTATTCAAACAGCAAGCAAAGCTAAATAAAATGACATTGCAAGGATAGCACAACTCATGTGAAGAAGCAAAACTTAGGCTCAACCGATACTAACCGATAGTTGTTGAAGAAGAAAGGTGGGATGCCTACCGGGGCATCCCCAAGCTTAGATACTTGAGACTTCTTGAAATATTATCTTGGGGTGCCTTGGTCATCCCCAAGCTTGAACTTTTATGTCTCCTTAATTCCTCTCATATCATGGTTTCTCTTTTTATCAAAAGCTTCATTCACAACAAACTCAACAAGAACTCGTGAGCTAGGTTAGTATAAATCAATGCAAAACCTTATCATTTTCTGCTGTAACAAATCACTAACATCATTATTCAACATTGCATACTAAATGCCTCTTCATATTTAATACCCCTATCCTCAAATAGAATCATTAAACAAGCAAACATATGCAAACAACGCAAACATAACAGCAATCTGCCAAAACAGTACAGTCTGTAAAGAATGCAAGAGTATCAATACTTCCCTAACTCCAAAAATTATGAACTAAAATTCCCACTGTAATAAATTTATCAGAGCTCAATATGCAAAAAGATTCAACATTATACCACTCTCTGACTTTTCTAAGGAATTTTTTCAACAGCGGTAAACTTTCTGTTTTCAAACAGCAACATGTATAGTAGCAAAATAAGCATGGCAAAGGCTATCCTTGACCTTTTTATTGAAACTAAAGATGCAAAACATTATTATAAATAACTACAAGCAAATACTAACAAGATAAAATGACGTCAAGCAAAACACATATCATGTGGTGAATAAAAATATAGCTCCAAGTAAAGTTACCGATGAACGAAGATTTAAAGAGGGGATGCCATCCCGGCATCCCCAAGCTTAGGCTCTTGGTTATCCTTGAAAATTACCTTGGGGTGCCTTGGGCATCCCCAAGATTAGGCTCTTGCCACTCCTTATTCCATAGTCCATCGAATCTTTACCCAAAACTTGAAAACTTCACAACACAAAACTCAACAGAAAACTCGTAAGCTCCGTTAGCGAAAGAAAACAAAAACACCACCTCAGGGTACTGTAATGAACTCATTCTTTATTTATATTGGTGTTAAACTTACTGTATTCCAACTTCTCTATGGTTTGTAAACTATTTTACTAGCCATAGATTCATCAAAATAAGCAAACAACACAATGAAAACAGAATCTGTTTAAAACAGAACAGTCTGTAGTAATCTGTAACTAACGCAAACTTCTGGAACTCCAAAAATTATAAAATAAATTGGTGGACCTGAGGAATTTGTCTAGTAATCATCTGCAAAAATAATCAACTAAATATCACTCTCCAGTAAAAAGTTGAAGCTCATCTCGTGAGCGCTAAAGTTTCTGTTTTTACAGCATGATCATAAAGACTTCACCCAAGTCTTCCCAAAGGTTCTACTTGGCACAAACACTAATTAAAACATAAAACCACATCTAAACAGAAGTTAGATGGATTATTTATTACTAAACAGAACCAAAAAGCAAGAAACTAAAATAAAATTGGGTTGCCTCCCAACAAGCGCTATCGTTTACCGCCCCTAGCTAGGCATGATGATTTCAATGATGCTCACATAAAAGATAAGAATTGAAACATAAAGAGAGCATCAAGAAGAATATGACTAGCACATTTAAGTCTAACCCACTTCCTATGCATAGGGATTTTGTGAGCAAACAACTTATGGGAACAAGAATCAACTTGCATAGGAAGGCGAAACAAGCATAACTTCAAAACTTTAAGCACATAGAGAGGAAACTTGATATTATTGCAATGTGTAGAAGCACATGATCCTCTCTCATAATAATTTTCAGTAGCATCATGAATGAATTCAACAATATAACCAGCACCTAAAGCATTCTTTTCATGATCTACTAGCATAGAAAATTTACTACTCTCCACATAAGCAAAATTCTCCTCATGAATAGTAGTGGGAGCAAACTCAACAAAATAACTATCATATGATTGAAAATTAAGATCAAGATGACAAGTTTCATGGTTATCATTATTCTTTAAAGCATACGTGTCATCACAATAATCATCATAGATAGGAGGCATGCTTTCATCACAGTAAATTTGCTCATCAAAGCTTGGGGACAAAAATATCATCTTCATCAAACATAGCTTCCCCAAGCTTGTGGCTTTGCATATCATTAGCATCATGGATATTCAAGGAATTTGTACTAACAACATTGCAATCATGCTCATCATTCAAAGATTTAGTGCCAAACAATTTAATGCATTCTTCTTCTAACACTTTGGCAAAATTTTCCTTCCCATCATACTCACGAAAGATATTAAAAAGATGAAGCGTATGAGGTAAACTCAATTCGATTTTTTTGTAATTTTCTTTTATAAACTAAACTAGTGCTAAAACAAGAAACAAAAAGATTCGATTGCAAGATCTAAATATATACCTTCAAGCACTCACCTCGGCAACGGCGCCGGAAAAAGAGCTTGATGTCTACTACACAACCTTCTTCTTATAGACGTTGTTGGGCCTGCAAGTGCACAGGTTTGTAGGACAGTAGCAAATTTCCCTCAAGTGGATGACCTAAGGTTTATCAATCATGGGAGGCGAGGGATGAAGATGGTCTCTCTCAAACAACCCTGCAACCAAATAACAAAGAGTCTCTTGTGTCCCCAACACACCCAATACAATGGTAAATTGTAGAGGTGCACTAGTTCGGCGAAGAGATGGTGATACAAGTGCAATATGGATGGTAGATATAGGTTTTTGTAATCTGAAAATATAAAAACAGCAAGGTAACTAAAGATAAAAGTGAGTGTAAACGGTATTGCAATGACAGGAAACAAGGCTTAGGGTTCATACTTTCACTAGTGCAAGTTCTCTCAACAATAATAACATAGATAGATCATATAACAAGCCCTCAACATGCAACAAAGAGTCACTCCAAAGCCACTAATAGCGGAGAACAAACATAGAGATTATGGTAGGGTACGAAACCACCTCAAAGTTATTCTTTCCAATCAATCCGTTGGGCTATTCCTATAAGTGTCACAAACAGCCCTAGAGTTCGTACTAGAATAACACCTTAAGACACAAATCAACCAAAACCATAATGTCACCTAGATACTCCAATGTCACCTCAAGTATCTGTGGGCATGATTATACGATATGCATCACACAATCTCAGATTCATCCAACCAACACATAGAACCTCAAAGAGTGCCCCAAAGTTTCTACCGGAGAATCACGACGAAAACGTGTGCCAACCCCTATGTATAGGTTCATGGGCGGAACCTGCAAGTTGGTCACCAAAACATACATCAAGTGGCACGTGATATCCCATTGTCACCACAGATAAACACGGCAAGACATACATCAAGTGTTCTCAAATAAAGACTCAATCCGATAAGATAACTTCAAGAGGGAAACTCAATTCATTACAAGAGAGTAGAGGGGGAGAAGAAACATAAGATCCAACTATAATAGCAAAGCTCGCGATACATCAAGATCATGCCAAATCAAGAACACGAGAGAGAGAGAGAGAGAGAGAGATCAAACACATAGCTACTGGTACATACCCTCAGCCCCGAGGGTGAACTACTCCTCCTCGTCATGGAGAGCGCCGGGATGATGAAGATGGCCACGGTGAGGGTTCCCCCCTCTGGCGAGGTTCCTAACAGGTCGATTGGTTTTGGTGGCTCTGGAGGTTTTACGGCGGCGGAACTCCCGATCTATATTCTTTTTTGGATGTTTTACGATACATAGGTATATATGGGTGCAGGGGGTACGTCGGTGGAGCTTCGGGGGCCCCACGAGGCATGGGGCGCGCCCTAGGGGGTGGGCGCCCCTCGTGGCCAGCTCCCCGATTCTCGACGTAGAGTCCAAGTCTATCCGGTGGCTTTCCTTCCAAAAATAACTTCTCCAGCTTGATTTACGTTCGTTTCGACTCATTCCGATATTCCTTTTCTCAAACACTCTTGAAATAGGCATAAAACAAAGAAATCTGGGCCTCCGGTTAATAGGCTAGTCCCAAAAGTAATATAAAAGTGGAAAATAAAGCCCAATATTGCCCAAAACAGTAGATAATATAGCATGGAGCAATCAAAATTATAGATACGTTGGAGACGTATCACCTGCTTCTTCTTGCTTTTGACCTCGCGAAGTGCGCCTTGCTAACTGTATTTTTGTCATGAGCACTAACTATCCTCACCCGCAAAAGCGGGTCATGAGTGTCGTGAGGGCTACCATAGATTTTGGCTTTTCTTGGTCGAGGTGGTAGGCGAGCCATTAAATCCACGGATGCTATGTTTAAAGGCCGCTAGGGCTTCGGCATCCGGACCGTCGACGATTTGGTTCTTTTCAGTTAGGAACCTAGTCCAAAACTTCTTGGCTGATTCTCCAGGTTGTTGAACTATATGGCTTAAGTCATCGGTGTCTGGTGGCCGGACATATGTACCCTGGAAGTTGTCCAGGAAGGCTTCTTCCAAGTCCTCCCAGCTGCCGATGGAATTTTCAGGCAGGCTGTTAAGCCAGTGCCGAGCTGGCCCTTTGAGCTTTAGTGGGAGGTATTTGATGGCATGGAGATCATCTCCGCGAGCCATGTGGATATGGAGAATAAAATCCTCGATCCATACTACGGGATCGGTTGTGCCGTCATATGATTCAATATTGACGGGCTTAAACCCCTCGGGGAATTCATGATCCAGTACTTCATCTGTGAAGCACAGAGGGTGTGCGGTGCCTCTATATCGGGCCGCATCACGAGGTAGCGCTGATGGAGTCCGTCTGCGGCATTCGGCTCGGGCGTGGTTAGGTTTGTCACGTCCGAATAGGTAGCCGTCGTCGTGTCTCGAGGCACGTCCTCTCGATCCATAGATCGATCTTGTGTGTCCCGCTTCACTGTCCGTGGTTCCGCCGAGGTCGCATATGTACTCTCGAGTTGTTCTATTTTTATGGGGTGGTGGGGTTGGGCCGCTCGCTTGAGTTGCCGCTTTGTCCCGACTGCAAGGGATGGTCGATCCGCCGCCGTTTGAACTCGAGGTGGTTGTTCCGTACGCTTGAGGGAGGTATGGGCTCCGCCGCCTTCCTCATCGAATCGAGGTAGCAATTTGCATTTTGGGTAGCTCTTGGTTGGGCGCTTAAGGTCAGATTCTTGGTACCGTTAGGACGCCGATCCATCCGTCGACGAAAGCAGATCTTGTTCAGCTTGGAAGTTCTTTGTTGTTTGTTCTTCAGGCTCCTCCCAGTGGCTATGAGTTGAGGCTTAAAGCGTTCCTGCTCCAGAGGGTCCTCCGACACGATGAAGTCTTCGTTGCCGAGGCTCGTCTCTTCTTCAGAGGGTGGATGGTAACTATCATCCTCCGAGTTTTCCTCTGTGGCCTGTTCGTCAGGGTTGACTTGCCCTGGCTCCCGATTGTCTTGCTCGGCAGCTTTGATCATCGAGTTCTTCGCTTTCTTGGCGCCATCCGGAGTGTCGCCTCTCGCCGGTATTGCTGTCCCTGCTGCAGCGGGATTTAGAGCGGCGCTGTGGGTGCGTTTTAGGGGGGGGGGGTCCTCCTTTGCTGGATTTTCCCTGTCATCGCCACTGTTATTTTTCAGCGTGTCTACCATGTAGACGTCGTATGAGGAAGAGGCCGTCCAACGTCCAGTAAATGGCGGGTTCTGGCCCTGCTCCTGATCGGCATCATCGTCCATACCATCGATGTCTTCGGAGCCGTAGTCAAGCACATCGGTTATGTCATCGACGGTGGCTATGAAGTGGGTCGTGGGTGGGAAACAAAATTCTCCCTCCTCAGCCCCTTGCCGAACCGATCATAGTTCATTGGTGAGTTCCCTGCCAAAGACAGGTTCTTAAAAGAGTTTAGCACATCGCCCAAAGGTGAGTGTTGAAAGACGTCTGCGGCGCTGAACTTGAAGATCGATAACCGATCGATTTCGGTATCCGCGGACTCGCAGGATTCGGAACTTATTGCCGGAGACGAGTCCGGGGTTCCGTTAATGCAGATACCATATGAAGTGGAATCTGTGCGCGGCTCCAACGCCGCAGAATTGGCAGCCTCCCTGATGGGGTTGAGCTTCCCATCTTCGGATGACTCGATCTGCTCCGGATCTAAGGCCAGAGTTGTTGCAGGAGCTATCTCCTAGATGCAGCTCGATGACAGGTTTAAGCCATGCTTATCGGGGCGAAGGGGAGCGGTTGGCGCGGTCTCAAATTAGTCAAAGATCAAGTCTCCACGGATGTCCGCGACGTAGTTCAAGCTTCCAAACCTGACCTGATGGCTGTATGTAGCTATCGACCGCTTCCAGATGGCTGCGAGTTGGCCCGCAGTACCAAGCCGCCGAATACAAAGATCCGTTCGAGGAGGAAGGTTTCTTCCTGGACAACGTCAGTATAGACGATCGAAGGGGCCATCGAGCCCGTTGCCGACGGCACAGTGGAACTCTCAATGAAAGCACTAATGTCGGTATCAAAACCGGCGGATCTCGGGTAGGGGGTCCCGAACTGTGCGTCTAAGGTCGATGGTAACAGGAGACAGGGGACAGGATGTTTACCCAGGTTCGGGCCCTCTCTATGGAGGTAATACCCTACTTCCTACTTGATTGATCTTGATGAATATGAGTGTTACAAGAGTTGATCTACCACGAGATCGTAGAGGCTAAACCCTAGAAGCTAGCCTATGGTTATGGTAATGAGTCTCCGCCTATCCGGACTACGCTCTCCGGTTTATATAGACACCGGAAAGATCTAGGGTTACATGGAGTCGGTTACATAAAAAGGAATCTACATGATTGATCGCCAAGCTTGCCTTCCACGCCAAGGAGAGTCCCATCCGGACACGTAGAGGATCTTCGGCCTTCGTATCTTCACAACCCATCAGTCCGGCCCATGTCTAACAGGCCGGATGCCCGAGGACCCCTTAGTCCAGGACTCCCTCACCTGCCGTGAGCCTCAACACTCATCGGACCGCATACATCGGTATGTATTATTTCCAACAAGTCTATTGCTTGCTCCATTGTTCCGGAGAACGAAGTCTTGGTCATCTTGCCCATGAGGCATGGTTCCCAATCATCAAGTGATTCCAAAAGTCCATCAACATGGAGTTTCTTCATGCGTTTTACACCAATATGACCTAAACGGCAGTGCCACAAATAAGTTGCACTATCATTATTAACTTTGCATCTTTTGGCTTCAATATGTGTATCACTATGATCGAGATTCAATAAACCATTTATATTGAGTGTATGACCATAGAAGGTTTTATTCATGTAAATAGAACAACATTTATTCTTTGACTTAAATGAATAACCGTATTGCAATAAACATGATCCAATCATATTCATGCTCAACGCAAACACCAAATAACATTTATTTTAGGTTCAACACCAATCCCAAAGGTAAAGGGAGTGTGCGATGGTGATCTTATCAACCTTGGAATCACTTCCAACACGCATCATCACCTCACCCTTAACTAGTCTCTGTTTATTTTGCAACTCCTGTTTCGAGTTACTACTCTTAGCAACTGAACTAGTATCAAATACCGAGGGGTTGCTATAAACACTAGTAAAGTACACATCAATAACATGTATATCAAATATACCTTTGTTCACTTGGCCATCCTTCTTATCCGCCAAATGTTTGGGGTAGTTCCGATTCCAGTGACCATTCCCTTTGCAGTAGAAGCACTCAGTTTCAGGTTTAGGTCTAGCTTTGGGCTTCTTCATGGGAGTGATAACTTGCTTGCCATTCTTATTGAAGTTACCTTTCTTTTCCTTTGCCATTTTCTTGAAACTAGTGGTCTTGTTAACCATCAACAATTGATGCTCTTTCTTGATTTCTACCTTCGCCGATTTCAGCACCACGAAGAGCTCGGGAATTACTTTCGTTATCCCTTGCATATTATAGTTCATCACGAAGTTCTAGTAACTTGGTGATAGTGACTAGAGAACTTTGTCAATTACTATCTTATCCGGAAGATTAACTCCCACTTGATTCAAGCAATTGTAGTACCCAGACAATCTGAGTACATGCTCACTGGTTGAGCTATTCTCCTCCATCTTGTAGGCAAAGTACTACCAGAAGTCTCATACCTCTCGACACGGGCATGAGTCTGAAATACCAATTTCAACTCTTGGAACATCTTATATGCTCCGTGGCGTTCAAAACATTTTTGAAGTCCCGGTTCTAAGCCGTAAAGCATGGCGTAGTAAACTATCAAGTAGTCATCATATCGAGCTTGTCAAACGTTCATAACGTCTGCATCTGCTCCTACAATAGGTCTGTCACCTAGCGGTGCATCAAGGACATAATTATTCTGTGCAACAATGAGGATAATCCTCAGATCACAAACCAAGTCCGCATCATTGCTACTATCATCTTTCAACTTATTTTTCTCTAGGAACATATAAAAAATAAACGGGGAGCTACATTGCGAGCCATTGATCTACAACATAGTTATGCAAATACTATCAGGACTAAGTTCGTGATACATTAAAGTTCAATTAATCATATTACTTAAGAACTCCCACTTAGATAGACATCCCTCTAGTGATCTAAATGATCACGTGACCCAAATCAACTAAACCATGTCCGATCATCACGTGAGATGTAGTAGTTTTCAATGGTGAACATCACTATGTTGATCATATCTACTATATGATTCACGCTCGACCTTTCGGTCTCCAAAGTGTTCGAGGCTATATCTCGCATATGCTAGGCTCGTCAAGTTTAACCCGAAAGTATTCCGCATGTGCAAAATCGGCTTGCACCGTTGTATGTGAACATAGAGCTTATCACACCCGATCATCATGTGGTGTCTCGCGACGCATTTAACTGTCGTAATGGTGCATACTCAGGGAGAACACTTATACCTTGAAATTTAGTGAGAGGTCACCTTATAATGCTACCGCCCAACTAAGCAAAATAAGATGCATAAATGATAAACATCACATGCAATCAATATAAGTGATATGATATGGCCATCATCATCTTGTGCCTTTGATCTCCATCTCGAAAGCACCGTCATGATCACCACCGTCACCGGCTTGACACCTTGATCTCCATCGAAGCATCGTTGTCGTCTCACCAACTATTGCTATTACAACTATCGCTACCGCTTAGTGATAAAGTAAAGCAATTACATGGCGATTGCATTTCGTACAATAAAGCGACAACCATATGGGTCCTGCCAGTTGCCGATAACTACTACAAAACATGATCATCTTATACAACAATTTATATATCATCACGTCTTGACCATATCACATCATAACATGCCCTGCAAAAACAAGTTAGACGTCCTCTACTTTCTTGTTACAAGTTTTACGTGGCTGCTACGGGCTGAGCAAGAACCGTTCTTACCTACGCATTAAAACCACAATGATTTTTATTCAAGTGTGATGTTTTAACCTTCAACAAGGACCGGGCGTAGTCACACTCGATTCAACTAAAGTTGGAGAAACTGACACCGCCACCACAATGTGCCAAAAGCACGTCGGTAGAACCAGTTTAGCGTAAAGCGTCTGGCGTAATGTCGGTCCGGGCGCTTCATCCAACAATACGCCCGAATCAAAGTATGACATGCTGTAAGCAAAGATGACTATTATCGCCCGCAACTCTTTGTGATCTACTCGTGCATATAACATCTACGCATAGACCTGACTCGGATGCCACTGTTGGGGAACGTAGTATTTCAAAAATTTCCTACGATCATGCAAGATCTATCTAGGAGAAGCATAGCAACGAGCGGGGAGAGTGTGTCCACATACCCTCATAGACCGAAAGCGGAAGCGTTTTAGTAACGCGGTTGATGTAGTCAAACGTCTTTGCGATCCAACCGATCCAAGCACCGAACGTACGGCACCTCCACATTCAGCACACGTTCAGCTTGATGACGTCCCTCGTACTCTTTATACAGTTGAGGCCGAGGGAGAGTTCCGTCAGCACGACGGCGTGGTGATGGTGATGATGAAGTTACCGGCGCAGGGCTTCGCCTAAGCACTACGAGGATATGACCAAGGTGTGTAACTATGGAGGGAGGGGGGGCACCGCACACGGCTAAGAGAAACTTTGGTGTGCCTTTGGGGTGCCCCCTCCCCACGTATATAAAGGAGGGAGTGAGGAGGAGGCCGGCCAAGGAGGAGGCGCCTGGGGGGCAATCCTACTCCAAGTAGGTTTGGCCCCCCCCTTTCCTATTCCTACTAGGAGAAGGAGGAAAGAGGAGGAGGGGAGAAGGAAAGAGGGGCCCGGCCCCCAAACCCTAAACCAATTCGGTTTGGGCCTAGGGGGGGCGCGCCCCACACCTTTCTTTCAGCCCTCTTTCTCCACTAGGGCCCAATAAGGCCCATAGACTCCCCTATGGGTTCCGGTAACCTCCCGGTACTCCGAAAAATACTCGATACACTTTGGAACCCTTCCGGTGTCCGAATATAACCTTCCAATATATCAATCTTTATGTCCCGACCATTTCGAGACTCCTCGTCATGTCCGTGATCTCATCCGGGACTCCGAACAACCTTCGGTACATCAAATCACATAACTCATAATACAAATCGCCATCGAGCGTTAAGCGTATGGACCCTACGGGTTCGAGAACTATGTAGACATGACCGAGACACATCTCCGGTCAATAACCAATAGCGGAACCTGGATGCTCATATTGACTCCTACATATTCTACGAAGATCTTTATCGGTCAAACCGCATAACAACATCGTTGTTCCCTTTGTCGTCTCAGATGTTACTTGCCCGAGATTCGATCGTCGGTATCTCAATACCTAGTTCAATCTCGTTACCGGCAAGTCTCTTTACTCGTTCCGTAGTGCATCATCCATAACTAACTCATTAGTCACATTGCTTGCAAGGCTTATAGTGATGTGCATTACCGAGGGCCCAGAGATACCTCTCCGATACACGGAGTGACAAATCTAATCTCGATCTATGCCAACCCAACGAACACCATCGGAGACACCAGAGAGCATCTTTATAATCACCCGATTACGTTGTGACGTTTGATAGCACACAAGGTGTTCCTCGGTATTCGGGAGTTGCATAATCTCATAGTCTGGGGAACATGTATAAGTCATGAAGAAAGCGGTAGCAATGAAACTGTGAACGATCATAATGCTAAGCTAACGAATGGGTCTTGTCCATCACATCATTCTCTAATGATGTGATCCCGCTGATCAAATGACAACACATGTCTATGGTTAGGAAACATAACCATCTTTGATAAACAAGCTAGTCAAGTAGAGGCATACTAGGGACACTTTGTTTTGTCTATGTATTCACACATGTACTAAGTTTCCGGTTAATACAATTCTAGCATGAATAATAAACATTTATCATGAAATAAGGAAATAAATAATAACTTTATTATTGCCTCTAGGGCATATTTCCTTCATATTGGGCCTTAGTGGGAGAGAGGAGGAGGCGACCAAGGTGGGCCCCCCCAAGCCCAATCCGAATTGGGGTGGGGCGCCGGCCCCCCCTTTCCTTCTCCCTCTCTCCTCCTTCCTTCCTGTGGGAGTAGGACTCCCCTAGGGCGCGCCATAGAGAGGGCCGACCCCTCCCCTCCTCCACTCCTTTAGATACGGGGGAGGGGGGCACCCCATAGACACACAATTTGATTGTTTAGCCGTGTGCGGTGCCCCCCTCCATAGATTTCCACCTCGGTCATATCGTTGCAGTGCTTAGGCGAAGCCCTGCGTCAGTAACTTCATCATCACCGTCATCACTTGCGTCGTCTTGTGAAGCTCTCCCTCGACCTTAAATTTGGATCTAGAGTTCGCGGGGCGTCACCGAAGTGAACGTGTGCGAGATCATGGAGGTGCCGTACCTTGATACTAGGATCGGTCGGATCGTGAAAGACGTCACGACTACATCAACCGCGTTGTCATAACGCTTCCGCTTTTCGGTCTCTGAGTGCGTGGACAACACTCTCCCCTCTCGTTTCTATGCATCACCTAGATGGATCTTGCGCGTGCGTAGGAATTTTTTTGAAATTACTGCGTTCCCCAACAGATCCATGATCTTATTCCTAAGTCACTAAGCCACTGTATTGCGGTGCATATGGACAAATGCAAAACCGAATGCCAAGTGGCGTGTCTCCTCGAGCTTGTAAGCTTTGCTTCATGTTGCTCCGTGTGTTGGTTATTTGATTGATTTGCTCTACGTTGCAACTTGTTGATCATGTCATTCTCTTGCTTTGCTAGTTCGGGCGTGTCGCCGCCTTGTACCACAAGACTGATAGAACGATCGCATGCTTTGCACAAAGGGGAGGGGAAGAGGCCGAAAATTGAGTCATTTGGCTCAGACAACTGATTCGTTTGCTTTTGGTTTTGAGGATGCAATTTTTTTATGAACATCTTGTGCGTGTGCTAGGAGTTGCATTTGTTTGCAACTATATAAATGAATGGTTGAATTGCTATTGATTTAGATAAACTTGACAAAGAGAAGATGGCCGGATTTTGTCTGGGCCTTCACGTGTGACTAGGCATCTATGTCAATTCAGGTACACTGGCTACTAACCCGAATTAACTGAATAAACATTTTCGAGGTTTTCGAAACTGCTAGCCGTTATAGTGCTTTGAGTTCAGGCTATACAAGTTCGAGCTTCATATATTGGGGTTTATTATGCCCGACGGGAGGTCTATGGTCCTGCCTGTAACTTTAATTACACCTATGGGATCTTTCTACTACTCCGTCTGATCCATATTACCTGCTGCTGCAGCATCGTCATATGGATCGGAGGGAGTACTTTGCGTATTATTAATAGATGAAAGGCTTTTGATTTTGGAAAAAAATCTGTCAGAGCAATTTAACGCACAGAAGGGAGAATATTCAAGTGATGCCAGAACATATATATCTCCCACTTTTAAAAAAGTCAAATTTATAGTATGTTTCAAAAAGGTTGTAATTTAATTATTTTATGATATGAGACACGTAAATTATGTGAATAGTGGAAGGTGGAATCACCTGATATTTTCCCACACACAGAAATAGTAAGCCTTGATCGCGGAACCGTGAGATCCAATCCAACGGCGACCGCCAACATCTTCCCCACGGCACGCGCCCCGGAGCTGGAGCTGGAGCTGGAGCGGAGATACGATACGACCGAGACCGACATGGTCTGGTCGAGTCGAGTCGAGTCGCCTATGTATCCTCTGCCCCTGCCCCAATTCCGCCTCCCAGCACAAGCCCCGCCCCGAGCCGAGCCGACCCGACCCTCTCGCCCTCGCGTGAAGCGGCGAACCCCTCCAGCACTCCATCGCCCGCCGGCCGCAGACCTCCCTCCTCCGGCGACCGGCCGCCCCTCGCCGCCAGATCGGCGGCCACTCCGCCTGCCCCCCGGCAGATCTACTGCGCGGGCCGCTGCCCCACTCCGCCCGACCGACGCCGGTCCTCCCTAGCCACGGTGAGGTCCTCGCCCGCCCCATCCCCTCCTTCCTCGCGCGCCGTCGCCGCGGAATTCGGCCGGGCACTGGGTCGGCGACCAGGCCCGGCTGACCCTAACCGAGCTTCAGTCTGATGGATTCTGACGACAAGAAGTTTGGCAAAGGTACCGCTCTTGTCAAAAACTCAAAATGCAGAAAAGTAGTATTAGCAAGCATATTCATCTCCTCTAGGGAACTTTGCCTCTGTAATTAACTATGGATGTTTATACAATTATACCACCACACATTGTCGGAATTTGAATGGATTTCTCACCTTCAAAGATGAAACCGTCCCGTTGGGAGCATCCTCTGCTTCATTAAGCATCTACTTTAGTTTATTTCGTTCGTTACGTATTGTGATGTTGCCGTGCCTATTTGTGTTTGTTACCTGATATTCTCTTTGTTCCTTTTTGTAAAGGTACCTGTCTTTTGACCACCCAGATTCAAGTTTTAACCAGTAATAAATAGTCCAATATTACGTGGGTTACTGGATTATGTTACACAATTGATACCATTCTACTTGTATACAGAAGTACTTATCTATTCGTTATGATTGTTATCTTGTAGCCATCAGCAAAGTATTGCACAGGAAATATACATTCAATGTTCATACTTGGACAGTCATTCTTTGTCCTACATTTGATATTTTGAGTTTGCAGCATCTCTGGAATCGCCAAAATTTCCTCATGTTGACATTTTTTTGTCTATGCTGGACAGCAATATTTTCTGTTGTGCATCACGATAAGCTACTTTATTAGACCCTACCAGAGGAATAAGTGTCCATTGTACTTGTATGCATGAGTGCATTTTCCTGACATGGTTCTTGATGTGCATCCTTCTCCAAATTGCCTTGGTTATATGCAATGCTGGTAGTCCATAATATGACTCTTTCTATTTCAGGACCTAGGGAGCTCACTGGTGCTGTTGATTTAATAAGTCAGTACAAATTGGAGCCGCACCATGATTTCTTTTGCAAGAGGCCTTTGCCACTTGCAATCTCAGATACACATTACCTTCACAATGTTATGGGGACACTGAAATTCGGAAAGGAGAAGGAATGGAGCTAGATCAACTCGTTCAGAATGCATACTTAAGGGATAAGCCTGCTTATATTAAGCCCTTTGATATGGAAACTCTGGGGCAAGCATTTCAGCTTCGTGAAACTGCTCCAGTAGATTTACCCTCTGTAAGATCATTTTTGCCATCCCACTTTTGCTTTATGGTGTTATTGCATTTTCCTATCATCATATACCTAACAATTAAACCAATCAACAGGCTGAAAAAGGTGTACCTACTATTTCGGGCAAACCGAAAAGTGAGTCCAAGGACAAAGAGAAAAAACATAAAAAACACAAAGACAAAGATAAAGACAGGGAGCATAAGAAGCACAAACATCGACATAAGGATCGGTCTAAAGACAAAGACAAGGACAAGGATAAGAAAAAGGATAAGCATCATGAGAAGGTTGCTGCATTTTCTGTATGTTTAAAACTTCAGTATGTCCAAGTCTTACTCATCACTTAGCTATACTTTATATGTCCACAAATTGTTCAGAAGAGGAAGCATGAGGGGACGGAGGATTCGGCAGATGTGCATAAGCACAAAAAAAGCAAGGTGATATACATTCATCATTTGCTTCCTGGTATAACAATTTTTCTTGCAGCACATTTTGTTTGTCTGTTAACATGACTTATCTATGGCAGCATAAGAGTTCCAAAACTGATGAGATGGGTAACGGACTTAGTTAGCTACACTTTTCTTCTTACTTCTATTGTCAATCAATGTCATATTCTGTTAAAAGGAGGCTCAAAAGGTTTCTGTCACCAGACCCGCTGCAGATCAATTGGTACGCGTGCTTCTTGAATTTTTTATTTGCTGCTGGGTTGACGCTTGAAGTTGATTGTTTTGTATTGCTTTTCTTAATTCTTTGTCTTCCAGTGAAACATGAATTAAAATGTTTAAGATTTAAGCTGCATCATGAGCTTGTGTTTTAAGTCAACATAAGAGTTTTATTTTATTGTTTGGAGCCTAAATGATGACTATTTTAACCTTTGGCGAATTATTTATTAGTCATTCAAGAGAATAAGGTCTGCCTTTTGCATGACTTTGCAAATATTAGTCTCATTTGATTTTATTTGCATCTGTACAATATGTGTGATGTTAGGCACGATTACCCTGACATTACTTTATGTCGACCGTCAGTTTTGGACCTGGGCCAATTTCATTTCTTCAGTCTCACTTGACTTGAGAAGTTCAGTTAGATATTTCCTTTGATTAGCATCTCTAGTTTTGGACCTGGGCCAATTTCATTTCTTCAGTCTCACTTGACTTGAGAAGTTCAGTTAGACATTTCCTTTGATTAGCATCTCTAGTGGTATTAATATATCAGTCATAATGGGCCTGCTGATTTTCTTTAATATATGGCATGATCTGGTTAGGTCTGACTTGCATCATAAATTCATAATGTAGTCACTACTCTTATACTGTTTTCAGTTTACATTGCACTTTGACCATAACATATGGTGATTAATTGGGACACAATGAACTATTAAAAAAAGATCACTCGCAGTTTACTCAGTGATGTTTCTTTCGAAATCATCATATGCAATTTGCAACAGTTTAATGATCTACACATAGTATAAACTTCGAAATTATTATACATCAAAAAAAGATATGAAAAAAACTGCTATACGAACACCAATGGGGAACAACATTGGCAAACAATAGGCTTTTGTTTGCATCTGTGATAATGCAGACTCTAACTCTTACTTTTATGTGGGTGATGCAGATATCATGAATGGCTGTTTATTTGAAGGTGCTTCAGATGAGCGTCTTGCCTGCTGCTAATTATGTTGTTGTTGCGGTGTGGACCCTGTGGAAAATGTAACTTGTAACATGGGACAATCCAACTGTATTTTGCAACTTTTTGTCCCTCGCTGACTAAATTGGTTGCCTTGTAGGAACATTTAGATAGGACTTCTAATGAGATTTTCTCTTTTAAGATTAGGAAATCTGAATAGGTGTTTTAGATGAAATCATTCTTAAGACTAGAAGCAACCAACTATTTCATTTAGATGGGACTTCTAATGAGATTTTCTTAAAGGTTAGAACATCTGGGTAGTTTGTTTGTGATGAGATAATTTCAAAGACTAGGAGCAGTCTATTATGCTGACCAGGCCTGTGGTAAAATCATTGATGTCGCATGAGTTTGTATTAAAAAAAAAGTCATTGTATTATATGGAAATGAAGCTATGTTCCTCGTGCCAATGAGGAAACTAATTAATTCACCACCGCCTGTGCTTGTTTCAAAGTGAAAGTTATCAGGTTAATCTGTATTCGTAGAATGACATGTCTTGTGTTTTCAAGAACTTGTAAAGATGGTCAATTTGGCATGAAACCCTGTTTTGTCCTAGAACTGTGTAATGTACATTCAGTATTGCAGACCCTGAGACCAAAAACATAAAAAAAACATAGACAAAACAGACTAAAACCAAAGCATGATTTTCTCTTGCAGCTTCCTCAAGTATTCCTGGGGCTTCTCATTCCCAAATCTGTTTGTGTTATGATTATAACAGCTGAGAGGAAAACTAAAGCGATCATCTCATTCCATTAGAGCGGTGGAATAGTTGAGGAGGGGTTGTTGTGCCTTCTTGTTTCTAGCCCATTACATTTTACTTATGGTAGCACAATAAAGATCCAAGATCCTTCATCTTGTCTCTGGCTATAAGTTTAGTTGAGCAGAGGAGAGGATATTGTATATACCCATGCTAGCTCTACTAGTTGAGCTAGAGGATAGTATATACTACCATATAACGACACCGATTCACACTGAACAAGTGAGACAATGTTTAGTTGAGCAAGAAGGTGAGATGTCAAAAGGAAGAGAGAAAATGTCAAGATGAATGTGGCTGTGGGAGGGGATTCGATCAATGTAATATGTACAGTAAAATATAGCCCCTACGAACCCACAATGGTACTGACATTAGTAATGCCTTCACCTATAGAAGTAAGGTTTGCGGTTGGCCTCATGAACCACTTAGTAAGTTTTGCAGGTTGCATCACCAAACAAAAGAAAGTTTGTGTGGGCTAACCTTCCAGCAAGTTCTTTTTAGAAAAGATTTGCCAGTGGAATGATGACCTCATTCCCTCCGTTTCATTTTACTCCGCATGTTCGTTTGAAGTCAAGCTTCGTAAATGTTGATCAAAATTATATTAAAAAAATATAAACATCTACAATATATGAAAATTATAATATTGACTAGCAAAGATGCCCGTGCGTTGCAACGGGAGGAAAAAAATGTCGCTATCTCGAATAGCATGGCTCAAGACGCACACTATTTCAACATAGTGGGGAAGCACTTAATATCATAAACATTGAATATGAAATATTTCTAAAGTTTAATTTCCAAATTCAACTTGCATGCCACGGAACAAACACTCTAAATTACCTCGATGGCTCTCGCTTCTCCCGTTCCGCACAACTCACCTCGATGGCTCCCGCTTCTCCCGTTCCGCACAACTCACCTCGATGGCTCCCGCTTCTCCCGTTCCGCACAACTCACCTCGATGGCTCCCGCTTCTCCCGTTCTCCTCCCGATTGACACTAATAAAAAAAAGGCGAATTGAGAAAAAAGTGTGCTACATGAGATTCGAACCTGCATCAGGTAGCTAGGGCATGCCTAATACCATGACCAACAACCATTACACCAACCCAGGCTGTTGTTCAATACTTGAAAACAAAAGTCTTTTAAAACTCTTTTTCACCATTGTCAGATGACAAAAAGAAAGGTATTTTCTTGGAAAAAAATCACTGCATAAATGATGATGTACTATATGTGTGAATGTGTAGAGGGACTCCTCTATGGCTTTTTTATCAGGGTCAGGTACATAAATTATCAGGTCTGCGATGTGTGAGTTACCATGCTATTCACACAAAAAGTTATCGAGGGGATGTTTTATCAACCCCCCCCCCCCCCACCACTCCCATCGCCAAAGTTATCAGGACCTGGGTACATAAGTTATCATGTCTACGATGTGTGAGTTACCATGCTATTCACACAAAAGCTACCGAGGGGATATTTCATCAACTCCCCCCACCCTCGTCACCAAAGTTATCAGGACCAGGGTACATAAGTTATCAGGTCTACGATGTGTGAGTTACCATGCTATTCATACAAAAGCTACCGAGGATATTTCATCAACTCCCCCCTCGTTGTCAAAGTTACCAGGATGGGGTACATTAGTTATCAGGTATGCGATGTGTGAGTTACCATGCTATTCATACAAAAAGTTATCGAAGGTATGTTTGCACTAGTTTTTTTTTGGGTTAAAAAAGCTACTACGTTATTTGTACATCAGCTATCAGGACTACGATGTGTGAGTTACCATGCTATTGACACAAAAGCTATCGAGAGGATATTTCGTCACCCCCACGCAAAGTTATCGGGATAGGGTGCATAAATTATCAGGTTTGCGATGTATGAGTTACCATGCTATTCACACAAAAGTTCGTCAACTCCCCTCCCCTTGGTCGCCAAAGTTATCGTGACAGGGATATATAAGTTATCGGGTTTTGCGATGTGTGAGTGACCATGTTATTCACATAACAGTTACCGGGGTATATTTGATCAACTCCTTACAGAAAAGAAGAAAAGAAAGCAACATGGAATGGTCAAATAGTATGGCGTGCATTCTTTTTCGCAACAAATGGTCCAGCTGAGCTGGTTAGTGTGTTCAAATCCCATATTCAGCATGATTTTTTTTGACTAAAAATGTAATGAGGGCGTTCCAATAGATCTAGCACCCAAAAAATAATGTCAGATCCAATTCAAAGAAAAATCGCGACAGTCAACGGCATAGTCTTCAGATTCTTCCCACTAAATTCGTAATCAAAGTTAGCGAGTCGTTCACATTTTAAATCTTGAACAAAGAGCCACTACGCAATATATTCATAGCCTGGGCGCTTTTGACAACAACAAAACCCGTGTGAGTTGGTTACCGTGGTGGGGCAATTGCAGGAGGTCGCAGGTTTGAATCCTGTCCTGCCCCTTTCTTTTTCTCGCGCACGTTGGCGACCGCACGATCAGGATCCGACGACGATGGGGTCGTTCGGATCTGTTGCAAACCACCAGCCGACTGGTGGTTAGATTTCTTGTACTAAAAAATAAGCAAATAAATTATTAATAGTTTAATAGTGCCAGAAATAATTACAGATACATGCATTGTCTTTAAAATGGATTGATAGGTTATAGAGTATGTGCACGTAAGTGTCAATACTCCTTCAAAATTAATTACAAAAATATAGTGCTAGGCGGATTTTTTAGCATATAATTCTATTCTTGGTGCAAAAAAAAAGAGATTTTAGTAATACAAAATTACATTTAGTGACATCTCTAACAATTGTTTCTCGCATTTTGAACCCCTACGTTGTTGCTACAATTTTAAATGAAAGAAATTTATTGAGGCTAATAGTTATTTTAGGTGGCTCCATGTTAAATTTTTTTGAGTAATATTAAAAATTATTTTGTCACCCTGAGTTTATTTAAGTTCTTAAAATGGAGTCTGACTTTTTACATGTTCTTCCTTGGTCATTGTACCTGAAATATCCCTATGTTGTGAAAAAAACATTCAAATGTCTAGTTATTCTTTTCATGTAGAGCAATACATGTGTTGAATGTTTGAACCTAATTTTATTTCCCGGAAAGGGAAAACATATTCAAAGGCCAGTTAATTTTCTCACCAAGAACATGTAGATTGCATGTTTGAGGCAATTTTTGTAAGCGCGGTGCGGTGTACAGCTAAGTGAGTCCGTGAGTGTACCATCACAAAGCTATAATTTGTGTGTGTGTGTGTGTGTGTGTGTGTGTGTGTGTGTGTGTGTGTGTGTGTGTATGCCTATATCATTATATGGGCTGACCATTGGTAGAAAACCGCACTACACAACACAATTCTCTCACTATCTTTCAGCTGCACATCAACAACGAACACAAATAGCAGTAGCAACATCAACCTAGAATAAAAAAAAAAGTATCATCTCATCTCTCTCTTCTCAGTCAGATCCCTCGCTGTCTCCCTTCCCGCTCCATCTCAGAGGATCACATTAGCACGAACAGCAATAAGCAGCGTAGCAGCAAAAATCTGTACATCTCTCTCCTTTTCTCTCTCATGCTCAGCGTACCTCCCTATCCCTTGCCTCCTCCGATTGGCACCTTGCACACGTAAGGACGGCTGCATCGACGCCGCTACGACAAGCTAGCTTAATATTTCAAGGCTGTGGTTGCCCGCAACCTGGACCGAGCGTTGGACGCCAGCTTCCCGAGCTCGCCGCCTCCCCGGCGTCCGTGGCCACGCTGGAGCGCCGATGGACGCCCTGGTCCTGCACGACGGAGATGGCCGGCCTGGTGTCTGCGCCCCATAGCCTTGACGGAGCTCTGTCGTGGCCACGAACCTCTACCGTCGGTGGCGGCCACGGAGGAAAGTGCCTAACGTGAAGCTGAGTGCACGGCCATGGTGACATGACACTCAAAATATGGCAGATTTGAGCTTCTTCATATACTTGTTGTCAGTTTTACCTTCTGGCCGTCGCTGGGGCGGCTAGCGAGGTGTTGCTCTTTGCACATATTCTATCTCTCGTGGTCGATGAGCGGAGGCGATCGGGTTTGGGATTGTGGGGGCGTTGTTTTTTAGGGCGTGCGTGGTGTCTCCATCGATCGCTAGGCTGTCGTTCTATCGCGCTAGGATGGCTGGGCTTATCTGGGTTCACGCTTTGATGGTTGGGCTTAGCTGGGCTGGTCTGAGCGATCGCTAGGTCGTCCGGTCAATCCGATCGAGAGCGGATGGATCGATCCTTCCCTAAAAAGAAAACAAGCCTGAGGTCATTACGTGCGTGGGAGGAGGCTTTGACGATAGAGGTGACCGAATAGGCAACGTTACCCCTTTTTTTATATGAGCCAATTACACCACCGGTGCTTGAAATCGACGCGAAAAGTCGACTTTGTCTTAACGCTAAAACTTGCGATTAATACGTTGAGCAGGTGCGACAACTTGACTTAGGCGTCTGAATACGATGTAAAATGCAGCTGAATACGTCCACAGGGTTGACAAGGCGTGACAGCGTGGCGCAGGTCCACTGTCAGAGACCCAATGTTGGAGACTTGTGGCCTGCTTCTTTGCGAGAACACCATCAACATTTTTCTACTCACAAAAATATTTGTCTCAGCATCCTACATACGTTGTATGAGAAAAACAAAATAGGTAAAGTGTGGACTCGAAACAAGGACCTGTTGGTACAAGGCGCGAGCAAAGCCACCCCAGCCTGGGGAATTTATTCTCCCATATGAATACATGTCTTTTATGCCATTTTCGTTAAAGAATGTAAATTAAGATTTCTGATACAAGTTAAAAAAATGGCTTTGGGATTCGAACTAGCAACCACATAAAGACCTGCAACTGATCCTTCCACTCCAATAAGAAAATTTTCATGTAATTTCATAAAATATTCAACTATTAATTTTATACATATACATATAATTAAATTAAGAAATATACAACTATCTGTTTAAGTCATTTAAACAAGTTCGTATATATTCAAATAAATGCTCATATAAGTTAAAATTGTACACAAGTTCATGGTCATAAATATTTAGTAAATGTTTGATTCAATATTTTGTATAATTTAAATATGAGTCACGAGTGTAAAAAAATGTCCGTATTCATTAAACAATTTGAATGCTTTTATTTACTAGTCTTAAGTTTTTTGTGTATAATATTTATAGCATACTAATATTTGAACATTATTTTATTACTTACTACATGCATTTTGCAAATATCTTAAAAAAATTAGCATGTACAAAATGGTCCGCACTAACTGCAGTCCATGCCCAGTGAGCGTCCTTGTTATGAGATATTTAGGCTAGCTATCTGGTAAGGAAATGGAAAATGTTGGGGCTGTAGTGGCTAGTAGCTTCAGTGTGCACGCTGCAGTTCGAGACAGGGCAGGAGTAATTTTTGTGATTATTTACACTTTGTACTGACAAGGGGGACCCACCTTGCTGTCGCTTTCTCGTGACAAAAAATTTTCTGAGGGTATTTTTGCAAATTAATAGGGCACACGCCCTGCACCTTTTGTCTTGACAACGGGCCCTATGCCATGCTGGCATGCCTAGTCAGCCCTGCTGCGTATTCAACTGTGATTTGCACCGTATTTGCACAAGGAAGCCAAGTTGTTGCACCTATTTAATATACACCACAAGTTTTAGTACTAAAGTGATTTTTCGCGCCAAGTTCAAACACCGGTGGTGTAATTGACTCTTTATATATATATATATAGGATAGGAAAATAAGAAGGAAAAGAAAAAAGTAGGAAAGAAATCTCATCCATCAATCTTTATGTTAATGTAAAATTAACGGATCTAAAAGGGTGACGTATGGAGAACTATGAAAGCTTCCGTCCTTTATTATTATTAGGTAAAGATTTGGTATTATGAGTGTTGGTTTTCTTATAAACATGGTTAGACTTTATGAAGTTTAATTTCAGACAAATCTTATGTGCGAAGTGAAAATAAACGGAGCACTAGTAGAAAAGGGGGCAATGGTCCAGGCCCGGCCAGCCCATTAGTCCCGGTTCAATCCAGAACCGGGACCAATGAAACATTGGACCTGATTAAAGCCCGAGGCCGGTAAGCCCACGTGGGCCATTGGTCCCGGTTACGTCTGGACCTTTTGGTCCCGGTTGATGGGATGAACCGGACCAATGGGCCTCGCTCTAACCCACCACCATTGGTCCCGGTTGGTGGGAATGAACCGGGACCAAAGGCTGCCTTTAGTCCGGTTCAAGTCACCAACCGTGACTAATTAGTTGCTATATATACCCCTGCCCATGACGAGCACTCCCGGTGCTTTGTTTTTCGTGGCCGGGCGAGGGAGAGCTTTGTGGTGCTCTAGCTCACCTCCTATGCACACCACAGTGTTCGATGGAATGCCCGAGCCACACTACTTAAGCTTTCCCTCTCCAAGCTCGACCTCCAAGCTCCATTTTCCTTAATATTTGTCTAGGTTTAGCGGTCATACGTCCGTCCCGTCTTCACCGCCCTCGATCGCCCGCGCCGATCTCGTCGCCGGCACCACCGTGGTGAGCCTCTTGTTCTTATCTTCTTTCTGAAAGGAATTTTTTTTCTTACTTGTATGTTTATATAGATACTTGTATAATTTTCTTATTTTATTATTGCATCTTATATAGTGCGATGGTTTTGGTATCCGCCCAAATCGGCCCTAAATCACTGTCTATGATTGGGATGTGGTATATATTATCTTTCATAACTATTGGTTCATTTATTGTTTATGAAAATTATGCCACCAACGTGACATAGATTTTATTTATCTAGGAGGTTGTTGAACCGGAAATTCCAACTTAACCCTATTGCCGAGAGGTTAAATTTAGTTGAAGAAGAAAACAATTTGTTGAAGAAAAAATTAGAAAAATTGAGGAGGAGAAGATGATATTGGAGTTGCATGTTGCGGATGTCGTCGATGATCACAAGATCAAGATGGACGCAATGCGCTTGAAAGATTAGAAAGATTAGAAAATATGCCATTCATACCGAGGCTTGGTATCATTATGCCGTTGGATCAGTTGTTACATTGGTTGCGATTATGATCGCATTTGTTTTCGCATTGAAATGTTTTACATAGTTTGATGTATGGTTTAATTAATTTAGATGCTTTCTGCGAGCTTTATGTTGTTAGATGAGAACTATGTATGTACTTTGGTTTTAATGTGATGATGAACTTCTATTAATTTGGTCACTTAATTATCTATTCATGATGTTCTGTAATGATTTTTGACACACTTAATTATATATAATGCACGCAGATGAACCGTAATGGATGTACGGTTCAAGACACACCTCAAAGTACATTAAGAGGCGTGCATGATTTTCTCGAAGTGGCTGAGGCAAACAAGCGAGAATGGTTTTATGCGTTGTCCATGCCCTATATGTGGGAATCTGAAGTCTTACTCTGAGGAAAATCCTCCACACCCACCTGCTTTACAAGGGTTTCATGCCACACTATAATGTTTGGACGAGCCGCGGAGAAATAGGGGTTGTGATGGAAGGCGGCGAAGAAGAAGAATACGATGACAACTATGTGCCCCCGAATACGGTGATGCTCTTGAACATCAAGAGGAACGAGACGATGTGCACGATGATCTTTTAGCAGCGGCGAAGCTGGCGAAGATCAAGAGGAACCAGACGATGTGCCCGATGATGATGATCTCCGCCGGGTCATTGTCGATGCAAGGACGCAATCACGAAAGTCAAAAGGAGAAGCTGAAGTTCGATCGCATGTTAGAGGACCACAAAAAGGGTCGTACCCCAATTGCGAAGATGGCAACACAAAGCTCGGTACCCGTCTTTGGAATTGCTGCGGTGGAAGGCAGAGAATCTTTGTGCGACAAAGGATTTGAGAAGCTCTTGAAAATATTGAAGAAGAAGCTTCCAAAGGATAATGAGTTGCCCGACAAGACATACGCAGCAAAGAAGGTCGTATGCCCTCTAGGATTGAGGTGCGGAAGATACATGCATGCCCTAATGATTTGCATCCTCTACGCGGTGCGTACAAGGATCTGAACGCATGCCCGGTATGCGGTGCATTACGGTATAAGATCGAGACGAGATGACCTGGTGATGTTGACGGCGAGCCCCGGGAAGAGGGTTCTGCGAAGGTGATGTGGTATGCTCCTATAATACCACGGTTGAAACGTCTGTTCGAAGCGGAGAGCATGCCAAGTTGATGCGATGGCATAGTGAGGACCGTAAGAAAGGCGGGAAGTTGAGACCACCCGCCGACGGGTCATGATGGAGAAAAATCGAGATAAAATCTTTGGGATGAGTTTGCAAGTGAGCCAAGGGCGTATGGTTTGCTTTAAGCGCGAATGGCATTAATCCTTTCGGGAAGCAGAGCAGCAATCACATCACCTAGCCCGTGACTCTATGTATGTATAACCTTCCTCCTTGGATGTGCATGAAGCGGAAGTTCATTATGATGCCAGTTCTCATCCAAGGCCCTAAGCAACCAACAGCGACATTGATGTGTACCTAAGGCCATTAGTTGAAGAACTTTTACAGCTGTGGAATGGAAACGGTGTACGTACGTGGGATGAGCACAAACAGGAGGAATTTAACCTAAAGGCGTTGCTGTTCGTGACCATTAACGATTGGCTCGCTCTCAGTAACCTTGGGTACACTAACGGACCGTTCGTCCTAGCCAATGATGTGGCACAGGTTATCTATGTGAAGGACATGTCTACGGCATCGAGAAAGAAAAGATAAGGAAGCGAATACATCATACGATGGCGAAAGCGCCACATAGTTCTTTTCGGGAAAAGGGACATCGTGGGAGTGGAGGACAAAGGCAGACATGTACGAAGATTATGAAAAGTTTCATGAAATTCCTCCCTTCAAAGTCAAGGCTGACCCCAGCATCACGATAAGCGATGAAGATTATCCATGGTTACAGCGCAATAATAAGCAAATGACACAAGCGAAGAAAAAGTGAAGACTTTCTCCATAACTATTATGATGATACCGTGCCAACTTTGTAATGGCTGGCGAGTATGATACCATGCCAACTTTCAACTTTTTCAGAGTTCATTTGAAATGCTTTAATGTCTTATGGTTCGGCCCTCGTAATAATTAAAAATAGCAACAATAAGTTTTTTGTTGTACTACCTCTCTCTCAGTTTACAGGGCGTGCGCGTAGCCCTAGATCGTCAATTTGACCAACCTAATACAAGTCATATATTACAAAAAATATACCAACATAAACTTCAGAGTTTCTACTTTCAAAAGATATAATTTTTGTATTATATAGTTTATATTAGGGTGATAAAATTGACAACCTAGGTATACTACGCAGGACTTGTAAACTGAAAGCAGGTAGTAAGTAGAAACAAAATAAAATAAATAAAGCAAGAAAAAAACAAAAAAACAAAAAAGTGTTTTCAAATTTGAAAACTAATGGCACTAACAGAAAGTTTATAATTTTCCTAAAACTAAAAGCAAAAAGAATTGAAAAATAAAGCAAAAAACAAAAGAAAATAAATAATGCAGAAATCAAAACAAAAAAACAACAATAAGTATTTTGTTGTAAGTAGAAACAAAATAAAATAAATAAAGCAAGAAAGAAAACAAAAAACAAAAAAAGTGTTTTCAAATTTGAAAAGTAATGGCACTAACAGAGAGTTTATAATTTTCCTAAAACTAAAAGCAAAAAGAATTAAAAATAAAGCAAAAAACAAAAAGAAAATAAATAATGCAGAAAACAAAACAAAAAACTGGAAAAAACTAAAAATAGCAACAATAAGTAAAGATAACAAAAAACAAAAAATGCCTCCCTCATCGGGCCCCACGGCTTTGAATACGACATGAAACCCTTCCATGGGCCATGATTCAGGCCCTTGATGAGTCAAAAGGCCCATCGAGCACAAAGAATAGCAAGTAGGGCGAAAGCTGCGGTGGAGAGGAGCTCGAGAGGGAGTGCGGCAATGGGGCTTATAAACCGCTTTGGCGCCCCTCTCAACTAGCGAGGTGAAAGGACTAAACTTTGGCCCCGGCAGGCGGCCACGAGGCCTTTGGTCCCGGTTGGTGGCACCAACCGGGACTAAAGGGGGGCATTGGTACGGTTCGGCACCAACCCGGTACCAAAGGCCGCCGCTTCCGCCCTTTGGGCTGCCGAAAAAGAGGCCTTTGGTCGGTTGGTGGCACCAACCGGGACTAAAGGCATTAGTCCGGTTGGTTTCACTGAACCGGGACCAATGGCTTTGCTATATAAGCAAACACTTTGCAAAAATTCAGAATCTCATCGCTTGATTGCCCCGTGACGACGCCGACCCTTCTCGGCGCCGCCAGCTGCTCCACCTCGCTGCCGCTGGCCGCCGCCAAGGCCGCCGCCTCCCGGCTGGCCCGTCTGCCGCCAGACCTCCCTCGAGGCCTGCTGGCCGTCTCGTCAGCTGCCTCCTCGAGCCTGCCCTGGCTCCGCCCCAAGGCCGCCCAGCGCCCCTCGCCTGTCTCGCCTCTGCTGGCGCCGGGCCCTCGCCGCCCCCACCGTCGCCATCGTCATCTAGCCGCCCCCGCTGTGAGCCGCCGCGCCGCACCGGCTCTGTTTTTTTTTCATTTTTATTAGTTTAATTTTTTTGTTCATATATATATATAATGTATATGTGTATATGTATGTGGCTATGTGTATGTAGATGTTCAAAATGTATTAAAAAATTGTTCAGAGCATGTTTTCTTAATATATGTATTTTTTGTTCATATGTGTATTAATGTTTTCATATATGCAAAAGATAGATTTTTAGAAAAGTTAGGTTTTTTTTCTGTTCAAAGATTTTTTTTGGTGATATTAATTATTGTAGAATATGCAAATGTTTGTATATTCATATGAACAATGCATTAGGCAAAACCTTTGTTTTTTTTCGAAATTTTCTATTTGAACATTTTTTTAAAACAAGCAATACTAAAAGAATGAGAGGAAAAAGGAAAATAAGAAGAGGAAGAAAGGAGAAGAAGAGGAGAAGAAGAAGAGGAGAAATAAATAAGAAGAGGAAACGGTTATCTATGTGAAGGACATGTCTACCAGACCGAGAAAGAGAAAAGATAAGGAAGCGAATACATCATACGATGAGCCAAAGCGCCACATAGTTCTTTCAGGAAAAAGGGACATCGTGGGAGTGGAGGACAAGACAGACATGTCTGAAGATTATGAAAAGTTTCATGAAATTCCTTCCTTCAAAGTCATGGCTGACCCCAGCATCCTGATAAACGATGAAGATTATCCATAGTTCTGGCGCAATAATAAGCAAATGACACAAGCAAAGAAAAAGTGAAGACTTTCTCCCGCAACTATTATGATGATACCATGCCAACTTTGTAACTGACGAGTATGATACCATGCCAACTTTCAAATTTTTCAGAGTTCATTTGAAATGCTTTAATGTCTTATGGTTCGGCCCTCGTAATAATTAAAAATAGCAACAATAAGTTTTTTGTTGTAAGTAGAAACAAAATAAAATAAATAAAGCAAGAAAGAAAACAAAAAAATAATAAAAGTGTTTTCAAATTTGAAAACTAATGGCACTAACAGAAAGTTTATAATTTTCCTAAGACAAAAAGCAAAAAGAATTGAAAAATAAACCAAAACACAAAACAAACTAAATAATGCAGAAATCAAAACAAAAAAGCAACAATCATTATTTTGTTGTAAGTAGAAACAAAATAAAATAAATAATGCAGAAATCAAAACAAAAAAGCAACAATAAGTATTTTGTTGTAAGTAGAAACAAAATAAAATAAATAAAGCAAGAAAGGAAACAAAAAAACAAAAAAAGGCCCCCCTACCTGGGCTCGGCGCACCGGCCACGTGGAGGACCATCTGTCCCGGTTCGTGTTAGAACCGGGACTAAAGGGGGGAGGTATTAGTAACGACCCATTAGTCCCGGTTCATGAACCGGGACTAAAGGCCCTTACGAACCAGGACTAATAGGTGTTTTTCTACTAGTGGAGGGAGTACTGCCATCCCCTCGGGCATTACTATCACCCAATGTTTGTTTTTTTCTTTACCGAGTGTGCATGAGTTCACTTTGCTTTGACAACTGAAACAGATCAAAGTTCCACATTCATTCAGGTCATTCACTACCATTGTGCAACTAACTAATGCACGTTCAAAGACTGTCACTTTGTCCTGGGCATCCCACATGGACCCAACTAACATAACCAGCTGCCAAATAGATCCTATTGCAATAACTTTGTAATCACTATAGTGTTCATCCCAGGGCATGTGCATAGAAAATGAAACTTGTTAGCTGTTTCAGAGTGTTTGATCAGCCATATTATTAACCGTGATTGGTTATTCCAACAATTGTAATTGTGAAAATATGTCAAGCGTCTCAACCTCCTATAGGATATCTAACTCCTTGCGGCCAACTCTTTCTCTTACAAAATGGAAGTCAATTCCAATGTGTTTGTTGCTTGCATGAATGACTGGATTAGTGGATAAATATGTGGCACCAATATTGTCATACCAGTGACATGGAGCTTGCTCATGACGTATTCCAAGTTCTTTCAGCATGGACTACCCAAATAATCCTTGATGTTGCATTTGCGAATGCTTTGCATTATGCTTCTGTACTTGACCTTGAAGCTGTAGCCTGTTTCTTTGCACACCATGAGGTAAAATTAGGACAAAAAAATTACCGCAAAACCACCCGATGAAGAACACACATTTTGAAGTTATATACTAAAATGAAAATATCTTTCATTTATGCTATTTCAATTTTAGGGCCTCATTTTACACTTCACACCCGGGCTCAAATTTCAAGAGAAGTCCCTGTTCTTCTGCTTACGTTGTACTGAATGATGCTTTGGACACTTCAAATAAAAATGGCTATGTGCATCACAACAATGCGGAGCCCGGGAACCTTTAAATGAAATTGCAATGATCCTCACAAATGATGCACTGATTATTTCTAATGAATAAAGTTTCGGTTTATTTCAAAAAAAAGTGGAGCCCGGGAGCGGGGTCTTAACTTCTTCTTTCCAAGTGTTGCCAACGAGGGCTAGGAGTACCCGCTCGATGATGAGTCGGAGGTGATACAAGGCAACTTGAGTCGGAATCTAGAATATTGCTGCAGTTGGGAAGCGATGCCGCATAATCAGTGGAATATTAAGGCTGTGTTTGATAGTAGAGTGCTAAAAAAACCAAAGTATTAAAAACTACAGTATTTTAGCATGAAGCTATAAGATACCACAGTTTTCAGATATCACAGTATTTTAGAGTGTTGAGAATACTTTAAGCTGTTTGTCTAATGTTGTATATCAACGTAAATTAACTAGCTAGCCGTTTTCTCTTAGCTACCCAGCTTATCAAAGATGAGGAGGAAGAACTGCCGTGCACAGTGCTAGTTATGCTGAGGTGACTCGACGTGCCGTCGGCTTGCCGGCACCGCCGCACTCGCACAGAGAAAAGTAGGAGGCGTATCATTACGGCCGGTATTCTTGAGCTAGGTCAGCCCAGCGTACTCACCATTATTTATCTCTAGCAACGAGAGAGCAGCGGCTGCAGCTTGGGAATGAAAGACAGAAAGATAGCAACCGGCTCGTTTTTCTCTCATGCTCAGTTTTAAAAAAAGAGGTCTGGGGTCTTTTTTTTATGCAGAGGTAATATTGTGTTTTTGGGAAAACTGTAGTATAAATACTTTAGTTTTTGTGGAGGCCAAACAGCTCAAAGTAAATTAAACCGTGGTATTTGGAAAAACTGCAGTATTCTTTAAATACTTAGAAAATGCAGAGTTATCAAACGGGGCCTAAGTTTACTGCATAAAAAATTCAAAATCCGTGACTGCCATGCACACATAACAATTATGCTTTTGTATGATGTACTCCCTCCATCCGAAAATACTTGTCATCAGAATAAATAAAAGGAGATGTATCTAGATGTATTTTAGTTCTAGATACATCCCTTTTTGTCTATTTTGATGACAAGTATTTTCGGACGAAGGGAGTAACTAGAAAACATTTTGTTGACTGAACTGTAACGAGATAACATGTCATTGCTGCATTGCTGCCCGCAAATGCAAATGTAACCACGAGCACAACTTTTCATCTCCTTTCCATGGTGGAAATGCAGAAAAGGGACACGATGGGTGTAGTAGGTCTATGACCATTACACATCGTGTACATTTTGAAGCAGAGTTCCCCATGCATAGAAAATGAAACATGTTAGATGTTCAACCAAATGTATTAACCGTGACTGTACTGCACTGAGTAGTCCAGTGATGGTAATCTTCCGTGCAGCTACACGCACCGTGCCAAGCAAGCTCATGCATTTGTTGTCTAACCGAAAATGCCGTTTAAGAGGATTCGAACAAGGCACTGGCTACAAAAACAGTTCCATGTTGGCAGACCAAGTAGATCGCACTGTAGGGGCGAATCCACATCTTTCTGGCAATGAACGCAAAACGTGCTGCGCCGAGCCTTATGTAGGCTGTTGACAAGTTCTCTAATGCCTTCCATTACTAGTTAGACAGCAGACACGACATTTTTTTTTTTTTGAGAAAAAAGAGTAACACTCCATTACTCTTGAGCCGATTCCATGTCAGCTCTCATCTCTTCCACTAAATCATCCGGGACCCCTGCAACTTTGTACGCATCTCCCTTTTTTCTCGCCCGGGCCGCCAAGCAGTGAGCCAATTTATTCTGATTCCTGTTGACATAGACCATCCGAGCATTTCTGAATTTTGATAGTTCAATCTTGGCATCGTGAATGACTGAGAAACAGGCAGAACGGTTGCTGGCTTCAGATTGGATTTCTTTTGCTAAGAAGGAGCAGTCAGTTTCCGCAATGATGGACCCTCTGAACAGAGTCGCTAAAGATTGGAGCCCTGACAACAAAGCTCGGGCCTCCGCTTCCTCAACCGACGAGCAACACTCGATACTTTTAGACTGCGAGAAGACCACCAGGCCCCTGTGGTCGCGAGCTACTGCACCAATACATGCCTGCCCACTGTCAGCCAAGAAAGAGGCATCAGTATTCAGTTTCACCAGGCCATTACTTGGGGGGCACCAAGCACCAGAGGACGCCAAGTTGCAGCCCGATCTCAGCACCTCCATAGCTCCTCCCGCTGACTCCTTCCCAGCAGAAGCATTCCTGAGCAGCCCCAGACCTTGCTTGTCTTTCATATCTGAAAGAAATACATAGCTGTTGTCGTTTATCTCCTCTACGTATTGCTGCAGGAATAAAGCCGATCTACTAACCAACTCTTTCCCTGTACTATGAAAATAGTCGTCCCGGAGAAACCAGCAACGCCACAACAGCAACAATACTTTTGTTCTTGTTTCCATATTGCATAGCCCTAATAAATTTTGTAACCAGTCCTCTCCAGTAAACTGAAAGAGCGTTTCGCTGGGGATGTTCCAGACCTTTCTCATCTCTGTTCTTAGGGCTTTGCTCTTGGTACAAGAGACTACAGCATGGTGTTCGTCTTCCTCTCCCATGCCACAAATATTGCAGGTACTGTCCATATTCAAAGTACGCTTCCATTTGTTCAGCTTAGTCGGCAGCGTATTGGTGGCCGTCCTCCACCCGAAGATTTTGATCTTTTCTGGTACCTTGGCCTTCCAGATGATATCCCAAATGCTACGGTTGTGTGATGCGTTCGTAGAACTCGATGCCGCACCCTCAGCCTGATCTTGAAGTGAGGCCGCTGACTTATCGCCTCCGGACAGTGAAAACTCCAGACTTCTCATAATTCCACGCCAAAGTATCCTCCGCAGCCGAATTCGGGATCCTGATGCTACATATCGCATCCGCATCAAAACCATAAAATAGCCGGTGAATCAGTTCCGAATTCCATCCACTACCATCTGCAAGCATCAATTGATTTACCCAGCATAATCTGGACCCGACGAATGAGGTTAGCAGGTTTGAGACCACTCTCACGAGGATCCACGGTCCCGCTGGATATTAACCTTTCTTCCATTTCCGATCCTCCGGACAATGCCCGCCTTGAGCTCGAGACCATGCTCAATTCCTCGCCAAACCGGAGAAGCATCCGAAGCAAAAACCGTGTCCAGCAGCTCCCCCTTAGGATAGTATTTTGATTTCAGCACTCTCGCGCACAGACTATCGGGCCACTGAATAAGTCTCCAAGCTTGTCTTGCTAACAAAGCTTGGTTGAAGAGTTTCATATCTCTAAAACCGATACCCCCTCCTCTTTTAGGCTTGATCATTCTCTCCCAAGACATCGATTGGACTTTCCTCTGCCCATTTTCTTCTCCCCACAGAAGTTAGGATAAGTTTCTCATATTTATCGCAGAAACCTTGTGTCATCTTGAACACCCCCATGCAGTACGCTGGGAGGGCTTGAAGAACAGACTTGATGAGGACCTCTTTTGCTGCATGGGACATGAATCTTTCAGACCAATCCGAGCATCTCTTGATGAACCTCTCCATGATTGGCTGAAAAGATGACTCTTTCATACGCCCCTCTGCCGTAGGTAGCCCCAAGTACTTACTCTCGAACGTAGAAGCCGTTATCTCAAGTACACTTTTGATTTCCTCCTGGACATCACTTGGGCACACTTCACTGAACATGATTGAGCACTTGCTGTAGCTTAGGAGTTGACCCGAACCCCTTTGAAACTCATCCAGCACTTGCTTCACACCCTCGGCCTCCTCTTTGGAAGCTTTGAAAAAGAGTAGGCTGTCGTCGGCAAACAGGAGGTTTGACACACCCGGGCTGCCTCTAGCGATCTTAAGAGGAGTTAACCTTCCCCGCTGAATCTCTTTGTCCAGCAGGCAGGACAGGCCATCGGCGACGAAGAGGAAAAGGTAGGGACTCAGCGGGTCGCCCTGGCGAAGTCCTCTCGAGGGAAGGAAAAAATCCAACAGCTCCCCATTATATTTGACAACATATCGCACTGACGTAACACAACACATAACCCACTGAACCCATTTGTAATCAAAACCCAACTTCAATAGAGCCTCTTCCAGGAAGCCCCAATCCACACGATCGTAAGCTTTCGCCAAATCCAATTTAAAGGCGCGATGAGTATTCCTAGGCAATTTGCTGTTACGGATCTTGTGAAAAACACTCAAAAGCGATTGTGGCATTATCCGTAATTAGGCATACAGGATGAAGGCACTTTGGGTTTCGAAATGAGCTCATCCAGGAAGGGTCTTAGGCGATTCACCATACACTTAGAAATTACCTTGTATATCACATTGCATAGACTGATAGGGCGAAAGTCCTTCAATTGCTCCGGCCTGTTTCCTTTGGGTATGAGTGCTATGACTGTATCGTTGGTACCCTCCGGCATAACTCCCTCTTGAAAAAACTTTAGGACCGCGTTCACCACATCTCTCTTAACTGTGCCCCAATTCCTTTGGTAGAATCTGGCGGGAAAACCATCGGGTCCGGGAGCCTTTAGAGGGCCGATCTAAAAAACTGCGTCACTAACTTCCTTCTCTGAGAACTCTTTAACCAGTGCCGAATTCATGTCACTTGACACTCTGTTCGTCAAGCAGTCTACAATGACTTTAGGGTCCACTCCACTTTCTTTAGTGTACAGATTTTTAAAAAAGTTTGTTGTCATCTCCTGAAGCTTGGCCCGATCCTCTACCCAATTCCCATCTCCATCCTTTAATTTACTGATGTTGTTTTTCTTCCTCCTCCATGTAGCTTTGCGCTGAAAGTACTTTGTATTTTTGTCTCCCTCCCGCAACCAAAGAGCTCTCGACCTTTGCCTCCACATCATTAACCGAGTAATACAACTATACCCTGGAATCAACGTCGCCAGGATAGAATTCAACAGGAGATGTATAACCAATAACACAATAAGCATAGCGACACTGGATGTTAGGAGGATATATATGTCGAGTGGCAAGAGAGTTAGTGAGGGGACGAAAGGTTGCACATGCATAGGGAGAAAATACTAATGATACAGTGTATCACAAAATCATTAATCCACTATAAAGTGGTGGCGGCAGCAGCGGTGGATTTCTCCTGCTCGTAGTGGAAGTACTCATCTTCTCCGCTCCATGCGGTGATGGCGCCGTCATCATCATAGAAAGAGAAGTGGGGATCGCGAGGGACTTCCAACAATATTTCATCATACGTTTCAAATCGAAAAAATAAAATTCAGTCGAAAAAATATTTCATCGCCGTGGAGTGTTTTTTTCATATAGGTGGAGGGCGACTTTCATGCTAAGGAAAGAGGAAAGTATCACTTGACCCTCTCAGTTTATAGGGGTTGATTGAATCTAGACCGGCCTAGAGTGTAAAATCGCGACCGACCCTTCTTGGGTTGTCTGTGATGAGTTCGTAAATGTAGACAAGTTTCTTGGAGAAATGTCGGGATATTAGGTTCAAAATAGTAGCCTTCTACGGCTGGTTATGTTAAATATCAGTGTGGTGGGATGTCTACGGTAATATGTCACCGTGATCTATTCTGAAGTACCACCCCCGACCCATAATAACTGTCGCAGTTTTAAACTAACGCTAGTTCAAAACCGCGACACATATTTTGGATCGGAGGGAGTAGTTGAAATTAGTTGCCGATCTCTTCTCTAGGTAATGGCAATTATCCTTCTCTCGACATATGACAATAATGCGGGTTGTCCTTCTTTCCATTACGCAGTACGTAAACAGTGGTTAGAAACACAATGCAACTCACCTACAAACATAAACGTATCTTGCTAGTTGATCATCAAGTGTTGCTCGCATTTTTCGTTGGTTGGCTTTACTCCTTGCTAGTTCATCAAGGATCAAAACCCAGTTATGAACTTCTACATGTCTCGTTCAGGTGAATTTCTTTCAGTGATAATCAATGACATACCCATTGACGCGAGTCACTTGTTGTGGCTTCGGCAATTTGCAAGTTTCACAACTTTAGCCTTCTGTAGGCTTGGTGTGAGGGTACGCGCCACACATGAAGATTTGCATGTGGATACATCTACTTATAATCAATGTTCCAAAAGGTACAACTCAGTGTTAAGTGATACCATCTACCTACTATGATACTAAGATATTTTTCTTTCACCTCGGATACTGAACTAGTGATATATGTATCCCTTTACACCATGGAGCGTCTTCATTCACCCATCTTAAGTTTTCTCTTATATATACATATCACATTTTGCCGGCATCACATGGCAAACTAGTGGTGTGCTAGATGTTCTTTGCAGCAACACCAAACACGCCCCATACAGGGGCGTTCCAATTACACTATCTAGATTGCTAGTGGGAATGTAGGGTGTCGGTAAATTTTCAACGACAGCAAGATATGGACCAAGTAACATACTTTGGTAGTTTGAGCAGACCAACTGGACAAAATCTACTCCAAGAGGCTAATCAGTGGGGTGTCCCTGTCGCCGGAAAGCTAACATGTTGCCGTTTGGCGTCTATCGGCAAGCGTTAGCTTCTCAGCGAGCAGCACTTACCTGCTCTACTTTTCTGGAAACGCTCGCTTCGTTCGTGTAATAACCCAGATTTTTAGGGTTAATATTTTATATTAAGTTAAGATGAATAATTAAATCTGTATTATTTGTTTAAATAAATGATTGAGCACTGTTTCAAAGAAATATAATAGACATGTATTTTTTCTCCCTGCAATAAAAATTAGATGGAATATCCTATATCCACACAATCAGATAGGGTGTGCATTTGTGCACGTGAGACTAGCATCCATGCACTCACGTGGTGGTGTTTGTATGTGGTAATAGATGGTAGTATAATCTAGATAATTAAGGGAGTTAACATGAAATTAGACTAGATGGAATTGGGTCAGGTAGAAATGATACTTGGTAGATATTTCCTAGTACTAGACCGTCAAGTCAACTAGGTGCATGTATGTAATCATGAGAATGTACATGCGTGTAGGGATCCTTCCAAGCTAAGTAAAACATCTGTGTACGTGGATGTTGTGTTGGCACTTGCTAGTGGCTTGGACATTCTAGTCCTATACGTGGACACTTCCCATGGTGGCCAGGTTGATTAGGCCTTTGCACTAGCTGTAGGGGCAGCAGCCAAATCATTTTTACCTAGCTTCAAGGGCCAAGGGTCAAGCGGCAAGAGTCACTGCGGCTGAGATATTTTAGCTAGCGACCGACCGTCAGCTCCTGTAAATAGAACGCTCCTGCTGCTGCTCAAAGCACAACTCCGAGAGAGAAATAGAGACCAGAGGGGAGAGTATGAGAGAGAAAGAGGGTAAGAGAGATGAAGAATTCATGCATGCATACATGTTTGAAGTGCTGTGGAGAGAAGTGTCGAGCCATCCGTCTAAAGAAGAATATTAGCATATGTATGGTTCATCAGATTTCATACGATGGGAACCTGCTCGCCGAATTTTATTCTAGAGGAGAAATATTGTTACCAGAGGCAAGTAGCTTTTCTTTTTTTAGAAAAGGAGGATGACCCCCGGCCTCTGCATCTGGGAGATGCATACGGCCACTTTATTGATTATTCTCGAGGACCTTACAAAGTGTTATAATAATGTGTCTGAATCCACCATCTTGGCAACATATGCCGTTACTCCTATCCAAAATGATGAAGGGGTGCTAGCTGGGCCACTACCCAAACCACTCACCTAAGCCTACCATCAAAAGCCGGAGGCTTGAAACTCATTGGAGGCTAACCGAGCCACATGCAGTGCAGGGCACAATCCGGTCAGACGCACTTTCGTGTGTCGTCGCCGCCATCTTCCACGAGTCTTGAGATCATATTGAGGCATCTACCTTATGCAGCCACTCAGCCATCAGCGTCACCATGGCGCCAGACAGCAACCTCCTCACTGCGAGCCCATCTCCGCACATCGGACGCCGAAGTCTCCACAGCGCCATGCCATCGATCTCCGCCGCCATCAAAGTGTGAGATGAAACACCGCTCCACCATCCCTCCAGCCCGGCACTTGCTCCAAGGCGATGCCCCGGAAGGGTGGCGATAAGCGCCATCATCATCCGATCGGAAGACCCAGATCTGGGGTTTCCCCGAGCACCCGAACACGATGGCGCAGATTGCCGACGATGCCTCGACCATCAGCGATAGCTCCACGAACGGCGTCGCCTCGTCAGCTGCAGCCTCCAAGATGAAGCTGACGGCAGAATGCATGTCGACACCGAACCGCCGCCACTTCCACCGCCACTTGAGCAGCCCCGAGCAATGCCTCGGGAAGGAGCACGGCACCGTGGTGTCGTCGTCGCTGAAACGAGGGGTTACGAGGTTTTCACACGAGCTCACAGGGAGGGTGGAAGGAAGGAGGTCCTCTCCGAAGCCTCCAATGAGGGAAGCAACACACAAAGGCACTGCCATCGGAGTGGCCGCCACGCCGGCCAAGAGATTCCTCCGGAACCCTTTCAGAGGCAAGTAGTTGCTTTGCTAAACTCCCTGATCTCTCCTTATTGTTGCCTTGCTTGATTATCTGGTAATATCATTGCACCTTGATCTTTGCTGATCCTTTGTTGATCCTTGAAAGAGAGATGTGTTTTCCTCATAATCCATTTGTTGATGGAATCATTACATTTTGAGAGGAACTCATGTAAAGCCATGAGCATATTGATATTCCGGTGATCCTATCGTTGATTAAGCCACATATCATATTTTGGTCCATCTATATTGGTGTCACTGACGGCAAGCGTATTATCTGCAGTCACAGTTCAGGTATGGGACTGTCTGAGTTCTCCGCTAAGAACGACACCCGTTCGGAAGCGATGTCGGTGATGGATCCGTGGGAAGCGATCGACACTAGTAAGTCGGGTGGTCGGTTCTTAGGGGATCAAAGAACTTCTGCTCTTACGGAACCTGTGTGGTTCTAGTCGAGGCTGTCGACGTCGGAGTACCCCTCTTAAGAGCGTAAAAGTGTGAAATTTCACCCCTGTGACTCCCGGGTTGGGAAGCTTGCGGTCATGTGTGACGCCAATAATTTCTTGGTCCATTTTCATTATATCCGGTTATGTTGTTCTTTTATCTATTTCCAATGAATTGGCTCCAGCAATTTGTCACGTTATTTATGCTCCTTAGATACAGTCAACCTGTTGTTACTGTATCAATATCCTTAAATTCTACTCTTGTTGAATAGTGAAGTATCTGCTTGCTGAGTATGATTTATTGTACTCACCCTTGCTTCCTCTGTTTTTAGATCCAATCATCGACTAATGTAAGAAAGCCCAGAAGATGTCGTCATTCAGAAGTAGGCTTGACCAGAGGGTGGAAAACGACTAGAGAATAAAATATTGAGCCATTTGTAAATGCAAAGGAACTTGTAAAGTAAATATATGAGCTTTTATGATCCACTGTTGGTTTATGCCTGCTTTATTACGCCTTGCATGACTATAGACCTCTGGTCTATAAGCGTATGGCCAACTATCTCGCCTAGGCCCGGTCTCGGGGCGTGACAGTTCGTGCCGGCACCAGGTCTGATCGTGAGCTTGCATGGTCAGATGCCGATTTTCCTGTTCTGAATACTAACTTCCAAGACCCAAATCATTCGTGGACTCAGGCATAGAAGAGGGCGCCCAAGAATTTGGTCATGACTCCGATACCAGTGTAATCTTGATCAATTGGAGCATTTGGAAAGAATACAATGCTAGGACGTTTGATAACATGCACCAATTGATCAGCATTTGGAAAGAATACAATGCTAGGACGTTTGATACACATCAGCATTGACAATGTTTTGGATGCATCGTTGCAGATGTGTAATCCGCGTGAGCAGCCGGTTGCATTGTGGCCATCTGAAGCTGCCGTAGAGCATGGTTAATAATATAGCCAGCTGCTGGTTATATAGACAATGCCATGTCATCAAAAGTTAGCAATATTAATTACTCATATATTAGAGTTGGCTATAAGCTCACAACTTTTTTTTCACTTTCTCTCTATCTCTTTTCTCTCATTAAATACGTTTACTTAGGAGCACATATAAAGCCTCGCTCTTGCATGAGAGCCCATTCCTTTACTTTTTCATTGTCTCTCTTCTTCACATAGGCAAAAGTGCCATGTAAGCGGGCTTATAGCTCACTATTATACTTGCCTTTCGTGAAGAGGTTTCCATCCCTAACCTACAAGCTAGCTTTTAGTGCTCCTCTATTATTAAACAACTTCTTCTGTGGGAGCTTTTCTTGTAACCTTCTTTCTTATTAATAAAATTTCGGCCTTGAGACCTTTGAAAACAAGGTAGACAACACAAAACATTTACAGGTAGGGGTGAGCATTTCGTTGCTTTAACACATCATTTCATTAGTGAATTACGCGGGGTTGCGTAACAAGTAGTATCATGAACAAGTTTACGGAGAGATGGATGTGCTCTGAATCTCGAGTGAAGTCTGAGATAAACCTTGAACTTGTTTGCATTGCACTACAAAATTTGCTCTATTTTGCGATGTTTCACTTGTGTCACGTAATAACCATTTTTCGTCGCGGAAAATACCCCGGCAATGTTTTCCGGCAGTCACCTCCACCATCACCGAAGCACCATCATGAAAAATAAAATCTTGACGATATCACTTCCTCCGTCACACAAGATCGTATCTTAGTCGAACCAAACATTGTCATTGATGGCCATTTTCGGTGATGACCTAGAATGTCGCCTATGATAGCCCAATATGTTGCCTAAGATCTTTTTGGCGACGATAATCCCATCACCGGTGATCGCTCCATAGCTTTGACGGTTAAAAGATTCTGACAGGTGGGCAGCTGATTCTTGGCGTGGCTGCTTCCATGTGTGTCCGTCGAGGGTTTTATCACCGATTGTCCTATCAATAATAAGTCGGCGTCAATTTTGAGCAATTGACATTGCTGACATATGGGCCCGAAGATCTTGGCGTGGCTGCTTACATGTGGAACCAGACGGTCTGAAGTGGCTACTTACATGTGGGTCCGAATGGTGCTGGCGTGGCTGCTTACAAGTAAGGACACGACTGTGGTGACGGTTTCAATTTTAAATGGGAGGTCTTATTCTAGTGTCGAGAATGTGCACGGTTGATTTTGTAGGCCAATTTAAATTTGAATTAGAGAAAAAATTGAAATTTAACATTGCCATCACAACTTTATTATAATAACAATGGGACTTGACATTTCTCACAACAGTTATCCACATATTAAAATAAGCATCCAAATGGCATACTATTAAGCATTAGAAATAAGATAGTGGAGAAGGCATCATGACGAACCATAGTGCACCATCGATTATTGATGGGTTGTTATACAGTCTCTTGCGATGACTTCCTTAAGAGATTGACTAAGAATTCCCTCCACTTCTTGTTGCTTTTTCTTTTTCAAAGCCTCTGATTGTTCTCTCCTGATCCATCTTGATAACTTCTATTTCTAGTTGCTATTTTCTTTTGAGCTCTTCGATTTCCTGCATATGTGCACTAAGTAGGACATTCAGATTTTTTTGCAAATGTGGCATTTGCCTGTTATATGTCTGTCACTTGTGCTGTAATCTTCGCTTCTAGCTCACGGATGCGTTGTTCAGAGGATGAATTATGTGATCAGACACCAAAGCTTGAAAGTAACATGGCAGAGGAGCTCTTTTCCTCAATAATTTGCACGTCAAGTACTTGCGGCAGAATTCTTGTAAACATGCCCTCTTTGTGGTCTACATCATGATTGAAAGCATTGTTCATGCACTGTTAGTACATTACACTATGATGACTCACACAATAATTTTGAAGCTAACACTTTATAAATTACTTATGGGTGTTCCTTCTTTAATGTCTCTTAATAGAATCCTTCTCAATGTTGTGGGAGTTTTCACAAAACTCCAAAAGGGATGCTCTCTTCTTACAGCTTTTGGCCTTATGGAATAAGGACACTCGCATCATGTAATAATCAACAATATACATGATTTCAATAACTTATTTAAATTCTTACCATAGAGCTATGAGGGGTATCATATTTTGAACTATTAAGCCAGTTACCGATTCTGACCACAACATTTATGTTTGCTTTTCCCATGTCGGAGAATTCCCTCGACACAAAGCAAAACTTAGTATGTGAGGGAGTGCATAAGTCTGAAATCTCAATAGGAAGCCAGAAGCATTATGTATGGTTTCGACCTTGTTAGAACATTTGGTCATGAAGTTATATTTACGGTGTTGAGCACCTTTTTGCAAAATGCGGTGCAAAATTCTTCCACAAATGCATCCCTCAAGTCAATTCCGAGCTGTCCCTGAAGAAATAATGTACCCATGAAAGTTAGAACATATGGAGTGCATGGTTTAATGAATGTGTTATAGCAGAATTGCATATTACAGATGCATGACAAATCAGCAAAAGAAGTTTACCTTGTAAATAGCCGGGGTCCATTTATTCTTTTTTTGTAACTGAAGATGAAGGTACATATTCATCCATGTCAACATCGTAAACATCAGCTTGCTCCTTTGAATTGTTTCCTCAATCATCATCTATTTGCGTGCCAACATGCACAAAAGAATGTTGTATACAAGCAAAATCTGGTGGACCAATGGTACCATCACATTGTTTCTTCATGTGTTTAGATATTCGAGCATCATTGTCCTTCATTGTTTCCGCTAGTAGTTGTTTGTATACTTTTGTTGATTTGCTGGTAGCAGTTGATAATCAAAGACCAATTATTCACACCCATGTTCATCATTGATGCAAATACTTATGTTTCAATTATGAATTAATCTTAAAATACACAAGTATCATCAAATAATCAAGATCTGCCTAATAAGATCACCTGGACCAACCGACAGGTGGAGCCGACCCGGTCTGTCCTAGACAGGGTCTTCGCTTCCCAGTGGGACATTCGCTGCCCCTAGCAGCTCAAGGCGATCACAAGGATTGGTTCCGATCACGTTCCCCTCCTCCTCTCTTCGGAGAACGAGCGTCCCCCCTGCCACCCCGCTTCTGCTTCGGAACCTTCTGGCTGCGCCAACCTTGGTTTGTATTAGCGGTGGCTGCCCAGTGGCGCGAGGCGCGGGATGCCCCCATCACGCCCTTTTGGCCGTTGACTCCTAGTACTTCCGTGCTAAGCGGTCCCGACAATTCATGAAAGGATGGAGTGCCAACATGGGCCGGGACATCCTTGAGTGTAAGAAAGCTCTCCTTGAGGCCATCTAGGCCCTCGATCTGCGGGCTGATGCCGCAGGCCTCTCTGCTGAGGATTGGATGCTTAGGTACGATTTGGAAGACCAGCTCACGGTCATCTACTGCAGACGAGGAGGCCTCTGGCGCTTGCGAGGTACGCAGAATTGAGTCCTCAAGGGGGATGCCAATACCGCCTACTTCCAGGCCATTGCCAACGGTCGTCGTCGCCGTAATTCCATCCCGCTTCTCTGGGACGGCGAGACCCTCCTGCAGCGCCTGAAGGACATCCAGGCCCATGTAGATGGCTTTTACAAAGACCTATTCTCTGCCTACCCTAGGAGAGGTCTTGCCCTGGTGCAAGACATGTAGCCGGCCCACAGCTGTGTCTCTCCTGCTGACAACGCGGCCCTTACGGCCCTGTTCTCTAAGGCTGAAATTTGGGCGACAATTAAGGGTATGAACCCTTCCTCGGCACCCGGTCCGGATGGCCTTCCAGTGAAGTTCTTCCAGACTTTCTGGGAAGTAATAAAATCGGAGGTGATGGCCCTGTTTGAGGAATTATTTGTAGGGTCCATTGACCTCACCAGGCTGAACTCTGGGATCATCACCCTCATCCCCAAAATTCTTTGGGTGAAAGTACTGGTTATCGACTAGAGGGGGTGAATAGGCGATTTTATGAAAGTCTTAAAAAACACGGGGAGCTTTGAAGACAAACACAACAATTGAACCTTTTTGATATGCAGCGGAAGGTAGACTACACTAGACAAGCCATAGTCAAGTAAGCAATGAAGTGACAATGAAGACTATTGGCGGCTAAGCGGTATGGATCGAGAATGGAAGATGGTATGAAGCCAAACAACAATAGTTAACACCACGGTGAAGTCAATCGAGATAAAGGCGGGCATGCAATGACTTCACGAAGACAAACTATAATTAAAGAGAGGAGAAGAAAAACCCGGTTGCTTGGTGAGGCGAGGATTTGTTGGACCAGTTCGATTCTTTGTGACAAGCTATGCGTGCAGATTAGGGAGGCTAAAATTCAACTTTCGGAAGACCGCGTCTTCACCTTATTCCCTTGAGCTAAGGACACTTAGTCCCCGCCCAATCACTCCGGTAAGTCTTCAAGGTAGACTTAGAACCTTCTGAACTTCGTTCACTTAGGCAAACCACAATGACTCTTGGATGCTCGAGCAGCGGCGCCCTTCTTAATTTGGAGGATTCCACAGTCCTCAAGTGTAACAAGTCTTGAGGTCACGCGGATAGAAAAGACTTCGATGATGCCTAACACTCTTTGGCTCTGGGTGTTTGGGCTTTGTCCTCATAATGATCTTTCTCTCAAATGCTTGAGGTGGGTTGCTCTCAAGCGACAAAAGCCGTGCACTAACTCTGAGCGACCGCCGATTTATGGTGTAGGGGTGGGCTATTTATAGCAGGAGGCAACCCGACCTAATTTGTCCGAAATGACCTGGTCAATAAAGGAACCGACACGTGTCCAGCAGTCGATTTCAAACACAGCAACTTGACATGGGCTACAAGTAAAGCTGACTCATCTAGCTCGGATAAGATTTGCTCTCATTGTCTTGGCTCGAAGACATAGGATTTAGTTGAGCATCACTTGAGTCACTCTAACTTTGTTCACTTGGACCCCTTAACGATGCAATTGGTTCCTATGACTCAACAAAGAAGAAAAGGAAACGAAACAGCTATGTCTTCGCACTCCATAGTCTTCACGTGAATGTCTTCTCGAGTCATAATCTTTGTTGTGAATATCTTCACATACCACCATTATATTCAATGTGTTCACACATTTTTAGGGGTCATCTCTGGTAGGTAAACCGAATCAATGAGGGACTACTACCTGTGTTATCCTGCAATTCTCACAAACACATTAGTCCCTCAACCAGATTTGTCGTCAATACTCCAAAACCAACTAGGGGTGGCACTAGATGCACTTACAATCTCCACTTTTTGGTGATTGATGACAAACTGGTTGAACTTTTCAACGGGGATAAAAGTATGTGAAATTGTAAGGGTTGAGGTACTGTCTTTATAAGTAGCAAAAGGCTCCCCTTGAAGATGTGCACAAAAATAGTTTGCGTTTGAATGCAAATGCACATGGCAGGTTTTACTTGTGGAGATCCTCTTCAACTTATGAAGACAATTCATCATGCATGAAGGGATATAACGAAGATAATGACATGCATAATGAAAAATGGGCGTCTGTGGAATGACTTACGTGCGGAATTTATCATCGCATTATGAGGAATTTATCGTCGCATCACATAGTTGATGAAAAAGTAGCAGAGATGACCATCAAGTTTAAGTGTTACAACTCAAAGAACCAAATGTATAAAAAGCGAGAGTTGTAAACACTTGGCAAAAAGTATAGCAACCACCCATAAGGACCCGCTTGAAGACTATCAACTCATATGCTTCTCCCGCTTTTGTCAGTAAGGACCAAAAAGGTTTGAAGACATAGAGCTTCTACTCGTTCCTATGAGGAGTAGGTGAAGGTGCAGGGTCGACGTTGGAGTCCGGTGGTGTAGAAGAACTTGGTGCAGCGTCGATACGCGGTGAAGTTGTAGTTGGTGAAGTAGCATCATCTTCGTCATCGACGACTCTGGCATTGACAATGGCTGCCGAGGAGGAGTACTCAGAGTCTTCGAGAGAGGGAGTCCGACACAAGACAATGTTCCTGGGAGGAGGAATCAAATTTGAATCGCTCTATGAAGCCATCCTGTTGAAGATCATCTTCAGAGCTTAGCAATGTCAGACTCTTCCACGACCGCCGACAGGTTTCATGAGTGACAAAGGCATTCTTGGTGGCAAGATTTGAATGCGATTAACATCCACCAAGAGGCTCTGCATTGACGCTTGAGCCAGTCATGATGCTTATCCTGTTTCTGATGCAAGGCCACGAGAAGCTCTCGGTCATTGAGAACGCGAGATCGCTTCCGAGGCCTTTGAGCAATAGTGCTTTCAGTGGCTTAGGTTGTTGCACAATGTGGTGCATGTGTAGTACCGGCTAGAGGATAAACTTCGAGTTCTGCAGCAAGAACTCCTTCAATAGGTTGTGTGAAGCTTTGGTGATCTGCATTGTGAAGATATATAGGCTCCTTGGCAGGTTCAGGGTAGATGGCTTAGACAGACATATCAACCTCTGGCAAGAAGATAAGATGGTTGCGCGTAGAGGGCTGTTAATTGACAGAAGAGTGAAGCTTGATGAGGCGCATTACCCATGGAGCATAAAACTTCAGACCAAATAGATCAGAGCCAGATGCAGCAAGTTGCCTGATGAAGAAATCCTAAGTATTGAAGCTGATGCCATTGAGGATATAGTAAACCAATGTCTTCATTGCGCCTTCAAGTTTCGCTGCAGGAGAATGTCCTTTGACAGGCCATAGAGTTTGCCTTATGATATGATAAATGGTGTGGGACAGATACTCTAGGTCTTCAACAAGGAATTCCTTTGGATATTCAGCATCTTGTGGCGATGGCTTCATCATGCTTTCGATGTTTGGTTCATATTCGGCTCAGGGCTTACGGAATATGCTCTCCAAAGCATTGCGGTGAAAGGCGACAACCAGGTTCATAGAGTTCACACAGGTAGTGGGCGATAGAAGCTCAATTATATCTTGGGCTTTGGCTTCATTATTATTACATACTTTGTCATCCACTCAAGGACCCAAGTCTTTGGATCCCGATTGTAGCCGCGAATGTGAAGAGTGGCATAGAATTGTAGCGTAAGCTCCTCATTCCAATTTTCTTTGTCGATCACAAACTGCGGAAGAACGGCATCTACAGGCGCGGTCTAGGGCTTCTTCCAAGCGAGCGAGGCTAGCAATGGCTCTTGATCCTAGGCATATGGGAAAAAATCGCCCTTGATTATATAAGATATAAGAGTAATAATGCTTGGCTAGCGATAGCTCGAGAACCGATCGGATGAAATTCTTGGCTTGAATATGGGTTCTTGGCACTATCAAAGAAGGTGTTGTGTGCTTTGAAGCTATTCACGTTGAGCGATCTGGCAAAATCGCGATGCACGGAAACCTTGGCGACTGGGCTTTGGCTTACGGACACGAGGCACATGCTCCACATGATAGTCAAACTGCGGTCCGGGAGCAGGCGGAGGAACCAGAATGGGCCAGCGAATAGTGACAAGTTGACCACGATCAAATGCTTTCTCAATGGTGTGAGGCCTTGGAGGCGGTACATGAGCAGTGGCATTACCTGGGCTTCAAGCTGCACATTGGCTTCAGGTGCAACATTCACTTCAGGCACCATATTCATTTCAGGCGCCACATTAGCTTCAGCCATGACCACGTCAAATTAGCTTCGGTAGTGTTGTTGGTGGTCCCCTCAGTGTTTTCATGTAACATCCCAAATTTTCAATTTGGAATGTTATACATAGGTCATCCATGCATATCATATTTTATTGCATCTTCGTTCCGCAATCATCGAAATCCTAAGCAACTCAAGGACCCTCGGAGGAAAGTTGGGGATTTTAGGTTTTCATATTTGATTTTTATCAAATACTGAGAACGAGGATTTTTTGATTTTAATTATTTTTTTCTCCGGAAAAATATTTCAAATTAAAAATAAATGAGGGGAGATAATATGACTTCTCCAAAACGGTTGAAATACTGGGGGAAAAATGTTAAAATCATTATTTGGATTTTTATTTGATTTATTTGGATTTTATTTGCATTAGGAAAATTGCACGTTTTAAAAATTGCATTTTTAGGGCCAAGAAAATGTTCATTTCGTTCTAAATATTTCATTTAGACGGTGAAAATTTGTTTTGACATTTTTAGATTTTTATTTTATTTTATCGGAGTTTTTTACATCATTGAACAATTTAAAAAAAACTCCTCGCTTGGCCAGGGCCTAGGGCCCAGTAGAGCCCATGCCGCCTCCTGCGTCTTGTAGCATGCCCTTGTGCCACTGGGACCCGAGTCAGAGTTGGACTCCGCCTCCGCCTCCTTGCCCCTCCTCCAAGCCACCGCCCCCCTCTTAAATAGCCGCCACCCCGCCACCACCACCCACCACCACCCACCACCACCACCGCCCCTTGGGAGCCGGAGTCGCCATGAGCCTCCCGTCGCTGCCGGAGCCTGCCGCCCCACGCCACCCCGCCTCGCCGGACCTCTCGCCGGAGGTATCCACCGGATCCATCGCCGTTTTTTTTAAAAAACCGTTCAGTTTTTTTAGAAACCCTAGTTTTCGTTTTTCTAAATAGGTCGGTTTTTCTCCGGTTTATTTATTTAGCGAGCGTTCGCTCGTTCGTTCGTTTTAACAAACGCGTTCTTCGTTTAGGTTCAGTTAAGAAACGTCCGTTCGTTAAGCTGTTCGTCGCTTTTCTTTTCTCGGATTTATTCCGCGATTTTTCTGATCGCGATTTCTGATCCGATTTTCGTTCTAGTATAACTTTTTGCTCGTTTATCGAAATCAGGCGATTCAAGCCCCTAGAGTTTCGTTTCGAAACCCTCTTTCCAAATAACCTACTCAAACAAGTTTTTGCCTCTGTAAAATTTGACCTTCGTTCAGATTAGTAAGCGGATCTTATTTCTTCGCCCGTTTGAGTTTTGTTGCCCGTTTGGTTTGATTCTTTTGCGAACGGAGTTCTTAAGTTGAACTTTGCTGGTCAACCTCTTTTAGTTGAGTTTTACTGTGCATCTTTGCTTGTTGCTTATGTATGTTATTGTTTGCTTACGATAGAATTTCCGGTTGAGCGTGTTACTCTGAGTCTATAGGATTCACGGATCGTCAAGAAGGCAAGTAACACATTGATCATACTCTTTTCATACCCAGTTTTTCGCATTAGTTCCAATCACGAAACATTGCATGATTAGGATGTCATTAATTTTGTGGGTTGGGAAGTAGTAGTTGAGGTAGAACCTATTGCCCTGTTACTGTCAAACCCTTGGGAGTTACTTCTATGTGTTGCTATTATTGCTATGCTATGCTCGTAGACGTGGTTTGGGTTTGAGTGTGTCCATGACAGATGTGAGACTGTTAATTAATGGTTTACTTTAAGGTGGCAACTTTAATACACATCTGGGTGGGTTGAGGCACACTGGGAACCCAAAGGTTGTCTGCTTTTATTTTGGAAATCCGGGGTACCGTGTGATCTTCCTATGGACCGCCACCCAGGGCTCAAAGGGAACTGAGATTATTCATGCTAGAAACTTCCATGTGCAGCCACAAGCTACTATGGGCTTTAGCATAGTTGAGTAAGTTACGTGAAGCTCTTGAAGAGGTAGATCAGTAGGTAGTGGGTTTGTAGGTTTAGTATGGTCTACCCGGAGTAGAGATTTAATGTTTACGAAGATCGTGTCTGGTCATCCGTCTCTCAAACACCACAATAGTCACGAGAAATCAGCGGAGGCGATCGAGTCTTGTGGGGAAAAGTGCACAAACCTCTGCGAGTGTACAATCTAATCATGGTTAGCCGTGTCCCCGGTTATGGACAATTTTGAGTATCTAGTACTTGAGTATTCACATGTATCTCATCACTCTTAAATTAATATTGTTAGGATGTTAATTACTTTAATTGGGATTGAGTTGGGGTTATACCTTCTCAATGATGTTTCAACCACCATGATAGTTAAATAAAGAAAATATATTCCTTTGTTGTAGGAAAAATTGGCTTTTAGCAAAAACTATAACCATAGAGCTTTCCACCAGCCAAATATGCATGTAGTAATAGCATTATTCTGTTCTTGCTCTCTTGTGTTATATTGCGGCATATTCCATGTCTTGACCCGTTCTCGAGCTGCAACGTATTATGTTGCGGACTTTTTAGACGAGGAGTAAGGATCGTTAGGTTGTTGCCGTGCAGCTCAGCTATCTTAGATTAGAGTTGATGGACTCACTTTATCTTCCAAGCCTTCATTTGTTATCACATTAGATGGCCTTAAGCCATATTATTGTAATAAGTTCTCTTCGAGACTTTCGATGTAATAAGTTGTGATTGCTACTGCATTATAAATCCTTCGAAATCTTGTGTGTGTGTCAAGACATTCTTGATCCAGGATGACAACTGAAACACGAGAGACTTGACCATCTCGAGGTCGGGTCGCTACAAGATGGTGTCGAGCACACTGTTGAGTGTAGGACACACGACCACTAAGATAAACCATAGGTCACTCTTCTCTACTCATTTCGACTCCTCTCCATTTTTCCACTCTTTAGGATGATGGAGATGAAGAACAAGTTTGCACAACCGGATGAAGACACACCTTTTGGGCGCCACTTGAAGGAAGTCACTAGGTACTTGAACATTGGAATACCAAGCTTCACTTGGGACGTCTGGTATACACCTTACCCGGAAGAGGAGCTGGATGATTCAGAAATACAAGTTCCAGGAGGACCTTCTCGCCAACTTCTAAGCCCATAGAGTTTTCTTTCGAAGCATCCACGGAGTCTAGGCAAGAGTATGGCAGCTCACATTACCATGGGACGCATTGGAGAAGTCTACAACAGGGAGCTTAAAGACACCATTTATCAAATATGTGGGCGCCGAGAAGAGCAATGGGAAGTAATCAACACCAAGAAGGATAGATCCATTGCAGCTTTCATCCAGGAGCTAAACCAGCACATTCGACGTCAGGAGAACCCGGATATCTTGTGAGACATGATGGAATTGAAGAAGGCGAAGACGGTGATCATCGAGTGGAGGAAGAACTCAAGTTTACACGTGATGGATATGAGGAGGAAATCAAGACACTCTTTGGAGAAGAACGGCGACCTAGTTAAGAAGATCGGAGTATTCATGGGAGGACCATCACCCGAGAAGAGGAGGAAGATCCCACTTGCCTGGACAACTACATCATCATCGACGACACCGATTCCGATCCAAGTGATGATGACTACAAAGACGAAGCTGGAGCAGACATCATGGAGTCTTCCACCGATCAAAATTTTTAGATGACCACCATATAGTAGTATTTCCCCCATGTATCTAATAGTAGTTGAGCACTTTTGCGATAGTCCTAGACCGTTTGTATGCCCTTGCTTGATTGATTGAGTGAAATGTTTGTGTTTGCCTCATATGCATCACGGGTAGTGTTTTCTCATTAGACCTCTTTCTATTCTAATCTCTTCCATCTAAAACCCTCGGATGCCTCCGAGGGGCGTGACAACGGTTTCGTTTTTCCCACGAAGCTCACTCGGTTGATCCAGCGGTGAGAATGCTTTGATGCAATTGCTAGATTCGAGAACCGTGGAAACAACAACAACAACAACAACCCACCGCCAGTGGACATCTTATCCCGTTTTCTGAGGTTACAACCGCCGGTGTTTTCCAGTAGCACCGAGCCAATAGTTGCTGATGATTGGCTACGCTGTATTGGAAGGGAGTTAACCACCACGGGATGCACGGATCTTTGAGAGGGTGCGCTTTGCCGCACATCAATTAGATGGACCAGCAGCCGCATGGTGGGAGAATTACCGACTACTTTTCCTATAGCCAATGTCACTTGGGACCAGTTTCCAGCAAGCTTTTCGACAACACATGTCCCAACCGGATCCATGCAGAGATGAAGAAGCGCGATTTTCGCAACTTACGCCGAGAGGAACCGTCTGTAGCTTCGGTCGTGGATGATTTTAGCAAGTTATCACGCTATGCTTACGATGATGTGGCCACAGATGCCGCGAAGCAGGAGAAGTTCATGGAAGGGCTGAACGATGAGATGAGCATGCAGTTGATGGTGGCAACATTCAACAAATACAAGGAGTTGGTAGACAAGGCCCTCATGATTGAAGGAAAGCAGCAACAAATTAAGAGCCGTAAGAGGAAGTATGGACAAGGTGTCACATCCCTAGCTTCTGGTATTGCACTAAGCTAGCTTCATGTGTGCATCATGTTTAAATTTTGCTTAAACTTGAAATGGGGATTGTTCAAACCCTAGCACCAAATGAATTCAAATAGGCTCAAATAAAATCACTTCCAATAAACCCAAAGTGACTTGAGAAAAGTCCATCATTTTGAAACTGGTGAAAACCTCTGACAAAAATTGGTGCATATTTTTCCTAGGTCATTTCAAGTTTTTGGATTAAATCATAAGTATTTGAATTGGAGCATTTAATGGCTATAAATATTTTAAATGCTTCAATAATTCTGAAAACATTTGAGGGCTGTTAGTAAACATTTTAAAAGTGCCCTAAATTTTCTCGGGAGTTTTTAAAAATGGTTTAGTATTATTACTAAATCAAAAAGCAGAAAAGCAAATTAGAAAACAGTAACTAAACTAGAAAGAGAGAGAGAGAGTAACCTTTACTCGACGCTTACTGAGGCCCACTCACTGGTGGCTCAGCCAGACCGGCCCAGGCCCACCAGGGGCGCCTTGGTCTTCTTCCACGTGCCAAGAGGCGAGAGGCGTGTCGACGCCTTGGCGCCCGAGGCCTCCACCTCCTCCTCCCAGCCTGCTGCTCCTTCTCAATGCACCAGCGACGCCACGCAACCCTTGGCCCCTCTCCTCTCTCCACTGAACCTCTCCCTCCTCTCGATCTCTCTCGCTACGCCACCGAACTCCGCCCCATCGCTGGGCTGCTCGCTGCCATTGCCATGACCACCGCTGGCCCCGACGACACCCCGAAAGGGCTTCACCTACAGGCTCCGCTCGATGCCCTCTTCCTCCTCACCGATCCTCAAGACGCTGGAAGCCTCGGACGCCCGCCAACATCGCGTTCCCCTCGTCGGCCACCGGAGATCGCCGCCGCCCGTATGTCGCCCGACGCCTCGAAACCGCCGGCGACGGCCGCCAGCAACCGCCCGTGAGCCATCGACTCCTCTCACCCCATTCGTTTTCCCACTCACACGCTGTAGCCGCCGCCACTTGCGCCCGAAAGCTCACGGCCATGCCGCCAGGTAGTACCACCGACACCTAGAGTCGCAACCGACCGCGCCATAGCGCTTCGGTGCATCACCAGGTGCCCGTAGCACCCTCCGTGGCCCTCGCTTATGCGATAACGCCGACCGAGCACACCAAGACGCTGGGCCGCCGCCACGAGCTCTTTTCCGCGAAGCCCGGCCACCCTCAGCCTACTCCCACTTGCCCTGCTGGAAGCGCTGCCAGCCAGCTCCGCTGCAGATGCCCTCCGCCTTGCTTTTGGTCGCCGGAGGAGCGATCCCGAGCCTCCGCCGCGTCTGGTCGTTGCCGGCGGCTAGACGCCGGTGGATTAGCCCGGTTGACCAGGGATTTGACCCCCCTGGGTCACTGACGTGCAGGCCCCGCCTGGCTAACCAAGTTAGTTAGGGTTAATTTTAATTAGGTTAGTTAGTCTAATCACTGACACGCGGGACCTTTGGTCAGTGACACGGGCTGCCCTGCTGACTTCGCCGACGTCATGATGATGTAGGCCGACGCAGAATTCATTTTCTGAATTAGTTTAATTCTAAATACTTAGAAATTCGAGGAAAATGTTTAAAACTTCTAAAATTCATAGTAATTCAACCGTAGCTCGTAATGAAATAATTTATATATGAAAAATGATCAGGAAAATATGAAGAATCTGTTTATGCCATGATCATGCATGTTTGAACAAGTTAACCTCACTGAATAGAATGAATCATGATTAGGGCAATTTATGAAATAGCATTTGGAGTTGGAGTTTAACCTTGTTTGAATTCCACTTCAATTAACTTGGCTTACTGCTACATTAGGTCAATTCAGTTCCTTAACATGACATGTCATTCATTTGTTTGTGCATTGCATTGATTGTGTTTCTTCTTGTTTGTCGGTGTTTGTCCCCTCCGATAGACGTGGTTCGACGATGAGTTCGATGACACCGATGAAGAGCTATAATATCTTCAAAAGTGCCAGGCAAGCGAAACCCCCTTGTTCATTCCGATACAATCCCACTCTCTTGCTCCTGCTCTCTTTTATTGCATTAGGACAACAGCGATTCATCTGTTACTTGCTGCGGTAGCTGAACCCCTTTATCCTCTGCATGACCTGTCATTCCCCAGTAATTACATGAAACCCACTAGCATGAGTAGGAGTTGTTTGAGCCCTGTTGTGCCTACTCATTCATGCTTGTTTGTCATGCCTGCCATCGCTAGAGTTGAGTCAGTCGATTCATCGGGATGAATCTGAGGTGTGTGAACATGTCCTCACTGTGTGAGCTAAGTGTGTGAACACGATTTGGTAAAGGTAGCGGTGAGAGGCCATGTAAGGAGTACATGGTGGGTTGTCTCATTACAAATAGCCCTCGTGAACTGAAGTTCTGTGTTTGTGATCCATGAAACAGTTACTACCATGCATTGGGCCCGAAACCAATGGACCCTCTCGGCTTCTTAACCACCCTTGTTCTCTGTCCGGGAGTTGCAACTAGTTTACGGTGTTTGTAGGATATGTGTTGGAGGCCGTGCGTGGCGCTGACCCTAGGGGTGGGCTATGATGCGGTAGATACAAGTGGCGTGTCTTAGAATTCAATGCCCGTTTGGTATCTCGGGAACCCTTCACACATCGTTCGGGGCCGTTAGTGGAAACCTCGACCGGACTCCCTGCGGATGGAACCCGAATAGGTGATAAACCTGGACTAGGGACTTGAGTATTGAGGTAGGCTGTGGCCGACACCCACGTTGGGCTTCCGCTTGAAGGTTGCCGAGTACATGTCGTGTAAACGGCGGTAAGTGGTGAGAGCGTGTGTGAAGAAGTACACCCCTGCAGGTTAATATGATCTATTTGAATAGCCGTGTCCATGAAAAGGACTTACAGGTTGCCTATCGGTTCATAGACAAGTGAAAGTGGATACTCTAAAATGCATAAGATAAGCGTGAAGTGTTATGGATGGCGTTCTCGTGGGGAGACGAGAGCGGGTCCCATAGTGGTGTATTGATATGGTGAATATGTGGACTGCGTGCGCCACCTCAAAAGAGTTACTTGCAAATGTAGTTCGGGATAGCCACCGAAGTTAAAGCTGGCTTGCTGCATTCAAACTCCACCACCCCTTTATTGATAATGATGCATATGTAGTTAGATTACGATGTAAGTCTTGCTGAGTACATTTGTACTCACGTTTGCTTATTTTATGTTTTGAAGAGAGACGTCAGTCTCGCTAGTAGTTCCGCTTGGACTTCGACGTTTAGCTTGTTATCTCAGCTACGATCTTGTGCCCTCGGCAGGATGTGATAGATAGTCAGGCTTCTCAGCCTTTTTCATTTATAGTTATGCGTACTTTCGAGACATGTTTAGCTTCCGCTTGTGCTTTGACTTGTATGCTCACGAGTGTTGGGTCATGAGACCCATGTTTGTAATATCTCGCTCCGCGGAGCCTAATGAATAAATATTTGAGTCGTAGAGTTATGTTGTGATGCCATGTTGTATTTACACATACCGAGCATATTGTGTGTATGTTTGAAATGCTTGGTCTGGGTAGGATCCGACACTCTAGGTGTTTATCCTGGCAGCCTCTCATATGGGAAATGTAGTCTAGTGCTTCTGAGCGATAGTAGTCCGCTTCTGACCGGCTCACCGGAGTCCCGCTAGCCCAAAGCACTACCGCCCGACACTTGATCTGCCGACATGTGTTTCACTTCGTTCCTATATACGTCGCCTTCGGGGAAATGTCACGGTGACATTCGGAGTCCTGCCTAGCCTGCTACAGCCCGGGTTACTGGAGTCCTGATACCCAAAGTGCTACGGCCCGATTCATACGTTGATGACCGACATGCTCGATGTGATTCATGTATGCCTGTCCCCATAGGTTAGTGCCGCTTTGGGTTCACGACTAGCCATGTCGGCCGGGTTCTTTGTCATATGGATGCTAGCGACACTATCATATACCGTGAGCCAAAAAGTAAAGCGGTCCCGGCCATGGTAAGGCGACACCCGTGGGAATACCGTGCATGAGGCCGCAAAGTGATATGGAGGTGTTACCGGCCAGGTCGATGTGACTTGGAATCGGGTCCCGACGGCGTTGGTATCGAGCCCCGATCATCAGAGGATTACCAAGCCAAACTGGTCAAGTTGTGTCTAGAAATGCTTTAGTTATGTAAGGGAATTGATTGTGGAAGGAACGTAGGGCTCTTTTACTCCTTATACCTCATGGCCTTCTCGATGCGAGTCATCCTCTTCTCTTCTCTGAGGATTAAGAACTAGGCTTCTCATCTATCTATTAGGATGACGTGTTACTAATCCATAGACCTTTAAGATTGTTGGATTTAAGCCCCAGTTCAGTTCCTACTATTTCTGTATGTTAACTGTTGATCTCAGAATCTTGTTATGATGTTGTAGAGTGGTTATGCCACCATTTTGCATGATGTCTCAAATCATTTTGAGCATTTACGGCCGAATTATGCTTGTCTGAGTCATCCAAGGTCTCTAAATAGTCCGATGCATTGCAAACCCTTTCTTTCCGCGTTCGATGTTCTTTTGGTCGAATAGCGCACTAATCGGCGAGTTGAGGTACTCTATCGCCTCGACATATATGTTGGAGCTATTATTATGACCCTAGGTGTTTTAGGGAGTCACCTAGTAATCCAGCCATGCTTTGTGTTTCCAGTGTGATGATTCTGGCCGTCATTCTCGAAAGCATCCCGTGATGTTATTAGTTAGTAGGCATTCTACTCCTGGGTTTCTGAACCCGAGATTCACCTTACTTCATGTTGATAGTAATTGCTAGCTCCTTTAGGATATTAGTAACCTTGCAATAGTCCTCGAGGTCCGTGGTATTTCCTTCTTCCAAATACCATGAACTGCTTATGGCAGAAGTTCTTTGAATTAAAAGATCACAATCAAAGTACTCTTGAGTAATTCTCCATTTATAATTGTGACTCTGCCAGTTCTACCTTCTCTGCATGGATTATCCGGAAGAAATGTTGAGCTTTGCTCGACATACTAATCTGATGCATCCACAACTCGTAAAATTATACGTTCCTTTGGGTTGTTCTCTTTAGTTGTATTCCCACCCTCCTCTATCGCTTGATAACCAAGAGTATGTGTGCATTTGTGTTCATCGATGCCCTTTTAATTTTGTGGTCCGTCAAGCCATTCTATCTCGGAATGACTAGGAGAAACAAACTCCAAAGACCTTCTCCATTTCTTGGAGTGGTCAAAGTAGTTGTATTCCACAGATCGAAATGCCAATCCAGCTTTTTGCTCTGTTCTACCTTGAGTGTTACCATCTTTATGTCAAGAGTGTCATGAGAATTGCACCAGCTCTCATGAATTCTTGACGTAGTGATACTTCTCACCATCATTATTCATTCCTCGGTCCCGAGTTGTTGTAACCGGAATGCCGACAAGTGAATTGTGATGTGTGAAATCAATACTCCGAGCAACTCGTTGCTTGGTAGCTAATGGACAATATCCTCATTCTTAGCGTGTTGGTTATTAAATCATCATCCTAAGATTGATCGTGCTACCTAGTCCTTATTTCTGGTGCACACTTCGATTGATGAGTTAGGATCTTGTCAAGTCCTCACTCATTTGATCATATCGTCTTGCCTCAAAAGCAGGATTGATCTCGAGCTTAGTAACATACCGGTGGTTCGTGACTTTCCAAATATCTTCTTGGAAGTGTTACCGGGTTGTTTCCTGACTGTTATGTTGAGCTCGTGATCAAGTTGGTTTCTTGTGAACCACCCTTTCTCCAAGAATCTGTGTTGGATATCCCCGAGCTAGTTGGTTAAGCTAGACAACAACTTGGAGAGTTGGAAGATAAAAGCTTGCCTAACTTAGATTCGATCCAAAGGGATATTCTTGTGTAGTATGTGTTGAAGAAAGATGATATCTTCATCGATTGGTCCCTCGTGGATCGCTTGCTGGACCTATTGTCTTATCAATCCTTTGATTTGAGTGTGGGCTATCGTCAAATAAAATCAGTACCAACAATGCTCGTAATGTTGTCTTACCGTGGTTGATCCCTCGAGCATATACCATTACATCTTTTGGTGCGACCAATGCTATCACCGTGTTCACATGATGGTGGAAGTCCAAAGGATATGAAAATTCCGATGAGTTGTTGTTGATCCCATCGTAAAGATTTTGTCTCCCCATGATTCATGTTGAGCATCAACCTAGTGTTGGAAACTTTGTAAGAATTGCCTTCATGTTCCGTTCATGAGGTATAAGTCTGGATGGAAGAAGTGATTTCCTCGAATCCTTGTGCGTTTGGTGCAAGTTGCCGCCGTGGGTTCGAGAAAGATTGTTTTTGCTTCCTTCGGAACCATCTCAAGTCAGTCACGCATATGTGCGAAGTATTCTATGGTTTGAAGACTTGCAACCTTCATTCTATATGTATTCTTAGCACACCAAGCCACTGATTGATTTGTTCAAGGAAAAGGAGTTGATGTGCGAATACTAGTTCATGCACACGACTTCGATATCCTTGTTGATGGTGCCCCACCTGAACTCGGTAGTGTTGTATTATAAGACTACTACGTGGTCATGCTTGTCTGGGAGAGCATGTTCACTTGTATGTAGCAGAACCAGCTCATGTTTTGGAGCTTGCTATCGTGGTTCATTCCCCGAGAATCTCGCAACTCCATCTCGCCGATTTGTGTTGCAACTTTTCTTTTCAGACATGTGAGTCTGAAGTATCATGCTTTCTAACTAGATCCGAATCTCGTGCAGATATGATGGTTGGAACATTTCCGACATTTGCATTTTGTTCCCAGCTTGCACCGCCTTGTGCCAAATTTCTTTGGATTGCCCTTCTCAGCAATTGTTGTTCAGGATCATCTTCAGAGGTGCCCCAACCATGGGTCCCATCCATTTCCGATGATAAGCAAAAGTCATCCATTGCGTTGTCTTCAACAGGGTAGTCCACATCATCCATCGTAGTTCGAGTTTGCCATTCCTTCGAGTTCTTCCAATCGATCAATTGTAAATTGTCTTAAGCTGGTATGAAGAGTTTCAATGATCTCTAAATCAAAGGTAATTCTTTTGCCACTTAAGGGAAGATTCTGCGAGTCACCTCATCTAGGATGTCTCGTTATGGTATCATGGCAACTCAACTCCTCGCTACGTTGACAACCATTCACCACCCTCTTAAGTGTAGAATTGTTGTCTACCTAGTGAATTCTCGTCATCTATCTCACTCCAATCCTTCAGATATATGCTTCATGTCTCAGCTCGAGAGATGTTGCTATGTCTCAATCCGTGAGTTAATCCTGAGTTGTCCGATCCTCGAGAAGATCGATCCTTCTAGAGTTCTCTCTTCCCTCTCGTTGTCATGATAGCTGGAGTTCTCAGAGCAAGTCGTCGAGACAAAGATGATGAAGGAATCGACATCCCTATGAAGTGCAAGTTGGATCTTGAAGATCATGATAGCTTTGTGTCCCTCTGTCTTCTTACCTCATGTCTTGAATCTCGGACGAGATTCTTGTTTAGTGTGGGGCGAGTTGTCACATCCCTAGCTTCACGGTATTGCACTAGGCTAGCTTCAAGTGTGCATCATTTTTAAATTTTTATTAAACTTGAAATCGGGATTGTTCAAACCCTAGCACCAAAAGAATTCAAATAGTCTCAAATAAAATCACTTCCAATAAAACCAAAGTGACTTCGTGAAAAGTCCATTTTGAACCGGTGAAAACCTCGACAAAAAATTGGTGCATATTTTTCCTAGGTCATTTCAAGTTTTTGGATTAAATCATAAGTATTTGAATTGGAGCATTTAATGGCTATAAATATTTTAAATGCTTCAATAATTCCGAAAACATTTGAGGGCTGTTAGTAAACATTTTAAAAGTGCCCACAAATTTTCTCAGCAGTTTTTAAAAATGGTTTAGTATTATTACTAAATCAAAAAGCAGAAAAGCAAATTAGAAAAGAGTAACTAAACTAGAAAGAGAGAGAGAGAGTAACCTTACGACGCTTACTCCGAGGCCCACTCACCTGGTGGCTTGTGAGAATCGGCCCAGCCCACAGTGGGCGCCTTGGTCTTCTTCCACCTCGCCAAGAGGGCAGAGGGCGTGTCGACGTGGCCAGCCCGAGGCCTCCACCTCCTCCCTCCCAGCCGCCTGCTCCTTCTCGATGCACCAGGTGACGCCCACGCAACCCTTGGCCTCTCTCCTCTCCTCGAACCTCTCTCCCTCCTGATCTCTCTCACCTTTCATGCGAACCCGCCGCTTATCGCCGTCATTGCTGCGACCACCGCCGCCGTCCAGACGACACCCCAAAGCGATCTGAGCTCCGCCCGATGCCCTCTTCCTCCTCACCGATCCTCAAGACGCAGGAAGCCCACGGGCGCCGCCAACATCGCTGTTCTCGTCGGCCACCGGAGATCGCCGCCGCCCGTACGTCGCCTCCGACGCCTCCCCGAGCCCACTTCGACGGCCGTCGCAACCGCCGTGAGCCACTGACTCCTCTCACCCCATTCGTTTTCCCTCTCACACGCCGTAGCCGCCGCGCCACTTGCGCCCGAAAGCTTGGCTCCGCCGGCCATGCCGCCGCCGTGGCCACCGACACCTAGAGCCGCAACCGACCGCGCCATAGCGCTCAGTGCATCACCAGGTGCCCGTAGCACCCCTCCGTGGCCCCTGCCGTGCAAAGATAACGCCGACCAGCACACCAAGACGCTGGCCGCCGCCACGAGCTCTTTTCCCATGAGCTCCCGGCCACCCCAGCCTACTCCCACTTGCCCGTAAGGCTGCAGCGTTTGCTGCCTGCGCGTAGATGCCCTCCGCCTTGCTTTTGGTCACGGGAGGAGCGATCCCGAGCCTCCGCCAAGGCGTCGGTCGTTGCCGTGACAAGCAGACGCCGTGGATTAGCCCGTTGACCGAGGATTTGACCCCTGGTCACCGGGAATGCGGGTTCTCGCCTACTGGCCAACCAAGTTAGTTAGGGTTAATTTTAATTAGGTTAGTTAGTCTAATCATCGACACGCGGGACCCACCGGTCGATTGACCTGGCTGCCCCTGCTGACTCGTTGATGTCATGATGATGTAAGCGTAGCCTTGATAATTCATTTTCTGGAATTAGTTTAATTCTAAATACTTAGAAATTCCAGAAAATGTTTAAAACTTCTAAAATTCATAGTAATTCAACCGTAGCTCAGAATGAAATAATTTATATATGAAAAATGATCAGGAAAATATGAAGAATCTGTTTATGCCATGATCATGCATGTTTGAACAAGTTAACCTCACTGAATAGAATGAATCATGATTAGGAAATTTATGAAATAGCATTTGGAGTTGAGTTTAACCTTGTTTGAATTCCACTTCAATTAACTTGGCTTATCGCTGCATTAGGTCAATTCAGTTCCTTAACATGACATGTCATTCATTTGTTTGTGAATTGCATTGATTGTGTTTCTTCTTGTTTGTCGGTGTTTGTCCCCTCTCGATAGACGTGGTTCCGACGATGAGTTCGATGACACCGATGAAGAGCTATAATATCTTCAAAAGTGCCAGGCAAGCGAAACCCCTTGTTCATTCTGATACAATCCCACTCTCTCGCTCCTGCTCTCTTTTACTGCATTAGGACAACAACGATTCATCTGTTACTTCTCATGTAGCTGAACCCCTTTATCCTCTCGCATGACCTGTCATTCCACAAGAATTAGATGAAATCCACTAGCATGAGTAGGAGTTGTTTGAGCCTGTTGTGCTCTACTCATTCATGCTTGTTTGTCATGCCTGCATCGCTTAGAGTTGAGTCAGTCTGATTCATCGGGGATGAATCGGAGGTGTGTGAACATGTCCCACTGTGTGTGAGGTAAGTGTGTGAACACGATTTGGTAAAGGTAGCGGTGAGAGGCCATGTAGGAGTACATGGTGGGTTGTCTCATTGCAGCCGCCCTCGTGAACTGAAGTTACGTGGTTTGTGATCCATGAAACAGTTACTACCATGCATTGGGCCCGAAACCAATGGACCCTCTCGACTTCTTAACCACCCTTGTTCTCTGTCCAGGAGTTGCAACTAGTTTCTGGTGTTTGTAGGATATGTGTTGGAGGCCGTGCGTAGCGCTGACCCTAGGGGTGGGCTATGATGCGGTAGATACACCGTGGCCCGGTGTACCGAATGCCCGTTTGGTATTTCGGGAACCCTTCACACATCGTTCGGGGCCGTTAGTGGAAACCTCGACCGGACTCCCTGCGGATGGAACCCGAATTGTTGATAAACCTGGACTAGGGACTTGAGTGTTTAGGTAGGCTGTGGCCGACACCCACGTTGGGCTTCCGCTTGAAGGTTGCCGAGTACATGTCGTGTAAACGGCGGTAAGTGGTGAGAGCGTGTGTGAAGAAGTACACCCTGCAGGTTAATATGATCTATTGAATAGCCGTGTCCGCTGAAAAGGACTTACGGGTTGCCTATATCAGTTCATAGACAAGTGAAAGTGGATACTCTAAAATGCATAAGATAAGCGTGAGTGCTATGGATGGCGTTCAGAGGGAGGCGGGAGCGGGTCCATAGTGGTATATTGATATGGTGAATATGTGGACTCGTGTAGCGCCCACCTCAAAAGAGTTAATTGCGATGTAGTTCGGGATAGCCACCGAGTCAAAGCTGGCTTCTTGCAGCCAAACTCCACCACCCCTTTATTGATAATGATGCATATGTAGTTAGTTCCGATGTAAGTCTTGCTTTGAGTACATTTGTACTCACGCTTGCTTATTTTATGTTTTGCGAGAGACGTCGGTCTACCGCTAGTAGTTCCGCTTGGACTTGACGTTTAGCTTGTTACCTCAGCCACGATCTTGTGCCCTCGGCGAGATGTGATAGATAGTCGCTTCTCGGCCTTTTTCATTTATAGTTATGCGTACTCGGACATGTGTAGCTTCCGCTTGTGCTTTGACTTGTATGTTTCGAGTGTTGGGTCATGAGACCCATGTTTGTAATATCTCGCTCCTGAGCCTAATGAATAAATATTTGAGTTGTAGAGTTATGTTGTGATGCCATGTTGTATTTACACATACCGAGCATATTGTGTGTATGTTTGAAATGCTTGGTATGTGTGGGATCCGACAATCTAGTTGTTTATCCTTGGCAGCCTCTCATATGGGGAAATGTAGTCTAGTGCTTCCCGAGCGATAGTAGTCCGCTACAGCCCGGTTCTTAGGAGTCCTGCTAGCCCAAAGACTACCGCTGGACACTTGACTGGCCGGCATGTGTTTCGCCGTTCCTATATACATCCCCTTCGGGAAATGTCACGCGGTGACATCCGAGTCTGCCTAGCCTGCTACAGCCGGGTTACCGGAGTCCTGTTAGCCCAAAGGTTACAGCCCGATTCATACGTTGATGACCGACATGCTCGATGTGATTCATGTATGCCTGTCCCCATAGGTTAGTGCCGCTTTGGGTTCACGACTAGCCATGTGGGCCCGGTTCTTTGTCATATGGATGCTAGCGACACTATCATATACGTGAGCCAAAAGGCTAAACGGTCCCGGCCATGGTAAGGCGACACCTGTGGGAATACTGCGATGCGTGAGGCCGCAAAAGTGATATGAGGTGTTACTGGCTAGGTCGATGTGACTTGGAATCTAGGTCCCGACACAAGGGAAGTATAATTCAGGAGCTCAATGAAGCCCCGCTTGACCCCAAACTGGGAGGACTTGTTCATAACCATGGAGGTCACAACCACCTTTGGAGGAGGATCGCATAACCACAATGGTGCGAAGAATGGAAATGGGAATGGAGTTAACAACAATCGAACTGCTTCCAACCCAGCTACACCCGCCAAAAGGGACCTAAGTCAAGTTACTTGCTTTAAGTGCGGGAAGGCAGGGCACTATGCCAATGATTGCCCTGAAGGAAGGAATGTAAATGGAAATGGGAGCGCTGGGAAGAAGCCCAATCCATTCAACAAAGGACAAGTGAACCACGTTAACATGGAAGAGGTTGAAGAACATGACGCGGTAATAGGTAAGATTTTGGTTAAGTCATTTACCGCTTCTTGTTCTTTTCGATCTTGGTGCATCGCATTCATACGTATCAAGGGAATTTGTGGATAAGTTCAAGTTACCAACCCAAACCCTTAGGACCCCTCTTTTAGTGAGCTCGCCTGGAGCAGAATGCATGGCTAGCCGATGGTGCACCCAGATACCCCTAACCATTGGCATCAAGATGTTTTTCCGTCTCACCTAATTATCTTGGAGTCACAAGGATTGGATGTGATATTAGGTATGGACTGGATGTCAAAGTATGGAGGAAGCATTATTTGCCTTGAGTAAATCAATTTATCTTACCACCACAGACGGAAAAAAGGATTAAGTATGTATCTAGGCATGTGCCTAGGAGGAGCTAAAGTGAATGCCCTCACGGGAGTTGTTCAGAGGAAGTCTTAGGTAGTAAAGGATTTTAGGATGTTTTCCCGGAGGAGTTACCAGGCATGCCACCGGATCGGGATATTGAGTTTTGATAGAGCTATTGCAGTGCATGGGCCAATATCCAAGAGACCTTATCGGATGCCCGCAAATGATCCGGAGGAAATTAAGAAAGCAGATCAAGGAGTTATTAGAGAAAGGTTATATTCGCAGGAGTTCATCACCTTGGGGAGCACCAGTACTTTTGGTCGAGAAGAAGGATAAATCCGAGGATGGTCGTTGATCACCGAGCCTTGAATGAAGTAACGATAAAGAACAAGTATCCATTACCGATGATCAATGATCTGTTTGATCAGTTGCAAGGAGCTAAGGTGTTTTCGAAGATTGATCTGCGGTCAGGATACCATCAGTTGAAGATCCGAGAGAAGGATATACCAAAGACAACGTTCACCACGCGGTATGGATTATACGAGTATACGGTCATGTCGTTTGGACTGACTAACGCCCCCGCCTATTTCATGAGCATGATGAACAAGGTGTTCATGGAGTATTTGGACAAGTTTGTTGTGGTGTTTATTGATGATATTATGGTATACTCGAAGAACGAAGAGGAGCACAAGGAACATTTGCGTTTAGTTCTCGAGAAACTGAGGGAACACCGATTATACGCCAAATTCAGCAAGTGCGTAGTTTTGGTTGAAGGAAGTTGGATTTCTTGGGCATGTTATATCGGGAAGTTATAGCGGTGGACCCCAAAGAAGGTTGATCGATCACCGAATGGTTGGCACCCACTTGATTGGCGAGATCCGCGCTTTCTGGGACTCAGATGATTTTATCGGAGATTCTTTGAGAACTTTTCCAAGATTGCTAAGCCTATGACCGAATTGTCAAGAAGGATACTAAGTTTAAATGGACAGATGATTGCGAGGCAAGTTTTCAGGAGTTTAAGAAACAATTGACTACAGCCCCGGTGCTAACACTGCCAGATGTACATAAGGAGTTTCAAGTGTATTGTGACGCCTCACGCTTGGGACTTGGATGTGTGCTTATGCAGGATGGAAGAGTTGTTTCGTATGCCTCACGACAACTAAAACCCCATGAGTTAAACTATGCCACGCATGATTTGGTGTTAGCAGCGGTAGTGCATGCATTGAAGACTTGGAGACATTATCTTATTGGAAACCATTGTGACGTGTACACGGATCATAAGAGTTTGAAGTACATTTTCACACAAAAGGAGTTGAACCTTAGACAGAGGAGATGGCTGGAGCTTATAAAGGATTACGATATGAAGCTACATTACCATCCAGGAAAGGCCAATGTCATAGCAGACGCTTTGAGCCGAAAGAGTTATGCTAATATCCTTGAAAGTAAGGGATTGCCAAAGGAGTTAGCTGAGGATATCATGGAACTTCGTTGGAGATTGTTCCAAGAGGTTTCATTGCAACAATGGAGGTTCAGCCTACATTGTTGGACAAGATTCGAGAAGCTCAGAAGGAAGACAAAGAGATTGCTAAGATAAAAGAGAAGATGAGCAAAGGAAAGGCCAAAGGTTTTCGTGAGGATGAGCACGATACCTTATGGTTTGAGGACCGTGTTTATGTGCCCAATAACACTGAGATCAGGAAGTTAATACTTGAGAGGCCCATGACTCACCGTACTCGATACACCGGAAACACCAAGATGTATTTGGATTTGAAAGAGCGTTTACGGTGGACAGGTATGAAGAAGGATATTGCTGAGTATGTAGCCATCTGTGATGTATGTCGAGGGTGAAGGCAGAGCATCAGAAGCCAGCGGGACTGTTACAACATATGCCGATACCCGAATGGAAGTGGGATAAGATTGGCATGGACTTTATCTCCGGATTGGCCAGGACCAAAGCAGGATATGACTCAATATGGGTAGTAGTGGATCGCTTGACCAAAGTGGCTCATTTCATTCCAGTGAAAACCCGCATTATACAAGTGCTTGAAGTTAGCCAAGATATATATGTCCAGGATCATATGTTTGCACGGAGTTCCAAGGACCATCGTATCAGATAGAGGAACACAGTTTACTTAAAATTTTTGGCATCAGCAACACCAGACTTTGGGAACAAGATTGGAGTTCAGTACAACATTCCACCCAGCAGACAGATGGGCCAGATGTAGAGAGAGTCAACCAGATTTTGGAGGACATGTTGAGAGCCTGTGCGCTAGACTATGGGTCTAGTTGGGATGATAATTTGCCTTACGCAGAGTTCTCATACAACAATAGCTACCAGACCAGTTTGAAGATGGCGCTGTTCGAAGCTCTGTATGGACGCAGATGTAGAACACCTCTGATGTGGGATGAGTAGGAGACCATCAGTTGTTTGGACCGGATTTGATCAAAGAGTCGGAGGAGAAGGTTAAACTAATCCGTGATAGACTGAAGATTGCTCGATCCGAGTGTAAGAGTTATGCAGACTCAAAACGCAAGGAAGTACCCTATGAAATTGGAGACAGAGCCTATCTGCGAGTATCACCCCTGCGAGGAGTGAAACGGTTTGGAGTTAAAGGAAAATTATCTCCGAGATTTGTAGGACCGTATCGTGTTTTGGAACGGATGGGAGAAGTTGCCTACAAGCTGGAGTTACCTGAAGGATTGTCAGGAGTCCATGATGTGTTCCACGTATCACAGTTGAAGAAGTGCCATGCTGAGATGGCGAGATATACCCGTTAAGAGATGCGATTGCTCGAGGCGATCTGGGTTGGACGATAATTTGACCTATGAAGAGAAGCCAAGAAAGATTCTTGACTTTGACAGCCGAGTCACGCTGTAGCAAGGTTATCAAGTTTTGCAAGGTTCAAGGGAGCCACCATACCGAGGAGGAAGCCACAGGGAGCGAGAAGAGGATATTCGCAAGGACCACCCGCATCTATTTTCTAGCCAACCCGAATCTCGAGGACGAGATTCATCTTAAGGGGGGTAGGTTTGTAACATCCCAAATTTTGAATTTGGAATGTTATACATAGGTCATCCATGCATATCATATTTTATTGCATCTTCGTTCCGCAATCCTCAAAATCCTAAGCAACTCAAGGACCCTCGGAGAGAGTTGGGGATTTTCCGGTTTTCATATTTGACTTTTATCAAATACTGAGAACGAGGATTTTTTATTTTAATTTTTTGTTCTCCGGAAAAATATTTCAAATTAAAAATAAATGAGGGGAGATAATATGACTTCTCCAAAATGGTTGAAAAATTGGGGGAAAATGTTAAAATCATTATTTGGATTTTTATTTGATTTTATTTGCATTACAAAAATTGCATGTTTTAAAAATTGCATTTTTAGGGCCAAGAAAATGTTCATTTCATTCTAAATATTTCATTTAGACGGTGAAAATCTGTTTTGGCATTTTTAGATTTTTATTTTATTTTATAGGAGTTTTTCATCACGAACAATTTAAAAAACTCCTCGCGCCCGGCCAGGGCCTAGGGCCCAGCCGAGCCGCTGCCACTTGGACCGGAGTCCGAGTTGGACTCCGCCTCCGCCGCCTTGCCCCCTCCTCCAAGCCGCCGCCCCGCCCCCTCTTAAATAGCCGCCACCCCGCTGCCACCACCACCCATAACCACCGCCGCTTGGAGCCGCCCCAGCCGAGCCGCCCGAGCCGCCGCCGCTTGGTCGCCGCCGCCGCCGCCTCCGCCGCCGCCGCCGCCTCCGCCGCCAGAGCCCGCCGCCCCACGCCACCCCGCCTCGCTGGACCTCTCGCCGGAGGTATCCCGCCGGATCCGCCGCCGGTTTTTTTAAAAACCGTTCGGTTTTTTAGAAACTCTAGTTTTCGTTTTTCTAAATAGATCGGTTTTTCTCCGGTTTATTTATTTAGCGGCGTTATTGCTCGCTCGCTTTTAATGAACGCATTCTTCGTTTAGGTTCAGTTAACGAACGTCCGTTCGTTAAGCTGTTCGTCGCTTTTCTTTTCTCGGATTTATTCCGCGATTTTTCTGATCGTGATTTCTGATCTGATTTTCGTTCTAGTATAACTTTTCGCTCGTTTATCGGAATCAGGCGATTCAAGCGCCTAGAGTTTCGTTTCGAAACCCTCTTTCCGAATAACCTACTCAAACAAGTTTTTGCCTCTGTAAAATTTGACCTTAGTTCAGATTAGTAAGCGGATCTTATTTCTTTTGCCGTTTGAGTTTTGTTGCTTCGTTTGGTTTGATTCTTTTTGCGAACCGGAGTTCTTAAGTTGAACTTTCTGGTCAACCTCTTTTAGTTGAGTTTTACCTGTGCATCTTTGCTTGTTGCTTATGTATGTTATTGTTTGCTTACGATAGAATTCCCGGAGTGCGAAGCGTGTTACTACGAGTCTCTAGGATTCACGGATCGTCAGCAAGGCAAGTAACACATTGATCATACTCTTTTCATACCCAGTTTTATGCATTAGTTCCAATCCTCAAACATTGCATGATTAGGATGTCATTAATTTTGTGGGTTGGGAAGTAGTAGTTGAGGTAGAACCTATTGCCTGTTCTCGTCAAACCCTTGGGAGTTACTTCTACGTGTTGCTATTATTGCTATGCTATGCTCGTAGATGTGGTTTGGGTTTGAGTGTATCCATGACAGATGTGAGATTGTTAATTAATGGTTTACTTTAAGGTGGCAACTTTAATACACATCTGGTGGATTGAGGCACTGGGAACCCAGTGTTGTCTGCTTTTATTTTGGAAACTCGGGTACCCGTGTGATCTTCCTATGGACCGCCACCTGTGCTCAAAGGAACTGAGATTATTCATGCTAGAAACTTCCGTGTGCAGCCACAAGCTACTATGGGCTCTAGCATAGTTGAGTAAGTTACGTGAAGCTCTTGAAGAGGTAGATCAAATGGTAGTGGGTTTGTAGGTTTGGTATGGTCTACCCGAGTAGAGAGTTAATGTTTCAAAAGACTGTGTCTCGGTCATCCGTCTCTCAAACACCTCAGGTAGAGAAATCAACGGAGGCGATCGAGTCTTGTGGGGAAAAGTGCACAAACCTCTGCAGTGTGTACAATCTAATCTTGGTTAGCCGTGTCCCCGGTTATGGACAATTTTGAGTATCTAGTACTTGAGTATTCACATGTATCTCATCACTCTTAAATTAATATTGTTAGGATGTTAATTACTTTAATTGGGATTGAGTTGGGGTTATACCTTCTCAATGATGTTTCAACCACCATGATAGTTAAATAAAAGAAATATATTCCTTTGATGTAGGAAAAAAATTGGAATTACGCAAAACTATAACCAAAGAGCTTTCCTCCAGCCAAATATGCATGTAGTAATAGCATTATTCTGTTCTCGCTCTCTTGTGTTATATTGCCGGCATATTCCACGTCTTGACCCGTTCTCGGGCTGCAACGTATTATATTGCAGAACTTTTTCGAGGAGTAAGGATCGTTAGGTCGTTGCCGTGCAGTTCAGCTATGCTGTTGGAGTTCGTGGACTCACTTTATCTTCCTAGCCTTCCGCTGTTATCGCATTAGATGGCCTTAAGCCATATTATTGTAATAAGTTCTCTTTTGAGACTTTCGATGTAATAAGTGTGTGATTGCTACTCTGTTACAAATCCTTCGATGTAGTGTGTGTCGGCACATCGATCCAGGGATGACACTGAAACACAGAGACTTGACCATCTGAGGTCCGGTCGCTAAATTTCAACTTCCACTTGAGTAGCTAGAGGGTCGTGCACAGACTCGTTCTCCTCGAGAACAACTTCTTGGTTGGTAGGGGGTGTGGCAACTCGCTCTTCTTGACGGGGTTCTTGGTGTTCTTCGGCTGATGCAGCCGATATGTCTTCAGCAGCTTTGGCTCCAGACTCAGAGACATTCGCAGTTGGAGTGGCGTCAGGAAACACTTGTCGTGCTACTGAGTTGTTTTGCACTTCTCCTTCTGGAATGCTCGGCATGGCAACCTGGGGCCTAGGGCCTTTGCGAAGCCTGCGGAATGCGGGCGACGCCTTTAAAGATGGGGTGGTCTGCACCATGTAATTGTCATCATCAAGTACCGGAGTGGTGACTTGAGGAGGGGGAGTACTGGGTGTGTCTTGGCTCGGTGTGTCTTGGGGGTGATTAGCCCACGATGCATCTTGAGCAATTGGCGTCAAGGGACGACCAATGCTGATGAGTTCACTATTCGTGAGAACAGGCAATGATACCGTTTGGTGTTCGATCTGAGGAAGGACTTCATCATCATCTACATTGTCGTGATGACCAATGTCTTCAGCTGTGATGGGGTCAACAGCTGGAATGTCTTCAGCTTCAGGAGCCTCTGTGGAAGCAGGCTCATGAAGTACTAAACTGACTCTCTTGGTTTTGCGAATGCGGGGCGAAACAAGAGATGGGCTCGACAACAAGGGGCTCTGAGGAGCAGCCCGATCTTTCTTGAAGACTTTGTCTTTCGCTTCTTGGTCTGGTGGTGCATCATCAGTGGCATTCTTGTTCTTGCGCTTCCTAGCTTGACCTCGGCTGCCCTTGTCTTCTTCGGTTTTGGAAGCAGCTATAGGGGACCTTAGGCTTGAGCACATCATCATGGCGAGGAAGACAATGTGAGGTGCTTCCTCACTCGACAAGCTTCAAATTTTGGGCCAACACAACATGCTTCTTCTTTTTGGTAGCCAACTTGGGGTCGATGCCAGGACGCCCAAGTGCCTTGCGCTTTTCAGCCTCATTATGAACTTGAACACATTTACTGGCGGAGAGTTTCATCCGCTCTCTTGATCCTTTTGCTGCTTCACGTTTATTTTGAAACTGCTCTTTGAGCTAATGCAACATCTTCTTGAAGCTTTGAACATCAGCCACACTGAGATTGGCCATGTTCCTCTTGAATTGGGCTTTCTCATGATCAATCTTTTTCTTCAGTTCGACGATCTTCTGAGCCAGAGCCAGCTCATTAGCAATGGCACTGTGGAAAGAGACGCAGATGCCAATTGGAAGCTCAAGATCATCGATGCTGATGCTTGGGTTGTCAAACCATTCATCAATGAAGTTATTCAAAATATCCACATCAAATAGGGGCAGATCGTTGAAGATCTCCGCCTCCTCCTTGCTCTTTATGAGCATCTCAAGAGAATCATCACCAAGATCGTCGTCGCTGGACAGATCAATTGTGGCTTCTTCATTCCGCAAAATATCAGCCGGTTCGCTTGCCCGTAACTCGGATGGGCTTCTTCTACTTTGAAGACTTCTCGGTCTTCTTGGAGATGCGAGAAAGATCTTGATCGCACACTTGCTTGGTGGTGCATTGGCGATTAACCGCATGCAAAGCTTTAGGTGCGGCAGAGGGCTTTGAAGCTTTTGTTCTCTTACCTTACTGCGGCTTAGGTGGATGATACGTCCCTAACGTATCTATAATTTTTTATTGCTCCATGCTATATTATCTCTTGTTTTTAGGCAATATTGGGCTTTATTATCCACTTTTATATTACTTTTGGGACTAACCTATTAACCGGAGGCCCAGCCCAGATTCTTTGTTTTATGCCTATTTCGGTGTTTCGAGGAAAAGGAATATCAACGGAGTCGAAGCGGAACAGAAATCAATCGGAGAAGTTATTTTGGAAGGAAACCCACGATGGACTTGGACCCCACGTCATAAGATACGGGAGGTGCTCACGAGGTGGGGGCACGCCCCGCGCGCCCCCGCCTCGTGGGGCCCCGTAGCTCCACCGACGTTCTCCTTTCACCCATATATACCTACGTACCCTAAAACTTCCAGAACAGAAGATAGATCGGGAGTTCTACCGCCGCAAGCCTCTGTAGCCACCAAAAACCTCTCGGGAGCCCGCTCCGGCACCCTGCCGGAGAGGGAATCCATCACCGGTGGCCATCTTCATCATCCCGGCGCTATCCATGACGAGGAGGGAGTAGTTCACCCTCGGGGTTGAGGGTATGTACCAGTAGCTATGTGTTTGATCTCTCTCTCTCTCGTGTTCTTGATTTGGCACGATCTTGATTTATCGCGAGCTTTGCTATTATAGTTGGATCTTATGTTGTTTCTCCCCCTCTACTCTCTTGTAATGAATTGAGTCTTCCCCTTGACGTAATCTTATCGATTGAGTCTTTAAAGATTTGAGAACACTTGATGTATGTCTTGCCGTGATTATCTGTGGTGACAATGGGATATCATGTGCCACTTGATGTATGTTTTGGTGACCAACTTGCGGGTTCCGCCCATGAACCTATGCATAGGGGTTGGCACACGTATTCGTCGTGATTCCCCGGTAGAAACTTTGGGCACTCTTTGAAGTTCTATGTGTTGGTTGGATGAATCTGAGATTGTGTGATGCATATCGTATAATCATGCCCACGGATACTTGAGGTGACAATGGAGTATCTAGGTGACATTAGGGTTTTGGTTGATTTGTGTCTTAAGGTGTTATTCTAGTACGAACTCTTTTATAGATCGATCCGAAAGAATAACTTTGAGGTGGTCTCGTACCCTACCATAATCTCTACATTTGTTCTCCACTATTAGTGGCTTTGGAGTGACTCTTTGTTGCATGTTGAGGGATTGTTATATGATCTATCTATGTTATTATTGTTGAGAGGACTTGCACTAGTGAAAGTATGAACCCTAGGCCTTGTTTCCTATCATTGCAATACCATTTATGCTCACCTTTACCATTAGTTACCTTGTTGTTTTTATATTTTCAGATCACAAAAACCTTTATCTACCATCCATATTGCACTCTTATCACCATCTCTTCGCCGAACTAGTGCACCTATACAATTTACCATTGTATTGGGTGTGTTGGGACACAAGAGACTCTTTGTTATTTGGTTGCAGGGTTGCTTGAGAGAGACCATCTTCATCCTACGCCTCCCACGGATTGATAAACCTTAGGTCATCCACTTGAGGGAAATTTGCTCTTGTCCTACAAACCTCTCTGCACTTGGAGGCCCAACAACGTCTACAAGAAGAAGGTTGTGTAGTGAACATCCAGTGGAAGCAGCGCTTCATCGATGTCGGCGTCGTCATCAGAGTGCTCCACGGCTGCCCCCTGAGCAGCAATGTGAGTGAGGAGACCTTCGAGGTTGTAGAAGGGCCCGATGACATTGGGTTTAGCATCACGTGTGCCATCAGCCCGAGGAGAGCAGATGGACGGGGTTGAAGCCGAGTCCAAATGCTTTCTTGTTCTTCACAGAGAATCCTTGGCAAACTTGTAGTTGCGCTTGAACAGATTGTCGTCCACGACACCATACTTGAGAGAAGATGGGTCGGCATTAGCATGCCGTGGTCCACATACCATGCAAGGGTAGAAACCCTGAGCAATGGCTTCAGATTCGGTCTTGGGTTGAAGATTTTTATAGAGATATCACCCCAAGGACGCTTGATGGCATTCTTTTCAGCGTATTCCTTGGTCATGAACCTGTACTTGAACCATTGCCCGGCCCAATATCTTCGAATCCATTGGATTTGTGTTTTGCGTTGGCCATAGCTCTCTTCAGGATCTATCTTGTATAACTCATAGAGATCTTCGTGCAAATCCTTTGATGTGCCCCCACGGCGCTGTTGGAAATATGCCCTAGAGGCAATAATAAATTAGTTACTATTAAATTTCCTTGTTCATGATAATCGTTTATTATCCATGCTATAATTGTATTGATAGGAAACTCAGATACATGTGTGGGTACATAGACAACACCATGTCCCTAGTAAGCCTCTAGTTAACTAGCTCGTTGATCAATAGATGGTTACGGTTTCCTGACCATGGACATTGGATGTCGTTGATAACAGGATCACATCATTGGCAGAATGATGTGATGGACAAGACCCAATCCTAAGCCTAGCACAAAGATCATGTAGTTCGTATGCTAAAGCTTTTCTAATGTCAAGTATCTTTTCCTTAGACCATGAGATTGTGCAACTCCCGGATACCGTAGGAATGCTTTGGGTGTACCAAACGTCACAACGTAACTGGGTGTCTATAAATGAGCAGTAAAGGTATCTCGAAAGTGTCTGTTGGGTTGGCACGAATCGAGACTGGGATTTGTCACTCCGTGTAAGCGGAGAGGTATCTCTGGCCCACTTTCGGTAGGACATCATCATAATGTACAATGTGATCAAGGAGTTGATCACGGGATGATGTGTTATGGAGCGAGTAAAGAGACTTGCTTGCGAATAACGAGATTGAACAAGGTATCGGATACCGACGATCGAATCTCGGGCAAGTACAATACCGCTAGACAAAGGGAATTGTATACGGGATCAATTGAGTCCTTGACATCGTGGTTCATCCGATGAGATCATCGTGGAACATGTGGGAGCCAACATGGGTATCCAGATCCCGCTGTTGGTTATTGACGGGAGAGAACGTCTTGGTCTCGCTTTTGTCTCCGAACCCGTAGGGTCTACACACTTAAGGTTTGGTGACGCTAGGGTTGTATGAATGTGAGTATGCAGCAAACCGAATGTTGTTCGAGTCCGGATGAGATACCGGACGTCACGAGGAGTTCGAATGGTCCGGAGGTAAAGATTTATATATAGGAAGTCTTATTTTGGTCGTGGGAAAAAGTTTAGCACTTTATCGGTATTGTCTGCAGGAGTGCCGAGAGGGTCGGGGGTCCACTGGGGGTCCACCTGCCCCGGGGGGGCCACATGGGCTGTGGGGGTGCGCCTTGGCCTATATGGGCCAAGGGCACCAGCCCCAAGAGGCCCATGCGCCAAGGAGACTTGGGGAGGGGAGAGTCCTAAGAGGGAAGGCACCTCCGAGGTGCCTTGGGAGGATGGACTCCTCCCCTTGGCTGCACCCCTTCCTCGGGAGGAAGGGGCAAGGCTGCGCCCTCCCTCTCTTGCACCTATATAAAGGGAGGGAGGGAGGGGTGGCGCACCCACAAGCCCTGGCGCCTCCCCTTCTGCTACACCTCCTCCTCCTCCCGTGAGTCGCAGCGAAGCCTGCCGGGAGTTCTGCTGCATCCACCACCACACCGTCGTGCTGCTGGATCATCATCAACCTCTCCTTCCCCTTGCTGGATCAAGAAGGAGGAGGCGTCATCCGCTCCGTCGTGTATATTGAACGCGGAGGTGCTGTCCGTTCGGCACTAGGTCATCGGTGATCTGAATCACGGCGAATGCGGCTCCATCATCCCGTTCTATTGAACGGCTTCCGCACGCGATCTACAAGTGGTATGTAGATGCAATCACTCTCCCATGACTAGTTGCTAGATGAACTCATAGATGGATCTTGGTGAAACCGTAGGAATTTTTAATTTTCTCGCAACGTTCCCCAGCGGTGGCATCATGAGCTAGGTCTATCGTAGTTCTCTATTGCACGCAGTAGAACACAATTTGTTGTGGGCGTAGATGTTGTTAACTTTTGCCGCTACTAGTCTTATCTTGCTTCAGCGGTATTGTGGGATGAAGCGGCCCGGACCGACCATGCAAATGCGCTTCACGTTGAGGCAGTTCCACCGACCGACATGCACTAGTTGCATAAGGTGGCTAGCGGTGTCTGTCTCTCCCACTTTAGTTGGAGCGGATTCGATGAAAAGGGTCCTTATGAAGGGTAAATAGAAGTTGACAAATCACGTTGTGGCTTTCACGTAGGTAAGAAAGCGTTCTTGCTAGAACCCTATTGCAGCCACGTAAAACTTGCAACAACAATTAGAGGACGTCTAACTTGTTTTTGCTGCAAGTGTTTTGTGATATGATATGGCCAAAGTTGTGATGAATGATGAGCGATATATGTGATGTATGAGATCATGTTCTTTAATAGGAATCACGACTTGCATGTCGATGAGTATGACAACGGCAGGAGCCATAGGAGTTGTCTTTATTTTTGTATGACCTGCGTGTGTCATTGAAGAACGCCATGTAAATTACTTTACTTTATTGCTAAGCTAAGTTAGCCATAGAAGTAGAAGTAGTCGTTGGCGTGACAAGTTCATGAAGACATGACGATGGAGATCATGATGATGCAGATCATGGTGTCATGCCGGTGACAAGATGATCATGGAGCCCCGAAGATGGAGATCAAAGGAGCTATATGATATTGGCCATATCATGTCACTACTATATAATTGCATGTGATGTTTATGTTTATGCATCTTGTTTACTTAGAACGATGGTAGTAAATAAGATGATCCCTCATAACAATTTCAAGAAAGTGTTCTCCCTAACTGTGCACCGTTGCTAAAGTTCATCGTTTCGAAGCACCACGTGATGATCGGGTGTGATAGATTCTTACGTTCTCATTCAACGGGTGTAAGCCAGGTTTACACACGCGAGAACACTTAGGTTAACTTGGCGAGCCTAGCATGTACGCATATGGCCTCCGGAACACAAGAGACGAAAGGTCGAGCATGAGTCGTATAGTAGATCACGATCAACATGAAGATGTTCACCGATGATGACTAGTCCGTCTCACGTGATGATCCGGACCACGACATAGTTGACTCGGATCATGTAATCACTTAGATGACTAGAGGATGTCTATCTAAGTGGGAGTTCATGAGATGAACTTAATTATCACGAACATAGTCAAAAGATCTTTTGCAAATTATGTCGTATGCTCGCGCTTTAGTTCTCTTGTTTAGATATGTTCCTAGAGAAAATATAGTTGAAAGTTGTGATAGCAATTATGCGGTCATTAGAAAGCTTATGTCCTTAATGCACCGCTCGGTGTGCTGAACCCCAAAGCGTCGTTTGTGGATGTTCTGAACATCGGACATACACGTTTTGATAACTACGTGATAGTTCAGTTAAACCGTTTAGAGTTGAGGCACCAAAGACGTTTTTCGAAATTTCACGGAACATATGAGATGTTTCGAGGGCTGATATTGGGATTTCAGGCTCGTGCCCACGTAAAGAGGTATAAGACCTCCGACGATTTTCTTAGCCTGCAAACTAAGGGAGAAAAGCTCAATCGTTGAGCTTGTGCTCAGATTAATACGAGTGCAACAATCACTTGAATCGAGTGGGAGTTGATCTTCCGGATGAGATAGTGATGTTTCTCCAAAGTCATTGCCACCAAGCCGCTAGAGCTTCGTGATGAACTATAACATGTCGAGGATAGATATGATGATCCTTGAGGTATTCACGATGTTTGACACATGAAAGTAGAAATCAGAAGGAGCATCAATTGTTGATGGTTGGTGAAACCACTAGTTTTCAAGAAGGGCAAGGGCAAGAAGGGACACTTCATGAAGCAGCAAATCAGTTCTTGCTCGGTGAAGAAACCCAAGGTTGAACCCAAACCCAAGACTAAGTGCTTACGTAATAAGGGGAACAACCACTGGAGCAGAATTACCCTAGATACTTGGTAGATAAGAAGGCTGGCAAGGTCGATAAAAGTATATTGGATATACATTATGTTAATGTGTACTTTACTAGTACTCCTAGTAGCACCGTGGTATTAGATACCCGATTCGGTTTGCTAAGTGTTAGTAACTCGAAATAAAAGCTCTGAGAATAAGCGGAGACTAGCTAAAGGTGGTGACGATACGTGTTGGAAGTGTTTCCAAAGGTTGATATGATCAAGCATCGCACGCTCCCTCTACCATCGAGATTGGTGTTAAACCTAAATAATTGCTATTTGGTGTTTGCGTTGAGCATAGACATGATTGGATTATATGCATGCATGTCTGATTATTCATTTAAGGAGAATAATGGTTACTCTGTTAATTTGAATAATACCTTCAATGGTCTAGCACCTAAAAGGAATGGTTTATTGAATCTCGATCGTAGTGATACACATTTTCATGCCAAAAGATATAAGATAGTAATGATAGTACCACGTACTTGTGGCACTGCCATGTAGGTCATATTGGTATAAAACGCATGAAGAAGCTCCATGTAGATGGATCGTTTGAACTCACTTGATTTTGAATGACTTGAGATATGCAAATCATACCACATGGGCAAGATGACTGAAAAGCCTCGGTTTTGTAAGATGGAACAAGGTAGCAACCTGTTGGAAGTAACACATTTGATGTGTGCAGTCCAATGAGTCTTTGAGGCATGCGATGAATATCGTTATGTTACGACTTCACAGATGATTGAGTAGATGTTGAGTATATTTACTTGATGAAACACAAAGTCTGAATTATTGAATGGTTCAAGTAATTTCAGAGTGAAGTTAAAGATCATTGTGACAAGAGGATAAAATGTCTATGATATGATCATAGAGATGAGTATCTGGAGATTCTGAGCTTTGGCATAATTAAGACAATGTGGAAATTGTTTCACAATTAATACCGCTTTGGAACACCATAGTGTGATGGTGTGTCCGAACATCATAGTTGCACCCTATTGGATATGGTGCGTACCATGATGTCTCTTATCGAATTACCACTATCGTTCATGGGTTAGGCATTAGAGACAACCACACTCACTTTAATAGGGCACCATGTAATTCCGTTGAGGCGACACCGTTTGAACTATGGTTTGGAGAAACCTAAGTTATGCGTTTCTTAAAGGTTTGGGGCTGCGACGCTTATGTGAAAAAGTTTCAGGTTGATAAGCTCGAACCCAAAGCGGATAAAATGCATCTTCATAGGACACCCAAATCGGTTGGGTATACCTCCTAATTCAAATCCAAAAGCAATAGGGATTGTTTCTAGAAAGCGGGTCCTTTCTCGAGGAAAAGTTTCTCTCGAAAGAATTGAGTGGGAGGATGGTGGAGACTTGATGAGGTTATTGAACCATCACTTCAACCGGTGTGTAGCAGGGCACGGGGAAGTTCTGTGGCACCTACATCAATTGAAGTAGAAGCTTATGATAGTGATCATGAAGCTTGGATCAAGTCACTACCGAACCTCGTGGGGCGACAAGGGCAGCGTCTTGCCGGAGTGAATGCGGTGATCCTGTCTTGAATGTCATGTTGCTAGACAACAATGAACCTGCGAGCTATGGAGAAGCAATGGTGGGCCCATATTCCAACAAATGGTTAGAAGCCATGAAATCGAGATAGGATCCATGTATCGAGAACAAAGCATGGACTTTGGTGGACTTGCCCGTTGATCGGCAAGCCATTGAGATAAATGGATCTTTAAGAAGAAGAGCGGCGTGGGCCCGGTAATGTCACCGTCTATGAAGCTCGACTTGTGGCAAAGAGTTTTCACAAGTCCAAGGAGTTGACTACGATGAGATTTTCTCATCCGTAGTGATGCTTAAGTCCATCGAATCATGTTAGCATTAGCTGCATTTATGAAATCTGGCGGATGGATGTCAAAACGAGTTTCCTTACCAGTTTTGTAAGGAAAGGTTGTATGTGATACAATCAGAAAGTTTTTGTCGATCCTAAGGATGCTAAAAGGTATCTTTGGCTCAATGATCCTTCTAAGGACTGGAGTAAGCATCTCGGAGTCGGAATATTCGCTTTGATGAAATGATCAAAGATTTTGGGTTTATACAAAGTTTGTGAGAAACTTGTATTTCCAAAGAAGTGGGTGGGAGCACTATAGAATTTCTGATGAGTATATGTCGTTGACATATTGATGATCGAGAAATGATGTAGAGCCTACGTAAAGCATATAGGGTTATTTGAAAAGTGTTTTTCAAGTGAAAACCTGGATTAAGCTCTTTGAAACATTGAGCATCAAGATCTATGAGGATAGATCAAAACCGCTTAATGGTACTTTCAAATGAGCATATACCTTGACATGATCTTCAAGGTGTTCAAGATGGATCACCAAAGAAGGAGTTCTTGCACGAGATGTAAGGTATGAAGTTAAGACTTAAAGCTCGACCACGGCGAGAAAGAGAGAAAGGACGAAGGTCGTCCCCTATGCTTTAAACGTAGGCTCTATAGTATGCTATGCTGTGTACCGCACAGGAAGTGTGCCTTGCCATGAGTCAGTCAAGGGGTACAAGAATGATCCAGGAATGGGGATCATTGAACAGCGGTCAAAATTGTCCTTGGAGTAAATAAGGACATGTTTCTCGATTATGGAGGTGATAAAGAGTTCGGCGTAAAGGGTTACGTCGATGCAAGCTTTAACACCTATCCGAATGACTCGAGTAGCAAACCGGATCACGTATAGTTGAGCAACCATTTGGAATAGCTTCAAGTGGAGGCGTCGAGCAGCATTTACAATATGACATAGAGAATTGCAAGAAATGCGTGCGGATCTGAATCTGCAGACCCGTTGACTAAAACTTCTCTCACAAGGAAAACATGATCAAACCCAGTAACTCATTGAGTCTTAATCACATGGTGATGTGAACTAGTTTAGCGACACTAGTAAACTCTTTGGATGTTGGTCACATGGCGATGTGACCTATCGATGTTAATCACATGGCGATGTGAACTAGATTATTGACTCTAGTGCAAGTGGGAGGCTGTTGGAAATACGCCCTAGAGGCAATAATAAATTAGTTATTATTATATTTCCTTGTTCATGATAATAGTTTATTATCCATGCTATAATTGTATTGATAGGAAACTTCGGATACATGTGTGGGTACATATACAACACCATGTCCCTAGTAAGCCTCTAGTTAACTAGCTCGTTGATCAATAGATGGTTACGCTTTCACGACCATGGACATTGGATGTCGTTGATAACGGGATCACATCATTGGCGTAATGATGTGATGGACAAGACAAATCCTAAGCCTAGCACAAAGATCGTGTAGCGGATTACGTATGCTAAAGCTTTTCTAATGTCAAGTATCTTTTCCTTAGACCATGAGATTGTGCAACTCCGGATACCGTAGGGAATGCTTTGGGTGTACCACACGCCACAGCGTATTTGGGTGGCTATAAAGGTGCACTACAGGTATCTCCGAAAGTGTCTGTTGGGTTGGCACGAATCGAGACTGGGATTTGTCACTTCGTGTAAACGGAGAGGTATCTCTGGGCCCACTCGGTAGGACATCATCATAATGTGCACAATGTGATCAAGGAGTTGATCACGGGATGATGTGTTACGGACCGAGTAAAGAGACTTGCCGGTAACGAGATTGAACAAGGTATCGGATACCGACGATCGAATCTCGGGCAAGTACAATACCGCTAGACAAAGGGAATTGTATACGGGATCAATTGAGTCCTTGACATCGTGGTTCATCAAGCGAGATCATCGTGGAACATGTGGGAGCCAACATGGGTATCCGGATCCGGCTGTTGGTTATTGACCGGAGAACGTCTCGGTCATATGCACCTTTCTCGAACCCGTAGGGTCTACACATAAGGTTCGGTGGCGCTAGGGTTGTATGAATATGAGTATGCAGCAAACCGAATGTTGTTCGAGTCCGGATGAGATCCGGACGTCACGAGGAGTTAGGAATGGTCCGGAGGTAAAGATTTATATATAGGAAGTCTTATTTTGGTCGCCGGAAAAGTTTCGCACTTTATCGGTATTGTAGGGAGTGCCGAAAGGGGTCCGGGGGTCCACCGGGGGGGTCCACCTGCCCCGGGGGGCCACATGGGCTGTGGGGGGTGCGCCTTGGCCTATATGGTCCAAGGGCACCAGCCCCAAGAGGCCCATGCGCCGAGGAGACTTGGGGAGGGGAGAGTCCTAAGAGGGAAGGCACCTCCGAGGTGCCTTGGGAGGATGGACTCCTCCCCTCTGGCCGCACCTTCCTTGGAGGAAGGGGCAGGATCGCTCCTCCCCTCTCTTGCACCTATATAAAGGGAGGGAGGGAGGGGTGGCCGCACCACAAGCCCTTGGCGCCTCCTTCCTCCTACACCTCCTCCTCCTCCGTAGTCGCTTAGCGAAGCCTGCCGGGAGTTCTGCTGCATCCACCACCACGCCGTCGTGCTGCTGGATCATCATCAACCTCTCCTTCCCCTTGCTGGATCAAGAAGGAGGAGGCGTCATCCGCCTCCGAAATGCGTGTGTTGAGCAGCGGAGGTGCTGTCCGTTCGACACTAGGTCATCGGTGATCTGAATCACGGCGAGTACGACTCCATCATCCCTGTTCTATTGAACGCTTCCGCACGCGATCTACAAGTGGTATGTAGATGCAATCACTCTCCCATGATTAGTTGCTAGATGAACTCATAGATGGATCTTGGTGAAACCGTAGGGAAAAATTTTAATTTTCTGCATAGCGTTCCCCAGCAGTGCTGCTGGCGCCCTTTCTTCTTGACTTTTACATGTGGCCATGAAGTTCAAACTGGAATGGCTTCGTAATCCTGCCAAGGCTTCCATCTACTGGTCGAGACAAGAACTGGCTTCAGGAGAATTGATGTGTGTGTAAGAGCTCGCAAATGAATGCGGACTATGAGAACCAAGGGATTCTCCCACGGACATGTACACGTGATAGCATTAGAGATGCGAGGGAAGGGGAAGAGGTCATATGCATTCTCGTAAGATTTTGAAGATAAATCAGTTTGAAGACATTGACCTCATAAGCGGCGAAGACATTCACTTATTTGTTGAGAGTTGGTTCCAGATTTAATGCGAATCCAAGAATAGGTACAAGTGATTAATCTAACTAGTTGTGAAGCATAAGTGAATATACTAGGCATGATATGAGATGCAGAACAGAATAGATCCAATTTTGTAGGTTTAGAAACCAATTTTGGTGGAGAAGCTAGGATGGATCTATCGGATCAAAAAGATAGTAAAAAGTAAGTTTTAATTACCAGACGAAGAACTGCTAGACGGAATGGCGTGGGAGGCCGAGCAGTTCAATCTCCCGTGCCCTAACTTGGCGACGGAAGACACCTATGGCGGCGGCGGAGGAGACGAGGTCCATGGCCGGCGTGAGGACGGCGTCGGTGAGGTCATGGAAGCTAAGCGCTTTGTCGCAGCGTCGTCGAGAGCTAGCGGTGGCACTAGGGTTTGTGCGAGGTGGAGAGGTGGGAGAAGGATTTTGACCACGATGAGATGTGTATTTATAAGGAAAGGGACAACACAACGCAATTACGCAGGTGCCCCTGGCGGTTCACATCTGAGGGACACGTGGCAAGCATGCAACACATTGGAAGTTGTTCCATGTTCCCACGCACGCCTGGACTGTCGGGTGGTCGTTCCGGCTTCTCCGGATTTCAGCCAATAAGGATATATCATTTAAAACAGATTCAATTTTTTGTCTCTGTATCTTTTGCTGACAAGGGCCTTGAGAGAAGACATTCGACATTTCGATAGAATGCATATGATTTGGATAGATAGAATTTGAGATAGAAGCATAGAAGAGGTTAGGGTCCGATCACATTCACTTAGATCAAAAGGTTCAAGCAAGAAGACATAACTATAAGTGAATCTTTGTAGAGGACAGAACACAAATGCATGTATATAAGACCAAATCAACATTGTGAAGATAAACATGAAGTCAAATCAATGTTGAAGACAAACCAAATGCGAAGACTTTGCAAATGACACGCCAGATGAAACACTTCAAACAATAGTTTGGTGGTGGCGTTACCCAATCGTATAGGAAGTATTAGACCCGGACACGGTAGCACAATTATCGTGGCACTCAAGTCAAATTCTACGTTAATGTATTCACACTTAGAGTGTATGTCTTCATTGATTGAAGATATACATTACTTCATGTGTTGCACATCTAAGTCATCAATATGCATAAGTGTTAGGATGAGTGTCCAATTACAGGACATTTGAGGATTCTAAGATATTTATCTCACACCGCAACATGCAAAACCTTTTCTCATCCAAGGGCTTTGTGAAGATATCTGCCAATTGCTCTTCAGTGTTGACGTGTATGATATCAATATCTTCCTTCATGACATGATCTCTGAGAAAGTGATGACGAATTTCAACGTGCTTTGTCTTCGAGTGCTGAATTGGGTTGTTGGCAATCTTGATGGCGCTTTCATTGTCGCAGTAGAGTGGCACTTGCTTCAAATGGATGCCATAGTTCTTGAGAGTCTGCTTCATCCATAGAAGCTGGCAAGAAGATCCGGCAGATCAATGTATTCAGATTCAGCAGTGGAGAGAGGTATACAGTTCTGCTTCTTTGAAGACCAACAGACAAGTGATCGTCCCAGAAAGTGACATGTGCCTGATGTGGACTTGCGATCAACTTTGTCACCAGCATAATCAGCATCTGAGAATCCAACTAGATCAAACTCCGAGCCCTTTGGATACCATAATCCTAGTGTTGGGGTGTAAGCCAACTATCGAAGAATTCGCTTCACAGCTAAGTGATTGATTCCTTTGGTGCCGCTTGGAATCGGGCACACATGCAAACACTAAGCATTATATCTGGCCTAGATGCACATAAATAAAGTAAAGAACCAATCATGGAGTGGTATACCTTTTGATCGAACTCTTTACCATTGGCATCAGGACCCAGATGACTTTGGGTTGGCATTGGCGTCGTGTAACCTTTGCAATCTTGCATTCAAAACTTCTTCAGGAAGTCTTTGAGGTATTTCTTTTGAGATATGAAGATGCCGTTGCTTTGCTGATGAATTTGAAGACCTAGGAAGAACTTAAGCTCACCCATCATGGACATCTGATATTGCTCTTGCATCATGTGCCCAAACTCGTCACTGTATTTCTGGTTAGTGCAGCCGAAGATAGTGTCATCCACATAGATTTGGCACACAAACAGTTCACCATCCTATGTCTTCGTAAAGAGTGTAGGATCTAGGGAACCAGGTTTGAAGCCTTTGCTCTTCAGGAAGTCTTTCAATGTGTCATACCAAGCACGAGGGGCTTGTTTGAGGCCATACAACACCTTGTTGAGCTTGTATACCATATCAGGATGCTTTGGATCTTCAAAGCCAGGTGGTTGTGCAACATACACTTCTTCTTCAATCTTGCCATTGAGAAAGGCACTCTTCACATCCATTTGATACAAGAGGATGTTGTGATGGTTGGAATAGGCTAGCATTATGCCAACGGCTTCAAGCCTAGCCACTGGAGCGAATGGCTCATCAAAGTCAATCCCTTCAACTTGAGTGTATCCTTGAGCAACGAGACGAGCCTTGTTTCTGACAACTTGACCATCTCATCTTGTTTGTTGCAACAGATCCATTTGGTGCCAATGATATTGTGCTTGCGAGGGTCAGGACGCTTGACTAATTCCCACACATTGTTCAACTCGAACTGTTGAAGCTCTTCTTGCATAGCTTGAATCCATTCAGGTTCCATGAAAGCTTCAACAACTTTCTTGGGTTCAGATATTGATACAAATGCAAAGTGCCCACAGAAGTTTGCTAGTTGCGTTGCTCTTGAACGAGTGAGTGGACCAGGTGCATTGATGCTATCAATTATCTTCTCAATCTGTACTTCATTTGCAACACGAGGATGAGCTAGACGAAGATTTTTCTCTTGCTGATCATTGTCTTCATTTTGAGCATTGGCTTCAGACTGAGCATTGTCTTCAGGTTGATTAGGCGCAGAAATGATAAGTTCCTCTTCAGTCTGTGCCTCAGAAGGTATGATTTCTCTAGTTCCCATAAGCTTGATTGATTCACTAGGAGGAACTTCATCTAGCACATTTGGCAGGTGCTCTCTTTGCGAGCCGTTAGTCTCATCGAACCGCACATCCACGGTTTCAACCACTTTATAGTGAAAGAGGTTGAAGACTCTGTAGGAGTGTGAATCCTTTTTGTAACCAAGCATAAAACTTTCATGTGCTTTCGTTGCAAATTTTGAAGTGTGATGTGGATCCTTGATCCAGCACCTAGCACCAAATGCTCTGAAGTAGCTTACATTTGGCTTCTTACTAGTCAAGAGCTCATAGGATGTCTTCTTCAGAAGCTTGTGAAGATAAACACGGTTGATGGCATGGCATGCAGTATCAATGGCTTCGGGCCAGAACTTCCTTGGAGTCTTGTATTCATCAAGCATTGTCCAAGCCATCTCAATTAGTGTCCTGTTCTTGCGCTCCATGATGCCATTCTGCTGAGGTGTATATGGAGCAGAGAATTCATGATTGATACCCAATGTATCAAGATAACTGTCGAGGCCTGTGTTCTTGAACTCTATGCTGTTGTCACTTCTGATGTGCTTGATCTTGATGCCATAGTTCGTCATGGCACGATTAGCGAAGCGTCTGAAGACATCCTGCACTTCATTCTTGTAGAGGATTATATGCACCCATGTATATCTTGAATAATCATCAACAATGGCCGAAGCCATAGAGGCAAGCGATGGTAGTAAGAGTAGAGTAGTGAGTAGGGCCAAATAAGTCCATGTGAAGCAGCTCGAAGGGTTGAGATGTCATCATGATTGTCTTCGAGGGATGCTTGGCCCTAGTCATCTTTCCAGCTTCGCAGGCACCACACAGATGATCCTTCTTGAACTTGACGCCCTCGATCCCTACGACGTGTTTCTTCTTCGCGAGAGTGTACAAGTTCCTCATGCCAGCATGCCCTAGCCTTCGATGCCAGAGCCAGCACTCTGAAGCTTTTGCTAGAAGACATACGGCCAACTGTGGTCCTGCTGAGAAATCTACCATGTATATATCATCTTTCCGATATCCTTCAAAGACTAGAGACTTGTCAGATTTCATTAAAACAAGGCAACGATATTTTCCAAATATCACAATCATCTTCAAATCACAAAGCATTGAGACAGACATTAAGTTGAAACCAAGGGATTCAACAAGCATCACTTTATCCATGTGCTGATCCTTTGAGATTGCAACTCTACCTAGACCCAATACCTTGCTTTTACCAGTGTCAGCAAATGTGATGTGACTCTTGTCATATGGACGTAAGGTGGAGTCCATCAGAAGACTTTGACCACCAGTCATATGATTAGTGCATCCACTGTCCATAATCCATTCTGAAGCATGAGGTGTCATACCCTACAGTGCAGTTAGGGGGATAGGCTTCACCAAGGGTATTGTGAAGCATAAACATTTGACGGACAAGCGGATTATGAAAGCTCAGATCAAGGTTAGGACTGATAGGATGATTGGCAAATGATTCAGGAACAAAATACATAGTAAGTCCATTTGGGCATTTTATCTTGCGCCCTACAAGATGTTTTAGGTCCCCAGCATGAGCATCCGACGCCTTTGATTTCCGGCTGGAGACCTTTCCCTGCAAAAGAGAGTTAAGATTTCTTAACCACCCACATTTTCAGGGGTGGCTTCGAAGCAATGAGTCTAAGTGCAGCATCTGAGAACTTCGGCTTTGGAGCCCTAGCAAATAACCTTGCAGGAGGTGAATAATACTCATATGAATAAGCAGAAAAGTTTTTGTTCTTATGAACATAGCGATTTGAAGAAACACGCTCATATTCATAAGTCTGAGTATGATTTCCCTGCAAAACATTGGTTAGCGTGACTCTGGTGAGTCCTCTGTCTGTATGAAGCCTTTGGACCATATGAAGCCTCTAGTCTGGGGTTTGTCTTCTTCCCTTGTGGTGTCATGATGACGTTCACAGGAAGATTCTCAAGACACCTTTTGGTCACCCAGATCTTCTTCATAGGTGGCCCATTCCTCATGATTAGTACCAATATACCTGGCAAACACTTCACCCTTCTGATTCTTAAACAATTTATAGTTTGCATCAAAGGATTCATCAATGACAATCGGGTTAGCAAAAGTGAAGCCAGATAAGGTGGATGGGTCTACTGAAGGTCCCTTTGTAGCAACCCATGTGGTTTTGGGGTGCCGCCAAAGCTTCCAAAGAAGAACCATCAACATTCATTTTCCTCTCGAACCCAACACCCTCTTTCCCTAGGGTTTCGGTTCAGAATACGCTTTTGAGGACATCACATAGTGTTTGACGCCCTTTGGGACTTTTGTACATCCCAGTCTCAAGCAATGTCTTCATCTGGCATTTTCATCAGCAATAGTAGTGGTATCCTCAGCAGAGGGGTTAGTTACCACATCAGCAGTTGAAGATATTGCAACAGTAGCAGTAGTGGAAAATTCAGCAACAGAAGTAGCATTATCATGCTCAAGGCATTTTAGACATGGTGGTTCAAATCCTTCCTGAGCGGGACTGATCTGTTGAGCGCAAAGTGACTCGTTCTCTTTTTGAAGATCTTCACGAGCCGCTCTCAATTTCTCAAGTTCTTGCTTCCTTTGAAGATAATCGTAGGAAAGCTTTTCATGAGTTGTTGAGAGCGTTTCATGACGACTTTCAAGTTCCTCGTACTTAACATGAAGATTTTTGATGTCTTCAATTAAGGACCGAGATCCGGTCATTTCCGCGTCCAATAGGTCATCGCTTTTGTCTAACAATTTTTGAATATGTTCCATAGCTTTACATTGTTCAGTTGCAATTTTAGCAAGTGCTTTGTAGCTGGGTTTAGATTCACAGTTAGAGTCATCTTCACTTGATGTTTGAAAGTAAGCATCGCATGAGTTTACCTTGGCACCACGTGCCATGAAGCAGTAGGTGGGAGTAGAGTCGTCCTTGTCATTAGCATCAGCGTTGGTGATGGAGCCATTGTCTTGATGTTGAAGATGGACTTGGCAACATAGGCTTGTAGCTAGAGCCAGACTTGCAACGCCAGTAGTCGGACTCCTCGGACTCCACCTCCGCCTCCTCGTAAGGCACTCCTCTCTGAATCCATTTTCTTTCCAACAAAAGCACGAGCCTTGCCAGATGAGCTCTTCTTGTGTGATGAAGACTTGGAAGAATACTTTTAGGATTTCTTTTTCTTCTTGTCATCAGAATCATATTCCTTGCTCTTCTTCTTCTTCTTCTTCTTCTTCTTCTTCTTCTTCTTCTTCTTCTTCTTCTTCTTCTTCTTCTTCTTCTTCTTCTTCTTCTTCTTCTTCTTCTTCTTCTTCTTCTTCTTCTTCTTCTTGTTCTCATTGTCCCACTGAGGACACTCAGAGATATAGTGACCAGGTTTCTTGCACTTATGGCATGTTCTCTTCTTGTGGTCATGAGTAGAAGCTTCATCATTTCTCGAGCTGGATCTTGAACACTTTCTGAAGCCTTTCTTCTTGGTGAATTTCTGGAACTTCTTCACTAGCATAGCAAGCTCTTTTCCAATGTCTTCAGGATCCCCAGAACTGCAGTCAGATTCTTCTTCAGACGAGGAAACAACCTTTGCGTTCAAAGAGCGAGTACGTCCATAGCTAGGACCATAGATATCTCTTTTCTCAGATAACTGGAACTCATGTGTTTTGAGCCTCTCAAGTATGTCAGACGGATCGAGAGTCTTGAAGTCAGGGCGTTCTTGGAGCATCAAGGCTAGGGTGTCAAACGAGCTGTCAAGTGATCTCAGGAGTGTCTTGACGATTTCATGCTTGGTGATCTCAGTGGCGCCAAGTGTATGAAGCTCATTTGTGATATCAGTGAGGCGATCAACGTGAGCTGGACATTCTCATTGTCGTTTCTCTTGAAGCGGTTGAAGAGGTTGCGAAGAACACTGATCCTTTGGTCTCTCTGGGTTGAGACGCCTTCGTTGACCTTGGAGAGCCAGTCCCAGACTAGCTTCGCAGTTTCCAGAGCACTTACACGGCCATACTGTCCTTTGGTCAGATGACCACAGATGATGTTCTTGGTAGTTGAATCCAGTTGAATGAACCTCTTCACATCAGCAGGAGTGATACCTTCACCGGCCTTGGGAACGCCGTTCTTGATGACATACCAGAGGTCGAAATCAATGGCTTCAAGATGCATACGCATCTTACTCTTCCAGTAGGGGTAATCAGTGCCATCGAAGACAGGGCACGTAGCGGAGACTTTGATTATCCCTGCAGTTGACATAGCTAAAACTCCAGGTGGTTAAACCGAATCACACAGAACAAGGGAGCACCTTGCTCTGATACCATTTGAAAGTGCTAGTTATCGACTAGAGGGGGGTGAATAGGCGATTTTTATGAAAGTCTTCAGAACACGAGAGCTTTTAAGACCAACACAACAATTGAACCTTTTGATATGCAGCGGAAGGTAGACTACACTAGACAAGCCATAGTCAAGTAAGCAATGAAGTGACAACACGAAGACTATTGGCAGCTAGGCAGTATGGATCAGAATGGAAGATGGTATGAAGCCAAACAACAATAGTTAACACACAGTGAAGTCAATCAGATAAGGCAGGCAGGCAATGACTTCAGGAAGACAAACTGTAATTAAAGAGAGGGAGAAGATAAAACCAGTTGCTTGGTGAGGACAGGGATTTGTTGGACCAGTTCCAGTTGCTGTGACAACTGTATGTCTGGCTAGGGAGGCTGAGATTCAACTCAGAAGACCGCATCTTCACCTTATTCCCCTTGAGCTAAGGACACTTAGTCCCTGCCCAATCACTCTGGAAAGTCTTCAAGGTAGACTTCCGAACCTTCACATACTTTGTTCACCGGCAATCCACAATGACTCTTGGATGCTCAGAGCGACGCCCTAACCGGTGGAGGATTCACAGTCCTCAAGTGTAACAAGTCTTCAGTCACGCAGACGTAAAGACTTGATGATGCCTAACACGTTTTGGCTCTGGTGTTTGGGCTTTGTCCTCGCAAGGATATTTCTCTCAAATGCTTCGAGGTGGGTTGCTCTCAAGCGGCAAAAGCCGTGCACTAACTCTGTGCGGCCGCCAATTTATGGTGTAGGGGTGGGCTATTTATAGCCAGGGCCTTAACCCGACCTGATTTGTCCGAAATGACCCTGGGTCACTAAGGAACGACACATGTCCAACGGCCAGATTTCAAACACATGCGGCAGCTTGACTTGGGCTACAAGTAAAGCTGACTCATCCAGCTCTGGATAAGATTTGCTCTCATTGTCTTTGCTCGAAGACATAGGATTTGGTTGAGCATCACTTGACCACTCGACTTTGTTCACTTGGACCCCACTTAATAAAGACGGGTGGTTCCTATGACTCAACAAAGAAGAAAAGGAAACTATGAAACATCTATGTCTTCGCACTCCATACTCTTCACGTGAATGTCTTCTCGAGTCATAATCTTCGTTGTGATTATCTTCATATACCACCATTATCTTCAATGTCTTCACACATTTTTAGGGTCATCTCCGGTAGGTAAACCGAATCAATGAGGGACTACTACCTGTGTTATCCTGCAATTCTCACAAACACATTAGTCCCTCAACCAGGTTTGTCGTCAATACTCCAAAACCAACTAGGGGTGGCACTAGATGCACTTACACTGGGGCTCCGGATATTCACCAGTTTTAGCCGATTACCGTGATAAATGTCATCTTCCGCATCCTCGCGAAGGGTTACGCCATTAGGGTGGCCCCCATTGCCGACAGGATCACTCACCCTGATGAGTCGACATTTATTCAGGGCCGGTATATCCTTGACGGAGTTCTGGTTTTCCACGAAGCACTCCATGAGGTCCACTCCAAACACCTCAAGGCAGTCTTCCTGAAACTGGATTTCCACAAGGCGTATGACACAGTCAATTGGCCCTTTGGGAATGCTTGCTGCGGAAGGGCTTCGACGATAGGTGGGTCTCCCGAGTGATGCAAATGGTATCCTCGGGCCGAACCGCGGTGAACATTAATGGCGAGGTTGGCCCATTCTTCCCCACATTCTGTGGGGTGCGCCAGGACGACCCCTTCTCACCGTTCCTCTTCAACATGGTTGTCGATGCTCTGGCAACCATCTTAGATAAAGCCAAGGCTCCTGGCCACATTAAGGGCATAGTCTCGCATCTAGTTTGGGGGAACGGGATCTCCCTCCTCCAATATGCAGATGACACCATGATCATGGTGGAAGGCTCGACGACTGACATCATGAACTTGAACTTCCTCCTGCTGTGCTTCCAACAGATGTCTGGCCTCACGATCAACTTCGATAAGAGTGCGGTTATGATCTTGGGATACTCCCAAGATGAAAGACAGAGCATCACGGTTCGGCTCAATTGCCAGCCTGGGTGTTTCCCCACGACTTATCTAGGGATCCACATTAGTGACTCGAGACTCATGGTGCACGAGCCAGCCCCACGGTTGGGAAGCTTCAACACCGCATCGAGCCTTGGCAGGCCGATGGCTCTCGAAGGCGGCTCAGACAGTGCTTATTAACTTGTCCCTTGCCAGCCTGCTCTTGTTAATCATGAGCTTCTATAGCCTTCCGGAGACTCTACATCACGAGATTACCACAGTTAAGGGACACTTCTTCTGGGCCGGCAAGGGCTGGTCAGAGATCTGTAAACCGCGCGACCAGGGTGGGCTCGGGATCATGTCCGCCAAACGCATGAACATTGCCCTCCTAACATGATGGTTGCGGCAGATTGCCAACGGAGAGGGTGGCCTGTGGCTTCACATCATTCAGCAAAAATACCTCCGTGGCCAGCCCCTCGCTTCTGCCAGCGGTCTGGAGGTTCCTAGTTCTGGCAATCCATCATACAGTTCCTACCGATTGTTCGCATCGACACCTCGATCGCGGTTGGATCGGGCACCTCCACGATGTTCTGGTTCGATAGATGGGCTGGAGGCTTACCCCTTGCGGCTCGTTTTCCTGACCTATTCTCCGTGGTTGACCCACAGATCTCGGTCGCGACGACCCTTATTGACTTAAGGAAACTCGCGTTCCGGAGAGCTTTTGGCCCAGCCGAGAACGCGGAATGGCATGAGCTGCTGGAATGCACCGCACTGCACGAGCCTGATCTTGAGGTTGGAGAAGACCGTGCCAGGTGGCGTCTAGAGCCATCTAAGCAATTATCCACTAAATCTCTATACCAGGTATCGCTCCTTCGCTAGGTCATGAGGCCCTCACCACCATCTGGGAGATTCGGCTCCCCTTGAAGATTAGGATATTCTTGTGGCAGTGGATTCGCGGCCGCCTCCCATGCGGCGTGGAGGTCCTGAAGCACAACAGCCAAGGGGATGGGCGCTGCCCGCTTTGCGGGCCTGAAGAGGATTCGAACCATATCTTCTTCACCTACATGTCCGCACAGTTCCTATGGAGCTGTTTCCGTGAAATAGTGGGTGGAAGCTGGGACCACAACAACTTCCCCGCTCTTTTCGCGGAACTCCAGGCGTTAGCCCACCCAACTCGCCACATTAGGTGGCTAGTCATCGGGGTGCTAACCTGGACGTTGTGCACTGTTAGGAATAAGCTTGTGATTCAGCACATTCCTCTTTGACGTGCTACTGACGCTTTGTTCAAATGGTCTAATTACTTGCAGCTTTGGCGGCCGCTTAGCCGTCCTCGGGAGAGAGACGCCATCACCGACATCATCGCCCAGCTTCGCTCGATGGCTCTCCGGATGGCTCCACCGCTTCCCCCACCACCGCTGGAGCCGGATTAGATCTTCTACATCTCGCCACCACCATTATGTTTGTTGTGTGAGTCTTGCTGCGGTGTTGGGCTTGTTGTGTTGCGGTCTTGGGCTTCATGTACAGGTTCTTGGCGCTATCGAAGAAAGTGTTGCGCTCTCTGAAACTGAGCATACTGAACGAGCCCTGAGTTGTTGCAGCACTGGGAAGCCTTGGCAATCTTGGCTTTGGCTTCTGAACCTGAGGCCTCTGCTCCACGTGATAATCATATTGAGGGCCAGGAGCAGTGGGTGGAACCATGATAAGCCATCTGACAGTTACCAACTCACCATGATTGAACGCGTGTTCCATAGTAGTTTGTTGTTCAATTGCAATTTTAGCAAGTGTCTTGTAGCTAGGTTTGGATTCACATTCAGAGTCATCTTCACTGGATATTTGAAAGTAAGCATTGCGTGAGTTTACCTTGGCACCTCGTGCCATGAAGCAACAGGTAGGAGCAGAGTCGTCCTCATCATCGGCTTCAGCGTCAGCCACATGACCATTGTCTTCAGTGCTGAAGATGGACTTGGCGATGAATGTCGAAGCTAGAGCCACGCTTGCCACGTCTGAGTCAGACTACTCCTCAGACTCCACCTCCGCATCCTCAGAAGCATACTCCTCATCTGAATCCATCTCCTTGCCAACGAATGCACGAGCCTTACTAGACGAGCTCTTCTTGCGAGACGAAGACTTTGATGAAGACTTTGAAGAAGACCTTGAGGATTTCTTCTTCTTCTTGTCGTCAGAATCATATTCTTGGCTTCTTAGATTCCTTGTCCCATTTAGGGCACTCAGAGATGTAGTGGCCTGGCTTCTTGCATTTGTGGCATGTTCTCTTCTTGTGGTCACGAGTGGAAGCCTCATCATTTTTTGAGCTGGATCTTGAATACTTTCCGAAGCAATTCTTTTTGGAGAACTTCTGGAACTTCTTCACGAGCATAGCAAGCTCTTTCCAATGTCTTCGTGGATCCTCGTAACTGCGGTCAGATTCTTCTTGAGATGAGGAAACAACCTTTGCCTTCAAAGCACGGGTTCGGCCATAGTTGGGGCCATAGATGTCTCTCTTCTCAGATAGCTGGAACTCGTGAGTGTTTGAGTCTCTCAAGTATGTCAGACAGATCGAGATTTTTGAAGTCAGGGCAATCTTGTGTCATCAGGGCTATGGTGTCAAATGAGCTGTCAGTGATCTCAGAGGCTTCTTCACAATTTCGTGCTTGGTGATCTCAGTGGCGCTAAGAGCGCGAAGCTCATTTGTGATATCAGTGAGGCGATCAAATGTGAGCTAGACATTCTCATTGTCGTTTCTCTTAAAGCAGTTGAAGAGGTTGCGAAGAACATCAATCCTTGAATTTCTCTGAGTTGAGACGTCTTCGTTGACCTTGGAGAGCCAGTCCCAAACTAGCTTCACAGTTTCCAGTGCACTCACACGGCCATACTGTCCTTTGGTCAGATGACCACAGATGATGTTCTTGGCGGTCGAATCCAGTTGAATGAACCTCTTGACATCAGCAGCAGTGACACCTTCACTGACCCTGGGAACGCCTGTCTTGACGACATACCAGAGGTCGACGCCAATGGCTTCAAGATGCATGCTGAGGGAGTCCTGGATTAGGGGGGGTCCTCGGACGGCCGGACTATATACTTTAGTCGGACTGTTGGACTATGAAGATACAAGATTGAAGACTTCGTCCCGTGTTCGGATGGGACTCTCGTTGGGGTGGAAGGCAAGCTTGGCGATACGGATATGTAGATCTCCTCCCTTGTAACCGACTACATGTAACCCTAGCCCCCCTCGGTGTCTATAAAACCCGAGGGTTTAGTCCGTAGGACAGCAACAACAATCATACCATAAGCTAGCTTCTAGGGTTTAGCCTCTACGATCTCGTGGTAGATCAACTCTTGTAATACTCATATCATCAAGATCAATCAAGCGAGGAAGTAGGGTATTACCTCCATCGAGAGGGCCCGAACTCCGGTAAACATCGTGTCCCCCGCCTCCTGTTACCATCCGCCTTAGACGCACAGTTCGGGACCCCCTACCCGAGATCCGCCGGTTTTGACACCGACATTGGTGCTTTCATTGAGAGTTCCATTGTGCCATCACCGTAAGGCTTGATGGCTCGTCTCGTTGTCAGGGACAACATCACCTCTAGGGGAGCCCTGGCTGTAGGCCAAACTCTCCGACTAGGCGGCTTCGTCATGACCGCCCGTTCGACCGCTGCGCCGACGACGACTTCTCGGGTCATCGAAAACAACCACCACATCGGCTCGGAACTTACCGAGTGGATGAATCCAATGGAGCTCTCCTCTTTTAACGAGCTCTTGGATTGCATCACCGCTTTGGGAGTCGCTACGGACTATGATCGGATTGGGCTTAAACCCGACCAAAGGGAGATTAACTCTCCGCCGGTCACCCATCAGATAGCGGTGGTGGAGGAGCAATGCAGCGATTATTCCTCTATCTTGAGGACAAACTATGTCTGGATTCCCTAGCTCTCCGAGCCGGGTACCCGCTTCACGGAGGACATCGCCCAAACCCTGAACCTAGAATCAGGCAAATGGGCCGACCTCTTGGGCAACATCCGGAGCCCGAACTTCCAAGATCGGAAACTCCTCCGCCTTAGGTCTCAGATCGGGTCAGGGTTCGGACTTAAATACCCCCACCCACCCAGATATAAGCGATCTTTCCCACATTAGGCAAGAGCCCCAGGAGACAGTACATCACTATTGGGCCAGAGTCCTCCTTGTAATGAACAAGCTCAACGACTGTCGCGAGGAGGACGCAATTTCATTCTTTTGCTATAATTGCATGGACAAGGGAATCCTCATTGCCATAAGTCACCGTGACATAGCACACTTCGCTGACTTGCCGGCCATAGTACAGAAGTACTGTGCGATGAAAAGCGCCTGGAAAACCCAAACAAAATTCCGGCTCTGACAAAACCCCCAGTCCGAATTAAAAGGGTGCACTCTCATAAGTCGCCCGACTCAATTACAAAGAAGAAAAAGCCCACTAGAGGGCGTGGAACCGTATTGGAGGGATGGCTTAATGGGCCATGCAAAATTCACTGTACAGCAGATACCATACCAACACACAACCTTAGAGCATGTTGGGTACTCCGGCAGGTAGCCAAGAGCGGTGAGGATCTCCTCATTAAAAATACCACAGAGCACCATCCCGTGGATAACAACAATACAATATTAACGGTCTTCGAGACCTTCGCCTCAAATAATAGGCGTAAGCGAGCACTCCCCAGCCTTGCCGAAGTCTCCGCCACGTGGCAACAATAAATCCGTCGAGCGACACGGCTATCACCTTCAATGCCGCGATTAACCTAAATTCGAACAACCCGAGCACCAGCCGCCTTGGTCCTTGGTCCAATTGTGGACGGCTTTCGGCTTACTAAAGTGCTCATGGACGGCGGCAGTGGATTAAACCTCATCTATGAGGACTCTTCAAAAAATGGAAATAGACAGAAACCGCATTGAGCAAAAGCAAAGACGACCTTGGAGGAATCATCCCTAGTCGGGAGGCGCGATGCGCTGGGAAAATCACACTAGATGTGGTATTCGCACGCCGGGAGAATTATAGGTTCAAGAAATCACATTCCAAGTGGCCCTGCTCAAGAGCGGATACCACGCCCTTCTAGGCGGGAGGCATTCACGATCTTCCAAGCCATACCCCATTACGGGTACATGAAGCTCAAAATGCCTGGGCCCAATGGAATCATCACTATAGCTAGTGATCCGGACATAGCACTCCGCGCCGAAAACAAAACAACCGCACTCGCCCTCGAGGCACTATACGAAGCCCTCTTTTAACTGCGCTGCGCTCCACAGTGGACAGGGATGATGTGATACTCGACAAAAGATCCAAGTCCACCTCTTTTAAACCAGCGGATGAAATAGTCAAATTCCAAGTCCACCCAACGGACCCTACAAAAACAGCATCCATTGGGGCACAATTAAACCCCGTTGTAGACGCGACTACGGGAGTTCTGCGCGAGAATTGGGACATATTCGCCTGGCATCCTTCAGACATGCCAGGAATCCCACGCAGGCTGGCCAAGCATAGCCTTAACATTCTAAAGGGATTCAAGCCGGTCAAGCAGACTCTTCCGCGTTTCTCTGAACCTAAGCGACAAGCCATGGGAGAGGAGCTAGCCAAGTTACTGGAGGCCAGATTCATTAGAGAAATAAAGCATCCGTACTGGCTAGCAAACCTGGTGATGGTACCAAAGAAGGATAAATCCTGGCGCCTATGTGTCGATTTCAAGGACCTTAACAAGGCGTGCCCCAAGGATCCCTTCCCCCTCCCCCGCATCGATCAAATTATCGACGCTACTGCAGGACACGACTCATTGTGTTTCCTGGACGCATACTCCGGATACCATCAAATCAAGATGGCGGAGTCCGACCAAGCCGCAACGGCATTTATCACCCAATACGGCCCCTTCTGTTTTAACACCATGCCTTTTGGGCTTAAGAACGCCGGTAACGTATCAACGCATGATTGAGACATGCCCGGAAAAACAGATTGGCAAAACAGTGGAGGCATACGTAGACGGCGATGTGGTCGTTAAAACCCGAACCGCCGAATCCTTCATAGATGACTTGAGGCTCACGTTCGACAATCTGCGAACATACGACATCAAGCTCAATCCGGAAAAATGTGTTTTCGGCGTACCCGCCGGAAAGCTCCTAGGCTTCATCGTCTCCAGCAGAGGAATCGAAGCAAATCCAGCTAAAATCCAAGCTCTGTCACAGTTGGCTATCCCAACAGATCTCAAGCAAATTCAGAAACTAACTGGATGCGTGGCGGCCTTAAGCCGCTTTATCTCCCGACTAGGAGAAAAGGCACTACCCCTTTATCACCTTCTTCGGTGCACCGAACACTTCGAGTGGATGGATACAGCCACGGCCGGATTGGAAGAAATAAAAGCCATCCTGGCCACCAACCCAATCTTGGCCGCGCCAAATGCCGGCGAACCAATGCTGTTATATATAGCGGCGACTCACCAAGTTGTAAGCGCAGTGCTCGTCGTCGAACGAGAGATGGACGGAAATAAATTCCCACTTCAAAAGCCGGTATACTACGTATCCACGATCCTCACTCCACGCAAATCACGGTACCCACATTATCAAAAGATAGCATACGCGGTATTCATGGCATTCCGGAAACTACGACACTACTTTCAAGAGTGTTCAATTACGGTGGCCTCGGAAGTACCATCAACGACATAATAAACAACCGCGATTCCACGGGCCGGATTGCTAAATGGGCTATCGAGCTCCTCCCGTTCGACATAACATATAAACCACGGCGAGCCATTAAGTCGCAAGTATTGGCCGATTTTTTCGCCGAGTGGACAGAAGCCGAGCTCCCTAAAGAATACGGCGCGTACTCCAATTGGATCATGCACTTCGACGGCTCCAAAATGCTAGCTGGTCTGGGGGCTGGCGTCGTCCTGACGTCCCCCACCGGAGATACAGTCCAATACGTCCTCCAAATACTATACACAGACTCCAACAACGCAGCCGAATACGAGGCCCTGTTACATGGTCTCCGGATGGCAGTCTCCATGGGCATTCAACGCCTGGAGGTGCGTGGGGACTCAAACCTCGCAATATCTCAAATAAATGGAGACTTCAACTCTAAGGATCCAAAAATGGCGGCTTATCGCAACGCCGTCCTCAAAATGTCAGCTCGGTTCGAGGGGGTCGAATTCCACCATGTGGCTGGGGAAAATAATCAGGCGGCAGATATCCTCGCTCGCATCGGCGTTAAGCGCGACCCTGTCCCACCTAACATCTTCTTGGAAAGGCTGTTTAAGCCATCCGTGGTATGGGAAGGGGAAACCGGTAACAATAGTCCGGACCCGGCCACAACACCAGATACCGAACACTCTGACACAATTGGAGGCTCTGCCACCGAAATAACACCTTCAGCTCACGTGATAATGGCTGTCATCGCCTGCGGGCCAGAACCATTCCTGGCCTACCTAACTAGGCAAGAATTACCCGAAGACCAAAACGAGGCACGCTGCATAGTGCGGCGGTCTAAAGCCTACAAGGTCCACGAGGAGAGCTTTACAAGAAAAGCACTACCGGAGTCCTTCAAAGGTGCATCTCCGAAGAAGAAGGGCGGAAACTTTTGGCAGAAATTCATGCTGGACTCGGCGGCCACCACGCCGCAGCCCGGGCCCTTGTAAGCAAGGACTTCCGTACAGGTTTCTATTGGCCGACGGCCCGAGCAGATCTGCAGGATCTAGTTCAACGTATGCGTCGGTTGCCCGACTTTTTGCAAACCAAAGCCATATGCCGCCTACCGCTTCCAAGCAATCCCCATTACTTGGCCCTTTGTGGTCTGGGGGCTTGATATGGTCGGACCCCTCAAAGGGGGAAGCCATAAGAAAAAATACTTACTGGTCATGGTGGATAAATTCACCAAATGGATAGAAGCCAAACCTGTTAAAACGGCCGAATCCAGACCAGTGATAGACTTCATATCCGGGGTTGTACACCGTTATCGCGTCCCCCACAGCATCATCACCGACAACGGCTCGAACTTCACAGCCGGCGAGGTAAAACTTTGGTGCAGCAACATGGGCATCAAGCTCGATTATGCTTCTGTCTATCATCCACAAACTAACAGTCAAGTCAAGCAAGCAAATGGTCTTATCATGAGCGGCATTAAACCCAGATTAGTGCGGTCCTTAAAGGAATCAAACACGCACTGGGTAGAGGAGCTCGACTCCGTACTATGGGGGCTGCGGACCACGCCAAATCGCACTACCGGATACACACCGTTTTTTATGGTGTATGGCGCAGAGGCGGTACTACCCTGCGACATAATTCATGACTCACCTCGAAAAGCGTGTATGAAGAAAAAGAGGCCGAGCTTGATCGGCAGGACAGTTTGGACGCCCTGGAGGAGGAGCGTGACGTGGCAAAAGCCCGCTCCGCATTCTATCAGCAACAGGCTAGAAGGTACCAAAGCAGAGAAGTACGGGCCAAAACCTATAACGTTGGCGAACTCGTTCTACGCCTACCAAAGAAGAAAAGAACAAGCTCAAGCCCAAATGGGAAGGTCCCTTCATCATTGACCAAGTTCTGACCGGTGGAGCGCACCGTCTGCGGGATGCATCGGACAATCGACTCGAGCCAAACCCATGGAACGCATCCGGACTCCGAAGGTTCTACGCCTAGTGCTGGACTCTACGTTCGTCCCCTTACCTCCGTAAATTTTTTACATATCCATTATCTGTCTTTTATCTCTTTCTTTTTGCCTTTTCTTCAAGGCCTTAAAAGGCTCAATTGTGTCTCGACTACACAATCTTGACGCGCTAACCGCACTCATTATACTTGGGGGCTTCTTATACAGAAGCTTGATATTACTATTCTCCGGCCTCTATGCCCCATACATGTGTTATTCTTCCACATGTACCTTTTTTCACCATTATATGCATCGATATGACTTAAGTTTTGGCCAAGCTGGGTTGCCTGGCTCTTGTATTTATACCCTACGTTCCCGTTAGTTCGGCTAGGGCATAAGGGGAGCACCTCTGCGATTGTTACTGCCGGGTCAACCGGATGTGTACATCAGACTGGGTGAAGCCGAAAGCTAGTGTTCATAAGGGAATACTCGGTCCGTGAACAAAAGATGACTTTTATTTATTTTAATACATGCCCCCAGATGTTTATAGCCTGCGTCTCTTTTCGCAGTTCAGACATGCACATTAGGGCATGCGTACCCAGGGAAAGGAACCCTTAACGGAACTATTCTCCCTGGAAGATGTTTCTTACTATCCATGTAATATAACATAACTAGTTGGGTACTTGTCTGTTCAAGCACTTATGACCCCTACACCTGGTTTCCACGCCGCACCGGTTTTTACATAGCGGCGGGTATTCAGATACCTCGGGACTATCGGGTCCAGAGGTCGAAGCGAACAGGTCCGCCATGACAAATGATTTACAATCCGGCTAGGGACAATATATGTCACTTGAAGTATACTGATCACTTAGGCCGACTAAATTCTTCTTCTATACCATCCAACAGGCTGTCTAGCCTACAATCCTGTTGGGAATACTTTATGGCTAATTCTACTTGGTCATACACCAAACTGACGGGGATCTCCTTCCCATCGGGCCCCACAGGTCCGACCTCGGCCATGTGGTTTGGGTCAGCCTTGTATATCGTGTCTTCACCATGGCCCAGGCTTCCCTTGCACCTTGTCGGTAGGCTGATAGCTTCCATAATCGGAAGCGCCGCCGCGCTCCCTTGAGCTTCTCTATAAGCTCCCCCATGCCTCTTGGCGGGGAGGCGGATGGCCACAAGGCTTGGGCAATACCCTGCATCACTGCCGAACTTGTTCGATGCAGTTGTGAGAGCTACAGTAGAAGATCACCCGCAGACCAGGCATCTCCTCCATGGGATGACCCACAAGATACCTGCAGACATCACTTTGCCGAACTCTTTCAAAGGTTCGTTCAAGCACTTACTGAAAATGCCGCGTCGAAGCCACTTATTCTCCTTCACGGAGTCAGCAAGCTGGGCCCAAACATCCTTCAGTTCCATGCTTAGCTGGATATTGGAATCTTGGAGATTGTTTTTCTCCTGCCTAACCTTTGTAAGCACGCGCTGACCAGCCTTTAGCTGTCTTTGGGCATGCGGCTCGTTCCCTATCATGGCCTCCGGATTCACTCCGGAGTCATCTGCAGAATCTATTGTTAGATTTGCATGCATGCCACATACTATCTGGTACCTGTCATTCTCTGCATTAGAGACAAGTGTTACCAGAGGGGGCCTTCTTGGACTCCTTGGTAGCATAGCTGCGGCCCATAGCTGGGCTTTGCACTCTTCCAGCTCTTGAGACAATTTGGTATTCTTCTCTGTAAGAACCTGCACAAATAATGATCCTTAATCAGTTGTGTCAACTGTTTCAAGTCTCAGGGGCTACTGATATATATATAATCATCAGATTTTCTTACCCGTATATCCTTTACATACTGCTCCGTGGCTCTAGCAAGACCATTTTGAGCAGCATGGATGTACGCGTCTCCTGAGTTGAAGGCATCAAACGCCTCTTGGGAGAAACAAGCGTCACGGAGTACGGCCCGGCGACGCCTGTGATTCATGGCGCTCTCCACTTTGGAATTTGTAGCGGATAATCTATCCGCATCCTCTATAGGAGGAGCATCCGGCGTTCGCCCCGTGTTAGCTTCCGCCTCTATGTCCGGCCCTGGAGCTCGACTGGTGGAGGCGTGATCAGCAACCTCTCCGGATATAGTCCGGCGAGCATTTTTCCAACTAGGAAACGTGAACGTTATTATATTTTAAAAGACGACAACCATGGAGCAAGGTTCTGTATCATACCTCTGCGACGGCGTCTCAGTCCTGACCGCCTTCCTTTTTAGCCTACCCGGCTTCGGTGCCCCTTGTTGGTGAGTCACTGCGGGTTCGGCACGGCGTCCCGAGGGCCTTCCTCAGAAACACCATATGTGTAATGGCAGGTGAAGTGCGAAAAGGGGATCCTTCTCGGAAGTTGGGACTCCGGTTTTACTTACATGCGGTGCAGGGAGTAGCCCAGGATAGTCGGCTATGATGGCCACCATGGCATCATTGCAGCTCAATTGATAGGATGTCCTATCGATCAGCTCCACAAATATGTCCGGATCCTCTTCGAGTCCGGGATCGAGGGCCCGGTCGGGGTCCTCCGGTTGTGGAGGCGGGCTGTGGACCTCCCTTACAGCTTTTCGCAATTCCTGCCATGAAACGGCAAGGTAAGTACTTATGACGAAGAATTTGGGAAGGTTGGGAGTAAAAAGTGACATCTCACCCAGCTTGGAGGGTTGTACATGGAGAATCCATCCCGTGGCTTAATGCGGATGAACTCCTCTTCCTCTCCCTTGTACAAATCGGATAGAATTCTTGCTAGAGCAGCAATCGAAGTCCGGGTCCCTTACGCCCGCTGGGTGGCGTCATCTTCCCGTTAAAGTGCCACATGGGGTGTCGTCGATATTGAAGTGGTTGTACCCCCGTGATTATACATATTGACATAACTTCGATTATTGTCAGTCCCCGATTGAGCCAAAGATTTTTATCCGGCCCATCGGTAAAGGACTTCTCCATTATCTTCCTCACGAGGGCTCCGGGGCGCCCATTCTATGACGTGTCTTTAGGGGAGCGTTGTCGAACTCAGGGAGGCCCATCCAAATAGGGTCCGGAAGGGGGACGTCCTCCATATAAAACCACTCCGAAGGCCAGTCCTCGGATGTCTTCTTCGGAGTACCGAACAGGTATCCGGTCCCGGCGATGCGCCATATTTCGGCTCCGCCCACTTGATCTGATGACCCCTCCTATGTAATGGGTACGAGGCAGAATAGCCTCTTCCATAGCTCGAAATGAGCTTCACAGCCGTAAACAGCTCAATGAAGGGCTTACATAGCCAAAGAATGTGTAATATGGAGGCGGGAGTGAAATTATGCAGCTGGAGGCCATAGAACTCCAGGAGCCCGCGGAGGAACGGATGAATTGGAAATCCAAGCCCTCTTAATAAATAAGGGATGAGGCATACCCGCTCCCCCATGGATGGGCTGGGAAAGATCTCCGCTTGCTCCCCGCCGTTACAGGTGGCGAGCCCGGCTCGAACGGGGACCATGTACGCTGGAGGGAGAAACCCCTGGCTCTGTAGCTCTCCTAATTGGCTGTGGGGGACGGAACACTTCTTTCAATTGCCGGGCTTAGGGCTACGGGAGCGAGAGGAGGAGCTGCGACGATCGGCCATGTTGGAATGGATTTTTTCCGAGCGCGCTCTGATGGATACTCGCTGTGGGAGGTTGGTATGATCTGGATCTGAGAATCCTCGTCTCTTTAATAGACGATTTACTCACATGGCTAGGGTGGCAATTGTAAAAATGCCCCGACTACCGCATTCATTTCGTGGCGTGGAGGATATCCATTATTAGGCGCGGAAGCCAAGGAGTGCAACATTTATGGGAAGCCGGACACTACTCAAACAAATATTCAGAATTTGGAGAAGAATCCGCGTTGCAATGCCGAAGACAATCTGCGTGCCGGAATCATCGCCATTGAAGCCTAGTTCGGGGGCTACTGAGGGAGTCCTGGATTAGGGGGGTCCTCGGACGGCCGGACTATTGGACTATGAAGACACAAGATTGAAGACTTCGTCCCGTGTCTGGATGGGACTCTCCTTGGCATGGAAGGCAAGCTTGGCGATACGGATATGTAGATCTCCTCCCTTCTAACCGACTCTGTGAACCCTAGCCCCCTCTGGTGTCTATATAAACCGGAGGGTTTAGTCCGTAGGACAATGATACATCCATTTTGCATCATGCTTTTATATCGATATTTATCGCATTATGGGCTGTTATTTCACGTTATGTCACAATACTTATGGCTATTCTCTCTTATTTTACAAGGTTTACATAAAGAGGGAGAATGCCGGCAGCTGGAAGTGCAGAATTTGGAAAAGGAGCAAATATTGGAGACCTATTCGCCAAGAACTCCAAAAGTCCCAAACTCCACGGAATATCTTAAAATAAATAAAGAAAAATCGTCGCCAAAGATGAAGGCCAGGGGGCCCACACCCTGCTCACGAGGGTGGGGGGCGCGCCCCCTACCTCGTGGGCCCCCTGGTGGCTCTCCGACGCCCATCTTCTCCTATATGAAGTCTTTCGTCAAGAAAAAAACATTAAGCAACCTTTCGGGACAAGACTCCGCCGCCACGAGGCAGAACCTTGGTGGAACCAATCTAGGGCTCCGGCAGAGCTGTTCTGCCAGGGACACTTCCCTCCGGGAGGGGGAAATCATCACCATCGTCATCACCATCGTCATCACCAACGTTCCTCTCATCGGGAGAGGGCAATCTCCATCAACATCTTCACCAGCACCATCTCATCTCCAAACCCTAGTTCATCTCTTGTATCCAATTCTTGTCTCCAAGTCCGGGATTGGTGCTAGTAGGTTGCTAGTAGTGTTGATTACTCCTTGTAGTTGATTCTAGTTGGTTTATTTGGTGGAAGATCATATGTTCAGATCCTTTATGCATATTATTACTCCTCTGATTATGAACATGAATATGCTTTGTGAGCAAGGTAGTTACGCTTTGTTCACGAGGACAAGGGAGAAGTCTTGCTATTAGTAGTCATGTGAATTTGGTATTCGTCGATATTTTGATGAGATGTATGTTGTCTAGCCTCTAGTGGTGTTATGTGAACATCGACTACATAACACTTCACCATTATTTGGGCCAAGAGGAAGGCATTGGGAAGTAATAAGTAGATGATGGGTTGCTAGAGTGACAGAATCTTAAACCCTAGTTTATGTGTTGCTTCGTAAGGGCTGATTTGGATCCATATGTTTCGTGCTATGGTTAGGTTTACCTTAATACTTTTGTTGTAGTTGCGGATGCTTGCAATATAGGTTAATCATAAGTGGGATGCTTGTTCAAGTAAGAACAGCACCCAAGCAATCGTCCACCCACATATCAAATTATCAAAGTAATCGAACGCGAATCATATGAGCGTGATGAAAACTAGCTTGACGATATTCCCATGTGTCCTCGGAGCGCTTTTTCCTATTATAAGAGTTTGTCCAGGCTTGTCCTTTGCTACAAAAAAGGATTGGGCCACCTTTTGCTGCACTTTATTTACTCTTGTTACTTGTTGCTCGTTACAATTTATCTTATCACAAAACTATACTGTTACCACTTATTTCAGATTTCTGGCAGAGAATACCTTGCTGAAAACCGCTTATCATTTCCTTCTCGCTTCCTTGTTGGGTTCGACACTCTTACTTATCGAAAGGACTACGATAGATCCCCTATACTTGTGGGTCATCAAGACTCTTTTCTAGCGCCGTTGCCGGGGAGTATAGCGCCTTTGGTAGGTGGAATTTGGTAAGGAAAAATTTATATAGTGTGCTGAATTTTACTGTCACTTGTTACTATGGAAAGAAATTCTCTGAGGGGCTTGTTCGGGGTATCTTCGCCCTGTCCAGTAGATCAAAGAGTTGCTCCTCAACCTACTGAACCTATTGAAAATGAAACTCCTTTTGAATTTCCTTCGGGTATGATGGAAAAACCGCTAGCTAATACTTTACGGGGAGATGGAACAAAAGCATCCTGATGAACATCTACTCTATGTGGATGAAGTTTGTGGACTATTTAAGCTTGCAGGTATACCCGATGATGTTGTTAAGAAGAAGTTCTTCCCTTTATCTTTAAAGGGAGACGCATTGACATGGTATAGGCTATGTGATGATACGAGATCATGGAACTATAAAAGATTGAAATTGGAATTTCATCAAAAGTATTACCCTATGCATCTTGTTCACCGTGATCGCAATTATATATATAATTTTTGGCCTCGCAAAGGAGAAAGCATCGCTCAAGCTTGGGGGAGGCTTAAATCAATGTTATATTCATGCCCCAATCATGAGCTCCCAAGAGAAATAATTATTCAAAGTTTTTATGCTCGGCTTTCTGATAAAAATCGCACCATGTGAGGGAGTCCTGGATTAAGGGGTATCCGGACAGCCGGACTGTGTACAACGTCCGGACTATTGAAGCGTGAAGATACAAGACTCAAGACTTCGGCCCGTGTCCGGATGGGACTTTCCTTGGCGCGGAAGGCAAGCTTGGCGATCCTGATATTATGTCTCCTTCCTTGTAACCGACTCCATGTAAACCCTAGCCCTCTCCGGTGCCTATATAAACCGGAGAGGTTGGTCCTTAGAAGGCCGATCACAATTACAAACATACCATCATAGGCTAGCTCCTAGGGTTTAGCTTCTACGATCTCGTGGTAGATCTACTCTTGTACTACCCATATCATCAATATTAATAAAACAGGAAGTAGGGTTTTACCTCCATCGAGAGGGCCCGAACCTGGGTAAACATCTGTGTCCCTGTTTCCGTTACCATCAGCCTTGACGCACAGATCGGGACCCCCTACCCGAGATCCGCCGGTTTTGACACCGACATTGGTGCTTTCATTGAGAGTTCCTCTGTGACGTTGCCACAAGGCTCGATGGCTCGTCTCATTGTCAAGGACAACATTACCTCAGAGGGGGCTCTAGCACAGAGGCGAGGCCTTCCGGCTTCGGCGGCTTTATCATGGCCGCCCCATCGGCGATGACACCGACAATGACTTCTCGGGTCATCAATCATAACCTTCGCGTCAGTTCGGAACTTGCCGAACAGATGGATCCAATGGAGCTCTCCTCCCTTAACGAACTCTTGGATCGCATCGCCGCTCTGGGAGTCGCTATAGACTACGAGCGGGTTGGGCTTAAACCCGACCAAAGGGACATCAGGTCCCCGCCGGCCACCCATGAGATAGCGATAGTGGAGGAACCACACGCGGATTGCCCCTCAAATTTGAGGACAGGATATGTTCGGATCACCGAACTCCTTGAGCCAAAGACCTGCTCAATCTAAAACCTGACCTGTGTCCCGGACTTAGAATCGGGCATTGGGCCAAGAAATTGGGCACTCCGGATTCTCGAGCTGTTGAGCTCGGGACCGCTGCGCCTGGCCTTAGGTGTTAGATCGGATCAAAATCGGACTCTAAAGCTGGACCTAAACTGTCTCTCCGCATCGTGCAAGAGCCCGAGGAAACCGTACATCGCCATCGGGCCAGATTCCTCCTTGCGCTTAACAAGGTTAGGGAGTATCGCGCGAAGAGAACGTGGTCTCACTTTTCTAAAAAACTGCACAGACGAAGGACTCCTCAATGCTATAAGCCGCCGCGACATAGTACGCCATGGACTTGGCAACCATAGTACGGAAGTACTATGCGATGGAGAGCGCTTGGAAGACCCAAATAGAATTTTGGGATAAATCGCTCTCACCAAAACCTTTGTCCGAAGAACTAAACGGATTTAACTCGTTAGTCGTCCAACCAACCCCAAGAAACCAAAGCCCACCCTGTATGGGATCCAGATTGGAAGAATGGCTCGACGGCCATGTAAGCTCCACAGTACTCGGATACAACACCTGCTCATAGCCTTAAAGCATGTTGGATACTCGGCGTGTGGCAAAAAGTGGCGAGGATCTTCTTGTGGGCCATAAAGCGGAACTACATCCTGCCAAATGTAACACGATACGGTATTAACAGTCTTGAGACTTTCGCCTCGAACAATAGGCGCAAGCGAAGCTCGTGGCCGAAGCTCCGCTGAAATTTACCATGTGGCAAAAATAAACCCTTGGAGCGACACTCGCTATAACTTTTAATGCCAGTGATGAACCTCGATTACGGGCTGTCCAGGGCACCGGCCCGCTCTGGTCCTTAGTCCGATCGTAGAGATGGCTTTCGGCTCACTAAAGTACTCATGGACGGCGAAGCTGATTAAATCTGATTTGTGAAGAAACACTCAGCAAGATGGAGATTGATAAAAGCCACATTGAACAAAGCGGCACCACCTTCGGGAATTATCCCCACTCGGAAGCGCAAAAGTGGAAAAATCACACTCGATGTGGTATTCGACACCTGGAGAATTATAGGTCCGAGGAAATCACATTCGGTGGCTCCTTTTAGCAGCGGATACCACACCCTTCTAGGGCGGGACGCGTTTACAAGCTTTCAAGTTGTACCCCATTATGGGTACATGAAGCTTAAAATGCCCGGACCCAATGGAATCATCACTCTAGCTAGTGATCCGGACGTTGCACTTCGCGTCGAAAATAAAACCGCAGCTCTAGCCTTGGAAGCATTATCTCGAAGCCCTAGCGTACCGAAGAGTTAACAACCTGCGGGCCACCGTGGACAGGGACGACGTGATACTAGACAAGCGACCCAAGTCCACCTCATTCAAACCTGCAGACGAGATAGTCAAATTCCAGGTCCATCCAACGGACCCCACGAAGACAGCTTCCATCGGGACACAGCTGAGAGGGTGTTTGTTTCCAAGGACTTATTGGCTTAGGGACTTAAAAAAGTCCCTATAAGTCCCATCTAAACTAAACAGGAGGGACTTATAGGGACTTAAAGTAGGCATTTGGGACTTATGAAATAAGACTCTCAAGGAGGGACTTATAGGGACTTATAGTTGTAATATGGTCTTATAGGGACTTATAAGTCCCAGGAACCAAACAGGTAGGGACTTTTTAGGGACTTGGGACTTATAAGTTGGGACTAAAAAAAGTCCTAGGACTTATGAACCAAACCGGGCCTGAGCCCCGCGATTGACGCTGCACTACGAGATTTCTTACACGAGAATTGGGACATTTTCGCTTTGGCACCCATCCTCGACATGCGGGCATCCCACGCAGACTGGCCGAACACAGCCTCAATATTCTAAAAGGATATAAACCAGTCAAGCAGACACTAAGGCGATTCTAAGAGCCCAAATGATAGGTAATGGGGGAAGAGTTAGCCAAGCTACTCGAGGCCGGATTCATCAGAGATATCAAACATCCGGATTGGCTGGCAAACTTGGTAATGGTACCAAAGAAGGACAAATCCTGGCGCCTATGGGTCGACTTCAAAGACCTCAACAAGGCTTGCCCCAAGGATCCCTTTCTCTCCCTCGCATCGATCAAATCATCGATGCCACAGCTGAACCACGACTTCATTTGTGTTTTCTCGGCATACTCCGGATACCATCAAATAAAGATGGCAGATTCTGACCAAGCTGCAACAGCTTTTATAACGCCATATGGCCCTTTTTGCTTCAACACTATGCCCTTCCGGGCTCCAAGAATGCCGGCGCAACCTATCAGCGTGATGATTCAAACATGCTGGAAAACAAATCGGCAAAAGCAATTGGAAGCATATGTGGACACGTCGAAACCCTGATAGATAACTTGAGGCTCACATTCGATAACCTCCGGACATACGACATTAAGTTGAATCCGGAAAAATGCATCTTCGGCGTCCCATCGGGGAAACTGCTGGGCTTCATTGTTTCCAATAGAGGAATTGAAGCGAACCCGCAAAAATCCGAGCCTGTCTCGATTGGCTATACCAACAGACCTCAAGCACATCGAAGCTAGCCGGATGCGTGGCCACTTTGAGCCGCTTTATCTCCGGGCTAGGAGAAAAGGCATTGCCTCTTTACCGCCTCTGCGGCGCCGAACACTTCATATGGATGCAGATGCAGCCGCGGCGGACTCGATGAAATAAAGACCTTACTGGCGCCAGTAATCCAGTCCTAATAAGGTCGTAACACCGGCGAGCCTATGCTATTATACATAGCGGCAACACACCAAGTTCTAAGCGCAAAGATTGCCGTCGAACGAGAGGTTGGCGGATACAAATTCCGCCCAAAAGCCGGTTTATTATGTATCCACAGTCCTCACCCCATGCAAATCCCGACACCCACACTATCAAAAATAGCATACGCGGTCTTCATGGCATCCCGGAAGCTGCGACACTACTTTCAAGAGTGTTCGATCACAGTAGCCTCCGAAGTACCACTCAATGACATAATAAACAACCGCGACGCCATGGGACGGATTGCTGAATGGGCCATTGAGCTCCTTCCGTTCGACATAACGCATTACCAAGCCACAGCGGCCATCAAGTCGCAAGTACTTGGCTGACTTTGTCGCCGAATGGATGGAAGCGAACTCCCTTAAAGAGTACTGGCGCATACTCCAACTGGATCATGCGCTTTGACGGCTCTAAAATGCTGGCCGGATTGGGAGCAGGTGTAGTCCTGACATCCCCCACCGGAGACACGGTCCAGTATGTCCTCCAGATATTATATACAGACTCCAACAATGCAACCGAATATGAGGCTCTATTGCATGGTCTTCGGATGGCAGTCTCTATGGGCATCCAACGCCTAGAAATGCGAGGGGATTCGAACCTCGCAATCTCACAAATAAACGGAGACTTCGATGCCAAGGATCCGAAAATGGCGGCTTACCGCAATGCCGTCCCAAAAATGTCGGCGCGGTTCGAGGGGCTCGAGTTCCACCATGTGGCTCGAGAAAATAATCAAGAGGCGGACGTCCTCGCCCGCATCGGCGCCAAACGCGACCCTGTCCCACCTAACATATTCCTGGAAAGGCTGTTAAAGCCATCCGTAGTATGGGAAGGGGAGCCCGGCAATACCAGCTCGGACCCGAATACACCCCCAGATATCGAACCATCAGACACAATCGGAGGCTCTGCCACCGAAATAACATCCTCGGCCCACGAAATCGTGGCTGTTATTGCCCCGTGGACGAGAGCCTTTCTTGGCCTACCTAAATAGGCAGGAGCTACCCGAAGACCAAAATTAAGCACGCTGCATATTCCAGCGTTCTAAAGCTTACAAAGTCCACGAAGGGGAACTCTATAAGAAAAGCGCGACTGGAGGTACATCTCCGAAGAGGAGGGGCGGCAACTCTTGGCTGAAATCCATGCCGGACTGGGCGGACACCACGTCGCGGCTTGAGCGCTAGTCAGCAAAGCCTTCCGTACAGGCTTCTATTGGCCGACGGCGGCGAAAGGCAGACGACAGACCTTGTCCAACATTGCGTCGGTTGCCAGCTCTTCGCCAATCAGAGTCATATGCCCCTACCGCTCTCCAAACAATCCCCATAACTTGGGCTGCTCGCTGATGCAGGGGGCTGGATATGGTTGGACCCTTAAAGGGAAGCCATAAGAAAAAATACTTATTGGTCATGGTGGATAAGTTCACCAAATGGATAGAAGCCAAGCCAGTTAAAACGGCCAAATCCGGACCAGTAATCGACTTCATATCCGGGGTCGTACACCGATACGATGTCCCCCATAGCATCATCACTGGTAATGGCTCAAATTTCATAGCCGATGAAGTGAAAACTTGGTGCGGAAAAATGGGCATTAAGCTCGACTATGCTTCCGTCTACCACCCCAAACAAGCGGCCGGTCGAGCGGGCAAACGGTCTCATCATGATCGGCATCAAACCCGGACTAGTGCGGTCTTTCACGTAATCGGATACGCCTTTGGGTGGAGGAGCTCGACTCCGTACTCTGGGGAGGCTGCGGACCACACCGAATCGCACCACCGGCTATACACCATTTTTATGGTGTACGGTGCGAAGCGATACTACCGCGACATAATACATGATTCGCCGCAGCGTCACGCATGTACAAAGAGAAGGAAGCCGAGTTAGATCGGCAGGATAACTTGGATGCCACGGAGGAGGAGCGCGATGTCGCAAAAAGCCCGTTCTGCATTCTATCGAAGCAGGCTCGACGATATCAAAGCAGAGAAGTGCGGGCCAAAACTTACAATATTGGCGAGCTCGTTCTACGCCTACCGGAGAAGAAGAAGGACAAGCTTAAACCCAAGTGGGAAGGCCCCTTCGTCATCGACAAAGTTCTCACCGGAGGAGCGTACCCCTTATGTAATGCATTGGACAACAGACTCGAGCCGAACCCATGGAACACGGCCAGACTCCGGAGATTCTACGCGTAACGCCGAACTCAGCGTTCGTCTCCCTACTCCCCTCTTTTACATATGCTCCACCCCTTTTCCCTTTCTCGACCTTTTTCTTACACAAAGTATTCAATACAGTGCGGATTGCCGGATCACTCTGGCCACACTAAGCGTACCTGGGGGCTTCCTATACGGAATCTAAAAGTAATTACTCACATGGCTTTCTGCCCATCACATATGCATTCTTTTTCCATATGTTCCTTTTCTTCACCATTATATGCATCGATCTGACTTAAGATGTTGCCAAGCTGGGTTGTCTGGCTCTTGTGTTTATGCCCTACGTTCCCGTTAATTCGGCTAGGGCATAAGGGGAGCACCTCTGCGATTGTTACTGCCGGTTCAGCCGGATGTGTACCTCAGACTGGGTGAAGCCGAAAGCTAGCTTCCTTAAGAGAATTCGGTCGGTGAACAAAAGATGTGTTCGTTTATTACAACGTAAATACCCAGAAGTCTTGTATCCCGCGCCATCATTCGCAGTCCGGGCATGCGCATCGTCGCATGCGTACCCAGGGAAAGGAACCCCTAACGGAACTATTCTCCACGGAAGATGTTTCTTACTATCCATGTAATATAACATAACTAGTTGGGTACTTATGCATTCAAGCACTTATGACCCCTACGCCTTGTTTCCATGCATACCCCGGTTTTGTATAACTGAGTGGGTATTCGGACACACCCCGACTATAGGATCCGGGGGCTGAAGAGAAAAGGTCCGCCATGACAAATGATTTTAATCTGGCTAGGGGCTACTCATGCCCATTAAATTAGAAAGTCACTTGGACTGACTATATTCCTCCTCTATACCATCCAACAGGCTATCTAGCTTGCAATCCTGCTGAGAATACTTAGCGGCTCACGCTACCTGTTCATACACCAGACTCACGGGAATTTCTTGCCCATCGGGCCCCGCCGGTCCTACTTCAGCCATATGGTTCGGGTCCGGCTTGGTGTAGCGAGTCTTCACCTAGCCTGAGCTTCTCTTGCGCCTTGCCGGGCAAGCGGACACCTTCCAGAGTCGGAAGCGCCGCCGTGCTCCTTGAAGCATATTCACAAGCTCCGCCATACCATTCGGCAGCAAGCTTGATGGCCAGAAAGCCTGAGCAATGCCCTGCATTACTTGCCGAGCTCGCTCGTGCAGTTGTGAAAGGTCTTGCAGTAAATCACTTGCAGATGCGGGCATCTCCTCCTCATGGCGACCCGTTAACATTCCTGCAAGCAAAATTCTTTCAATATACTTTCTCGCCGAAATATACTACAGTTCGTCTAGGCACTTACCATAAATTCCGCGTCGAAGCCTCTTGTTCCCCTTCACGGAGTCCGCCAGCTGAGCGCGGAGATCTTTTAACTCCACGTCCAGCTGGACTTTGGCATCTTGAAGATCGTTCTTCTCCTGCCTAACTCGCGTAAGAATGCGCTCGCCAGCCTCCAGCTGCTTTTTGAGATGCGATGCGTCCTCTCTTACACCCTCCGGATTCACCCCGGGATTGTTTGCAGAATTTTCTGTTAGACTTGTCACATCAGCCATTTACTAACTGGTGCATCTTCGTGCAATTGTGACAATTGTTACCAGATGAGGGCTTTCGGGGTTCCTCTAATTTGGCAACTGCGGCCCTCAGTTCGGCCTTGCATCCCTCCAGCTCCCGAGACAATTGCTCGTTCTTCTCTACAAGGACCTGTGCATAGGTTGATCCTTAAAACTGTGTTCCCAACCGTTCCAAGTCTCAGGGGCTACTGCTATACATACTTATCAAAATTGCTTACCTGTATGTCTTTGGTATACTAGTTTGTCGCTTGGGCAAGCCCGCCCCGAGCAGCTCGGACGTATGCGTCCGCCGAATTGAAGGCATTAAAAGCCTCTTCAGAAAAGATGTTGTTCCGGAGCACGGCCCTCCGGCGCCGGTGATTCATGGCGCTCTCCACTTCGGAGTTCGTGGCCGAACACATATCCGTATCCTCGGTCGGGGAACTATGCGGTGTTGGCCCTGTGTCCGCCTCCGCCCCCGAAGCCGGTTCTGGAACCCGGCTGGTGGAGGCGTGATTGGTGGGGTCTCCGGATATAGTCCGGTTATTCCTCTTCCTGCCAAACACGAAGGGCGCCACACATTTCAAATTCTATAATTACAGGACAGATTACTACTTTACCTCTGTAGCGGTGTGTCAACCCTCACCGCCTTCCTTTTGAGCCTGCCCGATCCGGACGCCCGTTGTTGACGAGTCCCTAGGGGCTGAGCCCCTCGCTCCGGCCGTCGTTTCTGCAAATAGAACGACGCCTCATGGGTAAATTATAATACCTGGGAGGAGTCCTCTTCGAGGGATAGGGTTTTTTACTTCGGCTTCCATGCGACGCAGGGAGCAGTCCACGGTAGTCGGCCGTAATGGCCACTAGGGCGCCATCCCAGCTCGCTTGATAGAATACCCCGTTGGCAAGCTCCACAGTGATATCCGGATCCACTTTAAGTCCCGGATCTAGGGCCCTTCCAGGGTCCTCTGGTTGCGGGGAGGGGCTGAAGATTCCTTCTACGACCCTCCTCAGTTCCTGCTCAGAAGCATTGATGCAAGTAATCTTAGCAGAAGAACGCTAGAGTAAGTGAAGCAGAAAAAATGGCAACTTACGCGCGCCGGGGGGTTGTACATGGAGAATCCGTCCCGCGTTTTGATGCGAAGGAATTCCTCCTCTTCCCCTTTGTACAAATCGGACAATATCCTTGCCAAAGCGGCAGCGGAGTCCGGACCCTTACGGCCGCAGCGGGTGGCGTCGTCTTCCCCGTTGAAATGCCACATGGGCTTCCCCCGATATTGGAGCGGTTGCACGCCTCGCCTTATGCATATCGCCATAACCTCAACTATCGTCAGTTCGGATTTGGCAAGTAACTTTATCCTGTTCATCAGGAGGAGTATTTCCTTGTGTCCTCTTCTTGAGGGCCCCTGGGTGCCAGCTTAAGCGTGCCCTCGTATGTTGCTGAACTTGGGGAGACCTGTCGGACTGGATCCGGAAGGGGAACGTCGTTTATATAGAACCACTCTGAAGGCCAGTTTTCTGGTGCCTTCTCAGGAGTGCCGGACAGGTATCCAGTCTCGGCAATGCGCCATACTTCGGCCCCGCCCACTTGACATAGGGACTCCCCCTGGGTGCGGGGGACGAGGCAGAACAGCTTCCTCCATAATCCGAAGTGTGGTTCGCAGCCTAAAAACAGCTCGCAAAGGGCAACATACCCCGCTATGTGCAGAATAGAGGCAGGGGTAAAATTGTGCAACTGGAGGCCGTAGAACTCTAGGAGCCCGCGAAGAAACGGGTGGATAGGAAATCTGACGCCCCTCAACAGATGCGGGATGAGGCATACACGCTCCTCTGGAGATGGATCAGGAGATCCCTCTGCTTGTTCCCCTCCGTCATAAGTGGCTATTCCAGCCGGGACGGGGACCATGAACGCCGGTGGGAGAAACCCTTAGGTTTGTAACTCTATCAAATGGCTATGAGGAATTGAGCACTCTCCCCAATCCCCCGACTTGGAACGAGAAGGGCGAGCAGAAGAGCTGCGACGACCGGCCATGCTGGAATGGCTTTTCGCGGAGCGCTCTGTTGAATGCTAGCCCTGGGAGGGAGTGTGAGGTTTCGATCTGAGAATCCCCATCCCTTCAAATAGACGGTTAGCCCGGAGGATCGAGGGTGGCAAATGGAAAAAATGCCTCGACTCCTCGCATTCGCTCGACACGTGGAGATGGTCATTACCGAAGCACTGAAGCTGAGGAGTACAACATTGATTGGAGGCCGGACACTATTCGTCATAACAGGTACTTTGGAGTATTCGGAGAAGGAACCAGCCTTGCAATGCCGAAGACGGTACTGCACGCCGGACTCATCGTCATTGAAGCCTGGTTCAGGGGCTACTGAGGGAGTCCTGGATTAGGGGGTATCCGGACAGCCGGACTATGTACAACGTCCGGACTATTGAAGCGTGAAGATACAAGACTCAAGACTTCGGCCCGTGTCCGGATGGGACTTTCCTTGGCGCGGAAGGCAAGCTTGGCGATCCGGATATTATGTTTCCTTCCTTGTAACCGACTCCATGTAAACCCTAGCCCTCTCTGGTGCCTATATAAACCGGAGAGGTTGGTCCTTAGAAGGCTGATCACAATTACAATCATACCATCATAGGCTAGCTCCTAGGGTTTAGCCTCTACGATCTCGTGGTAGATCTACTCTTGTACTACCCATATCATCAATATTAATCAAGTAGGAAGTAGGGTTTTACCTCCATCGAGAGGGCCCGAACCTGGGTAAACATCGGTGTCCCCTGTTTCCTGTTACCATCAGCCTTGACGCACAGATCGGGACCCCCTACCCGAGATCCGCCGGTTTTGACACCGACACCATGCTCGATACTTCTTGTGCTAGCTCTTTTATGATGAAGACTATTGAATTCAGATGGGATTTATTGGATAGAATTAAACGCAACTCTGAAGATTGGGACCTCGACGAAGGTAAGGAGTCAGGTATGACACCTAAGTTTGATTGTGTTAAATCTTTTATGGATAGCGATATTTTCCGTAAGTTTAGCACTAAATATGGACTTGAGTCTGAGATAGTAGCTTCTTTCTGTGAATCCTTTGCTACTTACGTTGATCTCCCCAAGGAGAAGTGGTTTAAATATCATCCTCCCATAGAAGTAAAAGTAGCCGCACCTATTAAAGTTGAAGAGAAGACTGTCACTTATAATGATCCTATTGTTCCTACCTCTTATGTTGAGAAACCACCTTTCCCTGTTAGAATAAAGGATCATGCTAAAGCTTCAACTGTGGTTCGTAAAAGCAATATTAGAACTTATACACCTCTGAGCAAGTCAAAGTAGAACCTAATATTGCTATTGTTAAAGATCTCTTGTCCGATAATATTGATGGGCATGTTATTCAATTATGCGGTGAATCAGCTAGAATTGCTAAACCTGGCGCTAAAGATAAACATATACCTGTGGTAGGCGTGCCTATTATTTCTGTTAAAATAGGAGATCATTGTTATCATGGCTTATGTGATATGGGTGCTAGTGCTAGTGTTATACCTATTACCTTGTATGAGAAATTAAGCATGAAATTGCACCACGAGATAGAAGAAATTGATGTTACAATTAAGCTTGCCAATAGAGATACTATTTCACCAATTGGGATTGTTAGAGATGTTGAAGTCTTGTGTGGGAAAACTAAATATCCTGCTGATTTTCTTGTTCTTGGTTCCCCACAAGATAGCTTTTGTCCCATTATATTTGGTAGACCTTTCTTGAACACTGTCAATGCTAGAATAGATTGCGAAAAGAATTTTGTTACTATTGGCTTGGATGATATGGTTCATGAGTTTAATTTCTCTAAATTCAGTAAACAACATCGTGAGGAAGAATTGCCAAGTAAGGATGAAATTATTGGTCTTGCTTCTATTGCCGTACCTCCTAGTGATCCTTTAAAACAATATTTGCTAGACCATGAAAATGATATGTTTATGAATGAGAGAAGGGAAATAGAAGAAGTATTCTTTAAACAGGAACCTATTCTGCAACACAATTTGCCTGTTGAAATCCTAGGGGATCCTCCTCCACCCAAGGGTGATCCCGTGTTTGAGCTTAAACCGTTGCCTGAAAATCTTAAATATGCTTATCTTGATGAAAAGAAAATATATCCTGTTATTATTAGTGCTAACCTTTCAGAGCATGAAGAAGAAAGATTATTGAAAACTACGAAGAAGCACCGTCTTTGCTATTGGATATACTCTTGATGATCTTAAGGGCATTAGTCCCACTCTATGTCAACATAAAATAAATTTTGAAGCGGATGCCAAACCAGTTCGTGATCCTCAACGACGTTTGAATCCTAAAATGAAAGAAGTGGTAAGAAAAGAAATACTCAAGCTTCTAGAGGCAGGTATAATTTATCCCGTTGCTGATAGTCAGTGGGTAAGTCCTGTCCATTGTGTCCCTAAGAAGGGAGGTATTACCATTGTCCCTAATGATAAAGATGAATTGATCCCGCAAAGAATTATCACAGGTTATAGGATGGTAATTGATTTCCGCAAATTAAATAAAGCTACTAAGAAAGATCATTACCCCTTACCTTTTATTGATCAAATGCTAGAAAGATTATGCAAACATACACATTATTGCTTTCTAGATGGTTATTCTGGTTTCTCTCAAATACCTGTGGTCGGCTAAAGATCAATCAAAGACTACTTTTACTTGCCCTTTTGGTACTTTTGCTTATAGACGTATGCCTTTTGGTTTATGTAATGCACCTGCTACCTTTCAAAGATGCATGATGGCTATATTCTCTGATGTTTGTGAAAAAATTTGTGAGGTTTTCATGGACGATTTTTCCGTCTATGGTTCCTCTTTTGATGATTGATTGAGCAATCTTGATCGAGTTTTGCAGAGATGTGAAGAAACTAATCTTCTCTTGAATTGGGAAAAGTGCCACTTTATGGTTAATGAAGGTATTGTCTTGGGGCACAAAGTTTACGAAAGAGGTATTGAAGTTGATAAAGCCAAGGTTGATGCTATTGAAAGGATGCCATGTCCCAAGGACATCAAAGGTATAAGAAGTTTCCTGGGTCACGCTGGTTTTATAGGAGGTTCATTAAGGACTTCTCAAAAATTTCTCGGCCTCTGACTAATTTATTACAAAAGATGTACCATTTGTCCTTGATGATGATTGTGTAGAAGCATTTGAAATACGTAAGAAAGCATTAGTCTCGCACTGTTGTTCAGCCACCGATTGAATTTACCCTTTGAAATTATGTGTGATGCTAGTGATTATCTTTGTAGGTGCTGTTCTAGGGCAAAGAGTTGATAAGAAATTAAATGTTATCCATTATGCTAGTAAGACTCTAGACAATGCTCAAAGAAATTATGCTACTACCGAAAAGGAACTTTTAGCGCTTGTATTTGCTTGTGATAAATTCAGACCCTATATTGTTGATTCTAAAGTAACTATTCACACCGATCATGCTGCTATTAAATATCTTATGGAAAAGAAAGATGCAAAACCTAGACTTATTAGATGGGTTCTCTTGCTGCAAGAATTTGATTTGCATATTGTTGATAGAAAAGGAGCCGAGAACCCCGTTGCATAACTTATCTAGGTTAGAGAATGTTCTTGATGACCCACTACCTATTGATGATAGCTTTCCGATGATCAATTAAATGTCATAAGCACTTCTTGTAGCACTCCATGGTATGTATGCTGATTATGCTAATTATATTGTTGCTAAATTTATACCACCTAGCTTCACATACCAACAAAAGAAAAAGTTTTCTATGATTTGAGACATTACTTCTGGGATGACCCACATCTTTATAAAGAAGGAGTAGATGGTGTTATTAGACGTTGTGTACCTGAGCATGAACAGGAACAGATCCTATGCAAGTGCCACTCCAAGGCTTATGGAGGACACCACGCTGGAGATAGAACTATACATAAGGTATTGCAATCCTGTTTTTATTGGCCTACTCTCTTCAAGGATGCCCCTAAGTTTGTTTTGTCTTGCGATGAATGTCAAAGAATTGGTAATATTAGAAGACGCCAAGAAATGCCTATGAATTATTCACTTGTTATTGAACCATTCGATGTTTGGGGCTTTGATTATATGGGACCTTTTCCTGCCTCTAATGGATATACACACATTTTGGTTGTTGTTGATTCCGTTACTAAGTGGGTAGAAGCTATTCCAATTAGTTGTGCTGATCATAACACTTCTATTATTATGCTTTAGGATGTTATTTTCTGATGTTTGGAGTCCATAGTTATTTAATGACTGATGGTGGTTCACATTTTATTCATGGTGCTTTCCGTAAAATGCTTGCTAAATATGACGTTAATCATAGAATTGCATCTCCTTATCACCCGCTAGTGGTCAAGTAGAATTGAGTAATAGAGAGCTCAAATTAATTTTGCAAAAGACTGTTAATAGGTCTAGAAAGAATTGGTCCAAGAAACTTGATGATGCATTATGGGCCTATAGAACTACATATAAGAATCCTATGGGTATGTCTCCGTATAAAATGGTTTATGGAAAAGCATGTCACTTACCTCTCGAACTAGAACATAAGGCATATTGGGCTATTAAAGAGCTCAACTATGATTTCAAACTTGCTTATGGTGAGAAGAGGTTATTTGATATTAGCTCACTTGATGAATGGAGAACCCAAGCTTATGAAAATGCTAAGTTGTTTAAAGAAAAATTAAAAGATGGCATGACAAAAGGATACAAAAGCGTGAGTTTAATGTAGGTGATTATGTATTGGTATACAACTCTCGTTTAAGATTTTTGCAGGAAAACTTCTCTCTAGATGGGAAGGTCCCCACGTTATCGAGGAGGTATATCGCCCGGTGCCATAAAAATCAACAACTTCAAGGCACAAGTCCGAAGGTGGTAAACGGTCAAAGGATCAAACATTATATCTCGTGTAATCCCATAAATATTGAAACCAATATTATTGAAACCATAACCTCGGAGGAATACATAAGGGACACTTTCTGCACCGTTTGAGACTCAAAAGGAATAGGTATGTGGTACGGTAAGGAAACCGACTCCAAAACAATTTCTAAGGCAATATTTCTCCGTTTTGGAATATTTAGAGAAATAGAAAAATAAGTAGGAGTCCGGGAAGGACACGAGGGCTCCACGAGGGTGGTGGGCGCGCCCCCCTACCTCGTGAGCACCTCGTGTGCCCTCCAGACTCCGTTTTCTTGCACGATACGTATTTTGGTCGGGGTAAATTCATTATATATTCTCCCGAAGGTTTTGACTCCCGCATCACACAAATATCCTCTGTTTTTGTTTCGAGCTGTTTTCTGTCAGGGTTGTCAAGGCCATGCATCATGTGGTCCCCCTCCTTTAACAATGGTGACAAAGATGCTTGGCTAATGAAGATAGAACTGAAGAGGGAAGAACTCATGGAGGTCAACAAGGATGAAGGGATCAAGAAGGCCACGGAAGACCAAGCTCCTGCAATGTAAGACACCTTTCAACTTAATCACAACTTTCTCACCCCAACTGAAATCGAAGCTTTCAAGATGATTGAGTTAGCTCAGATTCAAAACAAGTATCTCACAAGTGAAAATATTTTGTTGAAGGAGCATATCGTTGCACTCAAGGGCATTATCCAAGTTGGAGGACCTCTTACCGATGTGCGACTATCCATCACCTCCACCTTCTTCGCCAACAAAGGAGACATAATCACATGGGTATGGGCACTCCCCTTGGCAACTGCCAAGCTTGGGGGAGGTGCCCCGGTATCGTATCACAATCACAACTCCTATCTTTACCGTTTTTCATAGTTCGATCCTATTAGTAGTATCTTGATCTAGTAGAATAAGGTTTATGGCATGATCTAGTTTTGAGTTTTCCTTTATAATCTCTCTATGTAATCAAGTCCGTGAGCTATATATATAATAAATTTTAGTGTTGAGTCAAGGGCTTGATTATTTTGCCATGATCTTGGGTGAATAAAAGAAAAGAAAGAAGAAAAGAATAAAAGAAACAAAGAGTTCATATTGATCTTATTGAGAGTAATGACTTCACATAGAAAGAGTATGATGATTAAAAGTTGTTGGGAGTTGGCAAACATAGCTTTAGTCATCGTTGCAATTAATAGGAAGTAATAAGGAAAGAGAGGTTTTACATATAGATATATTATCATTGACATCTTTTATGATTGGGAGCACTCATTAAAATACAACATGCTAAAGAGTTGATGTTGGACAAGGAAGACAACGTGATGAGTTATGTTTTCTTATATCTGAGATAAAGTATGTTGTCATGGATCCTCTAACACGTTGAGCTTGCCTTTCCCCCTCATGTTAGCCGAATTCTCAGCACCAAGTAGAGATACTACTTGTGCTTCCAAAAACCCTTAAACCAGTTTTTCCATGAGAGTCCACCATATCTACCTATGGATTGAGTAAGATCCTTCAATTAAGTTGTCATCGGTGCAAAGCAATAAAAATTGCTCTAAACATGTATGATTGATTGGTGTGGGAGAAATAAGCTTTATACGATCTTGTGATGTGGAAGTAATAAAAGCGACGGACTGCATAATAAAGGTTCATATCACAAGGGGCAATATAAAGTGACGTTCTTTTGCATTGAGATTTTGTGCATCCAACCATAAAAGCGCATGGCAACCTCTGCTTCCCTTCTGCGAAGGGCCTATCTTTTATTATTATCCTCTACCTTATGCAAGAGTCACGGTGATCTTCACCTTTCCTTTTCATTTTATCCTTTGGCAAGCCCAAAGATGTTGGAAATAACATGATATATATATCTAATTGGATGTAGGGGAGCATGAATTATTATTGTTGACATTACCCTTGAGGTAAAAGGTTGTGGGGCAAAACTATAAGCCCCTATCTTTCTCTCAGGTCCGATTAAGACTCCGTAACCACAAGTATTGCGTGAGTGTTAGCAATTATGAAGGACTAAATGATAGTTGAGTATATGCATTTGCTTTTAAGCTCGACATAGACTCTTTCCGATGTTATGATAAATTGCAATTGCTTCAATGACTGAGGTTATAGTTTGTTGGTGCTCAATAAGGTTTCTGATTCATACTTTTGCATTGTGAAAAGATCATCACTTGGACATAAGTAATCACATGACAAATCTATATGTGTTGCTGTTATGAGAACAATCATGATGCCTTCATGTCCGTATTTTATTTTTATCGACGCCTCTACCTCTAAACATGAGGACATATTTATTGTTATCGGCTTTTCGCTTGAGGACAAGCGAGGTCTAAGCTTGGGGAGTTGATACGTCCCATTTTGCATCATGCTTTTATATCGATATTTATCGCATTATGGGCTGTTATTTCACGTTATGTCACAATACTTATGGCTATTCTCTCTTATTTTACAAGGTTTACATGAAGAGGGAGAATGCCGGTAGCTGGAATTCTGGGCTGGAAAAGGAGCAAATATTGGAGACCTATTCACAAGAACTCCAAAAGTCTTGAAACTCCACGGAATATCTTAAAATAAATAAAGAAAAATCGTCGCCAAAGATGAAGGCCAGGGGCCCACACCCTGCTCACGAGGGTGGGGGCGCCCCCCCCCTGGGGCGCGCCACCTACCTTGTGGGCCCCCTGGTGGCTCTCGACGACCATCTTCTCCTATATGAAGTCTTTCACAAGAAAAAAACATTAAGCAACCTTTCGACGAGACTCCGGCCACGAGGCGGAACCTTGGCGGAACCAATCTAGGGCTCAAGCGGAGGCATTCTGCCAGAGGACACTTCTCCGGAGGGGGAAATCATCACCAACGTCATCACCAACGCTCCTCTCATCGGGAGAGGGCAATCTCCAACAACATCTTGATGGCACCATCTCATCTCCAAACCCTAGTTCATCTCTTGTATCCAATTCTTGTCCCCAAGTCCGGGATTGGTGCTAGTAGGTTGCTAGTAGTGTTGATTACTCCTTGTAGTTGATGCTAGTTGGTTTTATTTGGTGGAAGATCATATGTTCAGATCCTTTATGCATATTATTACCCTCCGATTATGAACATGAATATGCTTTGTGAGTAGTTCACGCTTGTTCCTCGAGGACAAGGGAGAAGTCTTGCTATTAGTAGTCATCTGAATTTGGTATTCGCTTCGATATTTTGATGAGATGTATGTTGTCTAGCCTCTAGTGGTGTTATGTGAACGCCGACTACATAACACTTCACCATTATTTGGGCCTAGAGGAAGGCATTGGGAAGTAATAAGTAGATGATGGGTTGCTAGAGTGATGAAGCTTAAACCCCAGCTTTATGCGTTGTTTCAGAAGGGGCTGATTTGGATCCATATGTTTCATGCTATGGTTAGGTTTACCTTTAATACTTTTGTTGTAGTTATGGATGCTTGCAATAGAGGTTAATCATAAGTGGGATGCTTGTTCAAGTAAGAACAGCACCCAAGCACCAATCGTCCACCCACATATCAAATTATCAAAGTACCGAACGCAAATCATATGAACGTGATGAAAACTAGCTTGACGATATTCCCATGTGTCCTCGGGAGCGTTTTTCCTATTATAAGAGTTTGTCCAGGCTTGTCCTTTGCTACAAAAAGGATTGGGCCACCTTGCTGCACTTTATTTACTCTTGTTACTTGTTGCTCGTTACAATTTATCTTATCACAAAACTATCTCATTACCACTTATTTTAGTACTTGGCAGAGAATACCTTGCTGAAAACCGCTTATCATTTCCTTCTGCTCCTCGTTGGGTTCGACACTCTTACTTATCGAAAGGACTACGATAGATCCCCTATACTTGTGGGTCATCAGACAACAACAATCATACCATAGGCTAGCTTCTATGGTTTAGCCTCTACGATCTTGTGGTAGATCAACTCTTGTAATACTCATATCATCAAGATCAATCAAGCAGGAACTAGGGTATTACCTCCGTCGAGAGGGCCTTAACACAGGTAAACATCGTGTGGTCCCCGCCTCCTGTTACCATCCGCCTTAGGACGACAGCCTGGGACCCCCTACCCGAGATCCGCCGATTTTGGACGCCGACATTACGCATCTTATTCTTCCAATAGGGGTAATCGGTGCCATCAAGATCGGGCATGCAGCGGAGACCTTGATTATCCCTGCAGTCGACATAGCTAAAACTCCAGGTGGTTAAACCAAATCACACAGAACAAGGGAGCACCTTGCTCTAATACCAATTGAAAGTGCTAGTTATCGACTAGAGGCAGGGGTGAATAGGCGATTTGTATGAAAGTCTTCAAAAAAGGGAGATCTTTGAAGACAAACACATGAAATGAACCTATCGATATGCAGCGGAGGATAGACTACACTAGACAAGCCATAGTCAAGTAAGCAAAGTAGTAAAAGCACGAAGACTATCAGTAGCTAGGTAGTATGGATCAGGATGGAAGATAGTATGAAGCCAAATAGTAAATAGTCTTCACACGGTGAAATCAATCAGATCAGACAAGCAAGCAATGACTTCACGAAGACAAACTGAAAAGTAAAGGGGAGTGGGGGATAGAACCAGTTGCTTGGTGAAGTCAAGGATTTGGTAGACCAGTTCCAGTTGCTATGACAATCGTGACGTCTGTTAGAGGGCTGAGATTGAACTCAAGACCGCCGTCTTCACCTTACCCCCTTGAGCTAAGGGACACCTACCTCGCCTAATCACTCGGGTAAGTCTTCAAGGTAGACTTCCAAACCTTCACAGAACTTCGCTCACCACGATCCATAATGACTCTTGGATGCTCAGAATGCGACGCCTAAACGGCTGGAGGATTCATGGTCCTCAAGTGTAACAAGTCTTCAGATCACGCGATGTAAAGACTTGGTGATGCCTTTCACTCTCGGCTCTGGGTGTTTTGGGCTTTGTCCTTGCAAGGATCTCTCTCTCAAAGGCTTCGGAGGTGGGTTGCTCTCAAATGACAAAAGCCGCAGTAATCGACTCGAGCAGCCACCAATTTATGGTGTAGGGGTGGGCTATTTATAGCCACGAGGCAACCCGGCGTGATATGTCCGAAAATGACCGGGTCACTAAGGAACCGACACATGTCCAACGGTTGGATTTCAAACACACGCCGCACCTTTACTTGGCCATAAGCAAAGCTGACTCATCCAGCTCTGGATAAGATTTTTCTCTCATTGTCTTCGTCGAAGACATAGGATTTTGGTTGAGCATCACATCACCACCCGACTTTTGTTTACTTGGACCCCACTTAATAGTACGGTGGTTCCTATGACTCAATAAAGAAGAAAAGGAAACGCCGGGGATATACCTCATGGGTATGACTGACCACAATTACGACTCAATGGTGACCCGCCCGAGCTTACGATTCACAGATAACCTGCCCGATCTTGGAGACTTCATTAGTAACCCGGCGTATGGGTCGATGGACAACAAGGCCCAAAGTTCCGTAGGCCTGGGCCACGTTATGATGGGCCGGATTAAGAGGAAAGGGATGATTTAATATTTCCTTTACAAGGAAGCAAGAACCGGACTTGTAATCAACTTGTAAGAGAAGATAGACTAGTCCTAGTCCTACTAGGACTCCACATGTAACCCGCCCCTTTAACTTATATAAGGAGGGGCAGGGCTCCCCAAAGAGGGACAAGTAAGAAACAATCTCTAGGGCTAGACACAACTAGAGGAGAGCCGGGTTTCTGCATTTACTCCCTCGTGATGATAATGAGATCTAGCCTCAAACAGCATGTAGGGTTGTTACCGGATGATGTTTCCGGGGCCCAAGTCGTCTAAACCCTTGTCTTGTGTATGCCTTCGATTCCGCCAACCCTCTCGCTACCACATAGATGCGCTTTCATGACTAAGTCCTCACACTAAGGATATCTGCCGTGACAAGTCCACGACAGTTGGCGCCCACCGTGGGGCCTGCGCACGGTGGTGTGGAGTTCTTGAAGGGATCTGTCACCGGAAGTGAGAAGTTTGCAATTTTCCTGTTCAACAAGCCAGCATGGAAAAATTCACATTAATTATGAGTTCATTGATCAAGATTGACGAAGTGTGCTGCGACGGCGGGCATCAGATTGAGATTATTTTAGGGTTAATTGTTGTGCGGCCGCCTCACGCACAGTGGAGATTCCGCCGAGTCCGTGTTAACCTTGGGTGATTCATCCTGATGCAGGTCGATGGATAAGGAATTTTTGGCTACGGGGCTACAAGTTCAGGGGCCGTCAATCAAAGCTATTGTTTATTCCAGGAAGACACGCTGCCAATCGGATCCACACGCGCGCAGTCAAATACAAAATCGAAAATCGACCACGACTGAGACGGATTGGTCAATCCGGCCACGACTTGGAGAAGGACCCAAGCATGAGCACGGACTCGGACGACTCTGGTTGCGCGTTGAGTCGCCGTTGCCTGCTCCAAGCTGTCACCGTCCAAACTGACCGCTGCCGTCGCCGTATCTCGCTTTGGCATTGAGCCGCCCGCATTTGTTGCGAGCCGCCGTCGCCGCGCCTCGCTCCAGCTTTGAGTCGCCTCGCAAGCCGCTCGCCTCTGCTGTAAGCCCAAGATACCCGGGGACAAATACTGACCGTCCATTTGTGAAATCTAATGGTGCCAACCAATCCATACTACTCCAATTTCGCAACAGAATCGCCAGCGGTATAGCTTGCACTGCTTCGTTCCCTTCCTCCAGTATACAAGTCCTGAGGGTATTCTGGGAACTAAAATGTTTCAGCACACCGTCCAGCCCTCGCCCTCCCATTTCATTCGCGACCGCACCCACGTGAGTGAGTTCTAGCTGCCGCCGGCGTGCGCCTGGCCATCTAATGGCGAATCAGGACACCCTCCTCCGTTCCTCCTGCCGCTAGGCGCTAGAGGAGGACCCGCCACGTTGACACCGCTGCTCCACCGCGAGGCCGCGACTGGTCTTTCCTCATCTTCGTATCCACAGTCCACACGCACCCCGCTGCTCTTCCCGTCCTTGGAGGCGCTCCGCGTCGGAGCTTTGTGCTCGTCTACTCCGTCGACCTGCCCTCAGCAGTGTGCGCCGCCTCACCCCTGCTCGGCCGCGTCGACGACTTCAGGCCCGCCTTCTCGCCCTCCGGGGACTGGACCGCCGTGGCAAGGACGGCTGGGCCGGCAAGATGGAGCACCTCAAAACTGACCGTGACGCCTTCCGGACATCTGATGCCTCCCGACGCAGGCTCCTCGTCCGCGATGGCGGATTGCCGTGCCGGGCAGGCGAGACCATGACATCTGGCTGCCATGGCCTGCCCTCTAGGATTGCGCTGACCGCCGACGGCGGCGAGGCGACGCGAGACTGCGCGGCTGCTCGCGTGCGGAAGGCGAGAACAGTCACTGCGGGGCTGTGGCGCATGCGCTGCGGCTGTTGCTGCCGGCATGGAGTGCGAACAGGCGCGCGCGTGGGTGGGTGTGTGCGTGCGGGACGAGCTCCAGGGATCGTCCATGGCTGACAGGGCACCGTCTTGAGTGAGACCACGCTATGGTGGATGAAAACAACGGGAAAGGAGGCGGGGATGAGCGGCAGCTCACTACGGCTAGTAGCGACGAGATGGCCGAGCACCTAATGCCGGCGGTGGTTCTCTAGTGCGCGACGGCTAGAGGCGGATGTCATGGTCAAGGACGACCGCTCGGGGGACGCCTCCATCCAGGCTGCAGCTACAGGAGCAGGAGGTCGATGGAGACCGTAGAGGAGTCGTGGGACAACAAATCAGTTTCCGGTCGCTATTATCTGCCAACTGACGACGTAGCTAATTAAGGTTCAGTGACAAAAAATCTATGCCTATCCTACCCTCAGAAAATGAGTGGTTAGATTTTAATATACCGCTTCCCCCACTGTCAGCGGTATAGAGTACGGTAAAAACTCTAGGATATACGTGACTGGGGATATACCAAAATCAGGCTGAGACTATTAATATTGCTTCTCCAAACCGGATTCAATTCAGATGGATACGACCCGGACACGGATGGTCCGCGGGCTCGTACTCCACCTACGGCCTGCTTTGTGACCCGCCATCTCGGCCGCACCACGGGCCGGCCATACCTCTACTCCTCGAGCCGCCCCCCGCACTGATCCGCGTCACATTCCACTTGTGCCCTCAAGCCGCCTCGGCCGCCTCCGATGACTGGCCACTTCCGGCGCTACAACACGCCATCCCTGCTCAACTTGCTCCACCGGCTGCCGGAGTGCTAATGGGTTCAAGCAGCCGCGGCCCATGGGCGTCTCAAGTTACTGCGGTCCACAGCCACCATGAGCTGCCCCTGCGCGAGCTCGCGCCCACGGCCCTGAGCCGCCGCCCGCCTTGCCGCACGAATCGCCTTCGCTACTGTAAGCCACCGCTGGCTCAAACGCAGCAGCGCCAAGCCACGGTCCGCCTCAAGTCACTGGTGCCCTTCTGACATGGCCACCTGTCTGCCGCTGGTGCGCCCTCGCGCCTGCCTGGGCCGCCGTCCCACGGATTCGCCTCATCAACCGCGTACTACCGATTTTTTGTCCAAAAGGACCCTATGCCGAGATGATTTGCCAAAAAGGACTACCTCTGGATGAAGTTGACAAAGCGACCCCTCGGCGGTGGCGGCAGCAGGCTGACTGAGGCGACACGTGGCACCTGCCGCCACGCAGCGAGGCGGCGGCCTCGCCGCCGCCACCGCAGGAAGCGCCACTCAAATTAACGGGTTCCGGCCGCTTCCCCACGCCATGACGGAATGGGGCGGGCTGGGGCCCGGGCCGCCACCGGGCGTAGGCGGCCAGCCCTCGGCGCGTCGGGCCGGGCGGGTCGACAAAGATTCGCTGGCGCAAGACGGGCCCGCTTGGGCCTCGCCACCATCGGGCCGAGGCGGCTATCCTCGGCCGATGCCCGCAAATGGCGCCGATTTTCAGCCAGCCGCCATCGTTGTCGGCGGCATCTTCTCTTCGTGATGCGCCACAAGAAGGAATTCCGTGATCGACGGCGCTGATTCCGATACAAACTTCGCTCATTCCGATGATTCAAAACTGATGCCGATAGCCTCGCTTTTGCTTGTTTTGCTTGAGTCATGCGCGCGCATGTGTTCCTCGCTGCATTTAGCTAATTCCCACGCTGGTCGGGTTATTGCTTGAGAGGACGCGACGGCACCGCAGAAATACACTCACTCGCTATGGGAATCCGAGGTTCCTGTTGTGCCGACACTACAGGGTGATCCTAAAATTTCCTGCCTAATTTCCTCTCGTTTCGCTTATTCTCGCCATCATTTATCATCCGAGCCTATAAAAGGAGACACGGAGGCTCTCGCCCAGCCATCCTCGAAATCGCCAAAGGCGCAAAGTGTGTAACACATTTTTTCGGTATGAGTTTGCCTTTGTTCGGATCAAAGCATTAGGCCGAGGAAAATGAAGAATGCAAGTTTGCCTCCGGGGTGGCGATCCTGCATGTGTTGGTGTGGCGATCTTTGCAAGGTGAAGGAGGTGACGGTTTTTCAGATTGGTTGGGCATGAAGTTTTTCATGTGCGCCAATTATGAGGAAGATCCCGCCGTACTCTATTTCAGAGTACGCATAAGCCTCCCAGATGCTTTAATCATCACTTAATAGATATTATTGGTATTTTGATTTATTCTTTAATAACATTCTTGTTTCTTGTTGTAGTCTCCTCCGCCACTGTGCATGTACTATCGTTGGATTGACACGGAGAAGCCGGCTTGGGCAGTGACTGAGATTCGTGAAAGAAGTCGCCATGCATGGAATAGTTTCTTTGCGGAAGAGCGACGCGAGAAGGCGGAAGCTGAGGAGAGAGCAGAGCAAGAGAGAGAGTTAAAAGAATACTATGCGGAGCAACACCGTTTTTTTCAGGATTTAGGAAAGAAAAACAGGGAAGAGGCTCGTCGCATGGAGGAGCATGAACGACAGTGAAAGGAGGCTCGTGAGGCGGAGAGGCAGAGAAAGAAAGAAAGGGCTCGTGAGGCCAAGGTAGCAGAAGAAGCTGGCGATGGAAAAGGAAAATATTCACGCTGGACTCAGTAGATTCCTGTGGTAGTATTTTAAATTTCGCAATCATTTGTATCTTTATTTCTGCACTTTAATGTAGCTTTATTTCAGGAGTTAAATGTAGCTTTATTCCTACGATGTATCTTATTTTCAGTTGTACCGTGTCGTAATGGAAAAAAATATAGTTTTAGAATAAAGTAGTGGCATTTTCTTTCCCTCAACTAATATCGAACATCGTGCAACAACTATAAAATAAAATAAAGATAGAACATAATGCCCTACAATAAGAGAGTACAAACTAATAATGCAAGTACATCCGAATTAAACGGGTAGAACTGGAATACAGCTTAAAAACTACATGAACAGCATCATCGTCATCCTCCATCGATGCAGAATTCTTGCCCTTTGAGGATGCGTAACTCTTACCCTTGGACGATGCGTAACTCTTGCCCTTCGAGGATGTAGTACTCTTGCCCTTAGACGATGCGTAACTCTTGCCCTTTTGACGATGCAAAGACCAAAGCGGTGCCATGAAGATATCATCTTCGCCCTCGCTCTCCTCAGTCCATAAAAATGGATGCTTTTTCTCGCAGTCCTTCCGAAAGTTTCACTCTTCGGCTCCACTACCTTCTTCCACCTTGCATTCAACCTAAGAAGTTCTTACGCACCTCCTCATAGGTCCTTTCAGGCCACCTGCATTCCACGTAATTGGTGAGCCAACTCATTCATTATGGTGTCACTACCGGTGAGTTCGTCCCCATGGAACTATCCTATTGTCCATCCTGAAATCGGTAGCTAGCCTCGGAAGAGTGCTGCTCATCCTGTGGTGAAAACTACGATCGAAAAGGATAATGGGACATCTCGACTACACTACACTCGAATGCTTATCCACCTCCGCCTAAAGGGGTTTTATAGGTAGAGAGGAGAAAATGGCGGGAAAGAACGATGCAGATATGGCGGAAAGGGTTGGCGGAACATATGGCGGAAGGGGTTGGCGGAAACGTTGGCAAGGTGAAGATATGGCGGAAGGGGTTGGCGGGGAAACGGGTGGCGGGGAACATATGGAGGGAAAGCGTTGGCTGGAAAATATTGAGGGAAAGGGTTGCGCGAAAACATAAGCCGAAGAGTGGAGCGGGATAGTATGTCGAGATATAGGCGGGGAAAATTGTTCCCGACCGGGTGCATTTTTATTTCAGCATACATAGATGTTCAAATCAAAAGTCCGAGCATCGACATATGTAGATACAATGGGTCGCGCATGACGTGGATAGATGAATCATTGTAGTCAACGACGCCACCTGGCCTTCTTCGGACCGGAAAGCTCCAAGCGATTAGGTGGTCGAGTTACATCAAGACCGCGACCGCATTCAGCTTGGTCTTCCTGTCTCCGCGACTCCTGCATTGGTGGTGGAGTCTGTAATCCTTGTTGCGTAACCTGATGCGTAATTGTAGGCGTATGGTTGTTGTGACTCCTCGGGGATAAAAGATGGGCCAATAACGCCCTCTCTGAAGAAATCCGTATCTAGTGCATTAACATTGTCGCCGTTTGGGTGTACTCATCGCTCCAATTTACATCAGGGTATGCCCTGCACATAGAAACATTGTAAACAAAAACTGTTAGAGGATAATATGTAATATCACCGTAAATGCATTAAAATGTAAACATGAATACCTGATCAGATCCTCGCTCAGATCTGTCTGGACATTGTACCTCGTGATCGGTTTAAATCTGGGCCACGAGTCTCCTCGGCATGGAGATCCTCGCGTGGAGAGATACGGCCGAGATCCCTCATCTTGAGTGTATGTGCCATATCCTGTGGTATGCATATGGATTTGGGGAAAAGATACAGCTTGGGCATCGAATCCAAGCCCATGCCATGGTCCTGCGATGTCTGCCCCTCGACGGGCAAAGCACCAAGAAGAGCGATGTAGTGGCAGTAGAAGAGTCATGTCATGGCAATGTCGCTAGTAGTACTCGGACCTCCCCCCGCTGGCCATGGCTTGTACGCCGCCTTTGCTCGGTCTCGACGACGGCGCCAAGACTCTGGGTAATCGGCATGTTGTACGCCTCCAAAGGACAACGCTGTCCGCCTACCACATCTCAACTTTGTTAGCATGTATTCTTTAACACGCTTATTGAATGACTTGACAGCCCTGGGCGGCATAAGCTTTCACGCCATCTGCCCTATATCTTGGGCAGTTTGAAGCTGGAAAAAATATTTGGTTGTTATTTGGTTGAAATGATTATGAAATGATGGACCTGAAAAATTACTAGTGATTACTATTTGGTCATGATAGTAAGCTGCATGCAGCTCAACAGTGTCTCATCTGCTCCTCGTGCATGAGATTTGTTGGTATCGTAGCTGGTTGACCGGCCAGGCTTGTACGCTGTGTTGATGCAGTACCACTGCTTTATGCGCTTGAGCTGTACTTCCATCGCACGGGTCTGCAAAATTATATAATAACATCAACCGCTAGGATGAAAGCAAAGCATCTTCGCGCATCGTATGGTCATCGTAATAAATAATGTAAATAAAATGTACCTAAGTTGATACACTCTATCTGCTAGCGCCATTTTCCCCACTTCTGTACCCATTGAATGTTGTGTTCCCTCCAATCGTAAAGACTCCAACCGTGGCCCATATTGGTTAGCCTGCAAATTATGTTACAAAGTGTGAGTTTAGTAAATTAAAAAGGACACTAACTATTTAGGAGGTCACATCTTACTTATGGGTTTCCTTGTCGGTACATCTTGGAAAAGGTGGTGGAATCTCTTGATATGCATCGAACTGTCTCATGACACGATCTGGGTTGTAAGGCTCAACACACCACAGGAACAATAAGTAGCAGCTAGTCAGCCGTAATGCACTATCGGTCAACATGCCTGGTGTGATGGTTCAGTATATTAAAGACCATCTGTACATGCTCCTGAGTCCATGGGTTCCATGTGACTACGGACTCATCAAGTGCCTCAAACTGCTGGTGGTATATAGGATAACAATTTTTCGCAATACTTGAGACCAATGTTTCCGTGCCTTTTGTCCACCTGGCCGGCCATAGTTACACAGCTGCCCTCGCTATAGTCATATGGGTGTATGGGATTTATTATACGAGGTCGCCCCTGTGGAGGTATTCCTGTGACCACAACTGTAGAAACTCGTAGGGGACACAAAGTAACGGAGCTTTTTGTGCGAAGGAAGTTTTTTGTGTGGCATCACACAAGCCTCTATATGTATGAGATAGAATGGCAGAACCGAAGCTGTATTTTGCCTGCTCGGGTAAAGGTTCATCTACCATCTTCTCCACAATGGAAATGAGACCAGGGAGAACTAATTCACCGTGAGAATAAGGAAACATAACCCCGACGAGCCACAACAAAAACGCAAACAGATGCCTTTTCCTCGTCTCAGAATCAGCGGTTAGAAATATTAAGAAAGTTATCATGAAGCCAGGGGAGTGGGATGCCACGAGGGCCACCAAGACGTCGTGATTCTCGCATTGTCATCCCAAGACGGTCTCGATATATTTTGTGCCCAAGTTTTAGACACTTGTCGAGAGACTAACGGCTCACCTCTAATTGGTAGAGCAAGGATCATAGAAACATCTTTCAGTGTAGGTGCAAGCTCCCAAAACGAAAGTGAATGGTGTGGGTTTCAGGTCTCCACCGTCAACGAGGGATGTCAAAAGGATGGGTCCGAACGTAATCGATGGGTCTTTGCTTGATGTGAGCCTAGCAAAAGCATGTAGTCCATAAGCGTCAAGGTGAGGAATGAAATAATTGTGTATTGGCCAAGTTTTCTATATGGTTGAAGTCTGAAACTCCGACAATCATATTCTTTATTTGGGTTCAAAAAAGGTGGCAACGGTGGTCGCGCCATGAGGCCCTCCAAAAGCCGCTGCACTTCAGCCATAACCTGCACACAAACATACAAAAAACAAACAGATTCAATGTACAATAAATATATATACAACAACACAAAGAGATTCAATAATACAAACAGATTCAATTTATATTAATAAAAGTTTAATACAAATATAAGTAGACATAGCAAGTACAGATACAAACATAAGTAGACATCATGCGGTGTTGTTCGCTGACACGGGCATTCCCTACGTGAATGTCCAGGACACCTACAAACGCTGCATCGCCTTTGGTTCTCCCATCTGGCTATGGTCCATGTCATTGCGATGACGCCTAGATCGACGCCGCCCTTGGCGGTTCTCATCAAGTAGGCGTTCGGAACCCATTTCGGCCCATCTGGCCACAGCATTTTGTAGTTCATATCAATGCCCCAGGCCCAGAACCCACCGTTCCAAGTGTTGTACAGATTGTACATGTTGAAGTACGGTGATATGTATGGCTCAACACTGATTTTTGATTCAGCCGCCTCAAGCACATGACTACAAGGGTAGCCCTCAAGCTTGGGCTTGTTACACTTGCTATCTGATGAAGCACTCTGGGGGCATAAGAATAGGCCTTCTCATAGGTTCCATACAAGTTCTTGAATATATTTTCCTTCGCACGCGCCTAGCCTTGCTGTAGCTGACAGGGAAGCCAATCTGATCTTCTGCATCTTTTTGCAAAGCCCTAACACTAATGTTGAGACATCCACACAATCGCTTTCCATCACCTGCACATATCTTGCCGTCACATTGCAGTGATCGAAAGAGTCCCGCTTGCTCACAGCTATGTTGCACTATTTTTGTGATATGCCATGACCGACATACCCTGTGCTTCAGCCTAGCGAGAACTCTTCCAAGGCAACCTTTCGCGGTGTGGATGCATATGACCTTCAACTCTTTTTTATCGATCGCTTCACTTTTTGCTGGCGGTGGAGGGCGATTGCATACCTATTAATTGCTTGGTAAGCAGACTTCTTGTCCGGGAAAACCTGCCCAACCTCCGTGCTCCTCGCTTCTAGGCCGTAAACAGAGTGAAATTCATTTGTGATGCTCATATCCTGTAAAAACCCAGGTTGCAAAGGACGCCGCGATCGCCTCTAGGGAGGAACATCTTCTTCTTCACTTGACTCGGAAGACGCGAAGAGTGATCGCCATCATCGAGCGCCCGCCAATCCTCGACGTGTTCACTCATGTCAACGGCCGCACCAATATCCTGTCATACACATTGTGCTGGTCGCCTGTCGGTTCCGATGGGCCGATGTTAGGGGCTGATGTGATGGCCAACTTCGACCTCACCGCCTCGCCATCGCATCCGCAACATCAAGGACTGAAATGAATTCCACATACACCATCGGCCGACCAAACACTGGGTTATTGGGATTGCTTGCAAACCTCATGTACGACCCCACGATCGCATCGACCACAGCGTGTGCCGCAAACCCCAACGGGTAGGTGTCCCATCATTTGCTCCGACAGCCACGAAGGCCTCCATTGTCATTTTTTCCCCTGCATCCCTGGGCCAAACACCGCCGGATGCACCTTTCCGACAGCTGCGTAACTCCACGTTGACTATGTCTCTAACTACAACTGTAGCTTTACTCGCATAAGGACACATCCACCCGAAGGACTGTCACAGAAGACGCTCCTATAGTACACTACTAAATTTTCCATAGTACCTAACCAACATACATGTTTACATTTCAAACAATTAGTAACTGAACATTTAGTAGTAGTACGATGACAACATTTACATATCATACGACTAAAATAATAATCAGATTATCGCTACAAATATCCGGTTTGTTTTTAGAATCATTTTCTTAGACTTTCCGGTTTGTCGGTATTTACGGATCTATTTTTTTCTCAAACTCGCTTCACGAGCGCCACAAACTAAAACTCTGTTTGCTTTTCTCTAACTACCCCAAAAATATCCTAAACTGATTCTCGTGAATATGCAAAAACTGAGCTTTTGGAAAACCACTATTAGTAAAATCTAATTTTCTTACAAGTTATGCCAAAACCGATGGTAATTACTTGCTATCCAAACAACCACTAAACATAATAGTACGATAATAACATTTTAATATCATATGAGTAAAACATTTAATATTTCTTCCGGCTTTATATAATTTTTTTTCATATCATACAATAACAATCATTGATTTACAAATAATAATATCTGCAGCGGCATGCACATTATTCACAACAGTACATCAATACAAAAAATATTAACATGCACAAACATAGCTTTTGGAAAACATTTAATAGTACGATAATAACATTTTAATATCATATGCGTAATACATTTAATATCTTCCGGATTTATAGAATTTTTTCATATCATACAATTATAATCATTTATTTACAAATATTAATATTCGCAGCGGCATCCATATTATGCACAACATAACATCAATATAAAAAATATTAACAATATTACGGAGTCATTTATACCTCAGCTCCAATATGGATGTGCTTACACTGCAATTAAGCGCCCAAATAGTTCAATAAATATCCGTCACCAGTATTATATGAACGGAGTCAACTCTATTATCACATGAACATCAATACTACACATGGATTTTTCTTTCTGCTATCAAAAGTATAAAAATAGCACTTGCTTGTATGTAGACCTACGTAGTAATAAACATACCACATGAAATAACATACCACATGCAATGAACAATTGCGGTGCTATTTTTTTCTTAATTACCGTATTAAGATCATCTCTCACATCTCAATACTAATGGACACAGCTAACATTGATACAACATCTTCAACCTACTCTTCTAAAAAATTAGTATAAATGTTGTATCTGTCGTCTGCAAATTTTTCTAACCTCTAAGCACTTACATCACATAGCTAATGACGAGCTAAAAGACTAACTAATTACCAACGTGCATGCACAAAAAAATACTTATATTACAAAGCTCATACCTCGTTCTTCCCCTTTGTACTTCACTTTGCACGGCAAATCCTACTCCAGAAACTCCAAATGACTCCTTCAAGTGCTGAAATAATGCCTAAAGCAACATAGAATACACACTTAGGAACTAATCAAACAAAATAAAAACATCATGCATGCGTAAAGTGAAACTAACAAAAATGGATAGATCTGACCTTAATCTATCTTTTTCTTCAACTTCATCATCTTCAAAATCCAACTCTAAATCGCCTCTAAATCACGAAAGTGAAAGTGCTTATTGAGCTTTTTTTTCTCTGTACTTAGAGACTTAGAGAGCAAAGGAGAGGAACGAGGTCACAGAGAGTATGCTTGGCGCATCGGAGCTGAAGCATGGCATATAAAAAGGAAGAGGATCCTCGGTAGTGTCGGCAGATCAGGTTAAAACTTATCCCATCGCAGCCTTCGGATTCCCGCACCGAGTGAATTAATTCTCGCAGCGCTGCCGTGGTCCTCTAAAGCAAAAGCAGTGTTGAGGACTGGATGCGGTCGCTGTCTCGCTGAAGCAAAATTTAGCAAACCGAGTGATTCTGGCATACGAATCACCGTGACAAATACCGAATTCACGCCCATAGAAATTAGCGCACCGCATCGGATTCCCGCTGCGGAAAATCAGCATCATCAAGAATAAAGATGTAAGGAGCAAAAGCAACAAGCATAAGCCGTCGCTGTGGAGCAAAGGCATGCAAGGAGCAAAAGAAGAAGCAATCACGCGTGGGAATCAGCGCCATTTGCCACAAAGGTGGGAATCAGCGCCGACCCGCCATTTGCCACATGGGAATCAACGCCATTTGCGGGCCACCATCATCGGCCAGGATGGCCGCCTCACCAAGGGTGCGAGGCCCACAAAGGGCCCCGGCGCAGCAGATGTTGTCGGGTCAGCAGCGATCAAGGCCAGAACTGGCCGCCTCGCCCGGTGGCGGCAGGCCCACCCCGCCCGCCTGCTCCGTCACAAGGCGTGAGCAGCCGGAACCCGTCGAGCCGAGGGGCCGCCTTCCCACGGTGGCGGTAGGGCCGCCTCCTTGCGTGGGCGGCAGGTGCCACGGTCGCCCGCCAGCCGCCGCCACCGCCGAGGGGTCCTTTTGTCAAATTCATCTAGAGGTAGTCCTTTTGGCAAATCATCTCGGCAGAGGGTCCTTTTAGGCAAAAAATCCATTACTACCGCTGTTGTTGCGAGTCGCTGGTACGCCTCCGAATCGCGCCTGCATCATTGTCAAGCCGCCTGCCTCTATTGTCATCGCTGCCCATGCCTGTGAGCCGTCTCGCGAGAATCAATTGATTTTCAAGCATTGCATACGAGAGATCAAAGTACTGCGAGTACTACTTCACAAAAGCGGACAAGACAATGGATTAATATTAGTACTGGTATACGTACTCAACTCTCCAAGATCCAATGTGGAGCCCGTGCACTACTTCGTCTGAAGAAAACCATGGAATCATCAGTTTTTCATCTGTTGCCAAATAAACCGGCAGAAGTCTAAGGAATAGACAATTGACTGCAACAAGTATTGTGACGGTCGGTCAGTCAGTTGACTGTCGAAGTGACGTCGCTCCGGGATACAGGTCTCATGCGTCCCCGATGGAGGTTGGGCCAGCGTCCACCTTGCAGACCCAATGTACTGCATACGAAATCTGGTAGAAGCCTGAAAAAAGGGAGGAGGAAACCTGCTATGTGCATGAATTATGCGGCCAGAATGCTAATCACATGCGTATACTATTTACTTTCCATGCACCTCCAGTACCTCACACACACGGTTTAAATTGGAGTGTTGGTCGTACATCCAACGACACAGACGTATCGGTCCAGCATTATTGAACGCTAGTGTATGCATTCGACCAACGAAACATTAGGTGATATCCATCCAGTTTACTTTTTATCAGTACTTGTTAATTTTTTATGAAAACAACCCTATAGTGTTGTTATATACAGGTAAATTATTCGTTACAAAAGTGATATTATACCGCGGAGATGGAGGCATGCCAACATCTTTTTGGCACAGGTGGTCGCCGCTGCTCAACGGACTTCGCGACCGCTTACAACGCTGCGTGGCCGTCTCGCGACCACGCCGGCTTACAACAAGGAGGACAACTTGCCCGTCCGCGACCGGCTTACAACGCCACGGCCGGTTCATCTGTCTATGCCGCCTGATGTTACGGTCGCCTTTTATCGTCTCCGTCTCTCGCGGCCTGGTCTACATCGATACACCGGGCCGCACTTGTCGGAATGAGCTGTTTATTGAGTATGAGCAAGTCACTACTTGGGAAGCCCGGTTTTCTTCCAACAAATTACAGGACAATTATCATATATTATCAGCCATCGCCTCGCGACTAGATGGTTCAATGGGCAGGTGCACAAGTCACCGCCACTACAGTTTGGTTAACTTCAAACAGCCATTGGGAGGAACCATTGGCCGAAAGGTCGACACGGCTCATACGTGATCATTTATAACCCGCCGCAAATCACCTCAACCTTCTCGTGGATTCACATCGCGCTATCAACGCCAATGATGTATACCTTCGCTATGGTCAAATATGGAAAATCTCAAGCCAACTCCTCGAGTCGCCTTGAGACTCTGGGCTACAATGGTATGACTCGGCAAAATTAGCCGTTTCAATGAATTCAAGAACTCCGGGTCATTGAAGGGAAAAATAACCCGGCCCCGGAGATTACCGCTAGATCGATGAAAATTTAAAAGCCGTCAAGATTTCCGGTTCAAAATAAGGACTCGCTTTAAAATCCGGTTCAAGAGACATCTTTCTCCCACGAAGCAATCGAAGATCTCAACCGTTCAAAAAGTCGCCCTGTGGTAAATTTGTCCTCACAAAATTTTTGAAGCTCTCAAATCCGGTTCAAAATCCGCTCAAGGTAAATTTGTCCCTCACAAATTTTTGAAGCTTTCAAATCCGCTTTAAAGTTCCGGTTCAAAAAGAATTAATCTCTCGCAGAAATTCGAAGTTCTAAGAAAAATTAAAGGTTGCCAAAAAGAACTTGCTGCCATGATGCCGGTTCAAACATAGGTAACATGCCATACGGCTTATCTTATTAAGGTCACTTGGGGGCATCCTGCTCAACGAGCATAGCTGTCGGTAACCTCTTGATCGGAGCAATGATAATATATAGTCACTAGGGGGCTTCATGTTCAAACACAGGACGTATTCGAACCAAAGAGAACATAGTCGTCAAACACTTTTGATCGGCACACACTACCAAACTCACTAGGGGCTTCTTGATCGTGATCCCAATCATAGCTTAACCTCTTTTGGGTCCGACGTGGATCGATTCGAATCAACGCCGTTAAACAACTCTCAAGGTCATTTGGGGGCTTCCTGCTCAAACATAGGTCGATTCGAACCAAAGAGAATATAGCTGCTCGGTACTTTCTTGATCGGCAATGCCAAAGTTAATCGGGGCTATATGATCGTATTATTGAATCTTAGCTCAACCCCTTTGGAACGGTTTTCTCGATCAGATACGAATCGTAAGCCTTAAACTTTTAAGTCTTTTTAAGTAACAATTTTGGGTTTGACTTGAGACCTTTTTGGATCATATCGCAAATATATATGAGTGCTTTATGCTTAACACGGTTTGACTTTTTGACTATAAGTCGCCAAATTATGACAATCATCACCTATGTGGAAGCATTGCTTCTAAAGATTGGGTTATCACCTCATCGCACATGTCATGTAAACCGGCAGTACAAATTCAATATCACAAAGGTTATATGTGAGGTATTATGATTCGCCTTTCATGGGCAAAACCGCCAAGGGTTCTTGTGGATCTACTTGTGTGCAGGGTAAGACTACATTTGGTGATTACCCGCCTCGCTCTTGACGTTAAGTCGCCAGGCATATGTTGTTTAAACTCTATGCAGGATTTGCGTAACTATGACTTATATAAATGCTTCACCCAAGCTTATCACCGAAATTGGTGTCTCAAAAGGGTTATCAATTATTGATTTTCTTAAGGGCTATAGGCCACCGGGTTACAAAACTTCCAGCTTACAATGAATGTGCATTAAGTCGCCATCGCCAAGAGCCGCTGTATTTAAACTCCGGATTTACTTGTCAACCGATGAGGCTTTCAAAGTCGGTTGTGATTATCAATAGCCAACATGGCTGGATTTCTATTGTGATTATCAATAACCAAAGTGTTATGATTGAAGTTTTCAAAGTCGCTTTAGCGGAACGGCTATTATTTTTATCAATGGGCATGATTTATTTTACAATGGAGGAAATAGTCCCGAGTCGCTGCAGGCTTATGACCCGACACTTGGGGCTACATTGTTAAAATCGAGATTACATCGAATATACAAGTCTCATGTCACCGCCAAAGATGCACCATGGCACTTGGGGGCTAACGAAAAGTCATTTTTTCTCAACTTATTGAAGACCCGACTCATCACATTTTAAATGAGCCGCCCTTGGGGGCTACCAATTGCTCCAAATCGAAAATTCAAGGTACACAAGCCTTAATCCATTATATTGAAAGATCCGTTATTCAGCTTGGTAGAGTACAAAGCTCTTAACCTAGTGGACGGGGTTCAAGCCCCATGGTGGAGATTACATCATTTGATGGTATTATCAATGAATCATATACAAAGTCCCATCTCAAGTAATATCTTATTGAGCCGCCCTTAGGGGCTACACTGGTTGAAATCTTTACGAGCATAAAGAATTATAAGTCCCGGGTTGCTGTAAGCATGACAACCCCTAAGCACTTGGGGGGCTACAGGTGTGATATGCATATAAGGGAGGAATAACTTCAAATTATCAGTTTTGAGCAACTCGATATTATATTATTATCGAGAAATCTGCAAAGTTTATGACCAAGCGTCATCATAAGATTAACCCGGCATCAACAGCTTATGACCCGTGTTATAATATTTACAAGCCGCAATTTTGCTCGCCAGCCTCTTACATCTTTAAACCGCCGGATCACCGATGAATCTTGAGTCCAATATGTTTATTAAAGCCGCTACTTGGAAGCCGATTCAAGTGGATTATTTCATACAATATTTCTCTACAAAAGACCAATGCCAAAGAAATTGACTCAAGCTGGCCTATTGACCCGGATTTGTTAAAGGAAGTATCTGGATTTTTTTTGCATTCACAAAGTTTGAACATATCTACTAAAGGAGATTTGCTATGAGTTCATGGGCATGTATCAAGAAGGAAATGACAAGGATTTAAAGATGATCAGGTGCCAGCTTACAAAAATTTAACCCGGAGCACAACCTATCAAGTTTTGTTCTTGTGTTTATTTTATAGGATCAGTTTAACATGGATAAATCCAAATTAAAATGGGGGCTAATGTCGGGGATATACCCCGCGGTATGACCCGGCGACAATTGGCGACTCATCGGTGACCCGCCTGCAAGCTTGGCGATTCACGTATAACCTGCCCGATCTTGGAGACTCATTAGTAACCCGGATGGTCGATGGACAACAAGGCCCAAAGTTCCGTAAGGCGGCTCACGTTATGATGGGCCGGATTAAGAGGAAAGGGATGACGAATATTTCCTTTACAAGGAAGCAAGACCCGGACTTGTAATTAACTTGTAAGAGAAGATAGACTAGTCCTAGTCCTACTAGGACTCCACATGTAACCCGCCCCTCTAACTTATATAAGGAGGGGCAGGGCTCCCCAAAGAGGGACAAGCAAGAAAGAATCTCTAGGGCTAGACACAACTAGAGGAGAGCCGGTTTACGGCGACTCCCTCGTGATGATAATGAGATCTAGCCTCAAACAGCATGTAGGGTTGTTACCGGATGATGTTTCCCAGGGCCCGAAGCTGTCTAAACCCTTGTCTTGTGTTATGCCTCTCGATTCCGCTTTCAACCCCTCTCAAGCTACCACATAGATGCGTTGGCCTCGCGACTAAGTCCTCACACTAAGGACATCCGCCGTGACAAATCCACGACAGAAACTACAAAACAACTATGTCTTCAAGACTCCATAGTCTTCAAGTGAATGTCTTCACATGTCATAATCTTCATCGTGAATGTCTTCACAAACCACCATTGTCTTCAATGTCGTCACACATTTTTAGGGTCATCTCCGGTAGGTAAACCGAATCAATAAGGGACTACTACCTGTGTTATCTTGCAATTCTAACAAACACATTAGTCCTCAACCAAGTTTGTCGTCAATACTCCAAAACCAACTAGGGGTGGCACTAGATGCACTTATAGCGATTGCTCCAAGTAAAACTTCTACCTTTCAAAGGAATTTCAACTAAGGCTAGTTGGCGATTGCAGCATTGAATTCCATCATATTGTTCATGTCTCCAGATCCTACATTTCTGTTGGAAGGATATCTAATATAGTTGAAATCTCCAGTGATGATCCAATCAGTTTCAACAGGCATCTGAATGTTTCTGAACCAAGCCAAAAAGTTGTGTCTGCCTTCATTATCACACGACCCATAGATGTTTGTTAAAATCCAAGAATCCCCTGTGTGGACTGAAATAAATCTAATAGAGATGGAAAAATCATTTTTGAACAGGCACTCTCCTTGAAACATATTATCATTCCAATCCAGATGGTCGGGAATTGGCACTAAACTCTGTTTTGTCCTAGAACCGTCTAATGGTCTCCTTTTGCCCTGTCTAATATACATTGAATATTGCAGATTCTAAAACCAAACGCATAAAAAAGCAGACAAACAAGAAAAAGAGTGATATTCTGTGCGTTGTGAGGTTCAGCTGGTTCCTCAAGTATTCCTGGGGCCTCTCATTCCTAAATGTGTTTTGTTTTCCGCATAAGACCTGAGAGGAAACTAGAGAGATCTTCATCTCGTTCCATTAGAGCCAATCGAGTAGCTGAGGATGGTGATAGTGTATATATATATCCATGCCAGCTCCGTTGCCATTTACCATGAGATGGTCTCACATTTCTAAAATTAGGCAACCACAAATGAGACTGATATAGTAGAGCAATAGGGATCCAAGATCCTTCATCTCGTCTCTAGCTAACGTTTAGTTGAGCAGAGGAGAGGAAATTATATATACCCATGGCAGCTCTACCATCATTTATAACGAAACGGCTTCACATTCATAATCAGGCGTGTGTATAATCATCCTTGAATTTGGTCTAGCGCACATGGACACCTCCTCTTGGCATTTGGATGGATCCGCTTTTGGAATGGTGGGAAAAGCGAACCTGCTTGCAAAACCCAAACCGACGAGCCTTGGCCTCACTTACAATGCTAGTCTCTTGACGATCTGGAACGAGCGTAATGCTCGGGTCTTCCGACACAAGAGCGCACCGCCTCCGGTCCTTCTCCGTGCTATCATCAACGACGCTAAGCTTTGGGTTCTCGGGAGCTAAAAACTGGGGTGTATTCTTGTGCGCGAGTAGTTGCCATGCCGGGCATATGGATCATTTGTAACACTCTAAAACACTTCTCTCTTATTTAATGAATGAGGCAAATCTTTTGCCTCCGTTTCGAAAAAAAACAAATGAGACAGCTATGATGGAGCAAGGATCCGGGATCTTTATCTCATCTCTAGCTTGACATTTAGTTGAACAGAGGAAGATGAGATGGCAAAAGGAACATAGAACATGCCATGATGAATGTGGATCGGTTCTACTGTGCAGAACTGAAGATAATGTGACTCAGAAAATGGTTGTGAGAGGGATCCGGTCAATGTAACATGCACAATGAAAGATAACTGCTATGGACCCACAATGGTACTAAAATTAGTGATGCGTTCACCAGTAAGAGTCTATAGGGAGAGTTGAGGCAAAAAAACCTACTCCACTAGTCTTCCTAAACCCAATTTTTTCCGGTCTCTCCAAATAAACACCCCATTTCTCCTTAAACAGAGGGAGAATTGCAACTCTCCCTATCCATCAATTGACGTTGGTGGGAACCAACTTCCTGAAAGTTCACTGCCTGCTGTTGCGCCACCTTTTCCTTCATGGGCGGAGCCAGACCTCCACGTGCCGTCGCTGGCCAACCGACCGCTGCCGCTGCTTGCTCCCGCACCACTCCCCTGCGATCAGGCACACACGTAGCAGGGGTTGCCGAGCCGCCACCGTCGTTGCCACAAGCGCCGCCGCCGGCTACTGTCGCACCGTGACCACGGCCACTCCACCCACTTCCACGTCGCGTTGCCTCCATACTGGGAGAGAGAGACCCATTGACAGGCGTGGCCCACTTTACAGGATGAGTATAAAAAAGGAAGTTGTATTGGAATCTGCTACAGCACACCACCTGTGGAACCCGATAAATGCCGAACGTTCAGATTTTAAGCATGTCATCCTGAATGTTTTTTCATGGCCACTTTAGTTGACACGAGGCTTACAACTTTAGTTGTTAGAACATGGAAACTTTGTCCCAGTCCATTTTTTTTTGTAAGAAAATTGCCATGTTTGCTTACCTCGCGTGAACTAAAGTTGTTATGAAAAATGTTCGGATTGCCATGCTTAAAATCTGAACGTTCAGGATTTATCATTTCCGTAAATTAACCAGGAGACCCATAGACACTTATAGGGAGAGATTTATTTGGTAGCTGCTGGAGATGAAGTTTTGCAGGCCGCACCACCGAAACGTAAAGAAAATTTGTGTGTCTTTTCCATTCAGCAACCTCTTTTAGAAACGATTAGCAAGTGGAATGATGACCTCAGTGCCATGCCTCTTGGAGCATTACTATCACCTGATGATTGATTTTCGCTTGACGGAATATGCATGAATTCAGTTTTCTTTAACAATTGAAACACATCAAAGTTCAACATTCATTCGGTCGTTCACTACCATCGTGCAACTAGCTAATACATGTTCAAAGAGTGTCACTCTGTCCTGGGTATCCCACATGGACTCAACTAACATCGTCGGAGCTGCCAAATAGTAGATCCTAGTGCAATAACTTTGTAATCAGTTCATCCCAAAGTGTTGCTCCCTGTGCATAGAAAATGAAACTTGTAAGCTGTTTCAAGTGTTTGATCAGCCATACTATTAACCGTGATTGGTTATTTCAAAAGTTGCAATCTCCTGCGCAACTAGATTAATCTATCTCCCAAGTGTCATTAACCATTTTTTGTTGGCGAAGATTAACTCCTATTGGCTAACAGAGTATGCTATTTAAGAACAATCAACCAATACCATGGAGCCATGGCCAAGCAAAACTGCTCCATGCTGGCACTATTTTCTTTACATAGGGCTATTTTCTTAAAAATTAGGACATCTGGGTATGGGTGCCTTGAACGAGACATTTATTAGTAAAGAAGTTATTGTATGATGTGGAAATGAAGCTATGTTCCTTGTGCCGATGAGGAAACTAATTAATTCACCACCGCCCGTGCTTGTTTCTGAAGTGAAAGTAATCAGGTTCTGTGTTCACAGAATGACATATTTTATGTTTTCAAGAACTTGTAAATATGGTCAGGAATTTGGCACGAAACCCTGTTTTGTCCTAGAATTGTGTAATGTTCTGCTTCTACCCCAGCTGATATACATTCAATATAGCAAACCCTAAGACCAAGTGCATAAAAAAACATAGACAAAACAGACTAAAACCAAAGCATGATATTCTCCAAGTTGTATCCTGCAGCTCCCTCTAGTATTCCTGGGGCCTCTGATTCCCAAATCTGTTGTGTTTTTTAGTATAAGAGCTGAGAGGAAAACTAGATCGATCATCTCATTCCATTAGAGCCGTTGAATAGTCAAGGAGGGGTGGTTGTGTGTGTCTATATATATATATATATATATATATATATATATATATATATATATATATATATATATATAGGGCTGGACTATTTTGTTACTAGTAACAGAATAATATTCCGTTACCCCGGCCCTATATAGACGCGTGTCACACAATTTCACGACTCCAAATTAAAAACTCAGACCGTGTGTGTGTGAAAAAGAGAAAAGAAAAACAACCCCACCCCAAGACGACCCACTAACCCACGCCCCTCTCAATCAGTAACCACTGTCGCCGCTTCCTTCCCCCACGCCGGGCCTCTTCTTCCACCGCTACCGCCGTCCTTCCTTCCCCGACGCCGCCACCGCTTCCACCACGCCACTGGCTCCTTCTTCCCCGACGCTGGCCGCCGCCCTCCACCATGCGCCGCCGTCCTCCTTCCCGATGCCGGCCGCCGCCTCCACCACGCCGCCCTCCTCCTTCCCCGACGGCGACCTCCTCCTCCACTACGCTACCGCACCTTTCTTCCCCAAATACCAGACGCCTCGCTTCCACCACGCCGCCCTCCTTCCTTCCCGGCGCCGGCCGATGCCTCCACCACGCCCCGCCGCTTTCTTCCTCAAGGCCGCCACCTACATCCATCGCGCAGATCCCGCCGCAGCCCAAAACCTAAACGGCGCCGCCATTGCCGTCGCCCTGACTGGATCGACCCGCCGCTATCGCTTCATTGCCGTGGTACACGCAGTTCAACGCCTCAACCCTGTGCCGTTCATCGCCTTCGCCGCTCATGCGGCTCCTCCATGGATGCCTAGCTCCTCTACTAGAGCCACCGCTGCCCACGACAACCCAAGGTGGCGGAGTTTGTTGCATCCATTAGTCCAACCCCATGGCTTCGTGGTGGCCGAAGTTTTGTCGCGGCCGCCGGTTCGACACTGCGTCATCGCGGCGCCGCCCCTCTTCCCACCGCGCCACCGTCCCCTCTCGCCTCACCGGTCGCACCGAAGTCCCCTCCTCCGCCTCCCTCAAGGCCCCCCCATGCGCGACGCCGTCGACACAATTGTAGGGCTAACTTGCCGCTGACCACGCAATCTTCCTCAAGGAGCTCGTGTCCAACGAGACTGTAAGGAACAACTACTCGATTTTTGAACTTCTTACTCAGTCATGCTAGTACCGAGGAAAATGGACTGAAATGTATTGCAAATTATCTCTCCGAGACCACGATAATTATTCAGTCCACGCCGCCACGCAGTCCAACTGCATCCGCCATCTCGGCGTAATTCTCTCTTATACCTTTGCAACCCTCGTGTCCCGCCATCCACCGAGTAGTCCAACCTCAAGTGCGGCCTTGTCCGCAGCATATTGGGGTCCTCTGTTTCTCTTGTTGCTGCTCCAAGCCGCAACACCTCATGCCATCTTCATCTCTGCAGGGCCATGTTCGAGAAAATCCTGAAGCTTAAATTGTTGCCGATAGCCATTGACCATGAAGCTTCTCTGCCCTGCTGCTACTACTACATGAGGTGATCGTAGTGCTCAGTTATTTTCGTGTGATGCCGCTGCTTTAGCCAACTCTGAATGCATAGGTGCCGAGTGTGCTGAATTAGCCATTTTTATTATTAACACGTACATCTAGCTTGTCTTGAAGCTTCATGATGTGGAAAAAACATTAGGGAAACTTCATGTTCTACATAGATGGAGTTCTGTTCGGCTGCACTTTGTGTCATTTAGGTTGTTCTCTAGCTAGTATCTAACAAAAACGAATCAGTCACTTGAGCGCTTTTAGAAGAAAAACTAAAGCTGAAATATCCTCATGTTTTGTCTGTGCTTACGTATGTAGACATGATTTGTATGACAAAGAAGCTCTGCTAAGTTAAATAGATTCAGTCGCATATATGTTTGTATGAAAGTACAAGCATCGGTCAGGACTTCTTTTACAATGTTGTTTATGCTGAGTTCCACTACAAAAATGTATACTTATTCTCTGAAAAAAGTTACTAATATAAAGTTTCCCTTCCTATCTATTATAATCAGTACTGATGGACATATGAGGTCGTGTGGCCACACTTTTTTTGAAGGCGTATCTCCATGCAATTGCACCTTTTTCCCTGGTCCTTTGAGAGGTGACTGACCTGTTGTCTATGCTACTCTTTGCCTCTTTCAGTAACTGAACTGTTTTCATGTGGAACTATTGCAAACCAAACAGGCCCTAAGCTTGGTGCATATCACGAATAATGGCAGAACTAAGATATTGTGCACATTACAGTGTTGAGAAAGAGAAGTAGCTGGTTGAACACTCCAGCAAAGGTTAGGAATCCACTATGGAAGCTTAATCAGAGCTTGCCTTAGTATCTGAAATCTTGACTGTAGTAGTGGACCATGACATGAGTGTCCATGGTTGAAAAACCTTGACTGAACCATGACATTGTCGTATCTATGCTACTTTTAAGTTATGCATTGCTCAGTGTTTCAACCACAGTGGGCACTTAGTGCTACCTTTCTTAAAATTATCATCAATTATAGGTTTTTGCACCACAAAATTTTGATTATATTGGTACCTAATAATAGCATGTGCTCATTTTTGAATTGAAACAAAAAGAGTCTCTCTAATAATAAATGGGCTCTCTAACAATAAGTTCTAAGGAAATAAATATAGAAGTTCATATTTCAAAACAAATGAAGTATTTTGGAAGTAAAACAAACTATTTCAAAGTACATAAATTATATTTAGGTATCTCCATGGTCCCTGACGCTGCGGATTTACCACTGTGTCTGCAAATCGAAACTCAAGCATAGTGTTCTTGGAACCAAACTGAAGCAATGCAACGAGAAGTACAAAAACTTGGGCTGATGTACCTTGTCCTATACCCACTTCTTTGCCTCGATGTAGGAATCGATAGAAAAAACAAGGTGTGTCCCTCTACATATTCAAGAGAAAAATTTGATTGCTGAAAATGCTTGTGTTTATAGAATTTAATTTTGCTATATGTTTATTATTTTAATTCAGTCCAAGATCTAATTTTAGTTCAGTTCAATTATCATTTTGGTTTAAGTTAAAGCCAATTCTTATTTTATTTTATCGTCTTGTGCTTCCATCCATTCCGTGGTCTAGAGCAGCTATAGTGGTGTTAATTTGTGTCTTCTGACTTGTGCAGTTTGATTTCTTGGCACACTGTCTTCTCCATGTGTGTGGCATTAATCACACGACGCCAGGTGGGCGGGTCGCAAGTGAGGGCGGAGTGTCGGCAACAACCACCTCTGCCCCATCCTGCTCCTCCTCATTGCGTGACTGCCTCCTTGGCCGCCCCGCACCTCGGCGTCAAGCACTACCCTCCCATGAGAGATCGGATGGACAAGGCGCCCCTGCCATATTCTTCCCGTGGATTCAGCTCCTATTCCCCGCCGATGAGAGGGACACATGAGGTCACCTCCGGCCGCCGGTGGCGTGAAGGCCGTCAAATGGTAAATTCTCGACCCTTGTAAACTCGGTTGCTACTATACAAAGCGTAAAGGATCTATGTAAGTTAGTTATGTCGTGCCTCTTGTGCTACAAGACTGCTAGTTCTTCAACTAAAAATATATTTCGCTTGGCATGCTTTACGGATGTGGTATTACATGATATCATTCCCAAAAAGTATAAATTTCTTCTATTGTCGGTTCAATTTTCTCTAGTATGTATGTTCTGGAGATGATGCATGTTTGTTTGCTTTTTATCATGATATATAGAAAGATGTCAGTAGCTCTAGTACATATACTACAACAGTTCATCGACAAAAATATATCGCTCAATACATACTTGGAAAAAGCTCAATACTAAGTGTTCTCTGCCTATCCTTACATTAGCTAGTCTTCATAATGTCCAGATAGTGCCTAGAAGAAGTTAACTCATGCATTTCATAAAACTATGTAATCGATAAATCAGAACTCATGCATTTCCATAAAATTATGTAAGTTTCGTGTGTGTGCTCCTACAAATCTGAAATACTTTTCCAATCATACTAGTACTGATGCAATCACCAAAAGTTGAAGAGAAATTGTAAGTTTGGTGCGTGTGTCGCTACAAATCTAAACTTCTTGTCTAGTCATTCTAGTACTGATGAAGATCGAGTTGATTGAAATAATGTAGTCGATTCCTGAGACCCTTACTAGTCCTATATATAGAAGTTGTGCCCGATAGCCATACATGACTTTTCTCTTTGTTGCACTCGCTTGTTTTTGTAAAATTCTTTGAACTTATTTAGGTGATATATTTGGACCTTTCCTCGTCAAGACAACAACACGCTCCCCAGCCGGTCACGAGAAGAGTTGCGTGCAGGCCACCTTGTGCTCGCCTTTGATCCGCTTCTCACCATCTCCCTCTCATCCTCTCTTTGCTCCGTGTGTGTGTGCAGGGAGTGGGAGCAGATAGAGCAGGGGAGTGGGAGGCCCTTCCATGGTGAATTCATAGGCATCTTCCATGGAGATTGTGAGCTTTGTTTGAGGATTTATGTTGTTGGTCTGTCCAATCGTAGTTCGATATTATTCTCAGAACTTTAGATATATCACCTCCTCGCTCCATGTAGATAAAGCAGTTTTGAAGCAATTCCGGTGTCTTTAGCAGCATTCATGGTTAAAAGCAACGACTACCTCCTCCGCTCGAGTTGAGCACCGCTCATCGCCCAAAGTTGAGCACTAGGTGTCGTCCAAGTTCGTAGAGGGTTGTATGCAAGTACAAAAGTTTGTTTTAGTGAGAAAATGCAGCGTTTTGACAATATTCTGTATGATTCATTTGTCCAACCTTAGAACTTGACGATATTCAGTCTATTTTTCTATGATGAAGGCACACATGAAGTCATGTGCAATGGTTATACCCCTAGTGGTTCAAACATTCGTATTTTGTTTCTTCAAATGTGTTGTGCCTGTTTGATGAAGTAAAACAAAGTAAAATAGTGAAAATGTCATTAAAGACACTTGGAAGTACAAATGTAAAAAATAAATAAGTTCTGATTCATGCCGTGTATGAAGTTTGGAGAAGAAAACATAAGGCTTTTAAAGAAGGGAATGGCAATAACGTAAGTCCGCTCAACTATATAAACCATAAAGGTATGATGGTGATTACACCGGCCAAGAAGGACAAGGATGAGAAAGAAAACTAAAAATAAAACTAAAAGAACATCAAGTGATTATTTTTTGAGAAGTACAAACTCTTTAGTACCATAAATGCAATAAAACTAAAATTAAAAATTGCATCATTTATTAATTATGGTTTTATAATTTTGAAAAAACAATTGTACCTTTAAAAGTTCGTAGTAAAAAAGAAACTTAATAAATGGAAAAAACGACAAGTTCACAACTACAAAAGTTGTATGTTCAAACATGACGTCTCAGATAAGTTTGGGAAAAAGCTCAAACAAAAGAAAAACCCATGGAAATTCAAATGGTAAAAGTTCAAGTCGCAAAACGCGAGAAGTTCAAAACATCATTGCAAAAAAATGAGTTCAAAAAAAGAAACACACAAAACATTTTCTTAAGAAAAATATCATTCAGCTCAATGATATAAACCATGCAAGTTCGAGGACTATGATACCGTAAACCATTGAAAAGTTACGAGGAAAAGGCGTATCAAAAAAAAGAGTAAAGTTTAGTCTCCGAAAACACGCCAAAGACAAACACATACGGACATCAGTTCAAGTATTTTTTTCTGAACCATTCAAAATTACTTCGTGAAAAATATCTCCTCAGTACAAACACACACAGAGATCAGTACGAGTACTTTGTTTTTCCTGACGGGAAAACAACACGAAGGGTCCATATTTCAAATTAGTCTTCACCAGTTGCGATTTTGAGAAAACGTTCAACACGGCTAAGTTTCACGTTTTCGATAGCTTTGCGTAGACGTTGAACTAAAATCTTTTGCCTCTTTGAAAGTTTTGCATTTGACAATTCTTTGTGAAATTTTGTTGCACACCTACCGCGAAAGTTTCCCAAAATATGAGTTGCTATTTTATAGATCGTATGGTGCTCAGTCTCATGTCAAATATGAGTAAGTAACTACCATTAGCCCTCGATCAAATACTACTATAGTCGCTTCCACCCGCAACAACATACCGCAGGATAATTAATTAGCAACGGAATCTCCCAGCTCCTATTTGATGTTCCATTTTAGGTTCATGAATTTTGGAATAGTCCTTCCTGTAAATTGCACTTTAAGCACAGAAGATTCAGCTTTAGCTGCTCTTCAGATTCTGCCTTATGTTGCCAACTCTCTAGTTCCTGCTAGCAACACTAGCCTGGAACCTCGTCTTGGCATCTTACATGAGATAAATGAACAAATTCAGGCATGCTGTGAGATGGCCAAGATTCTGGTGCAGGCTCTAGTGCATGTAGAACTGGATGACCTTTCCCATATTGTGCAGAAAAGACAGAGCATATAGATTGATCTTCGAGAGACGACGAGGATGGGCACATGGGCAACATGGCTACAGTTGCCGGCGACTGAGGTTAACCTGGACGGAAGGTGGTGGTGGTGGCCGGTCGTTGTCGATGTCCGCTGGCCGGCAGGTCACCCTCGTTGTCGGTCACCGCCATAAGAATATGGCTACTGGATGTTTTTAGTGCCATCTACCCAATCATCCATGAATTCAACAGATTGCCTGTCTATTCAGGCTGTAGTAATGTCAGAGAGAAAAATTGCAGTGCAATTACAGTAAGGAAGTAGAGAATGATGAATCCAGCTGCAGCCTAGCAAAGTTACGTAATCATCTAGGCGCCAAAAACTGCAGAAGTATAGAACTACGAGGCATGGTGAGAGGAGGTCAAAGCTCGGTGTTGGTCAGCTGCCGCAGTTCACCACCATGCACACCGCCGCCACCGCCCCACCGCCCCCTCCCACTCCGGCGGGATCCGCCAATGCCCTCTGCCCTCCACTCAAAATCCTTTCGACCACATCACAGCTCGGGGCCTTGCCACTAGTACAAAGGGGAAGGAGGAGGGGAGCGGAACACGGCGACTCCACGCCCAACCCCACGACCGCCTCAGACCTTCTCTCCTCCACTGCCAAGGCCTGCCCTACCTCCCAAGCAGTCACAAGGCCCCAGCTCGGCCTCGCACCTTCTCCTCCCAGCCGCCAAGGCCCTACCTCCCGGCGGTCGCGCCTCCCAGCCCCCGCCGCTGGCCGCGTCTCACCTCCCATCCGCCACTGAATCCTCGACCTCCCGACCATCACAAGACGCCCATCCCCGACTGTCGGCACGCCTTCACCTCTACATGCCGCCATGGACCTCCATCCCCGGTGCGCCGGCGACCTCCCTCCACCACGCACCGGCCCCCTCTTCCCCACCGCGCCACCGCCCCCCTCTGCCTCACCGGGTCGCACCGCGTCCCCCCCTCCCCCTCACCGCGCCGCCCGCGCCCTGGCGCCGATCGCCATGGTGGGAGTAGGAGCCTGGGTTGACAGGAGGGAGGTCATGGAGTGGAGGGATCAGTCACAAGCATCTCGGTCGACGGCTGAGTGGCTGGTTGAACGGGAGAGAGCGGAGGGGCTCTTATTTGCTCTTTTAATAAAAAACGATCAGTTCAACGTAAATGATGTAATCAGTACAAACTGCTCGGATTCATCAGTTCAAAAAGGGTAACAGAATAATATTCTGTTACGCGTAACAGAATAGCCCAGATGTATATATATCTAGCTAGCCCATTACATTTTACTTATGGTAGTACAATAAAGATCCAAGATTCTTCTCTCTAGCTATAAGTTTAGTTGAGCAGAGGACAGGATATTATATATACCCATGCCAAAGACTACTAGTTGAGCTAGTGGATAGTATATACTACCATATAACGACATGGATTCACACCGAACAAGTGAGACGTATGATAGAGCAAGAAGAATTGGATCCTTCATCTCATCTCTAGCTAGATATTAGTTTGAGCAAAGAAGATGAGATGTCAAGAGGAAGAGAGAAGATGTCAAGATGAATGCAGATCCAATCTTTTATGAAGGTATGTGAATCTGAAAGTGGTATGAGAGGGGATTCAATCATTGTAATATGCATAATAAAAATAGCCCCTACGGACCCACAATGGTATTAACATTAGTAATGCCTTCACCAATAGAAAGTAAGGTTTGCGGTTGGTCTCATGGAACACTTATGGGATGGCCAAAGCTCCAACTTGAACTGCTGCCCGATAGAAAAATTGCTGATCCGGAGGAGGGGATGGAAAAGCTAGTGCTTGCAGGTGGTCAACAACCTCTTGCAGAGGGAGCCCGTGCCTCATTCAAAAGTGAAAGAAAGCAACAGAGATGAACCGGTTGTGAGAGAGAGATGATGCATGTATAAATGAAATATTGTTACCCATGCATAGGACTATCAATGATTTTCGGTGTGAATGAGCTGGTTGTGAGAGAGATGATGCATTTACTAATTCAGCTGCCTGGACCTCCTGGCTTGCGGGGAGCTGAATCTTGATGTACTATTGTCGCACTTCTATACTTTGAACAAGGAGTTGAGTGATTTTTGTTGGTACCTCCACTCCTTCGGGCATATTTTTGCAGGATTATAGAATTGTGTGACACCTTTTATAGATGTAAAATGAATTTGGTAGATTATTTGCAATGTGTTCCAAATATACTAAATATGGGATTCATCTTCGAGTACGTGTATTTGAGGCAGAAATGTGTTGGACAACATTATTTATGGTACTTAAAATTCCCCCCAATGTCTGAAAATGTTCCTCATTGAATCAACATATCGCCCCGAAAAATTTCCCATGTGAGGAGCTTGATGTATTGATGGTTACAGTTTATTCCTCACATAGGAACCAAATATCTTCTCGAGGGTCCAACGATGTATCGTCGGGGTGGTGATATCAAGATAATCGATTCTCGCAGATGGAAAAACTTGGTAGATTTCCACATGCCAAAGATAGAGATGAATAATATTATGCAGTTTGGTCCTAAGCATGTAAAACTGTTTGACTCAACATGAAGTTTGTAACTTGCAATTCTGAAGTAAGATCATGCAATAAGTTCAATTCTTTGGATAAAGGATATGACCATACCATTTGAGTCTAGACATATAGGACATAGTGCCAAAATTCAATCATCGGGTCATATTGAAGACAATCAAGGAGAATTCTGCTATGTTCTCCATTCGAATTTGATTGAAATTGATGTCCGTGATAACGAGACAATGAATTCGAGTGGATAAAGGCACACTTGATACCGTCGTGCAGATGTGTCTTTTGAAACCATGGAATATCTGAATAGTCTAGTCAAAGGTTGGGAAGAGCCACTTGCTTCGACTTGGTACGTTCAATGAGTTTGAGTGGTTCAACATAGACTTTAAGGTGCACACGCCTTAAAATTAGCTTCCATGCATCACATGTAGTGCACATAAAATCAAAAATTTATTAAAATTTAGCATCATTGTTTTCATGACCAATGGAATTGCTGTTAATTTTCATTTCCTCCCAGTTTCAGGATGACCAAGGCGAGTATGCCGAGGTTGAAATGTAAAACACATTCTGGAAATTATCTTGTATGCAACATGTCCTACGAGTATCATTGCATGTGTGTACAACCCTGACTGTAAAGAGACAATGTACTTGCCATATCTGTCTTATATGATAAAGAGAAGATATCCTAGAACAATCCAAAATGGATGCACACAGCCATGATGGCAAGGCATTTGTTGTGTCTTTGACAATCTTCAATTTTCGCGACTTCAACATTCTATAAGTGTTGTGTGAATGCGCGCGTATATGTGGCTTTGCAGTGCATACATGTACACATATTCAATGTTCCAAAAAATACAATTCGGTGTTATTTATAGCCACTTTTATAAGGACATTTTTCTTTTCACCTCACGTACTGAACTAGTGATTTATGTCCCCTCTACTCATGATCGCTCAACTTAATTATTTTTGTAGTAGCATCTTTGCTCACCCACGTTAACTTCTTATATATACATGTCACATTTCGCTGGCCTCCCATGGTACTTTCATGCTAGAATAGATGTTGTTCCACAACAACACCCTGCATACATCTATATGTATGGGCATCTCCTTCCAATTGATTTTTCTAGATTACAATAGGATTGGGGGTGTCGGCAAGTTTCCAATGTAAGAAAGTTGTGTACCAAAGAATATATGCTTTGGTAGTTTGGCATTAAATTGCTATGAGGTCTACCTCTATTCTAGATTGATTCAAGAAGACCCGCCTGCTGCCTTCCTTCCAAAGGGTTTAGTAACAGTACGTGGCAACGAAGCATTTGTGCTACTAATCTTGCGGGCCCCGGTCGTGCCACCATTCCGTAAAAGAGACGCTAGCTGGCGGTGAAGGGTCAAAGCAGCTTCAAACTTGTATGTCGGGAAGTTGTTGCCATGCATGGGTTGTAGATTGCAGAGGAACAAGCATACGTGAAAAATACTGTGAGGATATATATAATCAAGATGGTAAGTGGTGACCGATCAATGGAAATACAAGGGAAATTGGTGTCGACAGATGGGACAAAGTGGGGACTCTAGAGCCAGGGTCGCTAGATCAGCTATTGCACATAAACATAATAGTAGTAAGTTTTTACTTAGTGCTTGCAATGGCTTGTAACCGACAAACTTCACGCTTTCCTAATCCGTGGAACTGGACTTCGGACGCTTTTATTTTTTCATACATAAGGAGGCATCTGCTTCCCGAATCTGGCCCCATAGAGATGGGCAGTTTATGCCAACTCTACGCGGAGCCAGAGCATAGACTTTAAGGTGCACACTGTTGGGGAACGTTGCAGAAAATTAAAAATTTTCCTACGGTTTCACCAAGATCCATCTATGATTTCATCTAGCAACGAGTAATGGGAGAGTTATTTCATCTACATACCACTTGTAGATCGCGTGCGGAAGCGTTTAATGGAACGGGATGATGGAGTCGCATCGCCGTGATTCAGATCACCGATGACCTAGTGGTGAACGGACAGCACCTCCGCTGCTCAACACACGCGACGGAGCGGATGACGCCTCCTCCTTCTTGATCCAAAGCAAGGGGAAGGAGAGGTTGATGATGATCCATGAAGACGATGGCGTGGTGGTGGATGCAGCAGAATCCCGGCAGGCTTCGCTAGCAACTACGGGAGGAGGAGGAGGTGTTGCAGGAGGAGGAGGAGGCGCCAAGCCTTGAGGGGTGCGGTTGCCCTCCCTCCCTCCCTTTATATAGGTGCAAGAGAGAGGGGGTGCAGCCTTGCCCTTCCTCCAAGGAAGGGTGCGGCCAAAGGGGGAGGAGTCCATCCTCCCAAGGCACCTTGGAGGTGCCTTCCCTCTTAGGACTCTCCCTCTCCTTGTCTCCTTGGCGCATGTGCCTCTTGGGGCTGGTGCCCTTGGCCCATATAGGCCAAGGCGCACCCTACAGCCCATGTGCCCCCGGGCAGGTGGACCTGGTGGACCCCGGACCTCGGGTACAATACCGATAACGCAAGTAAACTTTTCCGGCGACCAAAATAAGACTTCCCATACATAAATCTTTACCTCCGGACCATTCTCGAACTCCTCGTGACATCCGGGATCTCATCCGGACTCAACAACATTCGGTTTGCTGCAAACTCATATTCATACAACCCTAGCGCCACCGAACCTTAAGTGTGTAGACCCTACGGGTTCGGGAGACATGCGAACATGACCGAGACGGCTCTCGGGCAATAACCAACAGCGGATCTGGATACCCATGTTGGCTCCACATGCTCCTCGATGATCTCATCGGATGAACCACGATGTCGAGGATTCAAACAACCCCGTATACAATTCCCTTTGTCAATCGGTATTTTACTTGCCCGAGATTCGATCGTCGGTATCCCAATACCTCGCTCAATCTCGCTATCGGCAAGTCACTTTACTGCATCGTAATGTATGATCCCGTGACCAAACACTTGGTCACTTTGAGCTCATTATGATGATGCACTACTGAGTGGGCCCAGTGATACCTCTCCGTCATACGGAGTGACAAATCCCAGTCTCGATCCGTGTCAACCCAACAAACACTTTTGGAGATACCTGTAGTGCACCTTTATAGTCACCCAGTTACGTTGTGACGCTTTGGTACACCCAAAGCACTCCTACGGTATCCGGGAGTTACACGATCTCATGGTCTAAGGAAGAGATACTTGACATTGGAAAAGCTCTAGCAAAACGAACTACACGATCTTGTGCTATGCTTAGGATTGGGTCTTGTCCATCACATCATTCTCCTAATGATGTGATCCCGTTATCAACGACATCCAATGTTCATAGTCAGGAAACCATGACTATTTGTTGATCAACGAGCTAGTCAACTAGAGGCTCACTAGGGACATATTGTGGTCTATGTATTCACACGTGTATTACGATTTCCGGATACAATTATAGCATGAATAAAAGACAATCATCATGAACAAGGAAATATAATAATAATACTTTTATTATTGCCTCTAGGGCATATTTCCAACAGTCTCCCACTTGCACTAGAGTCAATAATCTAGTTACATTGTGATGAATCGAACACCCATAGAGTTCTCGTGTTGATCATGTTTTGCCCATGAAGAGGTTTAGTCAACGGATCTGCGACATTCAGATCCGTATGCATTTTGCAAATTTCTATGTCCCCATCTTGAACATTTTCACGAATGGATTGAAGCGACGCTTGATGTGCCTGGTCTTCGTGTGAAACCTGGGCTCCTTGGCAAGTGCAATAGCTCCAGTGTTGTCACAGAAGAGTTTGATCGGCTCCGACACATTGGGTATGACTCCTAGGTCGGTGATGAACTCCTTCACCCAAATTGCTTCATGTGCTGCCTCCGAGGCTGCCATGTACTCCGCTTCACATGTAGATCCCGCCACGACGCCTGCTTGCAGCTGCACTACCATCGCTTCCACCATTCAACATATACACGTATCCGGTTTGTGACTTTGAGTCATCCAGATCTGTGTTGAAGCTAAGCGCCGACGTAACCCTTTACGACGAGCTCTTCGTCACCTCCATAAACGAGAAACATGTCCTTTGTCCTTTTCAGTGTACTTCAGGATATTCTTGACCGCTGCCCGGTGTTCCTTGCCAGATTACTTTGGTACCTTCCTACCAAACTTACGGCAAGGTTTACATCAGGTCCGGTACACAGCATGGCATACATAATAGATCCTATGGCTGAGGCATAGGGGATGACACTCATCTCTTTCTTTATCTTTTGCCGTGGTCGGGCATTGAGCTGAGCTCAATTTCACACCTTGCAAAACAAAGCGAGAACCCTTTCTTGGACTAATCCATTTTGAACTTCTTCAAAATCTTATCAAGGTATGTGCTTTGTGAAAGACCTATGAGGCGCCCTCGATCTATCCCTATAGATTTTGATGCCTAATATGCAAGCAGCTTCTCCAAGGTCCTTCATTGAAAAACTCTTATTCAAGTAGGCCTTAATGCTGTCCAAAAGTTCTATATCATTTTTCATCAAAAGTATGTCATCTACATATAATATGAGAAATGCTACAGAGCTCCCACTCACTTTCTTGTAAACGCAGGCTTCTCCATAAGTCTGCATAAACCCAAACGCTTTGATCATCTCATCAAAGCGAATGTTCCAACTCCGAGATGCTTGGACCAGCCCATAAATGGATCATTGGAGCTTGCACACCTTGTTAGCATTCTTAGGATCGACAAAACCTTCCGGCTGCATCATATACAGTTCTTCCTTAAGATAACCGCTAAGGAATGCCGCTTTTGACGTCCATCTGCCATATCTCATAATCATAGTATGCGGCAATTGCTAACATGATTCGGACGGACTTAAGCTTCGCTACGGGAGATAAAGTCTCATCGTAGTCAATCCCTTGAATTTGTCGATAACCCTTAGCGACAAGTCGAGCTGTATAGATGGTAACATTACCATCCGCGTCTGCTTTTCTTCTTAAAGATCCATTTGTTTTCTATCGCCGCCGATCATCGGGCAAGTCTGTCACAAAGTCCATACTTTGTTTTCATAAATGGATCCTATCTTGGATTGCATGGCTTCAAGCCATTTATTGGAATCTGGGCCCGCCATTGCTTTTTCATAGTTCAAGGTTCACCGTTGTTCAACAACATGATTTCCGTGACAGGGTTGCCGTACCACTGCAGTGCGGAACGTGTCCTAGTGGACCCACGGGTTCAGTGAGCAACTTGATCCAAGTACCGTGATCATCATCATTAATTTCCTCTCCGCCGGTGTAGGCACCACGTAAACATTTTCCGAGCTGCACTACTTTCCGGTTCAAGAGGTAGTACTTCATCGAAGTTCTACTTTCCTCCCACTTACTCCTTTCCGAGAGAAACTCTTTTTCGAGAAAGGATCCGCTTCTGGCAACAAAGATCTTGCCTTTGGATCTAAGGTAGAAGGTATACCCAATGGTTTCCTTAGGGTATCCTATGAAGACGATTTTTCCGACTTGGGTTCGAGCTTTTCAGTTGAAGTTTCTTGACATAAGCATCGCATCCCCAAACTTTTAGAAACGACAGCTTAGGTTTCTTCCCAAACCATAATTCATACGGTGTCGTCTCAATGGATTTAGACGGTGCCCTATTTAAAGTGAATTTAGCTGTCTCTAGAGCGTATCCCCAAAATGATAGCGGTAAATCAAGAAGAGACATCATAGATCGCACCATATCCAATAGAGTGCGATTACGACGCTTGGACACACCGTTACGCTTGAGGTGTTCCAGCGGCGTGAGTTGTGAAACGATTCCACATTTCCTTAAGTGTGTACCAAATTGCGTGACTTAAATATTCTCCTCCGCGATCCGATCGTAAGAATTTTATCTTTCGGCCACGCTGATTCTCTACTTCATTCTGAAATTCCTTGAACTTTTCAAAGGTCTCGGACTTGTGTTTCATCAAGTAGACATACCCATATCTACTCAAGTCATCGGTGAGAGTGAGAACATAACGATATCCTCCATGAGCCTCAACGCCATTGGACCGCATACATCGGTATGTATGATTTCCAATAAGTTGGTTGCTCGCTCCATTGTTCCCGAGAACGGAGTCTTGGTCATTTTGCCCATAAGGCATGGTTCGCATGTGTCAAATGATTCATAATCGAGAGACTCTAAAAGTCCATCAGCATGGAGCTTCTTCATGCGCTTGACACCAATGTGACCATGGCGGCAAGTGCCACAAGTATGTGGGACTATCGTTATCAACTTTACATCTTTGGTATTCACACTATGAACATGTGTAACATTACGCTCGAGACTCATTAAGTATAAAACCATTGACCATCTGAGCATGACCATAAAACATTTCTCTCATATAAATAGAACAACCATTATTCTTGGATTTAAATGAGTAGTCATCTCGTATTAAACGAGATCCTGATACAATGTTCAGGCTCAAACTTGGCACTAAATAACAATTATTGAGGTTTAAAACTAATCCCGTAGGTAAATGTAGAGGTAGCGTGGCCGACGGGCGATCACATCGACCTTGGAACCATTCCCGACGCCAAGATCGCCACCTCGCCCTTCGCCAGCCTCCGCTTATTCCGCAGCCCCGCCGTGAGTTACATATATGAGCAACGGCACCGTATCAAATACCTGTGAGTTACTACGAGTAATCGGTAAGGTACACATCAATTACATGTATATCAAATATACCTTTAGTGTTGCCGGCCTTCTTGTCTCGCTAAGTATTTGGGGCAGTTCCGCTTCCAAAGGACTCCTTCCCTTTGCAATAAAAGCACTCTACCTCGTGCTTGGGTCCATTCTTTGACTTCTTCCCGCAATCTGGTTACTGGGCACGCAACATCCTTGCCGGCCCTTCTTGAAGTTCTTCTTACCCTTGCCCTTCTTGAACTTAGTGGTTTTATTGACCATCAACACTTGATGTTCCTTCTTGATTTCTACCTCTCGACTTCAGCATTGAAAATACTTCAGGAATGGTTTTCACCATCCTCGCATATTGTAGTTCATCACAAAGCTCTTGTAGCTCGGTGGAAGCGATCAAGGATTCTGTCAATGACCGCTTCGTCTGGAGGTTGATGTCCAAATGGGACAAAGCGGTTGTGCAACCCGGACATTTTGAGTATGTGCTCACCGACGTAACTATTTTCCTCCATCTTACAACTGTAGAACTTGTCGGAGACTTCATATCTCTCGACCGGGCATGAGCTTGAAAACTAGTTTCAGCCTCGAACATCTCATATGCTCCGTGGTCGCCAAAAACACTTTTGGAGCCCCGGTTCTAAGTCGTAAAGCATGCCGCATCGAACGAGGGAGTAATCATCAAGACGAGACTGCCAAGCGCTCATAATGTCTTGGTTCTTCGATGGGTGCATCACCTAGCGGTGCTTCAAGGACATATTGTTTCTTGGCAGCGATGAGGATGATCCTCGTGTTCCGGACCCGATCTCAATAGTTGCTGCCATCATCTTTCAGCTTGGTTTTCTCTAGGAACGCGTTGAAGTTCATGGTGACATGAGCGTTGGCCATTTGATCTACAAGACATTTTGCAAAGATTTTAGACTATTGTTCATGATAATAAAGTTCATCCTATCAAATTATTTAATGAACTCCCACTCAGATTTGACATCCTCTAGTCATCTAAGTGATACATGATCCGAGTCGACTAGGCCGTGGTCCGATCATCACGTGAGACGGTACTTAGTCATCGCCGGTGAACATCTCCATGTTGATCAGATCTTCCATACGACTCATGTTCGACCTTTCGGTCTCTTGTGTTCCGAGGCCATGTCTGTACATGCTAGGCTCGTCAAGTTAACCTACGTGTTTTGCATGTGTAAATTACACCCGTTGTATGTGAACGTAAGGATCTATCACACCCGATCATCACGTGGTGCTTCGAAATGATGAACTTTAGCAACGGTGCAGTACGCTTAGGGAGAACACTTTCTTGAAATTGTTATGAGGGATCATCTTATTTACTACCGTCGTTCTAAGTAAACAAGATACACAAACATAATAAACATCACATGCAATTATATAGTAGTGACATGATATGGCCAATATCATATAGCTCCTTTGATCTCCATCTTCGGGCTCCATGATCATCCTGTCACCGGCATGACACCATGATCTCCATCATCATAATCTCCATCATCGTGTCTTCATGAAGTTGTCACGCCAACGACTACTTCTACTTCTATGGCTAACGCATTAGCAATAAAGTAAAGTAATTTACATGGCGCTCTTCAATGACACGCAGGTCATACAAAAATAAAGACAACTCCTATGGTTCTCGCCGTTGTCATACTCATCGACATGCAAGTCGTGATTCCTATTACAAGAACATGATCTCATACATCATATATATCATTCATCATTCATCACAACTTTGGCCATATCATATCACAAAACACTTGCTGCAAAAAACAAGTTAGACGCCCTCTAATTGTTGTTGCAAGTTTTACGTGGCTGCAATAGGGTTCTAGCAAGAACATTTTCTTACCTCACGTGAAAGCCACAACGTGATTTGTCAACTTCTATTTACCCTTCATAAGGACCCTTTTCATCGAATCCGCTCCAACTAAAGTGGGAGAGACAGACACCGCTAGCCACCTTATGCAACTAGTGCATGTCACCGGTGGAACCGGTCTCACGTAAGAGCACGTGTAAGGTCGGTCCGGCCGCTTCATCCCACAATACCGCTGAAGCAAGATAAGACCAGTAGCGGCAAGAAAGTTGACAACATCTACGCCCACAACAAATTGTGTTCTACTCGTGCAATAGAGAACTACGCATAGACCTAGCTCGATACCTAATTGTTGGGGAACGTTGTAGAAAATTAAAATTTTTCCCACGGTTTCACCAAGATCCATCTATGAGTTCATCTAGCAACGAGTCATGGGAGAGTGATTGCATCTACATACCACTTGTAGATTGCGTGCGGAAGCGTTCAATGGAACGGGATGATGGAGTCGTACTGCCGTGATTCAGATCACCGATGACCTAGTGCTGAACGGACAGCACCTCCGCTGCTCAACACACGCACGTGAGCGGATGACGCCTCCTCCTTCTTGATCCAGCAAGGGGAAGGAGAGGTTGATGATGATCCAGCAGCACGACGGCGTGGTGGTGGATGCAGCAGAACTCCGGCAGGCTTCGCTAAGCAACTACGGGAGGAGGAGGAGGTGTTGCAGGAGGAGGAGGCGCCAAGCCTCGAGGTGCGGCTGCCCTCCCTCCCTACCCTCCCTTTATATAGGTGCAAGAGAGAGGGCGAGCCTTGCACCTTCCTCCAAGGAAGGGTGCGGCCAAAAGGGGGGGAGGAGTCCATCCTCCCAAGGCACCCTGAGGTGCCTTCCCTCTTAGGACTCTCCTCTCCTTGTCTCCTTGGCGCATGGGCCTCTTGGGCTGGTGCCCTTGGCCCATATAGGCCAAGGCGCACCCCTACAGCCCATGTGGCCCCCCGGGCAGGTGGACCCCTGGTGGACCCCGACCCCTTTCTATGCACTCCCAGACAATACCGATAACATGCGAAACTTTTCCGCACCAAAATAAGACTTCCCATACATAAATCTTTACCTCCGGACCATTCTCGAACTCCTCGTGACGTCCGGATCTCATCCGGACTCAACAACATTCGGTTTGCTGCATACTCATATTCATACAACCCTAGCGCCACCGAACCTTATGTGTAGACCCTACGGGTTCGGAGACATGCAGACATGACCGAGACGGCTTTCGGCAATAACCAACAGCGGGATCTGGATACCCATGTTGGCTCCTACATGCTCCTCGATGATCTCATTTGGATGAACGACGATGTCGAGGATTCAAACAACCCGTAGACAATTCCCTTTGTCAATCGGTATTTTACTTGCCCGAGATTCGATCGTCGGTATCCCAATACCTCGCTTAATCTCGCTACCGCAAGTCACTTTACTCGCATCAGTAATGCATGATCCCGTGACCAAACACTTGGTCACTTTGAGCTCATTATGATGATGCACTACCGAGTGGGCCAGTGATACCTCTCCATCATACGGAGTGACAAATCCAGCCTCGATCCGTGTCAACCCAACAGACACTTTCGGAGATACCGTAGTGCACCTTTATAGTCACCCAGCTTACGTTGTGACGTTTGGTACACCCAAAGCACTCCTATGGTATCCGGGAGTTACACGATCTCATGGTCTAAGGAAGAGATACTTGACATTGGAAAAGCTCTAGCAAAACGAACTACACGATCTTGTGCTATGCTTAAGATTGGGTCTTTTCCATCACATCATTCTCCTAATGATGTGATCCCGTTATCAACGATATCCAATGTCCATAGTCAGGAAACCATGACTATCTGTTGATCAACGAGCTAGTCAACTAGAGGCTCACTAGGGACATATTGTGGTGTATGTATTCACACGTGTATTATGATTTCCGGATAATACAATTATAGCATGAATAAAAGACAATCATCATGAACAAGGAAATATAATAATAATACTTTTATTATTGCCTCTAGGGCATATTACCTTTGTTCTAGATTGGTTCACAAAGACCCACATGTTGCCTTCCTTCCAAAGGGTTTAGTAACAGTACGTGGCAAAGGAGCTTTTGTGCTTACCATTCTTGCGGGCCGTGTCGTGCCACCATTCCGTAAAAGAGACGTTGTAGCTGGCAGGAAGGGTCAGAGCAGCTTCAAACTTGTATGTCGCGAAAGTTGTTGCCATGCATGGGTGGTAGATTGCAGAGGAACAAGCATACGTGAAAAATACTGTGAGGATATATATAACCAAAATGGTAAGTGGTGACCGATCAATGGAAATACAACGTAAATTGGTGTCGACAGATGGGACAAAGTGGTGAGTCTAGAGCCAGGGTCACTAGATCAGCTATTGCACATAATCAAAATAGTAGTAGGTTTTTACTTAGTGCCTGCAATGGGCTTGTAACCGACAAACTTCATGTTTTCCTAATCCGTGGAACTGGACTTGGACGCTTTTATTTCTTCATACATAAGGAGGCATCTGCTTTAATCTGCTCCATAGAGATGGGCAGTTTATGCCAACTCTACGCGGAGCCAGAGCATAGACTTTAAGGTGCACACGCCTTAAAATTAGCTTCCATGCATCACATGTAGTGCACATAAAATCAAAATTGTATTAGAATTTAGCATCATTGTTTTCATGACCAATGGAATTGCTGTTAATTTTCATTTCATCCTAGTTTCGTGGATGACAAAGGCGTAGTATGCCGAGGTTCAAATGTAAAACACGTTCTAGAAATTATCTTGTATGCAACATGTGCTATGGGTATCGTTGCATGTGTGTACAATCTCGACCGTAGAAGAGACAATGTATTTGCCATATCTGTCTTATATGATAAAGAGAAGATATCCTTTTTTTTTCATCATAAGTTTTGGTATGTAAAACATTTAGCGGAAATCTCCATATTTTAGTAGGGTACATGCGTGATCAAATGTAGTCATTGTCAGGAACAAATGGACTTACTCGATATGGATGTATAAACCAAGCATTAATATTATACCATCCCTCATCTTTTTGTTCTGATTTTAAAAATTAGTGAGCATTGTATTATGACCTCTTAAGTTTTTTTTAAGTAGAAATGACCTCTTAAGATTTTGTGTTTGCTTGAGCACAAGTTGAAGAAAGTTAGTTTTAATACCTAATCAACGAGAGTGTTTCCATCATACAATTAAACTAGTAACTCACCTCATAGTTACCTAAAAACACTCCTCATAGTTCACTAGACCGTGGGCACTTCTTCACATCGATGTTCTCGGCGTGGTTGTCCATCAAATGTTTGACTAATCAGTGGTTTCATACATCGTGAGCCTAGTCTTTGGGTGGTTGCATGCATATATCAATGCAGAGGATGGGGCATATTCTTCTTTTTGAAAAATACAGTCTTCAGGTGGGGGTCGCTTCTTGTATGTAGCCACGCGTCCCAACCCCAAGGCTGGCCGAAGTCTGGCATTGTTCGCCTCCCGGATTGACCGCTTTGGAGAGTGGTTCCATGATGGACGTTTGTCATAGTAATGTTTCGTGCAGCTACAGAAACCTGATCCGGGAGCTTCTGAATATTTGCTTAGTTCACGAGTATTAACTCCTAACCACAACCTTCCAAAAATGTTTTTAAAGAGGACTCTACGGAGACAAAGGCAACATCTTTCTCACCATCAGGATAAAAGAGACTGATACGAGCGTTGTGTAAGGTGTTGACAAGTTCCCCGATGCCTTCCATGCTTACCTAAATACGGTGGAACTAATCAGGTAATGCAACTGTACCCTGGAATCAGTGTACACTAGTCTGGATATCTTTTTTCACACATCTGGAGAATTCAGATGGAGATGCATCACGGAGAACACAATAGTCCAATGAGACTGGATAGTAGGAGGATATATAGTTCGAGAAGCAGGAGAGCTGACGAAGCTATGAAAGGTTGCACATGTATGAGTAGAAAGTGCTAATGGTGTGGAATTTATGGCTAGGGTAAAAAATTGTTTCTTTAATTTATGATAATGTGGTTGGAGCAGAATTGGTTTCTTTGTCCTCTCAAGTGGCAGCGGTCATCTCCTCCGGCTCCATGCTACGGTTGTGGCCGTCACCATCACAAGAGGAGAAGAGGGACAACCTCTATATGAGGAGCATCATGCAAGGGACTTCATAAAAGAAAGAAATATGTCGAGGTAGAGGGCGATCGTCTGTATAGGTGGAGGTAGTGATGCCGTGAGGGAAGGATAAGGAGATATCATATGTTAGTTAGGATTACTTGATCCGCCTCAAGTTATAGGGTCGAGTGGATCCGCACCGCCTAGATATTACAATCTAAGTTGGTCATCCTTCTTGGGCCGCCATTGGCGATGAGCTGGTAATTGCAAGCAAATTTGGACGGGCAATGCCAAAAATCATGTTCAAAATATATGCCTTCTACAACTGATACCGAAACATGAATTTGTCTACAATAATCTATTGGTGGCTGTTAGTTTTCTTTCTCTTCTCTAGATAATGGTAATCATCCCTTTCTCCATACGACAGCTGATTATCATTCTCTCCGTTAGGCAGTAATTAGTGGTTTGCAACACGTTGGAACTCACCCTAGAACAAACCAAAATGGATACACACAGCCATGATGGCAAGGCATTTGTTGTGTCTTTGACAATCTTCAATTTTCGCGACTTCAACATTCTATAGTGTTGTGTTAATGCGCGCGTATAAGTGGCGATTTGCAGTGCATACATGTACACATAATAAATATTCCAAAAAATACAATTTGGTGTTATTTATAGCCACTTTTATAAGGACATTTTTCTTTTCACCTCACGTACTGAACTAGTGATTTATGTCCCCTCTACCCATGATCGCTCAACTTAATTATTTTTGTAGTAGCATCTTTGCTCACCCACATTAACTTCTTAAATATACATGTCACATTTCGCCGGCCTCCCATGGTACTTTCATGCTAGAATAGATGTTGTTCCACAAGAACACCCCAGACACATCCATATGTATGGGCATCTTGTTCCAATTGATTTTTCTAGATTACAATGTGATTGGGGGGTGTCAGCAAGTTTCCAACAGAAGTAAGTTGTGTACCAGTAACATATGCTTTGGTAGTTTGGCATTAAATTGCTATGAGGTCAACCTCTGTTCTAGATTGATTCACAAAGACCACCGCTGCCTTCCTTCCAAATAGTTTAGTAACAGATGGCATTAGCAGAGCTTTTGTGCTTACTAGTCTTATGGGCGTGTCGTGCCACCATTCCGTAAAAGAGATGTTGTAGCTGGCAGGAAGGGTCAGAGCAGCTTCAAACTTGTATGTTGCGGAAGTTGTTGCCATGCATGGGTTGTAAATTGCAGAGGAACAAGCATACATGAAAAATACTGTGAGGGTATATATAATCAAAATGGTAAGTAGTGACCGATCAATGGAAATACAAGGGAAATTGGTGGCGACAGATGGGACAAAGTGGTGAGTCTAGAGCTTGGGCCGCTAGATCAGCTATTGCACATAATCAAAATAGTAGTAAGTTTTTACTTAGTGCTTGCAATGGCTTGTAAATTCGACAAACTTCACGTTTTCCTGATCCGTGGAACTGGACTTTCGATGTTTTATTTTTTCATACATACGGAGGCATCTGCTTCCCGAATCTGGCTCCATAGAGACGGGCAGTTTATGCCAACTCTACGCGGAGCCAGAGCATAGACTTTAAGGTGCACACGCCTTAAAATTAGCTTCCATGCATCACATGTAGTGCACATAAAATCGAAATTTTATTAGAATTTAGCATCTTGGAATTGCTGTGAATTTGGAAACATAACCCCGAGGAGCCACAACAAATACGCAAACAGATGCCTTTTCCTCGTCTCAGAATCAGCGAAGCTAGAAATATTAAGAAAGTTATCATGAAGCCAGGGGAGTGGGATGCCACGAGGGCCACCAGTACGTCGTGATTCTGGCATTGTCATCCCAAGACGGTCTGATATATTTTGTGCCCAAGTTTTAGACACTTGTCGAGAGACTAACGGCTCACCTCTAATTGGTAGAGCAAGGATCATAGAAACATCTTTCAGTGTAGGTGCAAGCTCCCCAAAACGAAAGTGAAAGGTGTGGGTTTCAGGTCTCCACCGGTCAACGAGGGATGTCAAAAGGGATGGGTCCGAACGTAACTGGGATGGGTCTTCGCTTGATGTGAGCCTAGCAAAAGCATGTAGTCCATAAGCGTCAAGGTGAGGAATGAAATAATTGTGTATTGGCCAAGTTTTCTATATGGTTGAAGTCTGAAACTCCGATAATCATATTCTTTATTTGGGTTCAAAAAAAGGTGGCAACGGTGGCCGGCGTCATGAGGCCCCTCCAAAAGCCGCGGCACTTCAGCCATAACCTGCACACAAACATACAAAAAAACAAACAGATTCAATGTACAATAAATATATATACAAAAAAACAAAGAGATTCAATAAAACAAACAGATTAAATTTATATTAATAAAAGTTTAATACAAATATAAGTAGACATAGAAAGTACAGATACAAAAATAAGTAGACATCATGCTGTGTTGTTAGATCGATACGGGCATTCCCTACGTGAATGTCCAGGACACCTACAAACGCTGCATCGCCTTGGTTCTCCCATCTGGCTATGGTCCATGTCATTGCGATGACGCTTAGATCGACGCCGTCCCTTGGCGGTTCTCATCAAGTAGGCGTTCGAACCCATTTCGCCCATCCGCCACAAAGATTTTGTAGTTCATATCAATGCCCCAGCCCGTAACCCAATTGCTCCAAGTGTTGTACAGATTGTACATGTTGAAGTACGGTGATATGTATGGCTCAACACTGATTTTTTGATCTGCAGCCGCCCGAAGCACATGACTACAAGGGTAGCCCTCAAGCTTGGGCTTATTACACTTGCTATCTGATGAAGCATTCTGGGGGCATAAGAATAGGCCTCCTCATAGGTTCCATACAAGTTCTTGAATATATTTTCCTTCGCACGCCTAGCCTTGCTGTAGCTGACAGGGAAGCCAATCTGATCTACTCGCATCTTTTGGCAAAGCCCTAACACTAATGTTGAGACATTCCTGCACAATCGCTTTCCATCACTGTGCCACATATCTTGCCGTCACATTGCAGTGATCGAAGAGTCCCAGCTTGCTCACAGCTATGTTGCACTATTTTTGTGATATGCCATGACTGACATACCCTAGGCTTCAGTCTAGCGAGAACTCTTCCGCGGCAACCTTTCGCGGTGTGGATGCATATGACCTTCAACTCTTTTTTATCAGACTGCTTCACTTTTTGCTGGCGGTGGAGGGCGATTGCATACCTATTAATTGCTTGGTAAGCAGACTTCTTGTCTGGGAAAACCTGCCCAACCTCCAGGCTCCCCGCTTCTAGGCCAGAAACAGAGTGAAATTCATTTGTGATGCTCATATCCTGTAAAAACCCAGGTTGCAGTGACGCCGCGACCGCCCTCTAGGGAGGAACATCTTCTTCTTCACTTGACTCGGAAGACGCGGAAGAGTGATCGTCATCATCGAGCGCCTCCGCCAATCCCTCGACGTGTTCACTCATGTCAACGGGCCGCATCAATATCCCGTGTCATACGGGCTGGTCGCCCGTCGGTTAGATGGGCCGATGCTAGGGCTGATGTGATGGCCAACTCGACCTCACCGCCCTGCCATCGCATCCGGCAACATCGGATCAAATGAATTCCACATACACCACCGGCTGACCAAACATCGGGTTATTGGGATTGCTTGCAAACCTCATGTACGCACCCCACGATCGACCACCTGTGATAGCCGCAAACCCCAACGGGCAGCTGTTCCATCATTTGCTCCGACAGCGACGAAGGCCTCCATTGTCATTTTTTTCCCCTGCATCCTTGGGCCAAACACCGCTCGGATGCACCTTCTAACAGCTGCGTAACCCACGTTGACCATGTCTCTAACTACAACTGTAGTCGACTCGCACAAGGACACATCCACCCGAAGGACTGTCACAGAAGACGCTCCCATAGTACACTACTAAATTTTCCATAGTACCTAACCAACATACAGTTTTACATTTCAAACAATTAGTAACTGAACATTTAGTAGTAGTACGATGACAACATTTACATATCAAACGACTAAAATAATAATCGTATTATCGTTACAAATATCCGGTTTGTTTTAGAATCATTTTCTTAGACTTTCCGGGTTGTCGGTATTTACGGATCTATTTTTTCTCAAACTCGCTTCACGAAGGCCACAAACTAAAACTCTGTTTGCTTTTCTCTAACTACCCCAAAAATATCCTAAACTGATTCTCGTAACATGCAAAAACTGAGCTTTTGGAAAAACCACTATTAGTAAAATCTAATTTTCTTACAAGTTATGACAAAACCGATGGTAATTACTTGCTATCCAAACAACCACTAAACATAATAGTACGATAATAACATTTTAATATCATATGAGTAAAACATTTAATATTTCTTCCGCTTTATATAATTTTTTCATATCATACGATAACAATCATTGATTTACAAATAATAATATCTGCAGCGGCATGCACATTATTCACAACAGTACATCAATACAAAAAATATTAACATGCACAAACATAGCTTTTGGAAAACATTTAATAGTACGATAATAACATTTTAATATCATATGCGTAATACATTTAATATCTTCCGGATTTATAGAATTTTTCATATCATACAATTATAATCATTTATTTACAAATATTAATATTACGCAGCGGCATCCATATTATTCACAACATAACATCAATATAAAAATATTAACAATATTACGGAGTCATTTATACCTCAGCTCCAATATGGATGTGCTTGCGACTGCAATTAAGCGTCCAAATAGTTCGAATAAATATCCGTCACCAGTATTATATGAACGGAGTCAACCTATTATCACATGAACATCAATACTACACATGGATTTTTCTTTCTGCTATCAAAAGTATAAAAATAGCACTTGCTTGTATGTAGACCTACGTAGTAATAAACATACCACATGAAATAACATACCACATGCAATGAACAATTGCGGTGCTATTTTTCTTAATTACCGTATTAAGATCATCTCTCACATCTCAATACTAATGGACACAGCTAACATTGATACAACATCTTCAACATACTCTTCTAAAAAATTAGTATAAATGTTGTATCTGTCAGTCTGCAAATTTTTCTAACCTCTAAGCACTTACATCACATAGCTAATGACGAGCTAAAAGACTAACTAATTACCAACGTGCATGCACAAAAAATACTTATATTACAAAGCTCATACCTCGTTCTTCCCTTTGTACTTCACTTTGCACGGCAAATCCTACTCCAGAAACTCCAAATGACTCCTTCAAGTGCTGAAATAATGCCTAAAGCAACATAGAATACACACTTAGGAACTAATCAAACAAAATAAAAACATCATGCATGCGAGTGAAACTAACAAAAATGGATAGATCTGACCTTAATCTATCTTTTCTTCAACTTCATCATCTTCAAAATCCAACTCTAAATCGCCCTAAATCACGAGTGAAAGTGCTTATTGAGCTTTTTTTTTCTCTCTGCATTTAGAGACTTAGAGAGCAAAGGAGAGGAACGAGGTCACAGAGTATGCTTGCGACGGAGCTGAAGCATGGCATATAAAAGGAAGAGGATCCCCGGTAGTGTCGGCAGATCAGGTTAAAACTTATCCCATCGCAGCCTCGGATTCCCGCACCGAGTGAATTAATTCCCGCAGCGTCAGCCGTGTCCTCTAAAGCAAAAGCAGTGTTGAGTGATCGATGCGGTCGCGTCGCTGAAGCAAAATTTAGCAAACTGAGTGATTCTCGGGCATACGAATCACCGCATGGCCGAATTCACGCCCATAGAAATTAGCGCACCGCATCGGATTCCCGCGCGTGAAAATCAGCATCATCAGCAACAGCATGCAAGGAGCAAAAGCAACAAGCATAAGCTGTCGCGCGTGGAGCAAAGGCATGCAAGGAGCAAAAGCAGCAAGCAATCACGCGTGGGAATCAGCGCCATTTGCCACAGTGCAGGGGAATCAGCGCCTCGACCCGCCATTTGCCACATGGGAATCAGCGCCATTTGCAGGCCAGCTGCTGTCGGCCAGGGATGGCCGCCTCAGCCCGATGGCTGCGAGGCCTGAGGGCCCCGGCGCAGCGAGATGTCGGCGAGGCAGCGACCGCGCCAGGGCTGGCCGCCTCGCCCGATGGCGGCAGGGCCCACCTGGCCCGCCCGTTCCTGTCGGCGGCGTCGTGAGCAGCCGGAACCCGTCGGCTGGAGTGGCCGCCTCCTACGGTGGCGGCAGGGGGCCGCCGCCTCCTTGCGTGGCGGCAGGTGCCACGTGTCGCCTGCCGCGCCTGCCGCCACCGCTGAGGGGGTCCTTTTTGTCAAATTCATCCAGAGGTAGTCCTTTTTGGCAAATCATCTCGGCAGAGGGTCCTTTTAGGCAAAAAATCCGTACTACCGTTGCTGCGAGTCGCTGGTACGCCTCCGAACTGCGCCGTACCATTGTCAAGCCGCCCCTGCCTCTATTGTCATCGCTTGCCCATGCCTGTGAGCCGTCTCGCGAGAATCAATTGATTTTTCAAGCATTGCATACGAGAGATCAAAGTACTGCGAGTACTACTTCACAAAAGCGGACAAGACAATGGATTAATATTAGTACTGGTATACGTACTCAACTCTCCAAGATCCAATGTGGAGCCCGTGCACTACTTCGTCTAGAGAAAACCAGGGAATCATCAGTTTTTCATCTGCTGCCAAATAAACCGGCTGAAGTCTAAGGAATAGACAATTGACTGCAACAAGTATTGTGACGGTCGGTCAGTCAGTTGACTGTCGAAGTGACGTCGCTCCGGGATACAGGTCTCATGCGTCCCCGATGGAGGTTGGGCCAGCGTCCACCTTGCAGACCCACGTACTGCATACGAAATCTGGTAGAAGCCTGAAAAAAAAAGGGGAGGAGGAAACCTGCTATGTGCATGAATTATGCGGCCAGAATGCTAATCACATGCGTATACTATTCACTTTCCATGCACCTCCAGTACCTCACACACACGGTTCAAATTGGAGTGTTGGTCGTACATCCAACGACACAGACGTATCGGTCCAGCATTATTGAACGCTAGTGTATGCATTCGACCAACGAAACATCAGGTGATATCCATCCAGTTTACTTTTTATCAGTACTTGTTAATTTTTTATAAAAACAACCCTATAGTGTTGTTATATACAGGTAAATTATTCGTTACAAAAGTGATATTATACCGCGGAGATGGAGGCATGCCAACATCTTTTGGCACAGGTGGTCGTCGTTGCTCAACGGACTCCCGCACCGGCTTACAACGCCGTGGCCGTCTCTCGCGACCACGCCGGCTTACAACAAGGAGGACAACTTGCCCGTCCGCACCGGCTTACAACGCCACGGCCGGTTCATCTGTCTATGCCGCCTCTGATGTTACGGTCGTCTTTACCGTCCGTCTCTCGCGGCCTGGTCTACATCAACACATCGGGCCGCACTTGTCGGAATGAGCTGTTTATTGAGTATGAGCAAGTCACTACTTGGGAAGCCCGGTTTTCTTCCAACAAATTACAGGAAAATTATCATATATTATCAGCCATCGTCTGCACTAGATGGTTCAATGGGCAGGTGCACAAGTCACCGCCACTACAGTTTGGTTAACTTCAAACAGCCAGTTGGGAGGAACCATTGGCCGAGTTGCTGACACGGCTCATACGTGATCATTTATAACCCGCCGCAGTCACCTCAACCTTCTGTGGATTCACATCGCGCTATCAACGCCAATGATGTATACCTTCTGCTATGGTCAAATATGGAAAATCTCAAGCCAACTCCTCGAGTCGTCTTCAGACTTGGGGGCTACAATGGTATGACTCGGCAAAATTAGCCGGTTTCAATGAATTCAAGAACTCCGGGTCATTGAAGGGAAATAACCCGGGCCCCGGAGATTACTGCTAGATCGATGAAAATTTAAAAGCCGTCAGAAGATTTCCGGTTCAAAATAAGGACTCTGGTTTAAAATCCGGTTCAAGAGACATCTTTCTCCCACGAAGCACTGAAGATCTCAAATCCGGTTCAAAAGCCGCCCCAGGGTAAATTTGTCCCTCACAAAATTTTGAAGCTCTCAAATCCGGTTCAAAATCCGGCTCAAGGTAAATTTGTCCCTCACAAATTTTTGAAGCTTTCAAATCCGGTTTAAAGTTCCGGTTCAAAAAGAATTAATCTCTCGCAAATTCGAGTTCTAAGAAAAATTAAAGGTTACCAGAAAGAACTTGCTGCCATGATGCGCGGTTCAAACATAGGTATCCTGCCTTACGACTTGTCTTATTATGGTCACTTGGGGGCTTCCTGCTCATCGAAAGCATAGCTGTCATTACCCTCTTGATCGGTGCAATGCTAATATATGGTCACTTGGGGCTTCTGTTCAAACATAGGTCGATTCGAACCAAAGAGAACATAGTCGAAACACTTTTGATCGGCACACCGCCAAACTCACTAGGGGCTTCTTGATCGTATCCGAATCATAGCTTAACCTCTTTTGGGTCCGACGTGGATCGTATTCGAATCAACGTCGTTAAACAACTCTCAAGGTCATTTGGGGCTTCTGCTCAAACATAGGTCGATTCGAACCAAAGAGAACATAGCTGTCGGTACCCTCTTGATTGGTAACGCCAAAGCCACTGGGGGCTATATGATCGTATTCGAATCTTAGCTCAACCCCTTTGGAACGGTATTCTGATCGTATACGAATCAGAAGCCTTAAACTTTTTTTTGCGAACAATTTTTGGGTTTGACTTGAGACCTTTTTTGGATCATATCTCAAATATATATGAGTGCTTTATGCTTAACACGGTTTGACTTTTTGACTATAAGTCGCCAGCTTATGACAATCATCATCTATGTGGAAGCATTGGCTTCTAAAGATTGGGTTATCACCCCATCGCACATGTCATGTAAACCGGCAGTACAAATTCAATATCACAGTGGTTATATGTGAGGTATTATGACCCGCCCTGCGGCAAACCGCCAAGGGTTCTTGTGATCTACTTGTGTGCAGGGTAAGACTACATTTGGGTGGTTACCCGCCCTGGCTCTTGACGTTAAGTCGCCAGGGCATATGTTGTTTAAACTCTATGCAGGATTTGCAGAACTATGACTTATATAAATGCTTCAGTCCAAGCTTATCACTGAAATTGGTGTCTCAAAAGGGTTATCAATTATTGATTTTCTTAATGGCTATAGGCCACCGGGTTACAAAACTTCCAGCTTACAATGAATGTGCATTAAGTCGTCATCGGCCAAGAGCCGCCAGGTATTTAAACTCCGGATTTACTTGTCAACCGATGAGGCTTTCAAAGTCGGTTGTGATTATCAATAGCCAACATGGCTGGATTTCTATTGTGATTATCAATAACCAGTGTTATGATTGAAGTTTTCAAAGTCGCTTTAGCGCAACGGCTATTATTTTTATCAATGGGCATGATTTATTTTACAATGGAGGAAATAGTCCCGAGTCGCTGCAGGCTTATGACCCGACACTTGGGGCTACATTGTTAAAATCGAGATTACATCGAATATACAAGTCTCATGTCACTGCCAGCATGCACCATGGCACTTGGGGGCTAACGAAAAGTCATTTTTTTCTCAACTTATTGAAGACCCGACTCATCACATTTTAAATGAGCCGGCCCTTGGGGGCTACCAATTGCTCCAGTCGAAAATTCAAGGTACACAAGCCTTAATCCATTATATTGAAAGATCCGTTATTCAGTTGGTAGAGTACAAAGCTCTTAACCTAGTGGACGTGGGTTCAAGCCCCATGGTGGAGATTACATCATTTGATGGTATTATCAATGAATCATATACAAAGTCCCATCTCAGTAATATCTTATTGAGCCGGCCCTTAGGGGCTACACTGGTTGAAATCTTTACGAGCATAAGGCAATTACAAGTCCCGGGTTGCTGCAAGCATGACAACCCGGCACTTGGGGGCTACAGGTGATATGCATATAAGGGAGGAATAACTTCAAATTATCAGTTTTGAGCAACTCTGATATTATATTATTATCAGAGAAATCTGCAAAGTTTATGACCCGGCGTCATCATAAGATTAACCCGGCATCAGCAACAGTTATGACCCGGTGTTATCAATATTTACAAGCCGGCAATTTTGCTCGCCAGCCTCTACATCTTTAAACCGGCGGATCACCAGATGAATCTTGAGTCCAATATGTTTATTAAAGCCGGCGCCTTGGAAGCCGATTCAAGTGGATTATTTCATACAATATTTCTCTACAAAAGACCAATGCCAGCAAATTGACTCTGAAGCTGGCCTATTGACCCGGATTTCTTAAAAGAAGTATCTGGATTTTTTGCATTCACAAAGTTTGAACATATCTACTAAAGGAGATTTGCTATGAGTTCATGGGCATGTATCAAGAAGGAAATGACAAGGATTTAAAGATGATCAGGTGCCAGCTTACAAAAATTTAACCCGGAGCACAACCTATCAAGTTTTGTTCTTGTGTTTATTTTATAGGATCAGTTTAATATGGATAAATCCAAATTAAACTGGGGGCTAATGTCGGGGATATACCCCGCGGTATGACCCGGCGACAATTGGCGACTCACTGGTGACCCGGCCGGAGCTTGGCGATTCACAGATAACCTGCCCGATCTTGGAGACTCATTAGTAACCCGGCGGGCGGGTCAGATGGACAACAAGGCCCAAAGCCCAGAAGGCCGGCTCACGTTATGATGGGCCGGATTAAGAGGAAAGGGATGACGAATATTTCCTTTACAAGGAAGCAAGACCCGGACTTGTAATCAACTTGTAAGAGAAGATAGACTAGTCCTAGTCCTACTAGGACTCCACATGTAACCCGCCCCTCTAACTTATATAAGGAGGGGCAGGGCTCCCCAAGAGGGACAAGCAAGAAACAATCTCTAGGGCTAGACACAACTAGAGGAGAGCCGGTTTACGGCGACTCCCTCGTGATGATAATGAGATCTAGCCTCAAACAGCATGTAGGGTTGTTACCGGATGATGTTTCCCGGGGCCCGCAGCTGTCTCTCGATTCCGCTCAACCCCTCTCAAGCTACCACATAGATGCGTTGGCCTCGCGACTAAGTCCTCACACTAAGGACATCTGCCGTGACAAATCCACGACAGAAACTACAAAACAACTATGTCTTCGCACTCCATAGTCTTCAAGTGAATGTCTTCACATGTCATAATCTTCATCGTGAATGTCTTCACAAACCACCATTGTCTTCAATGTCGTCACACATTTTTAGGGGTCATCTCTGGTAGGTAAACCGAATCAATAAGGGACTACTACCTGTGTTATCTTGCAATTCTAACAAACACATTAGTCCCTCAACCAAGTTTGTCGTCAATACTCCAAAACCAACTAGGGGTGGCACTAGATGCACTTATAGCGTATTGCTCCAAGTAAAACTTCTACCTTTCAAAGGAATTTCAACTAAGGCTAGTTGGCCGATTGCAGCATTGAATTCCATCATGTTGTTCATGTCTCCAGATCCTACATTTCTGTTGGAAGGATATCTAATATAGTTGAAATCTCCAGTGATGATCCAATCAGTTTCAACAGGCATCTGAATGTTTCTGAACCAAGCCAAAAAGTTGTGTCTGCCTTCATTATCACACGACCCATAGATGTTTGTTAAAATCCAAGAATCCCCTGTGTGGACTGAAATAAATCTAATAGAGATGGAAAAATCATTTTGAACAGGCACTCTCCTTGAAACATATTATCATTCCAATCCAGATGGTCGGGAATTGGCACTAAACTCTGTTTTGTCCTAGAACCGTCTAATGGTCTCCTTTTGCCCTGTCTAATATACATTGAATATTGCAGATTCTAAAACCAAACGCATAAAAAGCAGACAAACAAGAAAAGAGTGATATTCTGTGCGTTGTGAGGTTCAGCTGGTTCCTCAAGTATTCCTGGGGCCTCTCATTCCTAAATGTGTTTTGTTTTCCGCATAAGACCTGAGAGGAAACTAGAGAGATCTTCATCTCGTTCCATTAGAGCCAATCGAGTAGCTGAGGATGGTGATAGTGTATATATATATCCATGCCAGCTCCGTTGCCATTTACCATGAGATGGTCTCACATTTCTAAAATTAGGCAACCACAAATGAGACTGATATAGTAGAGCAATAGGGATCCAAGATCCTTCATCTCGTCTCTAGCTAACGTTTAGTTGAGCAGAGGAGAGGAAATTATATATACCCATGGCAGCTCTACCATCATTTATAACGAAACGGCTTCACATTCATAATCAGGCGTGTGTATAATCATCCTTGAATTTGGTCTAGCGCACAGGGACACCTCCTCTTGGCATTTGGATGGATCCGTTTTGGAATGGTGGGAAAAGCGAACCTGCTTGCAAAACCCAAACCGACGAGCCTTGGCCTCACTTACAATGCTAGTCTCTTGGGCGATCTGGAGCAGCGTAATGCTCGGGTCTTCCGACACAAGAGCGCACCGCCTCCGGTCCTTCTCCGTGCTATCATCAACGACGTCAAGCTTTGGGTTCTCGCGGAGCTAAAAACTGGGGTGTATTCTTGTGCGCGAGTAGTTGCCATGCCGGGCATATGGGTCATTTGTAACACTCTAAAACACTTCTCTCTTATTTAATGAATGAGGCAAATCTTTTGCCGCCGTTTTGAAAAAAAACAAATGAGACAGCTATGATGGAGCAAGGATCCGGGATCTTTATCTCATCTCTAGCTTGACATTTAGTTGAACAGAGGAAGATGAGATGGCAAAAGGAACATAGAACATGCCATGATGAATGTGGATCGGTTCTACTGTGCAGAACTGAAGATAATGTGACAAAGAAAATGGTTGTGAGAGGGGATCCGGTCAATGTAACATGCACAATGAAAGATAACTGCTATGGACCCACAATGGTACTAAAATTAGTGATGCGTTCACCAGTAAGAGTCTATAGGGAGAGTTGAGGCAAAAAAACCTACTCCACGAGTCTTCCTAAACCCAATTTTTTCCGGTCTCTCCAAATAAACACCCCATTTCTCCTTAAACAGAGGGAGAATTGCAACTCTCCCTATCCATCAATTGACGTTGGTGGGAACCAACTTCCTGAAAGTTCACTGCCTGCTGTTGCGCCACCTTTTCCTTCATGGGCGGAGCCAGACCTCCACGTGCCGTCGCTGGCCAACCGACCGCTGCCGCTGCTTGCTCCCGCACCACTCCCCTGCGATCAGGCACACACGTAGCAGGGGTTGCCGAGCCGCCACCGTCGTTGCCACAAGCGCCGCCGCCGGCTACTGTCGCACCGTGACCACGGCCACTCCACCCACTTCCACGTCGCGTTGCCTCCATACTGGGAGAGAGAGAGACCCATTGACAAGCGTGGCCCACTTTACAGGATGAGTATAAAAAAGGAAGTTGTATTGGAATCTGCTACAGCACACCACCTGTGGAACCCGATAAATGCCGAACGTTCAGATTTTAAGCATGTCATCCTGAATGTTTTTTCATGGCCACTTTAGTTGACACGAGGCGACAACTTTAGTTGTTAGAACATGGAAACTTTGTCCCAGTCCATTTTTTTGTAAGAAAATTGCCATGTTTGCCTACCTCGCGTGAACTAAAGTTCTTATGAAAAATGTTCAGATTGCCATGCTTAAAATCTGAACGTTCAGGATTTATCATTTCCGTAAATTAACCAGGAGACCCATAGACACTTATAGGGAGAGATTTATTTGGTAGCTGCTGGAGATGAAGTTTTGCAGGCCGCACCACCGAAACGTAAAGAAAATTTGTGTGTCTTTTCCATTCAGCAACCTCTTTTTAGAAACGATTAGCAAGTGGAATGATGACCTCAGTGCCATGCCTCTTGGAGCATTACTATCACCTGATGATTGATTTTCGCTTGACGGAATATGCATGAATTCAGTTTTCTTTAACAATTGAAACACATCAAAGTTCAACATTCATTCGGGTCGTTCACTACCATCGTGCAACTAGCTAATACATGTTCAAAGAGTGTCACTCTGTCCTGGGTATCCCACATGGACTCAACTAACATCGTCGGAGCTGCCAAATAGTAGATCCTAGTGCAATAACTTTGTAATCAGTTCATCCCAAAGTGTTGCTCCCTGTGCATAGAAAGTGAAACTTGTAAGCTGTTTCAAGTGTTTGATCAGCCATACTATTAACCGTGATTGGTTATTTCAAAAGTTGCAATCTCCTGCGCAACTAGATTAATCTATCTCCCAAGTGTCATTAACCATTTTTTGTTGGCAAAGATTAACTCCTATTGGCTAACAGAGTATGCTATTTAAGAACAATCAACCAATACCATGGAGCCATGGCCAAGCAAAACTGCTCCATGCTGGCACTATTTTCTTTACATAGGGCTATTTTCTTAAAATTAGGACATCTGGGTATGGGTGCCTTGAACGAGACATTTATTAGTAAAGAAGTTATTGTATGATGTGGAAATGAAGCTATGTTCCTTGTGCCGATGAGGAAACTAATTAATTCACCACCGCCCGTGCTTGTTTCGAAGTGAAAGTAATCAGGTTCTGTGTTCACAGAATGACATATTTTCTGTTTTCAAGAACTTGTAAATATGGTCAGGAATTTGGCACGAAACCCTGTTTTGTCCTAGAATTGTGTAATGTTCTGCTTCTACCCCAGCTGATATACATTCAATATAGCAAACCCTAAGACCAAGTGCATAAAAAACATAGACAAAACAGACTAAAACCAAAGCATGATATTCTCCAAGTTGTATCCTGCAGCTCCCTCTAGTATTCCTGGGGCCTCTGATTCCCAAATCTGTTGTGTTTTTTAGTATAAGAGCTGAGAGGAAAACTAGATCGATCATCTCATTCCATTAGAGCCGTTGAATAGTCACGGAGGGTGGTTGTATATATATCATATATATATATATATATATATATATATATATATATATATATATATATATATATAGGGCTGGACTATTTTGTTACTAGTAACAGAATAATATTCTGTTACCCCCGGCCCTATATAGACGCGCGTCACACAATTTCACAAGTCCAGCCAAAAAACCCGCACCGGTGTGTGTGAAAAAGAGAAAAAGAAAAACAACCCCACCCCCGCACGACCCACTAACCCACGCCCCTCTCACAGTAACCACCGTCGCACTTCCTTCCCCACGTCGGCCTCTCTCTCCACCGCGCCGCCGTCCTCCTTCCACGCCGCCACCGCCCTCCACCATGCGCCACCGTCCTTCTTCCCCGACGCCGGCCGCCGCCCTCCACCATGCGCCGCCGTCCTCCTTCCCCGACGCCGGCCGTCGCCCTCCACCACGCGCCGCCCTCCTCCTTCCCCGACGGCGACCGCCTCCCTCCACTACGCGCCGCACCTTCTTCCCCAGCGCCAGACGCCTGCCTCCACCACGCGCCGCCCTCCTCCTTCCCCGGCGCCGGCCGCATGCCTCCACCACGCCCCGCCCGCCTTCTTCCCCTGCGTCGGCCACCTACATCCATCGCGCAGATCCCGCCGCAGCCCCAAAACCTAAACGGCGCCGCCGCTGTCGTCTGTGGATCGACCCGCCGCTATCGCTTCATTGCCGTGTACACGCGGTTCAACGCCTCAACCCCAGGCCGTTCATCGCCTCGCCCGGCCTGCGGCTCCTCCATGGATGCCTAGCTCCTCTACTAGAGCCACCGCGGCCCACGACAACCCAAGGTGGCGGAGTTCGTTGCATCCATTAGTCCAACCCCATGGCTTGTGGTGGCGAGTTTTGTCGCGGCCGTCGATTCGACACTGCGTCCTTTGCGTGCGCCGGCCCCCTCTTCCCCACCGCGCCACCGTCCCCCTCTGCCTCACCGGGTCGCACCGAGTCCCCCCTCCTCCGCCTCCCTGCGCCGCCCCCATGCGCGACGCCGTCGACACAATTGCAGGGCCAACTTGCCGCTGACCACGCAATCTTCCTCAAGGAGCTCGTGTCCAACGAGACTGTAAGGAACAACTACTCGATTTTTGAACTTCTTACTCAGTCATGCTAGTACTGAGGGAAAATGGACTGAAATGTATTGCAAATTATCTCTCCGAAACCACGATAATTATTCAGTCCACGCCGCCACGCAGTCCAACTGCATCCGCCATCTCGGTCGACCTCTTATACCTTTGCAACCCTGTGTCCCGCCATCCACCGAGTAGTCCAACCTCGAGGTGCGGCCTTGTCCGCAGCATGTTGGGGTCCTCTGTTTCTCTTGTTGCTGCTCCAAGCCGCAACACCTCATGCCATCTTCATCTCTGCAGGGCCATGTTCGAGAAAATCTGAAACGAAATTGTTGCCGATAGCCATTGACCATGAAGCTTCTCTGCCCTGCTGCTACTACTACATGAGGTGATCGTAGTGCTCAGTTATTTTTTGTGATGCCGCTGCTTTAGCCAACTCTGAATGCATAGGTGCGAGTGTGCTGCATTAGCCATTTTATTATTAACACGTACATCTAGCTTGTCTTGAAGCTTCATGATGTGGAAAAAACATTAGGGAAACTTCATGTTCTACATAGATGGAGTTCTGTTCGCTGCACTTTGTGTCATTTAGGTTGTTCTCTAGCTAGTATCTAACAAAACGAATCAGTCACTTGAGCGTTTTAGAAGAAAAAACTAAAGCTGAAATATCCCTCATGTTTTGTCTGTGCTTACGTATGTAGACATGATTTGTATGACAAAGAAGCTCTGCTAAGTTAAATAGATTCAGTCGCATATATGTTTGTATGAAAGTACAAGCATCGGTCAGGACTTCTTTTACAATGTTGTTTATGCTGAGTTCCACTACAAAAATGTATACTTTTTCTCTGAAAAAAGTTACTAATATAAAGTTTCCCTTCCTATCTATTATAATCAGTACTGATGGACATATGAGGTCGTGTGGCCACACTTTTTTTGAAGGCGTATCTCCATGCAATTGCACCTTTTTCCCTGGTCCTTTGATAGGTGACTGACCTGTTGTCTATGCTGCTCTTTGCCTCTTTCAGTAACTGAACTGTTTTCATGTGGAACTATTGCAAACCAAACAGGCCCTAAGCTTGGTGCATATCACGAATAATGGCAGAACTAAGATATTGTGCACATTACAGTGTTGAGAAAGAGAAGTAGCTGGTTGAACACTCCAGCAAAGGTTAGGAATCCACTATGGAAGCTTAATCAGAGCTTGCCTTAGTATCTGAAATCTTGACTGTAGTAGTGGACCATGACATGAGTGTCCATGGTTGAAAAACCTTGACTGAACCATGACATTGTCGTATCTATGCTACTTTTAAGTTATGCATTGCTCAGTGTTTCAACCACAGTGGGCACTAGTGCTACCTTTCTTAAAAATTATCATCAATTATAGGTTTTTTGCACCACAAAATTTTGATTATATTGGTACCTAATAATAGCATGTGCTCATTTTGAATTGAAACAAAAGAGTCTCTCTAATAATAAATGGGCTCTCTAACAATAAGTTCTAAGGAAATAAATATAGAAGTTCATATTTCAAAACAAATGAAGTATTTTGGAAGTAAAACAAACTATTTCAGAGTACATAAATTATATTTAGGTATCTCCATGGTCCCCGCACGCCGTGACGACCAGGTCTGCAACCAAAACTGAAGCATAGTGTTCTTGGAACCAAACTGAAGCAATGCAACGAGAAGTACAAAACTTGGGCTGATGTACCTTGTCCTATACCCACTTCTTTGCCTCGATGTAGGAATCTGATAGAAAAAACAAGGTGTGTCCCTCTACATATTCAAGAGAAAAATTTGATTGCTGAAAATGCTTGTGTTTATAGAATTTAATTTTGCTATATGTTTATTATTTTAATTCAGTCCAGTATCTAATTTTAGTTCAGTTCAATTATCATTTTGGTTTAAGTTAAAGCCAATTCTTATTTTATTTTATCGTCTTATGCTTCCATCCATTCCGTGGTCTAGAGCAGCTATAGTGGTGTTAATTTGTGTCTTCTGACTTGTGCAGTTTGATTTCTTGGCACACTGTCTTGTCCATGTGTGTGGCATTAATCACACGACGCGCTGCAGGGGCGGTCGCCGGCGGAGGGCGGAGTGTCGGCAACAACCACCTCTGCCCCATCCTGCTCCTCCTCATTGCGTGACCGTCTCCTTGGCCGCCCCGCACCTCGACGTCAAGCACTACCCTCCCATGAGAGATCGGACAGACAAGGCGCTCCTGCCATATTCTTCCCCGTGGATTCAGCTCCTATTCCCCGCCGACAGTAGGACACATGAGGTCACCTCCGGCGCTGCTGGTGGCGTGAAGGCCGTCAAATGGTAAATTCCAGACCCTTGTAAACTCAGTTGCTACTATACAAAGCAGAAAGGATCTATGTAAGTTAGTAATGTCGTGCCTCTTGTGCTACAAGACTGCTAGTTCTTCAACTAAAAAATATATTTCGCTTGGCATGCTTTACGGATGTGGTATTACATGATATCATTCCCAAAAAGTATAAATTTCTTCTATTGTCAGTTCAATTTTCTCTAGTATGTATGTTACGGAGATGATGCATGTTTGTTTGCTTTTTATCATGATATATAGAAAGATCTTTGGTAGCTCTAGTACATATACTACAACAGTTCATCGACAAAAAATATATCAGTTCAATACATACTTGGAAAAAAGCTCAATACTAAGTGTTCTCTGCCTATCCTTACATTAGCTAGTCTTCATAATGTCCAGATAGTGCCTAGAAGAAGTTAACTCATGCATTTCCATAAAACTATGTCTTGATAAATCAGAACTCATGCATTTCCATAAAATTATGTAAGTTTAGTGTGTGTGCTCCTACAAATCTGAAATACTTTTCCAATCATACTAGTGCTGATGCAATCACCAAAAAGTTGAAGAGAAATTACGTAAGTTTGGTGCGTGTCTTTGCTACAAATCTAAACTTCTTGTCTAGTCATTCTAGTACTGATGAAGATCGAGTTGACTGAAATAATGTAGTCGATTCCTGAGACCCTTACTAGTCCTATATATAGAAGTTGTGCCTGATAGCCATACATGACTTTTCTCTTTGTTTCCTGCTTGTTTTTGTAAAATTCTTTGAACTTATTTAGGTGATATATTTGGACCTTTCCTCGTCAAGACAACAACACGCTCCCCAGCCGGTCCACGAGAAGAGTTGCGTGCAGAGCCACCTTGTGCTCTGTCTTTGATCCGCCTCGGTCATCTCCCTCTCATCCTCTCTTTGCTCCGGGTGTGTGTGCGGGGAGTGGAGCAGATAGAGCAGGGAGTGGGAGGCCCTTCCATGGTGAATTCATAGGCATCTTCCATGGAGATTGTGAGCTTTGCTTGAGGATTTATGTTGTTGGTCTGTCCACTTTGTAGTTCGATATTATTCTGTAACTTTAGATATATCACCTCCTCTGTTCCATGCAGATAAAGCAGTTTTGAAGCAATTCCCAGTGTCTTTAGCAGCATTCATGGTTAAAAAGCAACGACTACCTCCTCCGTTCGAGTTGAGCACCGTTCATCGTCCAAAGTTGAGCACTAGGTGTCGTCCAAGTTCAGAGAGGGTTGTATGCAAGTACAAAAGTTTGTTTTAGTGAGAAAATGCAGCGTTTTGACAATATTCTGTATGATTCATTTGTCCAACCTTAGAACTTGACGATATTCAGTCTATTTTTCTATGATGAAGGCACACATGAAGTCATGTGCAAGGGGTATACCTAGTGGTTCAAACATTCGTATTTTGTTTCTTCAAATGTGTTGTGCCTGTTTGATGAAGTAAAACAAAGTAAAATAGTGAAAATGTCATTAAAGACACTTGGAAGTACAAATGTAAAAAATAAATAAGTTCTGATTCATGCCAGGTATGAAGTTTGGAGAAGAAAACATAAGGCTTTTAAAGAAGGGAATGGCAATAACGTAAGTCCGTTCAACTATATAAACCATAAAGGTATGATGGTGATTACACGTCGAGAAGGACAAGGATGAGAAAGAAAACTAAAAAATAAAACTAAAAGAACATCAAGTGATTATTTTTGAGAAGTACAAACTCTTTAGTACCATAAATACCATAAAACTAAAATTAAAAATTGCATCAGTTCTTACTTAAGGGATGATAAATTTGCAAGAAAAAAATTGTACCAAGAAAAGTTCGGAGGAAAAAAGCAACAATAAATGGAAAAAACGACAAGTTCACAACTACAAAAGTTGTATGTTCAAACATGACGTCTTAGATAAGTTTGGGAAAAAGCTCAAACAAAAGAAAAACCCATGGAAATTCAAATGGTAAAGGTTCAAGTCGCAAAACGCGAGAAGTTCAAAACATCATTGCAAAAAAAAATGAGTTCAAAAAAAGAAACACACAAAACATTTTCTTAAGAAAAATATCATTCAGCTCAATGATATAAACCATGCAAGTTCGAGAACTATGATACCGTAAACCATTGAAAAGTTATGAGGAAAAGGCGTATCAAAAAAAAGAGTAAAGTTTAGTCTCTGAAAACACGCTCAGCACAAACACATACGGACATCAGTTCAAGTATTTTTTTTCAGAACCATTCAAAATTACTTCATGAAAAATATCTCCTCAGTACAAACACACACAGAGATCAGTACGAGTAATTTGTTTTTCCTGACGGGAAAACAACACGAAGGGTCCATATTTCAAATTAGTCTTCACCAGTTGCGATTTTGAGAAAACGTTCAACACGGCTAAGTTTCACGTTTTCGATAGCTTTGCGTGGACGTTGAACTAAAATCTTTTGCCTATTTGAAAGTTTTGCATTTGACAATTCTTTGTGAAATTTTGTTGCACACCTACCGCGAAAGTTTCCCAAAATATGAGTTGCTATTTTATAGATCGTATGGTGCTCAGTCTCATGTCAAATACAGTAGTAAGTAACTACCATTAGCCCCTGATCAAATACTACTATAGTCGCTCCACCAGCAACAACATACTGCAGGATAATTAATTAGCAACGGAATCTCCCCAGCTCCTATTTGATGTTCCATTTTAGGTTCATGAATTTTGGAATAGTCCTTCCTGTAAATTGCACTTTAAGCACAGAAGATTCAGCTTCAGCTGCTCTTCAGATTCTGCCTTATGTTGCCATCTATATAGTTCCTGCTATCTACACTAGCCTGTAACCTCGTCTTGTCATCTTTCTTGAGATTAATGAACATATTCAGGCATCTTTGTGAGATGGCCAAGATTCTGCAGTGCGAGCTCTAGTGCATGTAGAACTGGATGACCTTTCCCATATTGTGCGAGAAAAGACAGAGCATATAGATTGATCTTCGAGGCAGCGAGGATGGGCACATGGGCAACATGGCTACAGTTGCCGGCGACTGAGGTTAACCTGGACGGAAGGTGGTGGTGGTGGCCGGTCGTTGTCGATGTCCGCTGGCCGGCAGGTCACCCCCTGTCGTCGGCCGCCCGCCATAAGAATATGGCTACTGGATGTTTTTAGTGCCATCTACCCAATCATCCATGAATTCAACAGATTGCCTGTCTATTCGGGCTGTAGTAATGTCAGAGAGAAAAATTGCAGTGCAATTACAGTAAGGAAGTAGAGAATGATGAATCCAGCTGCAGCCTAGCAAAGTTACAGAATCATCTAGGCGTCAAAAAACTGCAGAAGTATAGAACTACGAGGCATGGTGAGAGGAGGTCAAAGCCTGGTGTTGGTCGCTGCTGCAGTTCACCACCACAGACACCGCTGCCCCGCCACTGACCGCCCCCTCCCACTCCGGCGGGATCCGCCAATGCCCTCTGCCCTCCACTCAAAATCCTTTCGACCACATCACAGCTCGGGGCCTTGCCACTAGTACAAAGGGGAAGGAGGAGGGGAGCGGAACACGGCGACTCCACGCCCAACCCCACGACCCGCCTCGCACCTTCTCCCTCCCAGCCGCAAGATCCTACCTCCGGCAGCCAAGGCCTCCAGCCCGGCCTCGCACCTTCTCCCTCCCAGCTGCCACAAGGTCCTACCTCCCGTGATCGCGCCTCCCAGCCCCGGCCGCCGCGTCCCTCACCTCCCGTCCGCCACCGCAACTCGACCTCCCGACCACCGCGCACGTCCATCCCCGACTGTCGGCACGCCTTCACCTCTACATGCCGCCATGGACCTCCATCCCGCAGGCCGCGACCTCCCTCCACCACGCACTGCCCTCTTCCCCATCACCGCCCCCTCTGCCTCACCGGGTCGCACTCCCCCCTCCCCTCACCCAGCGCCGCTTGGCCACATGTCGCCCATGGTGAGGTAGGGCACAGGTTGGCAGGAGGGAGGTGTGAGTGGAAGATCGATCACAAGCATCTCGGTCGGCCAATTTGAGTGGGCTGAGCAGGAGAGAAGGCGGGAGGGGCTCTTATTTGCTCTTTTAATAAAAAACGATCAGTTCAACAAAATGATGTAATCGGTACAACCGTTCGGATTCATCGGTTCAAAAGGGTATGAGAATAATATTACATTACAGCGTAATGAATAGCCAGGATGTATATATATCTAGCTAGCCCATTACATTTTACTTATGGTAGTACAATAAAGATCCAAGATTCTTCTCTCTAGCTATAAGTTTAGTTGAGCAGAGGACAGGATATTATATATACCCATGCCAGCACTACTAGTTGAGCTAGTGGATAGTATATACTACCATATAACGACATGGATTCACACTGAACAAGTGAGACGTATGATAGAGCAAGAAGAATGCAGGATCCTTCATCTCATCTCTAGCTAGATATTAGTTTGAGCAAAGAAGATGAGATGTCAAGAGGAAGAGAGAAGATGTCAAGATGAATGCAGATCCAATCTTTTATGAAGGTATGTGAATCTGAAAGTGGTATGAGAGGGGATTCAATCATTGTAATATGCATAATAAAAAATAGCCCCTACGGACCCACAATGGTATTAACATTAGTAATGCCTTCACCAATAGAAAGTAAGGTTTGCGGTTGGTCTCATGGAACACTTATGGGATGGCCAAAGCTCCAACTTGAACTGCTGCCCGATAGAAAAAATTGCTGATCTGGAGGAGGGGATGGAAAAGCTAGTGCTTGCAGGGCCGAACAACCTCTTGCAGAGGAGCCCGGTGCCTCGTCCAAAAAGTGAAAGAAAGCAACAGAGAGGAACCGGTTGTGAGAGAAATGATGCATGTATAAATGAAATATTGTTACCCATGCATAGGACTATCAATGATTTTCCGGTGTGAATGAGTTGGTTGTGAGAGAGATGATGCATTTACTAATTCAGCTGCCTGGACCTCCTGGCTTGCGGGGAGCTGAATCTTGATGTACTATTGTCGCACTTCTATACTTTGAACAAGGAGTTGAGTGATTTTTGTTGGTACCTCCACTCCTTCGGGCATATTTTTGCAGGATTATAGAATTGTGTGACACCTTTATAGACAGAAAATGAATTTGGTAGATTATTTGCAATGTGTTCCAAATATACTAAATATGGGATTCATCTTCGAGTACGTGTATTTGAGGCAGAAATGTGTTGGACAACATTATTTATGGTACTTAAAATTCCCCAATGTCTGAAAATGTTCCTCATTGAATCAACATCTTGGCCTGAAAAATTTCCCATGTGAGGAGCTTGATGTATTGATGGTTACGATTATTCCTCACATAGGAACCAAATATCTTCCGAGGGTCCAACGATGTACGTCGGGTGGTGATATCAAGATAGATCGATTCTGGCAGATGGAAAAAACTTGGTAGATTTCCACATGCCAAAGATAGAGATGAATAATATTATGCAGTTTGGTCCTAAGCATGTAAAACTGTTTGACTCCAACGTGAAGTTTGTAACTTGCAATTCTGAAGTAAGATCATGCAATAAGTTCAATTCTTTGGATAAAGGATATGACCATACCATTTGAGTCTAGACATATAGGACATAGTGCCAAAATTCAATCATCGGGTCATATTGAAGACAATCAAGGAGAATTCTGCTATGTTCTCCATTCGAATTTGATTGAAATTGATGTCCAGGATAACGAGACAATGAATTCGAGTGGATAAAGGCACACTTGATACCGTCGTGCAGATGTGTCGTTTGAAACCATGGAATATCTGAATAGTCTAGTCAAAGGTTGGGAAGAGCCACTTGCTTCGACTTGGTACGTTCAATGAGTTTGAGTGGTTCAACATAGACTTTAAGGTGTACACGCCTTAAAATTAGCTTCCATGCATCACATGTAGTGCACATAAAATCAAAAATTTATTAAAATTTAGCATCATTGTTTTCATGACCAATGGAATTGCTGTTAATTTTCATTTCCTCCCAGTTTCAGGATGACCAAGGCGAGTATGCCGAGGTTGAAATGTAAAACACATTCTGGAAATTATCTTGTATGCAACATGTCCTATGGGTATCATTGCATGTGTGTACAACCCTGATCAGAAGAGACAATGTACTTGCCATATCTGTCTTATATGATAAAGAGAAGATATCCTAGAACAATCCAAAATGGATGCACACAGCCATGATGGCAAGGCATTTGTTGTGTCTTTGACAATCTTCAATTTTCGCGACTTCAACATTCTATAAGTGTTGTGTGAATGCAGCACAGATATGTGGCTTTGTAAAGGCATACATGTACACATATTCAATGTTCCAAAAATACAATTCGGTGTTATTTATAGCCACTTTTATAAGGACATTTTCTTTTCACCTCACGCATCTTGAACTAGTGATTTATGTCCCTCTACTCATGATCGCTCAACTTAATTATTTTTGTAGTAGCATCTTTGCTCACCCACGTTAACTTCTTATATATACATGTCACATTTATTGGCCTCCCATGGTACTTTCATGCTAGAATAGATGTTGTTCCACAACAACACCCCAGACACATCTATATGTATGGGCATCTCCTTCCAATTGATTTTTCTAGATTACAATAGGATTGGGGGGTGTCGGCAAGTTTCCAACAGAAGAAAGTTGTGTACCAGTAACATATGCTTTGGTAGTTTGGCATTAAATTGCTATGAGGTCTACCTCTATTCTAGATTGATTCAAGAAGACCCGCCTGCTGCCTTCCTTCCAAAGGGTTTAGTAACAGTACGTGGCAACGAAGCATTTGTGCTTACCAATCTTGCGGGCCTGGTCGTGCCACCATTCCGTAAAAGAGACGTTGTAGCTGGCAGGAAGGGTCAAAGCAGCTTCAAACTTGTATGTCGGGGAAGTTGTTGCCATGCATGGGTTGTAGATTGCAGAGGAACAAGCATACGTGAAAAATACTGTGAGGATATATATAATCAAGATGGTAAGTGGTGACCGATCAATGGAAATACAAGGGAAATTGGTGTCGACAGATGGGACAAAGTGGGGACTCTAGAGCCAGGGTCGCTAGATCAGCTATTGCACATAAACATAATAGTAGTAAGTTTTTACTTAGTGCTTGCAATGGCTTGTAAATCTGACAAACTTCACGTTTTCCTAATCCGTGGAACTGGACTTCGGACGTTTTATTTTTTTCATACATAAGGAGGCATCTGCTTCCCGAATCTGGCCCCATAGAGATGGGCAGTTTATGCCAACTCTACGCGGAGCCAGAGCATAGACTTTAAGGTGCACATTGTTGGGGAACGTTGCAGAAAATTAAAAATTTTCCTACGGTTTCACCAAGATCCATCTATGATTTCATCTAGCAACGAGTAATGGGAGATTGATTGCATCTACATACCACTTGTAGATCGCGTGCGGAAGCGTTCAATGGAACGGGGATGATGGAGTCGTACTCGCCGTGATTCAGATCACCGATGACCTAGTGGTGAACGGACAGCACCTCCGCGTTCAACACACGTACGGAGCGGATGACGTCTCCTCCTTCTTGATCCAGCAAGGGGAAGGAGAGGTTGATGATGATCCAAGAAGACGATGGCGTGGTGGTGGATGCAGCAGAACTCCGGCGAGGGCTTCGCTAGCAACTACGGGAGGAGGAGGAGGTGTTGCAGGAGGAGGAGGAGGCGCCAAGCCTTGAGGGGTGCGGTTGCCTCCCTCCCTCCCTTTATATAGGTGCAAGAGAGAGGGGCACGCAGCCTTGCCCCTTCCTCCAAGGAAGGGTGCGGCCAAAGGGGGGGGAGGAGTCCATCCACCCCAAGGCACCACGGAGGTGCCTTCCTCTTAGGACTCTCCCCTCTCCTTGTCTCCTTGGCGCATGTGCCTCTTGGGGCTGGTGCCCTTGGCCCATATAGGCCAAGGCGCACCCCCTACAGCCCATGTGGCCCCCCCGGGGCAGGTGGACCCCTGGTGGACCCCCCGGACCCCTGGTACAATACCGATAACGTGCGAAACTTTTCCGGCGACCAAAATAAGACTTCCCATACATAAATCTTTACCTCCGGACCATTCTGGAACTCCTCGTGACGTCCGGGATCTCATCCGGGACTTCGAACAACATTCGGTTTGCTGCAAACTCATATTCATACAACCCTAGCGTCACCAAACCTTAAGTGTGTAGACCCTACGGGTTCGGGAGACATGCAGACATGACCGAGACGGCTCTCGGGCAATAACCAACAGCGGGATCTGGATACCCATGTTGGCTCCACATGCTCCTCGATGATCTCATCGGATGAACCACGATGTCGAGGATTCAAACAACCCGTATACAATTCCCTTTGTCAATCGGTATTTTACTTGCCCGAGATTCGATCGTCGGTATCCCAATACCTCGTTCAATATCGTTACTGCAAGTAACTTTACTCGTCCGTAATGTATGATCCCGTGACCAAACACTTGGTCACTTTGAGCTCATTATGATGATGCACTCTTGAGTGGGCCCAGTGATACCTCTCCGTCATACGGAGTGACAAATCCAGTCTCGATCCGTGTCAACCCAACAAACACTTTTGGAGATACCTGTAGTGCACCTTTATAGTCACCCGATTCGTTGTGACGTTTGGTACACCCAAAGCACTCCCTACGGTATCCGGGAGTTACACGATCTCATGGTCTAAGGAAGAGATACTTGACATTGGAAAAGCTCTAGCAAAACGAACTACACGATCTTGTGCTATGCTTAGGATTGGGTCTTGTCCATCACATCATTCTCCTAATGATGTGATCCCGTTATCAACGACATCCAATGTTCATAGTCAGGAAACCATGACTATTTGTTGATCAACGAGCTAGTCAACTAGAGGCTCACTAGGGACATATTGTGGTCTATGTATTCACGCGTGTATTACGATTTCCGGATACAATTATAGCATGAATAAAAGACAATCATCATGAACAAGGAAATATAATAATAATACTTTTATTATTGCCTCTAGGGCATATTTCCAACAGTCTCCCACTTGCACTAGAGTCAATAATCTAGTTACATTGTGATGAATCGAACACCCATAGAGTTACGGTGTTGATCATGTTTTGCCCATGGAAGAGGTTTAGTCAACGGATCTGCGACATTCAGATCCGTATGCATTTTGCAAATTTCTATGTCCCCATCTTGAACATTTTCACGAATGGATTGAGCGGCGCTTGATGTGCTGGTCTTCGTGTGAAACCTGGGCTCCTTGGCAAGTGCAATAGCTCAGTGTTGTCACAGAAGAGTTTGATCGGCTCCGACACATTGGGTATGACTCCTAGGTCGGTGATGAACTCCTTCACCCAAATTGCTTCATGTGCTGCCTCAGGCTGCCATGTACTCCGCTTCACATGTAGATCCCGCCACGACGCTACGCTTGCAAATGCACCAGCTTCTTGCTCCACCATTCAACATATACACGTATCCGGTTTGTGACTTTGAGTCATCAGATCTGTGTCGAAGCTAAGCGTCGGCGTAACCCTTCTGACGAGCTCTTCGTCACCTCCATAAACGAGAAACATGTCCTTTGTCCTTTTCAGTACTTCAGGATATTCTTGACCGCTGTCCGGTGTTCCTTGCGGGATTACTTTGGTACCTTCCTACCAAACTTACGGCAAGGTTTACATCAGGTCTGGTACACAGCATGGCATACATAATAGATCCTATGGCTGAGGCATAGGGGATGACACTCATCTCTTCTTTATCTTTTGCCGTGGTCGGGCATTGAGCTGAGCTCAATTTCACACCTTGCAAAACAAAGTGAGAACCCTTTCTTGGACTAATCCATTTTGAACTTCTTCAAAAATCTTATCAAGGTATGTGCTTTGTGAAAGACCTATGAGGCGTCTCGATCTATCCCTATATAGATTTTGATGCCTAATATGTAAGCAGCTTCTCCAAGGTCCTTCATTGAAAAACTCTTATTCAAGTAGGCCTTAATGCTGTCCAAAAGTTCTATATCATTTTCATCAAAAGTATGTCATCTACATATAATATGAGAAATGCTCTGAGCTCCACTCACTTTCTTGTAAACGAGGCTTCTCCATAAGTGCGCATAAACTAAACGCTTTGATCATCTCATCAAAGCGAATGTTCCAACTCCGAGATGCTTGGACCAGCCCATAAATGGATCGCTTGGAGCTTGCACACCTTGTTAGCATTCTTAGGATCGACAAAACCTTCCGGCTGCATCATATACAGTTCTTCCTTAAGATAACAGATTAAGGAATGCCGTTTTGACGTCCATATGAAATATCTCATAATCATTGTATGCGGCAATTGCTAACATGATTCGGACGGACTTAAGCTTCGCTACGGGAGATAAAGTCTCATCGTAGTCAATCCCTTGAATTTGTCGATAACCCTTAGCGACAACTCGAGCTTTATAGATGGTAACATTACCATCCGCGTCCGTCTTCTTCTTAAAGATCCATTTGTTTTCTATCGCTCGCCGATCATCGGGCAAGTCTGTCAAAGTCCATACTTTGTTTTCATAAATGGATCCTATCTCGGATTGCATGGCTTCAAGCCATTTATTGGAATCTGGGCCCGCCATTGCTTCTTCATAGTTCTAAGGTTCACCGTTGTCTAACAACATGATTTCCAGGACAGGGTTGCCGTACCACTGCAGTGCGGAACGTGTCCTAGTGGACCCACGAAGTTCAAGAGCAACTTGATCCAGTACCGTGATCATCATCATTAATTTCCTCTCCGATCGGTGTAGGCACCACAGGAACATTTTCACGAGCTGCACTACTTTCCGGTTCAAGAGGTAGTACTTCATCGAGTTCTACTTTCCTCCCACTTACTCCTTTCGAGAGAAACTCTTTTTCCGAAAGGATCCGTTCTTGGCAACAAAGATCTTGCCTTCGGATCTAAGGTAGAAGGTATACCCAATGGTTTCCTTAGGGTATCCTATGAAGACGCATTTTCCGACTTGGGTTCGAGCTTTTCAGGTTGAAGTTTCTTGACATAAGCATCGCATCCCCAAACTTTTAGAAACGACAGCTTAGGTTTCTTCCCAAACCATAATTCATACGGTGTCGTCTCAATGGATTTAGGCGGTGCCCTATTTAAAGTGAATTTAGCTGTCTCTAGGCGTATCCCCAAAATGATAGCGGTAAATCAATAAGAGACATCATAGATCGCACCATATCCAATAGAGTGCGATTACGACGTTTGGACACACCGTTACGCTGAGGTGTTCCAGGCGGCGTGAGTTGTGAAACGATTCCACATTTCCTTAAGTGTGTACCAAATTCGTGACTTAAATATTCTCCTCCGCGATCTGATCGTAAGAATTTTATCTTTCGGTCACGTTGATTCTCTACTTCATTCTGAAATTCCTTGAACTTTTCAAAGGTCTCAGACTTGTGTTTCATCAAGTAGACATACCCATATCTACTCAAGTCATCAGTGAGAGTGAGAACATAACGATATCCTCCATGAGCCTCAACGCTCATTGGACCGCATACATCGGTATGTATGATTTCCAATAAGTTGGTTGCTCGCTCCATTTTTCCGAGAACGGAGTCTTGGTCATTTGCCCATAAGGCATGGTTACGCATGTGTCAAATGATTCATAATCGAGAGACTCTAAAAGTCCATCAGCATGGAGCTTCTTCATGCGCTTGACACCAATGTGACCATGGCGGCGATTACACAAGTATGTGGGACTATCGTTATCAACTTTACATCTTTTGGTATTCACACTATGAACATGTGTAACATTACGTTCGAGACTCATTAAGTATAAACCATTGACCATCGGAGCATGACCATAAAACATTTCTCTCATATAAATAGAACAACCATTATTCTTGGATTTAAATGAGTAGCCATCTCGTATTAAACGAGATCCTGATACAATGTTCATGCTCAAACTTGGCACTAAATAACAATTATTGAGGTTTAAAACTAATCCCGTAGGTAAATGTAGAGGTAGCGTGCGACGGCGATCACATCGACCTTGGAACCATTCCCAGCGCGCATCGTCACCTCGTCCTTCGCCATCTCCGTTTATTCCGCAGCTCTGCTTGTGAGTTACATATATGAGCAACGGCACGGTATCAAATACCAGGAGTTACTACAATCTTGGTAAGGTACACATCAATTACATGTATATCAAATATACCTTTAGTGTTGCCGGCCTTCTTATGCGCTAAGTATTTGGGGCAGTTCCGCTTCGATGACCCTTCCCTTTGCAATAAAGCACTCGGTCTCAGGCTTGGGTCCATTCTTTGACTTCTTCCGGCAAGCGGCTTGCAGACGCGGCAACATCCTTGCCGTCCTTCTTGAAGTTCTTCTTACCCTTGCCCTTCTTGAACTTAGTGGTTTTATTGACCATCAACACTTGATGTTCCTTCTTGATTTCTACCTCTGCGACTTCCAGCATTGAAAATACTTCAGGAATGGTTTTCACCATCTCCTGCATATTGTAGTTCATCACAAAGCTCTTGTAGCTCGGTGGAAGCGGTGAAGGATTACATCAATGACCGCCTCGTCCGGAGGTTGATGTCCAATTTGGGACAAAGCGGTTGTGCAACCAGACATTTTGAGTATGTGCTCACCGATGTAACTATTTTCCTCCATCTTACAAGCTGTAGAACTTGTCGGAGACTTCATATCTCGACCGGGCATGAGCTTGAAAAACTAGTTTCAGCTCCTCGAACATCCCATATGCTCCGTGTCGCTCAAAACACTTTTGGAGCCCGGTTCTAAGTACGTAAAGCATGCCGCACCGAACGAGGGAGTAATCATCAAGACGAGACTGCCAAGCGTTCATAATGTCTTGGTTCTCTGCAGGATGGGTGCATCACCTAAGCGGTGCTTCAAGGACATATTGTTTCTTGGCAGCTATGAGGATGATCCTCGGGTTAGGACCCAGTCCGAATAGTTGCTGCCATCATCTTTCAGCTTGGTTTTCTCTAGGAGCAGCGTTGAAGTTCATGGTGACATGAGCGTTGGCCATTTGATCTACAAGACATTTTGCAAAGATTTTAGACTATTGTTCATGATAATAAAGTTCATCCTATCAAATTATTTAATGAACTCCCACTCAGATTTGACATCCCTCTAGTCATCTAAGTGATACATGATCCGAGTCGACTAGGCCGTGTCCGATCATCACGTGAGACGGTACTAGTCATCGTCGGTGAACATCTCCATGTTGATCGTATCTTCCATACGACTCATGTTCGACCTTTCGGTCTCTTGTGTTCCGAGGCCATGTCTGTACATGCTAGGCTCGTCAAGTTAACCTACGTGTTTTGCATGTGTAAATTACACCCGTTGTATGTGAACGTAAGGATCTATCACACCCGATCATCACGTGGTGCTTCGAAATGATGAACTTTAGCAACGGTGCACAGTTAGGGAGAACACTTTCTTGAAATTGTTATGAGGGATCATCTTATTTACTACCGTCGTTCTAAGTAAACAAGATACACAAACATAATAAACATCACATGCAATTATATAGTAGTGACATGATATGGCCAATATCATATAGCTCCTTTGATCTCCATCTTCGGGGCTCCATGATCATCTGTCACACGCATGACACCATGATCTCCATCATCATAATCTCCATCATCGTGTCTTCATGAAGTTGTCACGCCAACGACTACTTCTACTTCTATGGCTAACGCGTTTAGCAATAAAGTAAAGTAATTTACATGGCGTTCTTCAATGACACGCAGGTCATACAAAAATAAAGACAACTCCTATGGCTCCTGCCGGTTGTCATACTCATCGACATGCAAGTCGTGATTCCTATTACAAGAACATGATCTCATACATCATATATATCATTCATCATTCATCACAACTTTGGCCATATCATATCACAAAACACTTGCTGCAAAAACAAGTTAGACGTCCTCTAATTGTTGTTGCAAGTTTTACGTGGCTGCAATAGGGTTCTAGCAAGAACGCTTTTCTTACCTACGTGAAAGCCACAACGTGATTTGTCAACTTCTATTTACCCTTCATAAGGACCCTTTTCATCGAATCCGCTCCAACTAAAGTGGGAGAGACAGACACCGCTAGCCACCTTATGCAACTAGTGCATGTCGATCGGTGGAACCAGTCTCACGTAAAGCGTCGTGTAAGGTCGGTCCGGCCGCTTCATCCCACAATACCGCTGAAGCAAGATAAGACCCGATAGCGGCAAGAAAGTTGACAACATCTACGCCCACAACAAATTGTGTTCTACTCGTGCAATAGAGAACTACGCATAGACCTAGCTCTGATACCACTGTTGGGGAACGTTGTAGAAAATTAAAATTTTTCCTACGGTTTCACCAAGATCCATCTATGATTTCATCTAGCAACGAGTCATGGGAGAGTGATTGCATCTACATACCACTTGTAGATTTAAATGCGGAAGCGTTCAATGGAACGGGATGATGGAGTCGTACTACGCCGTGATTCGAGATCACCGATGACCTAGTGCTGAGCGGACAGCACCTCCGCGTTCAACACACGACGGAGGCGGATGGCGTCTCCTCCTTCTTGATCCAGCAAGTGGAAGGAGAGGTTGATGATGATCCAGCAGCACGACGGCGTGGTGGTGGATGCAGCAGAACTCCGGCAGGGCTTCGCTAAGCAACTACGGGAGGAGGAGGAGGTGTTGCAGGGAGGAGGGAGGCGCCAAGCCTTGAGGGGTGCGGCTGCCCCACCCACCCCACCCGTTATATAGGTGCAAGAGAGAGGGGGGCGCAGCCGTGCCCCATCCTCCAAGGAAGGGTGCGGCCCAAAATATGGGGCGGAGTCCATCCACCCCAAGGCACCTCGGAGGTGCCTTCCTCTTAGGACTCTCCCTCTCCTTGTCTCCTTGGCGCATGGGCCTCTTGGGGCTGGTGCCCTTGGCCCATATAGGCCAAGGCGCACCCCCTACAGCCCATGTGGCCCCCCCGGGGCAGGTGGACCCCTGGTGGACCCCCCCGACCCCTTTCGGCACTCCCGGTACAATACCAATAACATGCGAAACTTTTCCGGCGACCAAAATAAGACTTCCCATACATAAATCTTTACCTCCGGACCATTCTGGAACTCCTCGTGACGTCCAGGGATCTCATCCGGACTCGAACAACATTCGGTTTGCTGCATACTCATATTCATACAACCCTAAGCGCCACCGAACCTTAAGTGTGTAGACCCTACGGGTTCGGAGACATCTTGAACATGACCGAGGCGGCTCTCGGGCAATAACCAACAGCGGGATCTGGATACCCATGTTGGCTCCCACATGCTCCTCGATGATCTCATCGGATGAGCAGCGATGTCGAGGATTCAAACAACCCGTATACAATTCCCTTTGTCAATCGGTATTTTACTTGCCCGAGATTCGATCGTCGGTATCCCAATACCTCGTTTAATCTCGTTACGGCAAGTCACTTTACTCGCACCGTAATGCATGATCCCGTGACCAAACACTTGGTCACTTTGAGCTCATTATGATGATGCACTCTTGAGTGGGCCCGGTGATACCTCTCCATCATACGGAGTGACAAATCCCGGTCTCGATCCGTGTCAAGCCAGCAGACACTTTCGGAGATACCTGTAGTGCACCTTTATAGTCACCCGATTCGTTGTGACGTTTGGTACACCAAAAGCACTCCTATGGTATCCGGAGTTACACGATCTCATGGTCTAAGGAAGAGATACTTGACATTGGAAAAGCTCTAGCAAAGCGAACTACACGATCTTGTGCTATGCTTAAGATTGGGTCTTGTCCATCACATCATTCTCCTAATGATGTGATCCCGTTATCAACAATATCCAATGTCCATAGTCAGGAAACCATGACTATCTGTTGATCAACGAGCTAGTCAACTAGAGGCTCACTAGGGACATATTGTGGTCTATGTATTCACACGTGTATTACGATTTCCGGATAATACAATTATAGCATGAATAAAAGACAATCATCATGAACAAGGAAATATAATAATAATACTTTTATTATTGCCTCTAGGGCATATTACCTTAAAATTAGCTTCCATGCATCACATGTAGTGCACATAAAATCGAAATTTTATTAGAATTTAGCATCATTGTTTTCATGACCAATTGAATTGCTGTTAATTTTCATTTCATCCCAGTTTCATGATGACCAAGGCGAGTATGCCAAATGTAAAACACATTCTAGAAATTATCTTGTATGCAACATGTGCTATGGTATCATTGCATGTGTGTACAACCCTGACTGTAAAGAGACAATGTAGTTGCCATATCTGTCTTATATGATAAAGAGAAGATATCCTCTTTTTTTCATCATAAGTTTTGCTATGTAAAACATTTAGCGGAAATCTCCATATTTTAGTAGGGTACATGCGTGATCAAATGTAGTCATTGTCAGGTACAAATGGACTTACTCGATATGGATATATAAACCAAGCATTAATATTATACCATCCCTCATCTTTTTGTTCTGATTTTAAAAATTAGTGAGCATTGTATTATGACCTCTTAAGTTTTTTTTTGCGAGAAATGACCTCTTAAGCTTTGGTGTTTGCTTGAGCACAAGTTGAAGTAAGTTAGCTTTAATACCTAATCAACGAGAGTGTTTCCATCATACAATTAAACTAGTAACTCACCTCATAGTTACCTAAAAAAAACTCACCTCATAGTTCACTAGACCGTGCGCACTACTTCACATCGATGTTCTCGGCGTGGTTGTCCATCAAATGTTTGACTAATCAGCGGTTTCATACATCGTGAGCCTAGTATTTGGGTGGTTGCATGCATATATCAATGCAGAGGATGGGGCATATTCTTCTTTTGGAAAAATACGGTCTTCAGGTGGGGGTCGCTTCTTGTATGTAGCCACGCCTCCCAACCCCAACGCTGGCCGAAGTTTAGCATTGTTCGCCTCCAGGATTGACCGCTTTGGAGAGCGGTTCCATGATGGACGTTTGTCATAGTAATGTTTCGTGCAGCTACAAAAACCTGATCCGGGAGCTTCTGAATATTTGCTTAGTTCATGAGTTTTAACTCCTAACCACAACCTTCCAAAAATGTTTTTAAAGAGGACTCTACGAAGACAAAGGCAACATCTTTCTCACCATCAGGATAAAAGAGAAGCCGTCTGAGCCTTGTGTAAGGTGTTGACAAGTTCCCGATGCCTTCCATGCTTACCTAAATACGGATTGGAACTAATCAAGTAATGCAAGCATGCCACGGAATCGGTGTACACTAGTCTGGATATCTTTTTTCCACACATCTGGAGAATTCAGATGGAGATGCATCACTGAGAACACAATAGTCCAATGAGACGGGATAGTAGGAGGATATATAGTTCGAGCAGCAGGAGAGCTGATGAAGCTATGAAAGGTTGCACATGTAGGAGCAGAAAATACTAATGGTGTGGAATTTATGACTAGGGTAAAAGAATGTTTCTTTAATTTATGATAAAGTGGTTGGAGCAGAAGTGGTGTCTTTATCCTCTTGAAGTGGCAGCGCTCATCTCCTCCGCTCCATGCTGCGGCGGTGACCGTCGCCATCACAAGAGGAGAAGAGGGACAACCTCTATATGAGGAGCATCATTCAAGGGACTTCATAAAAGATAGAAATATGTCGAGGTAGAGGGCGCATCGCTGTATAGGTGGAGGTAGTGATGCCATGAGGGAAGGAGAAGGAGATATCATATGTTAGTTAGGATTACTTGATCCACCCCAAGTTATAGGGTCGAGTGGATCCAGACCGGCCTAGATATTACAATCTAAGTTGGTCATCCTTCTTGGGCCATTCGCGATGAGCTGGTAATTGCAAGAGAAAATTTGAATGCAATGTCAAAAATCGTGTTCAAAATATATGCCTTCTACAACTGATACCGAAACATGAATTTGTCTACAATAATCTATTGGTGGCTGTTAGTTTTCTTTCTCTTCTCTAGGTAATGGTAATCATCCCTTTCTCCATAATGACATACTGATTATCATTCTCTCCGTTAGGCAGTAATTAGTGGTTTGCAACACGTCGGAACTCACCCTAGAACAAACCAAAATGGATGCACACAGCCATGATGGCAAGGCATTTGTTGTGTCTTTAACAATCTTCAATTTTCGCGTCTTCAACATTCAATTGGTGTTGTGTGAATGCGCGCGTATATGTGGCGTTTTGCAGTGCATACATATACACATAATCAATGTTCCAAAAAATACAATTCGGTGTTATTTATAGCCACTTTTATACGGACATTTTTCTTTTCACCTCACGTACTGAACTAGTGATTTATATCCGCTCTACCCATGATCGCTCAACTTAATTATTTTTGTAGTAGCATCTTTGCTCACCCACGTTAACTTTTTATATATACATATCACATTTCGCCGGCCTCCCATGGTACTTTCATGCTAGAATAGATGTTGTTCCACAACAACACCCCAGACATGTCCATATGTATGGGCATCTCGTTCCAATTGATTTTTCTAGATTACAATGGGATTGGGGGGTGTCGGCAAGTTTCCAACAGAAGTAAGTTGTGTACCAGTAACATATGCTTTGGTAGTTTGGCATTAAATTACTATGAGGTCTACCTTTGTTCTAGATTGGTTCACAAAGACCCACATGTTGCCTTCCTTCCAAAGGGTTTAGTAACAGTACGTGGCAAAGGAGCTTTTGTGCTTACCATTCTTGCCGGCCGTGTCGTGCCACCATTCCGTAAAAGAGACGTTGTAGCTGGCAGGAAGGGTCAGAGCAGCTTCAAACTTGTATGTCGCGAAAGTTGTTGCCATGCATGGGTGGTAGATTGCGGAGGAACAAGCATACGTGAAAAATACTGTGAGGATATATATAACCAAAATGGTAAGTGGTGACCGATCAATGGAAATACAACGTAAATTGGTGTCGACAGATGGGACAAAGTGGTGAGTCTAGAGCCAGGGTCACTAGATCAGCTATTGCACATAATCAAAATAGTAGTAGGTTTTTACTTAGTGCCTGCAATGGGCTTGTAAATCCGACAAACTTCATGTTTTCCTAATCCGTGGAACTGGACTTCGGACGTTTTATTTCTTCATACATAAGGAGGCATCTGCTTCCCGAATCTGGCTCCATAGAGATGGGCAGTTTATGCCAACTCTACGCGGAGCCAGAGCATAGACTTTAAGGTGCACACGCCTTAAAATTAGCTTCCATGCATCACATGTAGTGCACATAAAATCAAAATTGTATTAGAATTTAGCATCATTGTTTTCATGACCAATGGAATTGCTGTTAATTTTCATTTCATCCTAGTTTCAGGATGACAAAGGCGAGTATGCCGAGGTTCAAATGTAAAACACGTTCTAGAAATTATCTTGTATGCAACATGTGCTATGGGTATTGTTGCATGTGTGTACAATCCTGACTGTAAAGAGACAATGTATTTGCCATATCTGTCTTATATGATAAAGAGAAGATATCCTTTTTTTTTCATCATAAGTTTTGGTATGTAAAACATTTAGCGGAAATCTCCATATTTTAGTAGGGTACATGCGTGATCAAATGTAGTCATTGTCAGGAACAAATGGACTTACTCGATATGGATGTATAAACCAAGCATTAATATTATACCATCCCTCATCTTTTTGTTCTGATTTTAAAAATTAGTGAGCATTGTATTATGACCTCTTAAGTTTTTTTTTGCGAGAAATGACCTCTTAAGATTTTGTGTTTGCTTGAGCACAAGTTGAAGAAAGTTAGTTTTAATACCTAATCAACGAGAGTGTTTCCATCATACAATTAAACTAGTAACTCACCTCATAGTTACCTAAAAAAACACTCCTCATAGTTCACTAGACCGTGGGCACTTCTTCACATCGATGTTCTCGGCGTGGTTGTCCATCAAATGTTTGACTAATCAGTGGTTTCATACATCGTGAGCCTAGTCTTTGGGTGGTTGCATGCATATATCAATGCAGAGGATGGGGCATATTCTTCTTTTTGAAAATACAGTCTTGGTGGGGTCGCTTCTTGTATGTAGCCACGCGTCCCAACGCCAAGGCTGGCGAAAGTCTGGCATTGTTCGCCTCCGGATTGACCGCTTTGGAGAGTGGTTCCATGATGGAAGTTTGTCATAGTAATGTTTCGTGCAGCTCTGAAACCTGATCCGGAGCTTCGAATATTTGCTTAGTTCACGAGTATTAGCTCCTAACCACAACCTTCCAAAATGTTTTTAAAGAGGACTCTCTGGAGACAAAGGCAACATCTTTCTCACCATCAGGATAAAAGAGACGTCTGGCGTTGTGTAAGGTGTTGACAAGTTCCCGATGCCTTCCATGCTTACCTAAATACGGTGGAACTAATCAGGTAATGCAAGCTGTACCACGGAATCGGTGTACACTAGTCCGGATATCTTTTTCACACATCCGGAGAATTCAGATGGAGATGCATCACGGAGAACACAATAGTCCAATGAAATTTGGATAGTATGAGGATATATAGTTCGAGAAGCAGGAGAGCTGACGAAGCTATGAAAGGTTGCACATGTATGAGTAGAAAGTGCTAATGGTGTGGAATTTATGGCTAGGGTAAAAAATTGTTTCTTTAATTTATGATAATGTGGTTGGAGCAGAATTGGTTTCTTTGTCCTCTCGAAGTGGCAGCGGTCATCTCCTCCGCTCCATGCTACGGTTGTGGCCGTCACCATCACAAGAGGAGAAGAGGGACAACCTCTATATGAGGAGCATCATGCAAGGGACTTCATAAAAGAAAGAAATATGTCGAGGTAGAGGGCGCATCGCTGTATAGGTGGAGGTAGTGATGCCGTGAGGGAAGGATAAGGAGATATCATATGTTAGTTAGGATTACTTGATCCGCCTCAAGTTATAGGGTCGAGTGGATCCAGACCGGCCTAGATATTACAATCTAAGTTGGTCATCCTTCTTGGGCCGCCATTGGCGATGAGCTGGTAATTGCAAGCAAATTTGGACGGGCAATGCCAAAAATCATGTTCAAAATATATGCCTTCTACAAGCGATAATTTAAACATGAATTTGTCTACAATAATCTATTGGTGGCTGTTAGTTTTCTTTCTCTTCTCTAGATAATGGTAATCATCCCTTTCTCCATACTACATTGATTATCATTCTCTCCGTTAGGCAGTAATTAGTGGTTTGCAACACGTTGGAACTCACCTAGAACAAACCAAAATGGATACACACAGCCATGATGGCAAGGCATTTGTTGTGTCTTTGACAATCTTCAATTTCGCGACTTCAACATTCTATAGTGTTGTGTTAATGCAGCGGCGTATAAGTGGCGATTTGCAGTGCATACATGTACACATAATAAATATTCCAAAAAATACAATTTGGTGTTATTTATAGCCACTTTTATAAGGACATTTTTCTTTTCACCTCACGTACTGAACTAGTGATTTATGTCCCCTCTACCCATGACCGCTCAACTTAATTATTTTTGTAGTAGCATCTTTGCTCACCCACGTTAACTTCTTAAATATACATGTCACATTTCGCAGGCCTCCCATGGTACTTTCATGCTAGAATAGATGTTGTTCCACAAGAACACCCCAGACACATCCATATGTATGGGCATCTCGTTCCAATTGATTTTTCTAGATTACAATGTGATTGGGGGTGTCGGCAAGTTTCCAATGCAGTAAGTTGTGTACCCGGTAACATATGCTTTGGTAGTTTGGCATTAAATTGCTATGAGGTCAACCTCTGTTCTAGATTGATTCACAAAGACCCGCCTGCTGCCTTCCTTCCAAATAGTTTAGTAACAGTACGTGGCAACAGAGCTTTTGTGCTTACTAGTCTTGCGGGCCGTGTCGTGCCACCATTCCGTAAAAGAGATGTTGTAGCTGGCAGGAAGGGTCAGAGCAGCTTCAAACTTGTATGTTGCGGAAGTTGTTGCCATGCATGGGTTGTAAATTGCAGAGGAACAAGCATACATGAAAAATCTTGTGAGGGTATATATAATCAAAATGGTAAGTAGTGACCGATCAATGGAAATACAAGGGAAATTGGTGGCGACAGATGGGACAAAGTGGTGAGTCTAGAGCTTGGGCCGCTAGATCAGCTATTGCACATAATCAAAATAGTAGTAAGTTTTTACTTAGTGCTTGCAATGGCTTGTAAATTCGACAAACTTCACGTTTTCCTGATCCGTGGAACTGGACTTTCGATGTTTTATTTTTTCATACATACGGAGGCATCTGCTTCCCGAATCTGGCTCCATAGAGACGGGCAGTTTATGCCAACTCTCTGAGCCGTGAGCATAGACTTTAAGGTGCACACGCCTTAAAATTAGCTTCCATGCATCACATGTAGTGCACATAAAATCGAAATTTTATTAGAATTTAGCATCTTGGAATTGCTGTTAATTTTCATTTCATCCCAGTTTCAGGATGACCAAGGCGAGTATGCCGAGGTTGAAATGTAAAACACATTCTGGAAATTATCTTGTATGCAACATGTGCTATGGGTATCGTTGCATGTGTGTACAACCCTGACTGTAAAGAGACAATGTACTTGCCATATCTGTCTTATATGATAAAGAGAAGACATTCTCTTTTTTTTCATCATAAGTTTGGTATGTAAAACATTTAGCGGAAATCTCCATATTTTAGTAGGGTACATGCGTGATCAAATGTAGTCTTTGTCAGGTACAAATGGACTTACTCGATATGGATATATCAACCAAGCATTAATATTATATCATCACTCGTCTTTTTGTTCTGATTTTAAAAATTAGTGAGCATTGTATTATGACCTCTTAAGTTTTTTTTTGCGAGATATGACCTCTTAAGCTTTGGTGTTTGCTTGAGCACAAGTTGAAGAGAGTTAGTTTTAATACCTAATCAACGAGAGCGTTTCCATGAAACAATTAAACTAGTAACTCACGTCATAGTTACCTAAAAAAAACTCACCTCATAGTTCACTAGACCGTGGGCACTTCTTCACATCGATGTTCTCGGCGTGGTTGTCCATCAAATGTTTGACTAATCAGCGGTTTCATACATCGTGAGCCTAGTCTTTGGGTGGTTGCATGCATATATCAATGCAGAGGATGGGGCATATTCTTCTTTTGAAAAATACAGTCTTCGGTGGGGTCGCTTCTTGTATGTAGCCACGCGTCCCAACCCCAAGGCTGGCAAGTCTGGCATTGTTCGCCTCCGGATTGACCGCTTTGGAGAGCGGTTCCATGATGGACGTTTGTCATAGTAATGTTTCGATGCAGCTCTGAAACCTAATCCGGGAGCTTCTGAATATTTGCTTAGTTCATGAGTTTTAACTCCTTACCACAACCTTCCAAAAATGTTTTTAAAGAGGACTCTACGAAGACAAAGGCAACATCTTTCTCACCATCAGGATAAAAGAGACTGATACGAGCCTTGTGTAAGGTGTTGACAAGTTCCCCGATGCCTTCCATGCTTACCTAAATACGGTGGAACTAATCAAGTAATGTAAGCATGCCACAGAATTAGTGTACACTAGTGCGGATATCTTTTTCCACACATCTGAAGAATTCAGATGGATATGCATCTTGAGAACACAATAATCCAATGAGGCTGGATAGTAGGAGGATATATAGTTCGAAAGCATGAGAGGTGATGAAGCTATGAAAGGTTGCACATGTATGAGCAGAAAATACTAATGGTGTGGAATTTATGGCTAGGGTAAAAGAATATTTCTTTAATTTATGATAAAGTGGTTGGAGCGGAAGAGGTGTCTTTATCCTCTCAAGTGGCAGCGGTCATCTCCTCCGCTCCATCTTTGGGTGGTGGCCGTCACCATCACAAGAGGAGAAGAGGGACAACCTCTATATGAGGAGCATCATGCAAGGGACTTCATAAAAAGAAAGAAATATGTCGAGGTAGAGGGCACATCATTTGTATAGGTGGTGGTAGTGATGCCGTGAGGGAAGGATAAGGAGATATCATATGTTAGTTAGGTTTACTTGATCCGCCTCAAGTTATAGGGTCGAGTGGATCTGAGACCGGCCTAGATATTACAATCTAAGTTGGTCATCCTTCTTGGGCGCCATTGGCAATGAGCTGGTAATTGCAAGCAAATTTGGATTCGCAATGCCAAAAATCATGTTCAAAATATATGCCTTCTACAAGCGACAATTTAAAACATGAATTTGTCTACAATAATCTATTGGTGGCTATTAGTTTTCTTTCTCTTCTCTAGGTAATGGTAATCATCCCTTTCTCCATCTGACGGTGATTATCATTCTCTCCGTTAGGCAGTAATTAGTGGTTTGCAACACGTCGGAACTCACCCTAGAACAAACCAAAATGGATGCACACAGCCATGATGGCAAGGCATTTGTTATGTCTTTGACAATCTTCAATTTTCGCGACTTCAACATTCTATAGGTGTTGTGTTAATGCGCGCGTATATGTGGCGATTTCCAGTGCATACATGTACACATAACAAATATTCAAAAAAATACAATTTGGTGTTATTTATAGCCACTTTTATAAGGACATTTTTCTTTTCACCTCACGTACTGAACTAGTGATTTATGTCCCCTCTACCCATGATCGCTCAACTTAATTATTTTTGTAGTAGCATCTTTGCTCACCCACATTAACTTCTTAAATATACATGTCACATTTCAGGCCTCCCATGGTACTTTCATGCTAGAATAGATGTTGTTCCACAAGAACACCCAGGACAAATCGGCCCATATGTATGGGCATCTCGTTCCAATTGATTTTTCTAGATTACAATGGGATTGGGGGTGTCGACAAGTTTCAATGAAGTAAGTTGTGTACCAGTAACATATTCTTTGGTAGTTTGGAATTAAATTGCTATGAGGTCTACCTCTGTTCTTGATTGATTCACAAAGACCCGCCTGCTGCCTTCCTTCCAAATGGTTTAGTAACAGTACGTGGCAACGGAGCTTTTGTGCTTACTAATCTTGCGGGCCGTGTCGTGCCACCATTCCGTAAAAAGAGGCGTTGTAGGCTGGCGGGAAGGGTCGAGCAGCTTCAAACTTGTATGTTGCGAAAGTTGTTGCCATGCATGGGTTGTAAATTGCAGAGGAATAAGCATACATGAAAAATACTGTGAGGATATATATAATCAAAATGGTAAGTAGTGACCGATCAATGGAAATACAAGGGAAATTGGTGGCGACAGATGGGACAAAGTGGTGAGTCTAGAGCCTGGGTCGCTAGATCAGCTATTGCACATAATCAAAATAGTAGTATGTTTTTACTTAGTGCTTGCAATGGCTTGTCAATTCGACAAACTTCACCTTTTCCTGATCCGTGGATTGACTTTAGACGTTTTATTTCTTCATACATAAGGAGGCATCTGCTTCCCGAATCTGGCTCCATAGAGACGGGCAGTTTATGCCAACTCTACGCGGAGCCAGAGCATAGACTTTAAGGTGCACACGCCTTAAAATTAGCTTCCATGCATCACATGTAGTGCACATAAAATCGAAATTTTATTAGAATTTAGCATCTTGAAATTGCTGTTAATTTTCATTTCATCCCAGTTTCAGGATGACCAAGGCGAGTATGCCGAGGTTGAAATGTAAAACACATTCTGGAAATTATCTTGTATGCAATATGTGCTATGGGTATCATTGCATGTGTGTACAAACCTGACTGTAAAGAGACAATGTACTTGCCATATCTGTCTTATATGATAAAGAGAAGACATTCTCTTTTTTTTCATCATAAGTTTTGTGATGTAAAACATTTAGCGGAAATCTCCATATTTTAGTAGGGTACATGCGTGATCAAATGTAGTCATTGTCAGGTACAAATGGACTTACTCGATATGGATATATCAACCAAGCATTAATATTATATCATCACTCGTCTTTTTGTTTTGATTTTAAAAATTAGTGAGCCTTTGTATTATGACCTCTTAAGTTTTTTTTTGCGAGATATGACCTCTTAAGCTTTGGTGTTTGCTTGAGCACAAGTTGAAGAGAGTTAGTTTTAATACCTAATCAACGAGAGTGTTTCCATGAAACAATTAAACTAGTAACTCACGTCATAGTTACCTAAAAAAAACTCACCTCATAGTTCACTAGACCGTGGGCACTTCTTCACATCGATGTTCTCGGCGTGGTTGTCCATCAAATGTTTGACTAATCAGCGGTTTCATACATCATGAGCCTAGTCTTTGGGTGGTTGCATGCATATATCAATGCAGGGGATGGGGCATATTCTTCTTTTTGAAAAATACAGTCTTCAGGTGGGGGTCGCTTCTTGTATGTAGCCATGCCTCCCAACCCCAACGCTGGCCGAAGTCTGGCATTGTTCGCCTCCCGGATTGACCGCTTTGGAGAGCGGTTCCATGATGGACGTTTGTCATAGTAATGTTTCGTGCAGCTACAGAAACGTGATCCAGGAGCTTCTGAATATTTGCTTAGTTCACGAGTATTAACTCCTAACCACAACCTTCCAAAAATGTTTTTAAAGAGGACTCTACAAAGACAAAGGCAACTGCTTTCTCACCATCAGGATAAAAGAGACTGATACGAGCCTTGTGTAAGGTGTTGACAAGTTCCCCGATGCTTTCCATGCTTACCTATATACGGTGGATCTAATCAAGTAATGTAACTGTACCCTGGAATAGTGTACACTAGTCTGGATATCTTTTTTCCACACATCTGGAGAATTCAGATGGAGATGCATCACTGAGAACACAATAGTCCAATGAGACTGGATAGTAGGAGGATATATACTTCGAGAAGCAGCAGAGCTGATGAAGCTATGAAAGGTTGCACATGTATGAGCAGAAAATACTAATGGTGTGGAATTTATAGCTAGGGTAAAAAATTGTTTCTTTAATTTATGATAAAGTGGTTGGAGCAGAAGTGGTGTCTTTATCCTCTCAAAGTGGCAGCGGTCATCTCCTCCGCTCCATGCTGCGGTGGTGGCCGTCACCATCACAAGAGGAGAAGAGGGACAATCTCAATATGAGGAGCATCATGCAAGGGACTTCATAAAAGAAAGAAATATGTCGAGGTAGAGGGCGCATCATTTGTATAGGTGGAGGTAGTGATGCCGTGAGGGAAGGAGAAGGAGATATCGTATGTTAGTTAGGATTACTTGATCCGCCTCAAGTTATAGGGTCGAGTGGATCCAGACCGGCCTAGATATTACAATCTAAGTTGGTCATCCTTCTTGGGCCATTCGCGATGAGCTGGTAATTGCAAGAAAATTTGGACGGGAAATGCTAAAAATCATGTTCAAAATATATGCCTTCTACAACTGATACCGAAACATGAATTTGTCTACAATGATCTATTGGTGGCTGTTAGTTTTCTGTCTCTTCTCTAGGTAATGGTAATCGTCCTTTTCTCCATACGACAGCTGATTATCATTCTCTCCGTTAGGCAGTAATTAGTGGTTTGCAACACATCGGAACTCACCCTAGAACAAACCAAAATTGATGCACACAACCATGATGGCAAGGCATTTGTTGTGTCTTTGACAATCTTCAATTTTCGCGACTTCAACATTCTATAGGTGTTGTGTGAATGCGCGCGTATATGTGGCAATTTGCAGTGCATACATGTACAAATAATCAATGTTCCAAAAAATACAATTCGGTGTTATTTATTGCCACTTTTATAACGACATTTTTCTTTTCACCTCACATACTGAACTAGTGATTTATGTCCCCTCTACTCATGATCGCTCAACTTAATTATTTTTGTAGTAGCATCTTTGCTCACCCACGTTAACTTCTTATATATACATGTCACATTTGGCCGGCCTCCCATGGTACTTTCATGCTAGAACGGATGTTGTTCCACAACAACACCCCAGACATCTCGTTCCAATTGATTTTTCTAGATTACAATGGGATTGGGGGGTGTCGGCAAGTTTCAAACAGAAGTAAGTTGTGTTCTAGTAACATATGCTTTGGTAGTTTGGCATTAAATTGCTATGAGGTCTACCTTTGTTCTAGATTGGTTCACAAAGACCACTTTCTTTGCCTTCCTTCCAAAGGGTTTAGCAACAGTACGTGGCAATGGAGCTTTCGTGCTTACTAATCTTGCGGGCCGTGTCGTGCCATCATTCCGTAAAAGAGACGTTGTAGCTGGCAGGAAGGGTCAGAGCAGCTTCAAACTTGTATGTTGCGAAAGTTGTTTCCATGCATGGGTTGTAAATTGCAGAGGAACAACCATACATGAAAAATACTGTGAGGATATATATAATCAAAATGGTAAGTGGTGACCGATCAATGGAAATATTAGGGAAATTGGTGGCGACAGATGGGACAAAGTGGTGAGTCTAGAGCCATGGTCGCTAGATCAGTTATTGCACATAATCAAAATAGTAGTAAGTTTTTACTTAGTGCTTGCAATGGCTTTTATATTCGACAAACTTCCCGTTTTCCTGATCCGTGGATCTGGACTTCGGACGTTTTATTTTATTAATACATAAGGACACTAGTAGAAAAAGGGCCTATAGTCCCGGTTGGTGAGGGCCTTTAGTCCCGGTTCATGAACCGGGACTAAAGGGTCGGTACTTAATGCCTCGACCCTTTAGTCCGGTTCAATCCGTAACTGGGACAGATGGGCCTCCACGTGGCCTGTCCGGCTGAGCTCAGCAGGGAGGGCCTTTGGTCCCATTGGTGGCACCTTGGGACCAATAGGCATCCACCGTCAAAGATTTCTATGGCTGGGGTTTTGTTTTTTTTTTTTTTGAAAAGGGGGATTGGGGGTTTTGGGGGTTAATTTAGGTGTTTCATATATTGTGCTATAGCTAGCTAATTAATAGAGAGAAGTGTCCTCTCTTTTGTCCGTGCTTGGTCGACGCTTCGTACTATACATACATTATAGAGAGGACTAGCTAGACACGCTAGTTAGCTAGTAAGCAAGCAGAAGATCGTCATGAACATATATGCATACAGAGAGAAGTGATATCGACCACCTCTCCTTCTCCGAGAGATTGGTCGAACAACAAGTTCTCGTATATCTATCCGACACTATCGGCTACATATATACAATAATTATATTTTACAAATATATAATCTCCTAACATACGGACGCGTGGTCCACATAGTATTTTCCGTCTTCAGCGATCACGTGGTCAAGAAAGAATGCATAATTCCTCTTGAATTGCTTTCATGCAGCGATCTGGTGCTAGGAGTTCATCCGCATCGAAACATCTAATTTTAAGAAGGGGTCAATACATATATATATATATATGAATGAATGAAACTCAACACAAATGATGGTAATAAAATAAAATTGTGAATATTGTTATTTACGCACTTCATATTGTTTGTCGGAGTAGCCCGCTCACGTGTCGTGTGGCGGATGGACTCGCAAATGTAGTATCCACGAAATCATTCCCTTGTTCCTGCCACAACCACTTTACAAGAAATAGAGGTCAATCAAACTGATAATTAGCAAGCATGTTAAATGGTATTGATGAAACTAAGCGCTTGAATCACTAGGAGATGCGTGGAATATGCTACTATATAGTACTTACTTTGGTGTCTAAATTGCAGCTTCTTGGTAGTCCGGAGCTTTTTGGTGAATTTTCTCCAAGCCCTGCCATACAAAGAAAACAATTACTTGATATCGAAATGAACAAAGTTGCTGATATGGTGGATAATGATCGATTTAACTTACTTCTCGAGCATTTCGGTCATGTCCGCATACTCCTTGGGATCTTTTTCGCTTGGAGTCTAAAGGCAGTTACTACTCCCTTCTCAAGCTTAATCTCTAGGAGAATATAGTGGTAGCTGCACACACATGCATAACTCATCAATATTACATTACTATAACCTGGACTAATAAGGAAACCGAATATGTCACAAGACAAGAACACTCACTTGAAGTTGTAAGGAAAGAGTATTATATCTTTGTGTTCATTTATTACCAACGATTGTAGCAAGTTGGCCTCGGTATTTTCTTTATGAAATTCAACCTCAGTTTTATCTATGAGATATGTGTTAATGAACCCAATATCACCCACTTGTCTTTTCTTCAATTCGGCGATCTTCAATCTGCATAATATAGTGAGGATAATTATAAATACATGCAATGAAAGGGCTGAGTTATATAGAGACTTAATGATGTAAGTAGTACTACTTACAGACAGTAGCAGGTGACCGTTGCTTTATCGATGGCCAATTGATTGAAAAACTGATAGAACTCCTCAAATGGAATAGGCAACAGTTCAATTCCAAGGAGTTCATGCTCCTTTTTAACTCTCACATACAAAGTACTCCTCCCCTCAGACTCTTTGCAGGTTTTCATGTACCAATCATGCAATCTTAGCATCATCGTTGATAGAGAACTTTCATCTTTGACGAGAGGCTTCCGTACTCGTATCTTTGTATCTGCACCTCCAAGAAATCATAATGTACATCGTCGGGCAGGTAATCTGCACGATTGCCATAACCGGGCACCATCCTCGGATCGACGATGCCGCTAGCGAGCACCTTGAGCGGGGGCACGATTGCCCGGCTTGTTCACGAGCTGGGCAATTTGTTTCCCAGCTCGTCGTTCTTTCATCCTTTAATCACTTTTAGTACTTCCCAACCTCTCCGCTTCGCAAATGCCTTTCCAATAATGCGCTCATAGTTGCCTTCGCGGAGACTTGGGTGGTTTTGTCAGGGCAGCCAGAGTGCGCCTTGCTTTCACCGGATCTACCTTCTCCTCCGGAGGTGGATGTCTCTTTGCTTTCAACCCTTGAAACCAGTCATCCACTTCGGTCTGCGCGATCTTCGCGTTTTCCTCCTCGCTCCTCAGACGCAGTAACTTCTCCGGAGTCTTGAGAGAAGGACCGAATCTATATCTCCTCCCGCCTTTGGTTGTCTTGCTAGACGCCGCAGAGCAGACGGAGCGGATGTCTTCTTTCCTTGCTTACGAGGCGGAGGAGAAGGACTACGACGCTACCGGAGCAGCCGGATAGGCGGCGGGGTCTCTTCCGCTTCTTGCCGACGAGGCGGAGAAGGAGGAGGCTGGCTGCTCGGGCGCGGCGCAAAGCGGAGAAGGAGGCGGAGTGCCGCCACGCGCCGGAGAAGGAGCCGCCGAGTGCCACGATCGTCACTCGCCGGAGGAGGAGGCGGTGGAGGAGGCGGAGTGCCCCGACTTCACGGGAGGAGGAGGAGGAGGCGGAGGAGTCCAGTTCGGAAGGTTGATGAGATCCTTCCGCCATAGGCATAGAGTCTTCAGAGCAGAATCCAGCCGATACTCCCCTTCACTGGTAGGGTGGTCAAGCCGGAGGTCCTCAAATCCCTCCGTTATTTCATCGACCATCACCTTAGCATATCCTTCTGGAATCGGCCGGCAGTGAAAAGTTGAGTCGGGTTTAGTAGGATAAACAGAGCCAACAGCCGCCTTGACCTTCAAATTCATCCATTGCGCCAAAAGGTGGCAATTTTCAGCCTCCGTGATAGCATCCACAGGGATAGCTGGCAGGAGCCGTCCAAGGCATGCTCGGTGGCCTTGGCTCGGTGGAAGCCACGCTGCTTCTCCGCCGAGATGGTGGGGTAACCGGGGAAGCTTCGCAGGTCGTTCTTTGCGATCTCCGCTTCTCGTTCCTCTAGCCCCATTACCCTTTCGTGCGAGCCTGCGATTGGCTCTGCTTCCGCTTTCTTCCTCCTCTCCTGGGTTTTGTAACCCCCTGCGTCCGAAATCCAGCCTTCCATGAAAGCGAACTCGGCGTGCCTCGTGTCCGTCCGGGGTGCTCGGGATTACCGAGGGCCATTGTGAGCTCGTCCTTCTCCCATGCGAACGAACGTCCCATGCTGCCTTTGCTTCAATATATTGCTGAAGCCTCTTGACCGGTATGTCCAATTGTTCGTCCGTCCAAATGCACTTCCCTGTTATAGGGTCCAAGGATCCGCCGGCCCAGAAGAACCAAGTCCGCAGAACGGTCCGCGATTCATTGTCTACGGTTCGATCCCTTTATCAAGCGAGATCATTCTCAGCCTTGGCCCACTTAGGCCGGGCTACGAGGTAGCCACCTGACCCGTGCTATGGTGAAGCTTCTTCTTCGCAGCATTTCTCTTGTTTGTCGCCGACATCTTTTTACTCTTTTCCGATGTCTTGTGGGCTACAAATGCGGGCCACCATCTCTCGATCTTCTCATATTTGCCCTTGAATTCTGGTGTCTCATTTTTTTCGACATACCTATTGAGGTCTTTCTTCCAATTCCTGAATAGGTCTCGCCATCTTCTTCGAGCAAAAGACTTGATTAATGGCTCTATAACTGGCTTCTCCGGATCATCCTCTGGCGACAGTGGTGAAATTTGACTTCAGCTCGGTCCAAAGATCATTTTCCGCATATCATTGACATAAGACACCTCGTGGTCTTCGTTTTTAGGCTTATATCATTGGTGGATGCTGATCGGGATCTTGTCCCTAACGTAACCCCCAGACCGAGCAACAAATGCCTTCTTTGTCGGTAGGGTTCAATCGGTTGGCGTCACAGCGATTTGTATGATCTCAAACTTTTCATCCGAGCTCAACTTTTTCTTGGGCCTCGTCTCTTTACCGAAGTTGTGCTTGATCCGGAGGGCTAGAAAAAGAACAAAGGCGAGAGTTAATTAATATGTGTACATACCAAAACAATGAATGCATCAATTAGCTAGTCGTACAGGCTTAACTAATATATATACCTGGCCGGACTCGGTTTGGTGATCACCGAGCCGTCCTCACGGTCTACTTCTTCACCCTCTCCTTGCACGGCATTGGATCATCGGAGCCATGTAAATCATAGCCAGCTTCTTCACCCTCTCCTTCCGGACCATCGTTGTCATTGAGAAACATCAACGAGCGTACGGCATCACTTCCTTGTGCGATTATGTCCTCAACAATGCTTCTTGTGCTTCGTCTCGTGGCGGGGTGTCCATAGTTTCTACAAATATTTACAACATGGCAATTATTATTCAAACATGACAGATATGGATATATTAGTGGCAAGCGAGAACTAGCTAGCTAATCACAATAAGGAATCATATTAATTAGTGGCCTCGATGCTGCTTCTCTAGTGTTTGAATTGGCCTCGACAACGCTTCAAGGGTTAGGGGTGGCCTCGAGAACGCTTCAAGGAGGGGTGGCCACATGTATCTCACACAAGCGATACTTGCTATTTAATTAGGGTTTCCTCTACCGGTCGGCGACCCTCGGCGACCCTCGTTCTCGATAAAAAAAGAGAAGAAGAAGAAAAAAGGAGAAGAAGAAGAATAGAGGAGAAGACTCCTCTATTCTTTCTTCTCCTCTTTTTTCTTCTTCCTCTTCTTTTTATCAAGGGTCGAGGATCGTAGGGTCCGAGGGTCAAGGGGTCGAGGATAAGCCAAGCGGTCGAGGGTCAAGGGGTCGAGGATCGCTTGAGGGGTCGGGAGGTTGCCTGGTGTCAAAGGATTCAACAAAACCATGTCTTCATCATTAGGCGAAAGTAATAGGTGCATGATGGTGCGAAGCTCTCCAAAGTTATTTTGGAGCGGAGTCGAGATAGGATAATTCGCTTTTTGGTACAAAGTTCAGCAAGAACCTTCCGAATATCGTTATTTGGAAGGCCTTTGCTGAAATAGGTACAAAAAGGCAAATTATCCTATCCGGAACTCCATTCGAGTAATAACTTTGGAGGACTTCTGCATACCATCATGCCCTAATTACCAGGCTAATGATGAAGCCATGGATTTCTTCAATACTTTGACACTACGAAACCTCTCTCGACCCCTGGAACCCTCGACGACCCTGGAACCCTCGACCCCTAAACGACCCTGGAACCCTCGATCCCTCGAACCCTCGACCCTGAAACCCTCGACCCCTCGAAGTTTCATCTTTCTCCTCTATTCCTTTCTTTCTTCTTCTCCTCTTCTTTTTCTTCTTATCCCTCGAGAAAGGAAAATAAGGAAAAGGAAGAAAAGAGGAAGAAGGAAGAAGGAAGAAGAAGAAGGAAAAAAAGAAGAAAAAAAAGAGGAGAAGAAGAAAAGAATAGAGGAGAAGAAGAAAAAATAGAATTTTTTTTCTATTTTTCTTCTTCTCCTCTATTCTTCTCCTCTTCTTTTCTTTCTTTTTCTTCTTATTTATTTCTCCTCTTCTTCTCTCCCTCTTCTTCTCCTTTCTTCCTCTTCTTTTTCCTTTTTCCTCTCATTCTTTTCTTCTTCCTCCTTCTTACAAATACATGAAGTAGAATTGCTTGTATTTTTCTAAAATAATGTTCAACTAAAAATCTATGCACAGAAAACATATATATACACAGAGAACATATATACATTTTTATAAAAATGCAAAAAACAAAAAAATCTAAAAAAAAGACATATAAATAGATATACACATATAAATATACTCATACATATATACATATAATCAGGAAAAAAACATATCTATATTTGCAAAAAAAAAGGGGGAAGAGGGGGTGCTGACCGACCAAAGCGATGCAGGCGATTTGCGGGCAGCTGGGCGCGGGCGCAGGCAGAGGCGACGGCGAGGCAGAGCGGCGGCGAAAGGCGTAGGCGGGCGGCGACGTAGCGGCTTGGGCGCGACGCGTGGCGCGTGGATTTGACAGGCTTGGAGGCGGCAAGCGACGGCAGCGTTGAGGCGCAGGGATTTGCGGCAGGAGGCGGTGGCGACGACGGCGACGGGCGAGGCGCAGAAGGCAACTGGCGGCGCTGCCGGGACGGGATCAAGAACCCGAACAAAAATTTTCACAAGTCTTGCTTATATAGACGGCGCATTGGTCCCGGTTCGTGGCACCAACCGGGACTAATGACCCCCTTTAGTCTCGGTTGGTGCCACCAACCGGGACCAAAGGCCAACCGGGACCAAAGGCCTTGTGCTGCCCCGCGCCGAAAAGTTTAGTCCCACCTCGCTAGTTGAGAGAGCTCGAGAGTGGTTTATAAGCGCTGTTGCGCCCACCCTCTCGAGCTCCTCTCAACCTGAGCTTCGGCCTAATCATCACTAGCTATGTGCTGTGGGCCTACTTGGCCTCCTGCGGGCTGAATCTGGCCCATGTAGGGTTTCTAGTCGTATTCAGGCCGTGGGGGTCCGATGGGCGGCACTATTTTTTTTCCAATTTTTTGTTTTGTTTTACGCATTATTATTTATTTTTGTTGTTTTTTGCTTTATTTTTTAATTCTTTTTGCTTTTAGTTTTAGAAAAATTATAAACTTTACATTAGTGCCATTACTTTTCAAATTTGAAAACATTTTTTTGTTTTCTTTGTTGCTTTATTTATTTTATTTTGTTTCTACTTACAACAAAATACTTATTGTTGCTATTTTTATTTTTTCCAGTTTTTTTGTTTTGCTTTCTGCATTATTTATTTTTGTTGTTTTTGCTTTATTTTTTAATTCTTTTTGCTTTTTAGTTTTAGAAAAATTATAAACTTTCTGTTAGTGCCATTAGTTTTCAAAATTGAAAACCCTTTTTTGTTTTCTTTGGTGCTTTATATATTTTATTTTGTTTATACTTACAACAAAATACTTATTGTTGCTATTTTTATTATTTTTCAGTTTTTTGTTACATTTTCTGCATTATTTATTTTTTGTTGTTTTTTGCTTTATTTTTAATTCTTTTTGCTTTTAGTTTTAGAAAAATTATAAACTTTCTGTTAGTGCCATTAGTTTTCAAATTTGAAAATACTTTTTTTTGTTTTCTTTGTTTGCTTTATATATTTTATTTTGTTTCTACTTACAACAAAATACTTATTGTTGCTATTTTTATTTTTTCAAGTTTTTTTGTTTTGTTTTCTGCATTATTTATTTTCTTTTGGTTTTTGCTTTATTTTTAATTCTTTTTGCTTTTTAGGTTGACAAAATTATAAACTTTCTGTTTGTGCCATTAGTTTTCAAATTTGAATTCTTTGAAATTTGTGTGAATCACAAGTTTGTGAGCTCAACAAGGCGTGTAGAGGGCGGGCTTATAAACCGGTGTGGCGCCCTTCGGTTGGCGAGGTTTTCAAATTCATAGTTTTCAAATGAACTCTGAAAAAGTTGGCATAGCATGTGCATGTACAAAAGCGGACAATGGTATCATACTAAATGCGTTACAAAGTTGGCATGGTATCATCATAATAGTTATGGGAGAAAGTCTTCACTTTTTCTTACGCTTGTGTCGCTTTGCTTATTGCGCCGTAACCATGGATAATCTTCATCATTTATCGGGATGCTTGGGTCAGCCTTGACTTTGAAGGGGGAATTTCATGAAACTTTTCATACTCTTGAGACATGTCTGCCTTGCCCTCCACTCCTGTGGATGTCCCTTTTTCTGAAAAGAACTATGTGGCGCTTTGGCTCATTGTATGATGTATTCACTTCCTTATCTTTTCTTTCCTCGATGCGGTAGACATGTCCTTCACATAGATAACCTGTGCCACATCATTGGCTAGAATGAACGGTTCGTCGGTGTACCCAAGATTTTTCAGATCCACCGTTGTCATTCCATAGTGTGGGTCTACCTGCATTCGCCTCTGACAGATTGACCCACTTGCACTTAAACAAAGGGACCTTAAAATCTACTCCGTAGTCAAGTTCCCATATGTCTACTATGTAACCATAATATGTGTCATTTCCCTTGTCGGTTGCTTGCATCAAAGCGGACATCGTTGTTTTGGTTGGTGCTCTTTTCATCTTGGTCAATCGTGTAAAATGTATTCCCATTTATCTCGTATCCTTTCCAAATCATTACAGTCGAAGATGGTCCCTCGGACAACAAGTACAGCTCATCACAAACAGTGTTGTCACCTCACGAGACGTGTTTCCAACCAACCGCTGAAAGTCCCGATGTGTTCACATGTAATCCAGTCGTCGACCTTTGCCTCGGGTGTTTGGAGCGCAGATCGTTCTTGTGTTCATCGACATACGGGTCACCAAGGTAGAGTTACAGTAGAACTGTAGTGTGCTTGAGACCAAGAATATCCGTCCTGCATATTATTGAGTCCCTTCCAAGCGTGCCTTTTCGGTCAATGCGCCCTCATACCGCGATTTAGGGAGACCTATCTTCTTAAGGCCAGGAATGAAGTCAACACAAAACCCGATGACATCCTCTCGTTTGATGGCCCATGGAGATGCTTCCTTCCGGCCCTAGCGATTCTGAACATATTTCTTTAGGACTCCCATGAACCTCTCAAAGGGGTACATATTGTGTAGAAATACGGGCCCAGAATGACAATCTCGTCGACTAGATGAACTAGGACGTGCGTCATGATATTGAAGAAGGATGGTGGGAACACCAACTAAACCGACAAGACATTGCGCCACATCACTCCTTAAGCGTTGGTACGATTTCTGGATCGATCACCTTCGACATATTGCATTGAGGAATGCACATAGCTTCACAATGGCTAATCGGACGTTTTCGGTAGAAGCCCCCTCAATGCAACCGGAAGCAGTTGCGTCATAATCACATGGCGATCATGAGACTTTAGGTTCGGAACATTTTCTCCGGCATATTTATTATTCCTTTTATATTCGATGAGAAGCCCGTCGGGACCTTCATCTTGAGCAGGCATTGAAAGAATATTTCTTTCTCTTCTTTCGTAAGAGCGTAGCTGGCAGGACCTTCATACCGCTTCGGAGGCATGCCCTCTTTTTCGGTAAGCGTTGCAGGTCCTCTCGTGCCTCGGTGTATCTTTTGTCTTCCCATACGGGCCAAGAAGCCTAGCAGGTTCACGCAAAGGTTCTTCGTCACGTGCATCACGTCGATCAAGAGCGGACCTCTAGGTCTTTCCAAAGAGGGTAGGTCCCAAAATATAGATTTCTTCTTCCACATGGGTGCGTGATTCTCGGCGTCATTCGGAACAGCTAGTCCGCCGACCCTTTCCAAAGATTACGTGTAAATCATTGACCATAGCAAATGCGTGATCACCGCAGACGCATGGCGGGCTTCTTCCGGTGATCTGCCTGCGCTTTGAAATGCTTGCCTTTCTTTCGACATTGATGGTTGGTCGGAAGAAATCGACGATGGCCCAGGTACACATTCTTCCTACAGCTTCCGAGGTATATACTATCGGTGTCAAGTAAATAGTCCGTGCATGCGTGGTATCCCTTGTTTGTCTGTCCTGAAAGGTTACTGAGAGCGGGCCAATCGTTGATGGGCACGAACAGCAACGCCTTTAGGTCAAATTCCTCCTTTTTGTGCTCATCCCACGTCGTACACGTTTCCATTCCACAGCTGTAAAAGTTCATCAACTAATGGCCTTAGGTACACATCAATGTCGTTGCCGGGTTGCTTAGGGCCTTGGATGAGAGCGGCATCATAATGAACTTCCGCTTCATGCACATCCAAGGAGGAAGGTTATACATACATAGAGTCACGGGCCAGTCTTTGTGATTGCTGCTCTGCTCCCGAAAGGATTAATGCCATCCGCGCTTAAAGCAAACCATACGTTCCTTGGGTCCTTTGCAAAGTCATCCCAAGATTTTCTCTCGATTTTTCTCCACTGCGACCCGTCGTGGGTGTTCTCAACTTCCCGTCTTTCTTACGGTCCTCAACGTGCCATCGCATCAACTTGGCATGCTCTCCGTTTTACGAGACGCGTTTCAACCGTGGTATTATAGGAGCATACCACATCACCTTCGCGGGAACCCTCTTCCCGGGAGGCTCGCCGTCAACATCACCGGGGTCATCTCGGCTGATTTTATACCGCAATGCACCGCGCCGGGCATGCGTTCAGATCCTTGTAGGCACCGCGGTAGAGGATGCAGATCATTAGGGCATGCATGTATCTTCTCCACCTCCAATCCTAGAGGGCATACGACCTTCTTTGCTGCGTATGTACTGTCGGGCAATTCGTTATCCTTTGGAAGCTTCTTCTTCATTATTTTCGGTAGCTTCTCAAATCCTTTATCGAGCACAACATTCTACGCCTTCCACTTTGCAGCAATTCGAGTATGCATCGAGCTTTGTGTTGCCATCTTCGCAATTGGGGTACAACCCTTTTTGTGATCCTCTAACATGCGATCGAACTTCAGCTTCTCCTTTTGACTTTCGCATTGTGTCCTTGCATCGACAATGACCCGCGGAGATCATCATCATCGGGCACATCGTCTGGTTCCTCTTGTTCTTCAGCTTAGCTTCGTTGCAGCACCATTCATCGCAGTACATCGTCTGGGTGCATCTTGATGTTGAAGCATCACCATATTCAGGGGCACATAGTTGTCATCGTACTCTTCTTCCTCGCCGTCTTCCATCATAACCCCTATTTCTCCGCGGCCTCGTCCAAACATTATAGTGTGGCATGAAACCCTTGTAAAGCAGGTGGGTGTGAAGGATTTTCCGGTTAGAGTAAGACTTCAGTATTCCCACATATAGGGCATGGATAACACATAAAACCATTCTGCTTGTTTGCCTCGGCCACTTGAGAAAATCATGCACGCTTAATGTACTCGGAGGTGTGTGCATCATCGTACATCCATTGCCGGTTCATCTGCGTGCATTATATATAATTAAGTGTGTCAAAAATCATTACGAGAACATCATGAATAGATAATTAAGTGACCAAATTAATAGAAGTTCATCATCACATAAAAACCAAAGTACATACATAGTTCTCATCTAACAACATAAAGCTCTGCAGAGCATCTAAATTAATTAAACCATACATTGAAACTATGTAAAACATTTCAATGCGGAAACAAATGCGATCATAATCGCAACCAAGGTAACAACTGATCCAACGGCATAATGATACCAAGCCTCGGTATGAATGGCATATTTTCTAATCTTTCTCATCTTCAAGCGCATTGCATCCATCTTGATCTTGTGATCATCGGCGACATCCGCAACATGCAACTCCAATATCATCTTCTCCTCCTCAAGTTTTTTATTTTTTCTTCAAGAAATTGTTTTCTTCTTCAACTAAATTTAACCTCTCGACAATAGGGTCGGTTGGAATTTCCGGTTCAACAACCTCCTAGATAAATTAAATCTATGTCTTGGTCGGCATAATTTTCATAAACAATAAATGAACCAATAGTTATGAAAAGATAATATATACCACATCCGAATCATAGAGCGGGGCCCGAGGGCCGACGAGGCGGATACCAAAACCATCACACCATATAAGATGCAATAATAAAAGTAAGAAAATAATACAAGTATCTATCTAAACATACAAGTAAGAATATTTTCCTTTCAGAAAGAAGATAAGAACAAGAGGCTCACCACGTTGGTGCAGCGATGAGATCGTAGCGGGTGATCGGCCAGCGGTGAAGGCAGGAGCAGGGCATGACGGACCGCTACACCTAGATAAATATTAAGGAAAATGGAGCTTGGCGGTCGATCTTGGAGAGGAGAAACCTTAAGTAGTGTGGCTCGGGCATTCCATGAACACCTTGTGTGCATAAGAGGTGAGCTAGAGCACCACCAAGCCCTCTCCCCTCGGCGGAAAAAAAGCAGGCAGTGTGCTGCTCTTGCTGAGGGGCTATATATAGGCACCACCATTGGTCCCGGTTGGTGGCACGAACCGGGACTAAAGGGCAGCCTTTGGTCAGTTCATGCCACCAACCGGGACCAATAGTGGTGGGCCAGAGCCAGCCCCATTGGTCCCGGTTCGTCCCACCAACCGGGACAAAAGGTCCTGGACGAACCGGGACCAATGGCCCACGTGGCCCGGCCCGGCCCCTGGGCTCACGAACTGGGGCAAATAGCTCCATTGGTCCCGGTTACGGATTGAACCGGGACTAATGGGCTGAACTGGCCTGGGCCATTGCCCCCTTTTCTACTAGTGGGAGGCATCTGCTTCCCGAATCAGGCTGCATTGAGACGGGCAGTTTATGCCAACTCTACGCAGAGCCAGGGCATAGACTTTGAGGTGCACACGCCTTAAAATTAGCTTCCATGCATCACATGTAGTGCACATAAAATCGAAATTTTATTAGAATTTAGCATCATTGTTTTCATGATCAATGGAATTGCTGTTAATTTTCATTTCATCCCAGTTTCAGGATGACCAAGGCAAGTATGCCGAGGTTGAAATGTAAAACACATTCTAGAAATTATCTTGTATGTAACATGTGCTATGGGTATCATTGCATGTGTGTACAACCCTGACTGTAAAGAGACAATGTATTTGCCATTTCTGTCTTATATGATAAAGAGAAGATATCCTCTTTTTTTCATCATAAGTTTTGGTATGTAAAACATATTAGCGGAAATCTTCATATTTTAGTAGGGTACATGCGTGATCAAATGTAGTCATTGTCAGGTACAAATGGACTTACTCGATATGGATATATCAACCAAGCATTAATATTATATCATCACTCGTCTTTTTGTTCTGATTTTAAAATTTAGTGAGCATTGTAATATGACCTCTTAAGTTTTTTTTTTGCGAGAAATGACCTCTTAAACTTTGGTGTTTGCTTGAGCACAAGTTGAAGAAAGTTAGTTTTAATACCTAATCAACGAGAGCGTTTCCGTGATACAATTAAACTAGTAACTCACCTCATAGTTACCTAAAAAACTCACCTCATAGTTCACTAGCCCATGGGCACTTCTTCACATCGATGTTCTCGGCGTGGTTGTCCATCAAATGTTTGACTAATCAGCGGTTTCATACATCGTGAGCCTAGTCTTTGGGTGGTTGCATGCATATATCAATGCAGAGGATGGGGCATATTCTTCTTTTCGAAAAATACAGTCTTCAGGTGGGGGTCGCTTCTTGTATGTAGCCACGCCTCCCAACTAACGTTGGCGAAGTCCGGCATTGTTAGCCTCCCGGATTGACCGCTTTGGAGAGCGGTCCATGATGGGCGTTTGTCATAGTAATGTTTCGTGCAGCTACAAAAACCTGTTTCGGGAGCTTGAATATTTGCTTAGTTCACAGTATTAACTCCTAACCACAACCTTCCAAAAATGTTTGGAGACTTGCATCAAGCCACTCATCGATACCAAAGCGCTCGGGTGGAGTGCGCGAGAGGGACAAGGGAGGGATGAGCACGGAAGGAGGAGTGAGAGGGCCGGGGGTGCGTGGCGTCTCCAGCCAGGCTCCAGGCGGTCGGCAAGCGGAGGAGGCGTGGCGCCTCGGCGTCTTGGCGTCCGATGTCCGCCCGCCTCTTGGCGAGAGGTTAGGGATGGCTGCACCAAGCAATTAAATTTGGGCCACCTGGTGAGGCAGGTGGGTTTCTCTCTCTCTCCTTTATTTTGTTTCAGTTTTCTATTTTATTCCTCTGTTTTGAATTAGTAAAAATACTAATTCATTTCCAAAATTTCTGAAATAACTTGTGGGCACATTTTGAATTATTTCCAACATCCCTCAAATCATTTCAAAATAATTTGAGAATTTAAAATATTTATAGAATTTAAATGCCCCAATTCAAATACAATATGGATTCATTCAAGAATCCAGAATGTCCTAGAAAAGTGTACACCATTTTTGGCAGAGGTTCTAGACCAATTCAAAAATGATGAACATTTATGAAGGGCATTTTGTGTTCATTGTAAAGATTTAATTTTGACCCTAGTTGAATTTCATTTGCTGCTAGGGTTTATCAGTCCCCATTTCAAGTTTTAGATAAAATTAGACATGATGCATGGATGCAAAGCCACTATTTACAAACATGAATCTAGGGCTGTGACAAAAGTGGTGAGTCTAGAGCCAGGGTCGCTAGATCAGCTGTTGCACATAATCAAAATAGTAGTAAGTTTTTACTTAGTGCTTGCAATGGCTTGTAATTCGACAAACTGATCCGTGGAACTGGACTTCGGACGTTTTAATTTTTCATACATAAGGAGGCATCTGCTTCCCGAATCTGGCACCATAGAGACGGGCAGTTTATGCCAACTCTACGCGGAGCCAGACTACTTACTAACAGGGGTTAAGTCATTGCATTTTTCATATCTTTTTGGAGAATTAAATCGATTGCATTTTTTATTTGGGCGAGAAAATTTGTGGCGTCGTAAACACCGGGATCTTCTCGCATGTCTTGACATCCGTCTCAGGATAGTAGTGTTGGAAACGTATCTAGGCAGCTGGTCACAGGTTAACTTTGCCAAATTCTTTGTGCTGAATGCCAGAGTGCTGGAGTCAAGGACATTTGAATATTGAGGCCAGCTTGTACGACGAGGAGTTCTTGCCAGAACATCACAGGAAGCTTCAGCTAGGGAACAAGCCTTCATAGAGGTGCTCGGTTTCATTTTACAACTGATACTTCTCTCGAAGCTGTTTGGGAAAGCAAGCATCTCAATGATGTTCCTGTGTTGATGCTGAAATGGGTTAGGTCATTCAGGAAATTATCCTTGCCTATGTCATGTATATTTACAATCTTGTGTCATTTTTTTTGTAATACACTTGATGGTATATGCACAATCTCACTGAAAATTTCGGGATTCTTCAATGATGTTGCTACAGTATAAGATGGCGGCTTGTTGAGATGCATGTTTTACTCTTCCATTGGAACATCAGTTAAATGACTTTGCCTGCAGTCTCATTCTTCAGTTGTAATGGAAGGGTAGGTATTTTTTTTCTCGAATACCATTGAAGAAAAAAAGAGGATAAATATTGATGAATTGATTACTTTTTTATCTAGCATCTGGATGATTTAAGGGTACACCATATCTCTGACCTTGTACAATAGAAACAAATACGAGCCGTTACGTTTGTCGATACAACTACATTTGATTATTTTATAACTACTATTGCATCTAAATTAGCAAGTGCAATTACTTGATTACAATTATGTTGAAGTTTTAAATTGTGTTCTATACCTTTGGCTTGTGCGATTCTGATTGAGGGGCGAGGCGATTTGGCGCCGAGCGGTGAGCCCGATATCATCGCCTTCCGTTCGGGCTCGGGATCCGGGAAAATCGATTACAGCGCCTGCTGCGCGTACTTTAGAAATTGGAGGCGGCGTGGAATACGGGATGGAGCAGTGCGTTATGCGTGGGGCGGAAGGCGCGAAGGGTTGATGAGGCGTGCGTGCGGTGCGGTCCGTGGACCCGAGCGATCCATGGGCGGGAGCAGGATGGTACGCTAAAAGGCTGAGCCGTCATTAAACTGCGTTCGCGATGCCCAAATATCTCCGATCCAGCCTAAGCGTGATGTGGTTCATCGAAACCCTTGCCCGGTATTGTGTCTTGGCTGGTGCCCACCCTCGCCTCCTCTCTCTGCATCGACCGATGAAAGAAATTTCCTGCGGCGCACAACTGCGGCGATGGTGACTTGGCGGGAAAAATGGAGGTCTTGGCATGGAGTTCCTCCTCATTTGTTGTGACAGGTTAGTCCCGCAGATCTGCAGCGCCTTTTTAGTATTTCTTTGTATGAGCCTTGGGCATGGCGCGCTGGCTACGTGACTACTTTCGCCTTCCTCGGATTTCCGCTGCAGGGAGGTTAGCGGCGACTACTAACACCCACATCCGGTTCCTCTGGCATTGTTGGCGGAACAGCAGTTGCCACCCCCGCGGACTCGAACGCTGGCTCTGGTTGTGGTCAACAGCTCGGCGGCGAAGGCAATGGCAGTACATGTGACGCCCGGGTATTTAAGCTACAGTGAACCTCTGCTAATGATGCCACGTCACCTCGGTTCTTTGTGGATAAACTCGCGTTAGTTGAACCTAGTTCAATTTCAAATTCAAAATCGAGCAAACAATAAAAGTTTTCAAAATATTAAACTAAAATGTTGGGCTGTGCCAAAAATGGCATAGGTAATTATAGTACAGAAAACACATTTTATAAAATGCCTAAATACTTTTAAATGAAATAAAACAGAAAAGGAAATAAACAAAAAGAAAAGGTAAAAAAAGGAGCAAACCCCCACTAGGCCTCGGCCCACTGTGAGCCATCGGGCCCCAGGCCGCCCACTCGCCTCGCATCCCCCCCGCTCCCCCCACGCCCGACCCCCAGCCGCCCCCCCCTCGCCCCCCCCCCCTCGCTCCCGCCCGCCCGCCTCCCCCCCCTTCCCCGTCTGGATCGGGGCAGAGGGCCCCGACCCCCTCTCACCGTGCCGTTGCCGCCACCGGCCGTGGCCGGCGCGCCCTCCGTACTCCTCCGCGCCTTCTCTCCCTCGCCCGATGGCCCGGCCAGCCGTGCTCCTCATCCCCTCTGCCTCCTCTCGTCTGGATCGAGGGATCCGCCCAAACTCCACCGCCGCACATCGCGGGAGCTGGCCGCCGACCTCGACCTCGCCGTAGCCTCCTCGTCCCCTCCCGACTTCGCGGACCGATTCGCCGCGCCCGGGCTCCACGCGCCTCGCCTCCCGTCGCCCGGTCGTCCCGACCTCCCCGAGCACACTGCCAAGACCTGCAACCGCCGTGAGCCCGGCCTCTCCCTCTCTCCCCTCGGTAGTGACCCCCTCTCCGGCTCCGGCCCACTTCCGCCACTGTCTTGGGAGACGGCCAGCGCCCCTGATCCTCCCCTTTTGCCTGCCGTGGCCTCGCCACTGCCACGCCGGCGAACCCCCCGCCTTCGGCCATCCCTCTGCCGCCCCCTGGACTCGCTGCGGCGCGAGCTCCCCAGCACGCCCGCCTGCGTCCCTCGACGCCCGCGCCTCGCCTCTCCTCACCGGGGCCCGTTGGAGCTCTGCCGCTCCGCTCGTTGCGGCCACCAGACGCGCGTGCCCCTCCTCCCAGATCCTGCGGCCGCCCTGTGGCCGGGCTCTCCATGGCGTCTAGGCAGGTGCGCCCATGACGGCCTTCGTTCGGGCCACGCCCGTAACCCGCACGCCTGCTAAGCCCCTGGTGGCTCGGATGAGCCACTGACTAGGGGGCCCCACGCCCAAAATGATTTAAATGAAAAAAAGAATAATATATATATATATATAATTAAGATGATTAATTAATTAATTAATTAAGTTAATTAATCCTGCTTAATTAATCTAATTAACTAGTTAGTTTAATTAAACCCTAATTAGACTAAGCAGTCCAATGATGACAGGACCCACTACGTCAGTTGACGATCAGCGTCCTGTTGGCCGATGACGTCATCTTGGCGTCGGCGTGCCTTGATTACGGATAATGTTGATTAAATTAATTAAATAAATCCAAAAATGATTTAAATCTTTAAAATTAATATAAAATAAACCGTAGCTTCGGATGGAAAAACTTTGTACATGAAAGTTGCTCGAGCAGCCAGGCGAATCCGGATGCATAACCCGTTCGTCCGCCACAACCCCTAACCTATCGAACTCGCATAACTTTCCCCTCCGGCTCCTGCCTTTGAAAGCGAAACAAGGAATACTTCAGGATGTTTCCCCATAACCGGTACCACCTCATACCACGTTAGGGCACACCTAGCACCGCTCATTGTCACGCGTCACGCATCGTCGTGTTTATGTTTACATTGTATTCATTGTTTCTTCCCCTCTTATCTCCGGTAGACTATGAGACCAAGCCAGCTGCTGCTTTGCCCGGTTCGACTACGGAGTTGGCGACCCCTCTCTCTTGCCATAGCAACCGTGCAAGCCCCCCCCTTGATCACCGGATATCGCCTATTCTACTCTATACTGCTTGCATTAGAGTAGTGTAGCATATTCTTGCTTTCTGTTATACCTATCACGATGCATAGCTTTGTCCTTGTTACTCATTTGTTACCTTACTGCAATCCTATATGCTTAGTATAGGATACTAGAACTTTCATCTGTGGCCCTACATTTCTTGTCAAATGCATAGGTGCTATACTATCGGGCCGTGATCACTGAGGAGGTGATCACGGGTATATACTATACTTTATACATGATACATGTGGAGACTAAAGTCGGGTCGGTGGTGGAGCACCATGAGTGGATCTTTGAGGCGAGCGGCAGGGCAGGTTGAGACCGCCTAGGAGAGAGGTGGGCACTGGCCCTGTCGGCGTTCGCGGATACTTAACACGCTTAACTTGAGATCTTGGTATTTGATCTGAGTTGGCTATGAGCTTATACGCACTAACCATCTCTGGCGGGAGTAGTTATGGGTATCCGGCGTCGTGGTATCGAAAACGCCGTGGCCTTGACCGGCCAGTGTTGGCGCCGGATGGGCCAGGCAGCCACTAGGCTGGGTCTTCTTCCGCGGCGTCACATAGCGATGCAGGTGTGCTTTCGAGGCGATGGGCCCGGACCCTAACGGCGCTTAGGTTTAGAACCCGGCGTCTTTGGCCTCTGTTGAGCCTAGGTAGAGGCTGCGGCGTGTTGATCTTCAGCGGCGGGCATGACCCGAGGAAAAGTGTGTCGGCCAAATGGGATCAAGCGTGTTGGGTAAGTTGGTGCACCCTGCAGTGATTAATCTATTCGAATAGCCGTGATCTTGATGCAGGGCGACTTGGAGTTGTAACCTTGACCTTATGACAACTAGAACCGGATACTTAATAAAACACACCCTTCCAAGTGCGGATACAGCGGTGGTCGCTCTCTCTCGAGGGATATGAGGAGGGATGGCGGGTAGGAGATGTGCTATGTGATGTTGCTTGGAGGACTTCAACCTACCCTCTTCTACTTGTTGCAAGGCGGAGGTGACGAAGCGTAGTCTTGGTAAGACTAGCTACCCCTCTTATTACGGCATTACGCGATTCGGTCCTTGATATGGCCCTTTACACATATATCCATGCATATGTAGTGTAGCTCCTTGCCTTGCAGTACTTTGGATGAGTACTCACGGTTGCCTTGTTCCCCTTTTCCCCCTATCTCTACTGATTGTCGCAACGACGATGGAGCCAGGGGCCAGAGACACCACCGTCCGATGGCTGACTACTACCTTTGGAGGTGCCTACTACTACGTGCAACTTCGGCTGACGACCGAGGAGTAGTTAGGAGGATCGAGGCGGGAGGCCTGCGCCTCTTCGATCTGTATCCCGATTTGTGCTAGCCTTCTTAAGGCAAACTTGTTTAACTTATGTCTGTACTCGAGATATTGTTGCTTCCGCTGACTTCGTCTATGATCGAGCACTTGTATTCGAGCCCTCGAGGCCCTGGCTTGTATTATGATGCTTGTATGACTTATTTATGTTTTAGAGTTGTGTTGTGATATCTTCCCGTGAGTCCTTGATCTTGATCGTACACATTTGCGTGCATGATTAGTGTGCGATTGAATCGAAAGCGTCCTAAGATGATATCGAGCTATTTTGTAGGAATCCCCTTCCACACTCCTTGGCCGAAGTCGAGTCTAGACATTTCAAAACTTTTACTAACATGGCTGTGTGCCTTACGGGCCCACGTCGCCATTGGGTGGTACTAGAATCTTTTACTCCTCGACCTTTACTCTGGGATTCTGAACTCTCTTCTATTCGGGTTAAACGATTTTACTAACTCCGACTCTAGGTTCTCGTGATTACTTCCTCCCGGAGAGCCCCTTATTACGGACGATCGTCTGCTGCACGTGAAGAGCCTTGAAGATACTGTCTGCTGTTAACCCGAGAACTTGTGTTCATCGCGTTTGCAATTCCCCTTCCACCGATAAATCCTTATGGATAACTACTTACACTTGCCATTCATATGATCATCCCCCATTGATCTTGTTATTACAAGATACCCCAAAGTTTTCTCTATTGTTCCGAGAATACTTTGTGCCTACTGCCTAGCAGTTCTTTGCCACATGAATACCCCTTCAAATAAATCCTCGCACTTGTCGAGTATCCGCTCATCCCCAGTTGATTCATGTATTTCACAAAAGTATTCAAAATACTATTTGAACTTCCGAAAATCCTGAGTAGCCTATTGCTCTTGAAATTCTTGCTTGCTTGCATTATGGTTAATCCCATAAGTCTCTAGTCTTATTGACATTCCTTGTCATTATCATTTTGAGTCTGTTGACTCGGTATGTTTCTGAATACATAATCATCATTGATCCTTATAAATTATCTATCCGGCTGAGCTGCGATTCTTTTAACTGGAATTGGTTCTCGACCAATCCAATTGTCGATTATTGTACCCTAAGGCTATTCAACTTATCCATCTCTAATCAGAGCCTTGATTCTGATCCCTTGATTTAAAATCATAATTCCTTTGCATTTGACAATTGAGTTAGTCAGTTGTTTCTATAATCTGATCTCCTTGCATTCTTCTTCCTCTAGTTGAGTACCGATGCTCACGTCGGACCCTTTGTGGACCACAGATCCTTTGTTGGATTTTATCGACAATGCCCTTCATATTCAATAACCTTGTGAGCCTTTCCTCACGATACATAATGCCTTTGGTAAATTGTATCCTCTACTTTCTCAACCATGCTCTGCCTTGAGCTTGAGTTAATTACTTCTAAAGATTACGGTATATGATTCTAAGATGCCACGATGGGTTGAACCTATGCCTTCCTTGATATGTGTGAACTTCGAAAGTTTTCACGAGTCATACTTATCTGGTATTGCACCGAGTAAAACTTTCAACAACTAATGTCATCTTGAAATCACGAGAGGTGAATGGAAGATTATGCATTGAGGAAGTGGGAGTCGACCTCGAACTTTGTGTTCATGCCCATGGACGCGATGTATATCCTATCATGGAAGCTTCTTGTAATAATAACTATTTCCTTGATAGCTAACATATGGTATACGTGAATTGATCCCTTGCAACCGTGGTTCCGAGCCATGATTGTTCTTCTTTGATTCCATTTCTCGGACAAGTTAAAACAATTGTCTTCTATGGATCAATACACCAGTCCAACCTTTACTTTGATCTTGTGTCGAGTATTACCCCCACGGTATCTCGAGATTATCATGGTCTTGCATAACTTCTTATGAGTTCTTCATCAAGTGCTACATTCCCACTAATTCCAATTTTTCACGGGTTACGAGTTATTAGTCACTCGAGAACACCGACAAGTGAATCGATTCCGCACTCCGATCTGATAACTCTAAGTAATTTTCGTTGCTTATGAGTTTAATAATCCTTGAAGTCATTCCTAGCCTGATCGGCTATATCATTATCGTGCAACTTTTTAATTGTGCTATCTGGTCCTTCTTTCCGAAGCACAATTTTCGACGTCTAGCTAAGCTTACATCGACTTTCCTCATCATATGATTTCGCCTTGAACCACAAACTTGATTTCGAGTTTGTGTCGTACCCTTGGTTCCCATAACCTTTCGCTGCATCATCATTTGACTTGATGTCGCCATACGACCGATTACATCTTCACGAAATCTCTCGATAAATGTGTCGTGGTGCGTCATCAACATCCCGAGCTCTTCAAGATATATATCGAATTCTTGATAAGAAATACCATCCTTGCTCCTCAATGGTTTGTGTTATCGCCGACCACTTTATTGCCTTCCGATCAACACAAACTTATTCGTGTTTTGTGTTATACCTTGGGATCCTTACTATCTAGCAATTTTTCTCCATTACCTTGGAGTATTACCATCTTTTATGTCAAGAATGTCGTGAGATTTCATCACCTCTTAAAAATTCTTGGTACAATTGGTACTTCTCACCATCACCATTCTTTCTTGGTCCCCGTGTTGATTCCAACAAGTGAGCGGTGTTGTTTGGATTCTTCCCTTCTAGCAACCCTACCCATATTTGGGCGCACCTTACAACCAATGTTTAATTGCGTATGTTTTCCTCGAGCATACATCATTAGATCTTTTGTTCTAACAAATGTTATATCCTTGCTTACATACTTGTGTAAATACATCTGTTTTAAATCTCAATGAAGTGTCGCTGAGCTCGTCAACAACCTCCCCATCCTCTCCTTGGTTTAATGATGAACTCTTGTTTTGGACTCGCTCCCATAGTTCATTTCCTGAGAATCTTGAAATGTCATTTCGTCTATTTGTGTTGCACCTTTTCTTCTCGGCATCCTGAGTCTGAGGTATCATGACACCAATCGGATCTGAATCTTGGTCAGATATGATGGTTGGGACAACTTTCCAAGAGTTATGATGTTGGCCCTTTGATGACTGGTAACATGATGTCATGCCTAGCACCCCACGGCTGGAGGACCTATCATTATAATTTCTTTTGCAAGGATAACCATTCTTCACGGAGGAAATTGTAGGACTTATTTTATAAGTTACTCTGATGGATCATTGGTGTATCCAAAGTCTGGCCCTTGATTGAAACACCATGTCAGTGCTACCTCGAAGCATGTCTATGGTACTCCGATTTTCAATAAGAACATTTGAAGCACCCTGCTAATGTTTCTTGTTGAAATTACCCAAACACCGTTGTATGGGTAATGTCATGAAATTTCTCTCCTCTTATCTAAAGGGTTTTCTACTTTATGTCCTGTCTTGGATATCATCCTCTTTTGCTTGACTTTGGGAAGGATATACCCACGATATATGTGTTTAAACACATTTTCCTTTCCGTTGTTTTGTTCAAACTTTCTTATAATCTACTTAACTAAGTAGTGGTAATTCCTGCTTAGGTAAGCACCTCGTGGTACAACTCTGCCAAGAAGACCCTATTACTATAATTGATGACATTTCGGTGGCAGCGATGGGCGAGAACTTTGCCTATTGGTCCGCCTCGTTCAACGAGCGGGGAAAATGGTTCTCTTCGTCCCTCGCCCTTGGTACCGACATTGTTGCTTTACATAGCTGTCGGGCTATCCTCGACATGCCTTGCTTACATGATTGTGCAAGACGTCACTTCCTTTCCTACTTTTAACCCACATGGTGGGCCCATAACCCACAGTTCCACAGGATCGAAACCTGACCCTCCTGTACCCCCCCTTTTCCCAAAGTCAATACTCACGCTTGGCTTCGTGTGTAATTCACGAGCCACCTTCCTAGTGATCTGTTCCGGTATCAGATGCAATACTTAATCTTGATGCTTTGAACCCCTTTCACACTCTTTTCCGCATCGAGCGATTGTCTATCCGCTTGGAACTCCTTGTTGTACCTTCTTACTTTGCTCTCGATATATTCTTAAGTTTTAGTTCGAGAGTTACTTTCCGCCACCTTCCCTATTGTTATCTACCGGCTAAGCAACCTTGTAGAGGCCCGTTCTTCCGAAGTTACCCCTTATAATTTTTAAATGAAATGCGATGGAGTTCTGAAGGAAGGACGACAATCTCATCATGATGTATTGATGCATAGGAATGAAGACATCAACGCTATGGATCTACCACTTCAAGAAGAGCAACCAAGACCGAGAAGATTCGTTAAAATTTCGTAACCAAATCCATCCCCCCTTACTCCCGCTCCTAAATCTCGGGACGAGATTTCTTGTAGTGGAGGAGAATTGTGACGCCCGGGTATTTAAGCTACAGTGAACCTCTGCTAATGATGCCACGTCACCTCGGTTTGTGTGGATAAACTCGCGTTATTTCCTAAGTTAGTTCTTATTTCAAATTCAAAATCGAGCATACAATTAAAGTTTTCAATATATTAAACTAAAATGTTCGGGCTGTGTACCAAAAATGGCATAGGTAATTATAGTCAGAAAACACATTTTATAAAATGCCTAAATACTTTTAAATGAAATAAAACAGAAAAGGAAATAAACAAAAAGAAAAGGTAAAAAGGAGCAACCCCCACTAGGCCTCGGCCCATTAGCCATCGGGCCCCCAGCCGCCCACTACTTCATAACCCCCGCTCCCCACTCGGTAGAACCCTAGCCGCCACCCACTCGCCCCCCCACTCGCTCCCTCCCGCCGCCTCCCTTCCTTCCCGTCTGGATCGGGCAGAGGGCCAAACCCCCCCCCTCTCACCGCCCGTTGCCGCCACCGCCGGCGCCCGGCGGCGCCGCCCTCCGTACTCCTCGCGCCCTTCTCTCCCTCGCCACGATGGTCAGCCCCGGACGCCGTGCTCCCTCATCCCCTCTTGCCTCCTCTCGATCTGGATCGAGGATCCGCCAAACTCCACCGTCGCACATCGCCGGGCTGACGCCCGACCTCGACCTCGCCGTGGCCTCCTCGTCCCCTCCCAGGCTCATTGGGGCCGATTCGCTTGCGCCTTGAGCTCCACGCGCCTCCTCCTCCCGTCGCCCGGTCGTCCCGACCTCCTGAGCACACTGCCAAGACCACTGCAACCGCCGTGAGCCCCTGCCTCCCCTCTCTCCCTCCTGACACGTGACCCCCTCTCCGGCTCCGGCCATCACACTGTCTTGGGGACGGCCAGCCCGCGCCTGCTCCTCCCCTTTTTGCTGCCGTAGCCCATCGCCACGCCAATGAACCCCCGCCTTGCCATCCTCTGCCGCCCCTGGACTCGCTCTTGCGGCGCTGAGCTCCCCAACCACCTTGCCTGCGTCCCTCGACGCCCACGCCTCGCCACTCCTCACCGGGGCCAGTTGGAGCTCTGCCGCTCCGCTCATTGCGGCCACCCGCACGCACGCGTGCCCCTCCTCACTGCTCCCTGCGGCCGCCCTGCCGTGGCCGCCGGCTCTCCAGGCGTCTGAGCAGGTGCGCCCATGGGCGGCGCTTCGTTCGATCCACGCGCCCGTAACCCAGCGCCCGCTAAGCCCCTGGTGGCTCGGATGAGCCACTGACTAGGGGGCCCCACGCCCAAAATGATTTAAATGAAAAAAAAGGAATAAAGAAATATATATATATATAATAATTAACATGATTACTTAATTAATTAATTAAGTTAATTAATCCTGCTTAATTAATCTAATTAACTAGTTAGTTTAATTAAACCCTAATTAGACTAAGCAGTCAATGACGAGCAGGACCCTCACGTCGAGTTGACCGATCCAAGCGTCTCTGTTGACTGATGACGTCATCTTGGCGTCCGGCGTACCTTGCTACGGATAATGTTGATTAAATTAATTAAAAGTAATCCAAAAAATGATTTAAATCTTTAAAATTAATATAAAATAAACCGTAGCTCGGATGGAAAAACTTTGTACATGAAAGTTGCTCGTAACAGACGAGGCGAATCCGGATCACGCAACCCATTCGTCCGCCACAACCCCTAACCTATCGAACTCGCAACTTTCCTCCGGCTCCTCTCGCGAAAGCGAAACACGGGGAATACTTCCGGATGTTTCCCCCTTAACGGTACCACCTCATACCACGTTAGGGCACACCTAGCACCGCTCATTGTCACGTCCACGCATCGTCGTGTTTATGTTTGCATTGTATTCATTGTTTCTTCCCCCTCTTATCTCGGTGAGACTATGAGGCCAAGCCCAGCTGCTGCTTTGCTTGATTCGACTACGGAGTTGGACGACCCCTCTCTCTTGCCCGAGCAACCGGGGCAAGCCCCTCCCCCCTTGATCACGGATATCGCCTATTCTACTCTATCTTTGCTTGCATTAGAGTAGTGTAGCATGTTACCTTGCTTTCGTTATACCTATCCCGATGCATAGCCCGTCCTTGTTACTACTGTTGTTACCTTACGCAATCCTATATGCTTAGTATAGGATGCTAGAACTTTCATCTGTGGCCCTACATTCTTGTCAAAATGCTTGCCGTGCTATACTATCGGGCCGTGATCACTCGGGAGGTGATCACGGGTATATACTATACTTTATACATGATACATGTGGAGACTAAAGTCGGGTCGGCCAATTTGGTGGAGCACCCATGAGTGGATCTTTGAGGCGGAGCGGCAGGCAGGAGTTGAGACCGCCTAGGAGAGAGGTGGGCCTGGCCTGCTCGGGCGTTCATGGATACTTAACACGCCTTGAGATCTTGGTATTTGATCTGAGTTGGCTCACGAGCTTATACGCACTAACCATCTACGCTGGAGTAGTTATGGGTATCCGGCGTCGTGGTATCAGCCGGCACTTCGTGACGCCTTGGCCGGATCGAGCGGGCGACGCCGGATTGGACTGAACGCCACTAGGCTAGGTGCGCTTCCGGCCAGCGTGCATAGCGTGCGAGGTGTGCTCGAGGCGATGGGCGGACCTAGCGGCGCTTTAGAGTTTAGACCCGGCGTCTTGGCCTCTCTGTTGAGCCTAGGTAGGGCTGCGACGTGTTGATCTTCAGCGGCCGGGCATGACCGAGGAAAGTGTGTCCGCCAAATGGGATCAAGCGTGTTGGGTAAGTTGGTGCACCCCTGCAGTGAAGTTAATCTATTGAATAGCCGTGATCTTCGGTAAGTGACTGACTTGGAGTTGTACCTTGACCTTATGACAACTAGAACTGGATACTTAATAAAACACACCCTTCCAAGTGCGGATACAACGGTGGTCGCTCTCTCTCGGGGATATGAGGAGGGATCGCGGGTAGGATTATTGCTATGTGATGTTGCTTGGAGGACTTCAACCTACCCTCTTCTACTTATTGCAAGGCGGAGGTGACGAGCGTAGTCTTGATAAGACTAGCTACCCCTCTTATTCTCGGCATTCTGCGATTCGGGTCCTTGATATGGCCATTTACACGTATATCCATGCATATGTAGTGTAGCTCCTTGCTTGCGAGTACTTTGGATGAGTACTCACGGTTGCCTTGTTCCCCCCCTTTCCCCCTATCTCTACTCGATTGCTGCAACCAGACGATGGAGCCAAGGAGCCAGACGCCACCGTCGATGACGACTACTACCCCGGAGGTGCCTACTACTACGTGCAGCCCGGCTGACGCATTTACCAGAGTAGTTAGGAGGATCGAGCAGGAGGCCTGCGCCTCTTTCGTCGATCGTATCCCGGCTTTGTGCTAGCCTTCTTAAGGCAAACTTGTTTAACTTATGTACGTACTCGAGATATTGTTGCTTCCGCATTGGACTGCCTATGATCGAGCACTTGTATTCGAGCCCTCGAGGCCCCGGCTTGTATTATGGTGCTTGTATGACTTATTTATGTTTTAGAGTTGTGTTGTGATATCTTCCCGTGAGTCCTTGATCTTGATCGTACACATTTGCGTGCATGATTAGTGTACGATTGAATCGAGGGCATCACAGTACACGAGCTGGGGTGCGGCGACGTCCCGACTCTTCCCCAACCAGGTCTCGCGTACGACCGACAGGCGAGCACCTTGGTGGGCGAAAAGGTCACGATAATCAAAATTGTGTCATTGTAGGATTTCAGTTTCTGTTTGAAGTGTATATACATTATTACACGCTCAGAATCTATTCAGACATAATTTAGCATATTTCGGTTATATAGCTCATGGAACCACAAAAGCAATAAAATGATTTTGGGAATCTGAAACATGAGTGAAGAATCACACCCTGTTTTCATACCCGAGTGAATAACCAAATGATTCATGGTGTGAATTCTTGTCTACATACCCAATAAAAATCTAAAGCCTAAGAAAGGTGTTGCTTGGGGATTTGCAGATTAAGGCTCCACAGTCGCCATCGTCAAGGAGCACATCGCGGAGGAATTTTCTCCCGCGTCTCCTCTCACTCATGTCCTCCAGCGCAGAGGTTTGAAGGGCGGCACTCACAGAAGACCCGACGTGCGTCAGTATGGCGGGCGGTTGCACCAGAGAGGACAGAGCAGGGAGCACCAATCGCATCCGAACCAGACGAGCTTGGCGAGAAGGTTGACCGCCTCTGTGATGTGTTCGGTGAGCAGAGCACAGGCCTCCTTGTGGATGTGAGGCATCCTCTCTGTAAGCCCACGTCTACTCTGGTGTGCAAAAAATGACATGCCGTTCCATGGACATGCGAAGCGTGCTGTGGACGTCGTCTTCCTCATTGTTGTTGTTCCACTCAAAGCAGAGCACACTTGTGTTGCCCCTGCTACCTATCAACAAGGTCATCACGCATGCAACTTTGCTCAATGTTTTTTTGAACAATCAACTTACCCGATCTAATTGCACATCATGACTTGGTTGCATGTTTATATGTGAAAATTGATCGATGGAAGATATGAAGGAGCAGACTCAGAAGAGGCCAGATGTACTTGTAGAGTGTGGGCAGACCATGTTCTTGATATCCTTGATTTCAAATTGGATATCCAAGTGTTGCATCGTTCAAACTTTCTCTAGCCTATTTCTGGATCATCCATATGCAGGTTGCATGTTGCATATTACATTACTAGGCTAGAGGTGAATTTATTCACTGCTGATTTGTTTACTGAGACATACATAACATGGTTGTTCTCATGGTGTCCGGAAGAATTGAGTTTTGAGCTTGCATGTTGCAACAGATGTTTGTTGCCAGTCTCATGCATTTCAATCAATAATATTGTTGCTGACAACAATGATATGCAATAGTCTTTCTTTTGGGGACGTCAAGATTAAGCAAAGAAATGGTAACCAATGGGCAAGGAAAATAAAATATATGTAGTTAATTTTAATTGTTATTACAGTTTTAGTCTATAAACTATGTGACAGCTACATTAAAAAGCATAAAAAATGAGCATATGTTATTCCAAGCCATGGTTATTCCTGCTTGCAAGCATTTACCTGACCCAAAGTGTTAAAATTACCATGGATATTCTGGCGGCATTGGGCACTAGCTACCTGGCAAGTTCCGAACTTTAGTTATAGCATGTTCCCAGATCATTTGGCTACTCAATTTCATGGTTTTGTGGTAGTAACAAAGTGATTATGACCACAACCATTCTGGTTTCCTTTTATTATGGAAAGTTGTCAATCTAGATACTGATAGATACATCAATGGTCATGCTCTATTTACCCCCTCACCATCTCCATGTTCAACCTACGAGACCATGAAGTGCCCTCCTGAGCTACCTAGGACGAGCCGCGAAGGCGGGATAAAAGAAGAAGAAAAGTGGATACTCACTCTCATAGATGATGGTGACCTCAAGATTTAGCAATGGCATCTGCTCCGGATCTGATGGTTGAATGGGAGGTCGATGCATTCAGGGTCAGAAGACATTGTTGTGGCAGCTCCGCCTTCCATCGCCATTGCCACATGAAGAGTGGCCCTCAGATTCATAGCCAATGAGATGATATCTCCGCTGCTCCTCCCTGCTGCCACATTGCTTCCATCCCATGCCTGCTTGCTTCAGATCAATTGTCAGATGTGAAGGGGTAAAGATGAACTTTTAAGTTTTAGTTCATTTCTTTGTTTTTTAAACAAAATCATATTTTCAATTTTATGAAGGACTTGGTGAGATAAGAACGATGAAATTCCAAACTATAATCTTGAAAGTAGGAAAACAGCAGATCTCTGATTGCAAGTACATCCTTGTTTCTTCGTTTAATTCCCAAAAAAGTTGCACATTTCTGGTCTTCTGTAAGTAACAGATTAGGTATGTACTCTAGCAAATAAACCTGTTGCCAAATTGTTATATTTATAGGGGCAAATTAATCTAGAACATTACCTTGCATACACAACATGTATCCGAATTTCGGTACAGAACTGTATGTGCTTGCTTCTCACTTTCAAGCTAAAGTAACTTCCAAATTGCTTCTCACATCAAAGTTCGACTGTGCTTACACATATGTAAGTTCGACCTCACTTGGCTAGATTGACTTTGGTTAATTCTAGCCGATCTGGTATCCCCTCTTTTATGATGTATATGTTTTTGCTTGACAAAACTACTCTCAAGAAAATTGACAAACCTCGTAGAGACGCTTTCTTTTTTGGAATGATGTGGTGGTAGAAAAAGATATCGATGGTGAGGTGGAATAAGATCTGTAGATCTAAGAAGAAAGGGGGTTTTTAGGTGTGTTGGATCTTAAGAAGCAGAACATCAGCCTTATGACCAAGTGGTGGTGGAAACTTGAAACCCAAGATGGTCTGTGGAAGAGAATCATTAAAGCTAAATATTTCAGGAATCAAACTGTTGCTTCTCTTAAGCCTAGGTTTAATGATTCTCCTTGATGGAAGAACATCCTTAAAGTTTCCTCCTGGTGCCCCAACTCGCTTTCTCCCTTTCTCTCTTCCTTTTGGGTAATGGTATGGCTGGTGTAATGACAGACTTTGTATTTTCGTTAAGCAATTAATGGAAAGGTGGATTGCCTGGTTGGGAAAAAAGTTCGACCTCACTTATATCTATATCATGTGTCATCGGGTCATTTTGCTTAATGAATGACCTAATGACATGTTCATTGTTTGGTTTCATGTCCTCGATCATGTATAATATAACGTATTAGCTGTTGGTCTGATGCACTCGGGCTCGAGGGACCAGCGGATGGCAGCTGCGGTGGAGCGGTGTTTCTTTGTACATATTCATGGCGGCGGTTCTCGGCGGCATGGAGCGATGGAGGCTTGGCGTCGGATGTGGTGAGGGACACGCCAGGAGGTCGACGTTATGCAAGGCGTCGTGGTGGCGTCGATGGCGGAAGGCTCGACAAGGTCGATGCGCCAAGACATGCTTTGAGGATGGATCGAGGGAAGATGGAGGTGACGGCCCTTTGCAGCGTGTGCGTGTGGTACTTCACTGAGAGTGCGCCGGACCGAGTGTTACCCAGTCCGCCTATTTATGTGGCCTGGATGGGGCATCCGGCGTTAGATGTTGAGCTTCGTCTGCGATGTCCGCTTTGGTATTTGGCGGGACATTCGCACGCTTTCATCAAGGGGATAGGAGTAGCGGCGGTGTCGTCTAGATGGTGGCCTCGGGCTTCTTTGTTGTATTACTTTGTAAGGTCTTTGTGAATAATAAATAATATGGCCGCATGCATCACCGGATGCAGAGGTCAGTGATTCCTCCTTTTCTAAAAAAAAAGATGTTGGTCTGAATGGCTACATGGTTGGTGTGAAAAAAAATCATGTGGACAAGTGGAAATATGGTGTTGTTCCTATTATAACTATCATAATGGATTACTGTCTTTCTATGCTTTTAAAATAATGTTCCTTCAAGATTGTAGGGCTAGATATGGACTTTTGAAGCAGCAATAATGCTAAAAGCGAGGGCAGAGAAGAGAATGGAGGTGGAGGGTAAGGATAGATGGGGAGAAATATGCCACATTGTCTTCTTGCAAGAGACTAAGAGATAGTGATTAAAAAGACACGACGATCGGTGAGGAAAGAAGCCAAAGAGAGAATCAATATTCGTCACCGTATAAATTGAAAGATGTTAGGTTCAGCCCTATTTCTGAATTAGAGCAATAGTATGTTCATTTTTTTTATTCCATAGCATCACACGGATATTCTTCTAGTCAAATTAAATGGGACAACTCATTTACTCGCAAACACTCATAATTTTCATCATAAGATGGCCATTGCAACACAAACAAAATACATTGATCCTGCATACTGATACAGTGGGGGAAACATGCTTCGGTACAGGGAGACACCCTGACATCCTGGCTTTGTTGTACATGGGCCAACACATAAGAAACTAATTGCCCGAGCCGAAACGCATCTCCTTAGCAAAGAGCAGAAGGAGAGTGTCTCAAAAAAATAAGAAGAGCAGAACAAGGGCAGTAAGCATAAGATTAGTAGTAGCTGCTAACAGAATAGCCGCGACAGCTAGCAACTGATTCCCGGAAGTTGTGGCAACGGCAGCAACCGGCTTGAAGACTTGATTCACCAGCGTGGGTTGCGTCGGCGGCACGGACTGAATCGGGCGGTGGTTAGTCGCATGGACTATCCGAGCTGCATGGTTGGCTTAATGCACGCTGTTGGCTTATCGCTGAGCACCGGCGATCTGGCTGAGAGGAGATAGCCTTCTTAGTTCTCACATACGCCTGCTGGAAGTCGAACTAGCGGGACTGGAAAATCGGCACGAAAACATTTTTAAGGAAGTGAATTAACGAGATTTCAAACTAGGACCAAGATCAATTTCAGATCTACTTACTCCTACATCATATCGGCTGTACTTGTAGAACCTGTGTCCAACCTTGTATCCTGTCCTTGCTACGTTAGTCTGGGCCATGTCGCCGGAAAATGGGCAAGGGATGATAGAGAGGAGGAGATCTGTTTTGACGAGGACGGAAGAGGACGAGGACATTGCGACACAAGGGGCGCATCAAGTGCGCTGGGTATAGGATTGTGTAGGCTTGGGTGTGGGGAATATATGACCCGAGAGGATATATTAAGGAGGGGAAGGTCATAGGCTCTAGCCCTAGCCTTTAACGTGGCCGTGTGACGGAGCCGGCTCGGGTTGGCACAAAATAATGCCTGAGCAGTTTGCTAGATCAGCTGATCCGCTTACTGTCGTCGCAATTAATGCGCACATGCGCTGGTTCTATTTGCGATCGATATACATCACCTATACAGCTAGAAATACAACGACCAGCACGCATCCACACGCGAATCAACCTGTGGTTGAGTTGGTTAGGTGGACAGTGGTATCCCCAACCCATCAGGGTTCAAATCCTGATGCTCGCATTATTCCTGGATTTATTTCAGGATTTCCGGCGATGCGCTTTCAGTGCAAGGAGACGTTCCCGTCGACGACGAGGCGCCGTGTGTGCGTTCATAGGGATGAGTGTATGCGCGTGTATATGAGCGCTTGTGTATGTACTGATTCTCAAAAAAAAAAGCACGCATCCACACGCCAACAGATGGATATGATTTCAGGATCAGCTGAGCCTGGGTTCAGAATCGAATATCCGATTCAGACACAACTACTCTTAGGTTGCTATTTTATTTTACTAGTGAGGAGGAACGGGACATGGCGTTTGGGTGCCGGGGCTTAGATGCTCCCAGAATCCTCTCCGTTGCATCTCCTCTAGGGCTCGGTGGGATAGGGACGATTGAAGAAGCGTTGCAGGGATAGGGACGACCGGGCGAGGGTTCAGTGGCCGTCGTCAATGACGGACCAGCTAGGCCCAGGAAACTTGCGGGACCGTCTTCTGTTTGGACAGATTGGCACAAGCGTTACATTGCCTAACAGGAATAAATGCAGTGGCCCTATTTTTGTCTTTCCCACGATACGCAAGAGATACATCAAAAAAACGGAACAATGCAGCAATCACGAGAAGAAAGGATGGCGAGGATTCCGAGAGCATCTGAGCTCGGGATCAGAACCGAATTTTCCGGAGGAACGCTATTTTCATGTTCTTTGTTTTATGTCGCCTTTAATCTTATTCGTTGTTGCCACTGTTTTTTCTTCTTAATTTGTGCAAAACATTCTGTGAGCAGGGGCTCAGTGATGTAGAGTGTTTCTGTTTTGCAAAGAGACAAGCCTCATATAGCGGTTACCATTCGTATTCTTGGCCCTTGATGATTCAATATCCAGAAATAAGAGATGAAACATCCTACATGCCTCCTCAGAAATCAGCGAATCTCAGCCGTTGGATCTGTTTCCTTGATGCGTTTCTGGGCGTCGGATCAAGATCTGGATGAACCTAGGCCGTTGGATCTGAAGTAAACACTGCTGGAATGAACAGTAATGGCAACAAAATGTGTATACCATGCCCCCATCAGAGTATTTTGGTCATTTCACATAGAGGCCTATAAAAGCTAGCAGCTCCCGTGGCAAGCCCTAGCAGCCTCCTCCCCACACTCGCCCGCCTGGCCCTAGTGTCCCACGCCTCCCTAACGCCACCGCCCACCTCCACCCAAACCCTAACGCCGCCATTGCCTTCTTCGCTTCGCTCACTGGACCCCGCCGCCCACTTCCCGGCGTCGCCACTGGCTGGTCCACCACCACCCCACTGCGCACTCTAATTTTCTCCCAATCCCTCGCCTTCTCTCCCGTGGTCGGTGGATTCACCCCTCGCGGATCGATTCCTCCGAGCCGGCGGGGTCTTCAGGGCCGGACCTCCTCCTTCCACCTCCTGGCCGGCGCCCAACCTCTGCAGCCCTCCTTCCCTCCCCGCGCCTGAAACCCTAGCTCTGCAGGAGGTGCAGCAGAGAGGTCCCAGCGACCACGGCGGCGCATCCACGGCAGGTCGACCTCGTGTCATCAATGGGAGGAGGCCAGGCGGAGCGACGGGTGGAGGTCAAGCGGAGTGCGCCTTCACCACCGGCTGGCGCATCGACGGGAGGAGGCCAGGCCTGGGCGACTCCTACTCCGACTCCGGTTCCTCTCCGCCGCTTCTCCATCCAACGCGTGCTCCTCGTTGGCTTCTCCATCCAACGCGTACTTCCTCATCCAGGCTGGGCGGACCAAGGTTTTCCTCTGCTAGCAATATCCGAAGTAAGTTCTTTTGTACTTGGCTTGCGGTAATTTCGTCCAGCAGTAGATAATGACTTCTGATGTGCAATAACTGTAGGACAAATTACATTATAGTGTTATAAGAAGACCTCTCTGTCAGGTCGTCCTCCATCTCTAAGGTCGTAACTGAATGCTATAGTGCCCCAGGAGAATAACTTGTGGGCTCGACACTTTATGTAACTCCCTGTACATTTTTGCTATGAATTATAAAATCAGCGTTTACCTTCTTGTAGAAAATTAATGCTTCATATCCTTGACAGAAGTTCAGTAGATTCACTTCTTGATGCCTTCTGCCGTTGTGATGAACTGAACCCTGATCCTACTGCTGGTAAGTAATTTGAATTGCAGTTAATACTTGAAAACTGATGTTCAGAAGAACTGTACTAAAATGTCTGTTCTTTCAAACTCCAGAAGAAAATGAAGATAGTGACTTGTTCCATGGTGAGGATATGACCAATGGTGGTTGGATTCATGGTTGATGGTAAGTTTTCACAGTACATTTTATTTACATTTTCCTCTATTTTCCAAGCAGAGCTGATTTCTTACCTTTCATGCAGGAATCGACCCTGAGTTTTTTATTCCCAAACCGATAGGTCAAAATGGTGGAGAGGACTTCAGTTCTTCAGTACTTGAGGTATGTGTTAACTGGATTAATGTTGTTATGTTTTTAGTGGCCAATATTTCAGACGAGCGTGTATACCCACAGTTGACCATGGTCCGCATATGAGTTTTATTGGTGGCTAAGATAATCAGTAGCATGATTTTATAAAGCTCAAGTTCCATGGTTCTGAGTACTTGTGTTGAATTGGAATCACTTGTTATTATGGAACTATAGTTCGTTGTTGATTGGGAAAACCGGCATATATTGTATGACCCCTCGCAGTTTTATGAAATTACTAGCCAAATACTCGTGTGTTGCTATGGAAGCCATAGTACTTGCATTGCTAGAGATTTTTTTATTGCATGAGTTGTTTATGGTTCATCTTAGACCTTAATTTTGTGCAAAGAAAATTTATTTTAAAATATTAATTGAATCAACTAATGAAAAGATCATGCTAGGTCTGTCTACTAAGAATGTACTGTCGTCCAAATGTGCTTACGAAGTTTTGAAGTTGTGATGTATGTATGCAAGCATGTATTTTTATTTTATGGATCATGGACATTTGGATTTTTCGTGTGGATGGAATCAAATTGTTAGAAGTAGCATCCTAATTTTATCAGTGTTCTGAAGATGTCTTGATGTCTGCTGGCAGACCGCGCTTTCGCCGTTGAGATGTTGTGTAATTTTTTCTGATTTCAGTGCTTGATGTATGGAACTGAGAAGTGCTATCTGAATTTCCTATGCATGGTCTGTGTGTGAATTTCGTATGCTTGATGGAGCTATGATTATTAGTGATTTTGACATTGAAAGGTGCAAGTTTAGTTTGATTTTGTCGCCGAGCTACTTTATGGTATGCTTAGATATCATATGAGGTTGAGAACAGAAATTTCATTACCACCACCTCAGCCCATTGTTGCCTCGGGTTCGTGTGCTTAATATTTTTCGTGTCTCCTGTTAGTTTTGAAATTTTCTTGCTGGAGCCAAACCATTAGGTTTGTATGTTCTATAACAGAATCATAATTTGTGGCTGGTTCTGGTGATTTTTAACCTCATTACAGAGTTCGGTGTGTAACATGGGTTCTCGAATCGGCTGACCTGATCTTGAAATGTCCCTTTGCAAAAGAGGTTTGGCATCACATGGCTACAAAGTACCCAAAAGCGGCGACTGCTGCACTTCATGCCACTTCATATTATTGTTGCTCGATGTTGTGGCTAAGCTGAAGGTATACAATTCTTTGTACCTTTTCTATTTATATGCTTCTATACAGTACTGGAGTTGTGGGTTCATGTACATGCTTCACTAATTAGCATGTTTGGTCTATTTATTTCAAACATATCACTGATTTGCGCTACTTGAGAAATTATTAGGGTTTCCAAACTAAACTGGACATTATAAACAACAAGCGAAAAACATGTCATAGAACCACTCATTGTTGTTCCATGTAGAAAACTTAAATTGTAACCATGTACTCCCTCTGTACAGAAATATAATAGTGTTTAGATCACTACTTGCCCAAGCAACGCCAACAGAGAGATGGGGGAGGAAGACGAGATCCGGCTGGCACGTTGCGCCTCCCATAAGTGACTGCGATGGGAGGATCATGTCTTCGACATCCTCCTACAAGCCTGCAACTGCTGCCTGCCCAAGCAACGTAATAAGGTGAGCCTCCCGCCCCACAGCTTATTGGAACAAGAACTAGAGATAAAATATGATGATAAATGTTTACCAATGTAATTATGATGTAAACTACCGAAGGATAGTGAGATCATTTTTGTTTTGTTTTGTTTCTGCTTGAGATAATAAAGGTATTGTAATGCAGGCCTGACAGCAGCAACAGGCTATCGTTCTCACGCCCGAGAAACCCTAGCAACCAGCCCCATCTCGCTTGCCTCCCTCGCCATGTCAAGATGAGCACGGGCCGCAACCACTCCTCGCCTACGTAAAGCGCATGCCAGATCTGAGCCAGTGAAGGTACTGGTGCCCGTGCGACGCATCATCGTTGTAACGGTAAATAGCATACTTTAGACGCCTAATTTGTGGCTGTGCAAGTTGTAGTCTTTTTTAGGTGGAGCAACTTTGTGGTCTGCTAATTTAGAGAGACTGGTTGGCCTTCAATTATTTGTGTCGTTGCTTGTGATCCTACTAGCTTAGTGTGCTTTGGTTGTTTAATTGTTTCCTGTTTATACCCCCTACACGCACTAAACTGTTTATCTAGCACTAATGGTATTTATTTTATCACAGGTTGGAACTGCTCTGTCAGATCCTTACCATTCTTTTGGCAAATGACACTTTGAATGGTTTGGCTGGTCCACAACACGGTCTCAGGTAATCTTGATTTTACATGGTGAATGTTCTCTATTGCATCATGATCAACTTGTGCTTGCCAGATGGATCTCCTGAAACAAATTCTTCCTAATAAATGGCAAAAGTCCTAATGAAGAAAAATTATGTTCGTGTCCTTATAAAATGATGTATGTACTGATTGGCTTTGCGAGTCTCTCGCAGATTGTGCTTTTCATTCTTATGTACCAATGCATCACTTCTCTAGGTGAAAAAATGATAGAAACAAAGGCTCGGTTTAAATTTGGTGTCCTTTTATATCTTCCAGCCTTTATCATAAATTCTTCTTATCCAATTGTAATGATATAAAAAAATGAGAAAGCATGAAACAGAATATATTGTTTTTGATGGACTGGACCATAAGCGGAGTATTTACTGATGGAACATGTGCCTTTATCTTAGTGTCAACCATCAAAATAATGTGGAACAATTGGTCAAAATATAAAAGTTTGGTTCCTGTTAGTTTAGTTAGTGGCCTATATGAATTCGATTTGGCCCACAATATTTTTGTATAGTTCATGATTTTCTAGCGTATAACTTAATTTTGTTAGCTCCTATCTGATTCTTTTCTATAATATCTTTTTATATGTCGCAAGCTTACTCTATTCACGAGAGTTTCTCCATGTTTATGAAGAAAAGATTTGGGTTCAGAGCACCTTCAGTTATAAGAATTTGTTTTCTAATTTTGTTGGTCAGTCACAAAGCATTGATTTTTCATCCGCAAAAAAAACAAAGCATTGATTTTTGTTTGCTTTACAAATTTTCAGGAGTAATGGAATGTTTATTGGCTGGTGGCGGTATGTTCAAGTATGGGAAATGATGAGCTCCTACTTCTTTTTATTCCAGCTCTATGCTGTAGGTGAGCTGTGACCTTCTTCCCCACGTGTTCGTGATAATCAGTTAACCTCCAAAGGGAATTGTGATTGTAATTAGTATCGTTAGTTTAAATATTGATTAACTGGTACACACACTACTTATGGTGGTCTTCTAATCAAATTATGTTGGGGAGCGTTGCAGAAAATTAAAATTTTTCCTACGGTTTCACCAAGATCCATCTATGAGTTCATCTAAGCAACGAGTCATGGGAGAGTGATTGCATCTACATACCTCTTGCGGATCAAGCAGGCGGAAGCGTTCAATGGAGCAGGGGATGATGGAGTCGCACTCGCCGTGATCCAAATCACCGATGACAAGTGCTGAACGGACAGCACCTCCGCGTTCAACACACGTGCGGAGGCGGATGACGTCTCCTCCTTCTTGATCCGAGAAAGGGGAAGGAGAGGTTGATGATGATCCAAAGAAAGACGACGGCGTGGTGGTGGAAGCAGCGTGAACTCCGCCAGGCTTCACCAAGCTATGCGGGAGGAGGACAAGGTGTAGAAGGGGGAGGCGCGCCAAGACTTGAGGTGCGGCTGCCCTCCCTCCTCCTCCTTTATATAGGCCCCAGTGTGGGGCGCCGCCCAGATGGGAAAACCCCAAGGGGCGGCGGCCGGGGGTCCAACCTAGGCGGGGGGCCCATAGGCGCACCAGCCCACTAGGGCTGGTTCCTCCCACTTCAGCCCACAGGGCCCTCCGGGATAGGTGGCCCCACCGGTGGACCTCGGGACCCTTCCGGTGGTCCCGGTATAATACCGGTGACCCCCGAAACTCTCCCGATGGCCGAAACAGCACTTCCTATATATAATTCTTTACCTCCGGACCATTCCGGAACTCCTCGTGATGTCCGGGATCTCATCCGGGACTCCGAACAACATTCGGTTTGCTGCATACTCATATTCATACAACCCTAGCGTCACCGAACCTTAAGTGTGTAGACCCTACGGGTTCGGGAGACACGTAGACATGACCGAGGCGGCTCTCGGGCAATAACCAACAGCGGGATCTGGATACCCATGTTGGCTCCCACATGCTCCTCGATGATATCATCGGATGAACCACGATGTCGAGGATTCAATCAACCCGTATACTATTCCCTTTGTCGACGGTATGTTACTTGCGAGATTCGATCGTCGGTATCCCAATACCTCGTTCAATCTCGTTGCCGGCAAGTCACTTTACTCATCTGTAATGCATGATCCTGTAACCAAACACTTGGTCACTTTGAGCTCATTATGATGATGCACTACCGAGTGGGCCCGGTGATACCTCTCCGTCACACGGAGTGACAAATCCAGTCTCGATCCGTGTCAACCCAATGGACACTATCGGAGATACCTGTAGTGCACCTTTATAGTCACCCAGTTACGTTGTGGCGTTTGGTACACCAAAGCACTCCTACGGTATCCGGGGTTACATGATCTCATGGTCTAAGGAAGAGATACTTGACATTGGAAAAGCTCTAGCAAAAGCGAACTACACGATCTTGTGCTATGCTTAGGATTGGGTCTTGTCCATCACATCATTCTCCTAATGATGTGATCCCGTTATCAACGACATCCGGTGTCCATAGTCAGAAACCATGACTATCTGTTGATCAACGAGCTAGTCTACTAGAGGCTCACTAGGGACACATTGTGGTCTATGTATTCACACGTGTATTACGATTTAGGATAATACAATTATAGCATGAATAAAAGACAATTATCATGAACAAGGAAATATAATAATAATACTTTTATTATTGCCTCTAGGGCATATTTCCAACAGTCTCCCACTTGCACTAGAGTCAATAATCTAGTAACATTGTGATCAATCGAACACCCATAGAGTTACGGTGTTGATCATGTTTTGCTCATGGAAGAGGTTTAGTCAACGGATGCGACATTCAGATCCGTATGCACTTTGCAAATTTCTATGTCCCCATCTTGAACATTTTCACGAATGGAGTTGAAGCGACGCTTGATGTGCCTGGTCTTCTTGTGAAACCTGGGCTCCTTAGCAAGTGCAATAGCTCTAGTGTTGTCACAGAAGAGTTTAATTGGCTCCGACGCATTGGGTATGACTCCTAGGTCGGTGATGAACTCCTTCACCCAAATCGCTTCATGTGCTGCCTCCGAGGCTGCCATGTACTCCGCTTCACATGTAGATCCCGCAACGACGCTCGCTTGCAAATTGCACCAGCCATCGCTCCACCATTCAACATATACACGTATCCGGTTTGTGACTTTGAGTCATTCAGATCTGTGTCGAAGCTAAGCGTCGACGTAACCTTTCTGACGAGCTCTTCGTCACCTCCATAAACGAGAAACATGTCCTTTGTCCTTTTGGTGCTTCGGGATATTCTTGACCGCTGTCCGGTGTTCCTTGCGGGATTACTTTGGTACCTTCCTACCAAACTTACGGCAAGGTTTACATCAGTTTGGTACACTGACATGGCATACATAATAGATCTTATGGCTGAGGCATAGGGGATGACACTCATCTCTTCTTTATCTTTTGTCATGGTCGGGCATTGAGCCGAGCTCAATTTCACACCTTACCAAAACAGGCAAGAACCCTTTCTTGGACTGATCCATTTTGAACTTCTTCAAAATCTTATCAAGGTATGTGCTTTGTGAAAGACCTATGAGGCGTCTCGATCTATCCCTATAGATTTTGATGCCTAATATGTAAGCAGCTTCTCCAAGGTCCTTCATTGAAAAACTCTTATTCAAGTAGGCCTTAATGCTGTCCAAAAGTTCTATATCATTTCCCATCAAAAGTATGTCATCTACATATAATATGAGAAATGCTATAGAGCTCCCACTCACTTTCTTGTAAATGCAGGCTTCTCCATAAGTCTCAAGATAAACCCAAACGCTTTGATCATCTCATCAAAGTGAATGTTCCAACTCCGAGATGCTTGCACCAGCCCATAAATGGATCGCTGGAGCTTGCATACCTTGTTAGCATTCTTAGGATCGAATAAACCTTCCGGCTGCATCATATACAGCTCTTCTTTAAGATAGCAGATTAAGGAATGCCGTTTTGGCGTCCATCCGCCATATCTCATAATCATAGTATGCGGCAATTGCTAACATGATTCGGACGGACTTAAGCTTCGCTACGGAGAGAAAGTCTCATCGTAGTCAATCCCTTGAACTTGCCGATAACCCTTAGCGACAAGTCGAGCTTTATAGATGGTAACATTACCATCGCGTCCGTCTTCTTCTTAAAGATCCATTTGTTTTCTATCGTCGCCGATCATCGGGCAAGTCTGTCAAAGTCCATTCTTTGTTTTCATACATGGATCCTATCTCGAATTGCATGGCTTCAAGCCATTTGTTGGAATCTGGGCCCGCCATCGGTTCTTCATAGTTCGAAGGTTCACCGTTGTCTAACAACATGATTTCTAAGACAGGGTTGCCGTACCACTGCAGTGCGGAACGTGTCCTAGTGGACCCTCTGAAGTTTAGTAGCAACTTGATTCAAGTACCTTGATCATCATCATTAATTTCCTCTCCAATCGGTGTAGGCACCACAGGAACATTTTCCTCACCGCACTACTTTCGGTTCAAGAGGTAGTACTTCATCGAAGTTCTACTTTCCTCTCACTTACTCCTTTCGAGAGAAACTCTTTTTCGAAAGGATCCGTTCTTGGCAACAAAGATCTTGCCTTGGATCTAAGGTAGAAGGTATACCCAATGGTTTCCTTAGGGTATCCTATGAAGACGCATTTTTCCGACTTGGGTTCGAGCTTTTCAGGTTGAAGTTTCTTGACATAAGCATCGCATCCCCAAACTTTTTAGAAACGACGACTTAGGTTTCTTCCCAAACCATAATTCATACGGTGTCGTCTCAACGGATTTAGGCGGTGCCCTATTTAAAGTGAATGTAGCTGTCTCTAGAGCGTATCCCCAAAATGATAGCGGTAAATCAAGAAGAGACATCATAGATCGCACCATATCCAATAGAGTGCGATTACGACGTTCGAACACAATCAAGCATTACCGAGGTGTTCCAGCGGCGTGAGTTGTGAAACGATTCCACATTTCCTTAAGTGTGTACCAAATTCGTGACTTAAATATTCTCCTCCACGATCTGATCAGAAGAACTTTATTTTTCGGTCACGTTGATTCTCTACCTCATTCTGAAATTCCTTGAACTTTTCAAAGGTCTCGGACTTGTGTTTCATCAAGTAGACATACCCATATCTACTCAAGTCAGTACGTGAGAGTGAGAACATAATGATATCCTCCATGAGCCTCAACGCTCATTGGACCGCTTTTACATCGGTATGTATGATTTCCAATAAGTTGGTTGCTCGCCCATTGTTCCGAGAACGGAGTCTTGGTCATTTTGCCCACAAGGCATGGTTCGCATGTGTCAAATGATTCATAATCGAGATACTCTAAAAGTCCATCACATGGAGCTTCTTCATGCGTTTGACACCAATGTGACCAGGCGGCGATGCCACAAGTATGTGGGACTATCGTTATCAACTTTACATCTTTTGGTATTCACACTATGAATATGTGTAACATTACGTTCGAGATTCATTAAGAATAAACCATTGACAATCGGAGCATGACCATAAAACATATCTCTCATATAAATAGAACAACCATTATTCTCGGATTTAAATGAGTAGCCATCTCGTATTCAACGAGATCCTGATACAATGTTCATGCTCAAACTTGGCACTAAATAACAATTGTTGAGGTTTAAAACTAATCCCGTAGGTAAATGTAGAGGTAGCGTGCCGACGGCGATCACATCGACTTTGGAACCATTCCCGACGCGCATCGTCACCTCGTCCCTCGCTGGTCTCCGCTTATTCCGCAGCTCCTGCTGTGAGTTACATATATGAGCAATGGCACCGGTATCAAATACCGGGAGTTACTACTTAGTACTGGTAAGGTACACATCAATTACATGTATATCAAATATACCTTTAGTGTTGCCGGCCTTCTTATGCGCTAAGTATTTGGGACAGTTCCGCTTCTAGTGACCCTTCCCTTTGCAATAAAAACACTCGGTCTCGGGCTTGGGTCCATTGCTGACTTCTTCTCGCAATCGGCTTACCGGTAGCAACATCCTTGCCGTCCTTCTTGAAGTTCTTCTTACCCTTGCCCTTTTTGAACTTAGTGGTTTTATTGACCATCAACACTTGATGCTCCTTCTTGATTTCTACCTCTGTGACTTCAAGATTGAAAATACTTCAGGAATAGTTTTCACCATCCCGCATATTGTAGTTCATCACAAAGCTCTTGTAGCTTCGGTGGGAGCGATTGAAGGATTCATCAATGACCGCCTCGTCCGGAGGTTAATGTCCACTGGGACAGGCGGTTGTGCAACCCGGACATTTTGAGTATGTGCTCACCGATGTAACTATTTTCCTCCATCTTACAAGCTGTAGAACTTGTCGGAGACTTCATATCTCTCGACCCGGGCATGAGCTTGGAAACCTAGTTTCAGCTCCTCGAACATCTCATATGCTCCGTGTTGCTCAAAACGCTTTTGGAGCCCCGGTTCTAAGCTGTAAAGCATGCCGACTGAACGAGGGAGTAATCATCAGCACGAGACTGCCAAGCGTTCATAACGTCCTGGTTCTCTGGGATGGGTGCTTCACCTAGCGGTGCTTCTAGGACATATTGTTTCTTGGCAGCTATGAGGATAATCCTCAGGTTCCGGACCCAGTCCGAATAGTTGTTGCCATCATCTTTCAGCTTGGTTTTCTCTAGGAACGTTGAAGTTCATGGTGACATGAGTGTTGGCCATTTGATCTACAAGACATTTTGCAAAGATTTTAGACTATTGTTCATGATAATAAAGTTCATCTAATCAAATTATTTAATGAACTCCCACTCAGATTTGACATCCCTCTAGTCATCTAAGTGTTACATGATCCGAGTCGACTAGGCCGTGGTCCGATCATCACGTGAGACGGACTAGTCATCGTCGGTGAACATCTCCATGTTGATCGTATCTTCCATACGACTCATGTTCGACCTTCGGTCTCTTTTGTTTCGAGGCCATGTCTGCATACATGCTAGGCTCGTCAAGTTAACCTAAGTGTTTTGCATGTGTAAAACTTTCTTACACCCGTTGTATGTGAACGTAAGGATCTATCACACCCGATCATCACGTGGTGCTTCAAACTTGACGAACTTTAGCAACGGTGCGCAGTTAGGGAGAACACTTTCTTGAAATTATTGTGAGGGATCATCTTATTTACTACCGTCGTTCTAAGTAAACAAGATGCATAAACATAATAAACATCACATGCAATTATATAGTAGTGACATGATATGGCCAATATCATATAGCTCCTTTGATCTCCATCTTCGGGGCTCCATGATCATCTTGTCACCGGCATGACACCATGATCTCCATCATCGTGTCTTCATGAAGTTGTCACGCCAACGACTACTTCTACTTCTATGGCTAACACGTTTAGCAATAAAGTAAAGTAATTTACATGGCGTTCTTCAATGACACGCAGGTCATACAAAAAAATAAAGACAACTCCTATATTCTCGCCGTTGTCATACTCATCGACATGCAAGTCGTGATTCCTATTACAAGAACATGATCTCATACATCACATATATCATTCATCATTCATCACAACTTAGGCCATATCACATCACAAAACACTTGCTGCAAAAACAAGTTAGACGTCCTCTAATTGTTGTTGCAAGTTTTACGTGGCTGCAATAGGGTTCTAGCAAGAACGTTTTCTTACCTACGTGAAAACCACAACGTGATTTGTCAACTTCTATTTACCTTCATAAGGACCCTTTTCATCGAATCCGCTCCAACTAAAGTGGGAGAGACAGACACCCGCTAGCCACCTTATGCAACTAGTGCATGTCGATTCGGTGGAACCTGTCTCACGTAAAGCGCACGTGTAAGGTCGGTCCGGGCCGCTTCATCCCACAATACCACTGAAGCAAAGATAAGACTAGTAGCGGCAAGAGAGTTGACAACATCTACGCCCACAACAAATTGTGTTCTACTGCGTGCAATAGAGAACTACGATAGACCTAGCTCATGATGCCCTTTGTTGGGGAACGCTGCGTAAAATTAAAATTTTTCCTACGGTTTCACCAAGATCCATCTATGAGTTCATCTACAACGAGTCATGGGAGCGTGATTGCATCTACATACCTCTTGCGGATCGGCGGCGAGGAAGCGTTCAATGGAACGGGGATGATGGAGTCGTACTCGCCGTGATCCAAATCACCGATGACAAGTGCTGAACGGACAGCACCTCCGCGTTCAACACACGTACGGAGCGGATGACGTCTCCTCCTTCTTGATCCAGCAAGGGGGAAGGAGAGGTTGATGATGATCCAGCAACACGACGGCGTGGTGGTGGATGCAGCAGAACTCCCGGGGCTTCGCCAAGCATCTTTGGGAGGAGGACAAGGTGTAGCAGGGAGGGAGGCGCCAAGACTTGAGGTGCGGCTGCCCCTCCCTCCCTCCTTTATATAGGCCCCAGTGGGGGCGCCTGCCTCAGATGGGAAAACCCAAGGGGAGGCGGTGGCGAGGGTGGAGTACCCCCAAGGCAAGTGGTGCGCCCCCGCTAGGGTTTCCAACCCTAGGCGAAGGCCCAAAGGGGCGCACCAGCCCACTCAGGGCTGGTTCCTCCCCACTTCAGCCCACGGGCCCTCCGGGATAGGTGGCCCCACCACGGTGGATTCCTCGCAGGACCCCTTCCGGTGGTCCTTACAATACCGGTGACCCCGAAACTCTCCCGATGGTAAAACAGCACTTAGGAAGATTCCGGACCATTCCAGGACCATTAGGAACTCCTCGTGACGTCCGGGATCTCATCCAGACTCCAAACAACATTCGGTTTGCTGCATACTCATATTCATACAACCCTAAGCGTCCACCGAACCTTATGTGTAGACCCTACGGTTCGGAGACACGAGACATGACCGAGACGGCTTTCGGCAATAACCAACAGCGGATCTGGATACCCATGTTGGCCACCACATGCTCCTCGATGATATCATCGGATGAACCACGATGTCGAGGATTCAATCAACCTCAGATACTATTCCCTTTGTCGACGGTATGTTACTTGCCCGAGATTCGGTCGTCGGTATTCCAATACCTCGCTCAATCTCGCTGCCGGCAAGTCACTTTTACTCGCATCAGTAATGCATGATCCCGTAACCAAACACTTGGTCACTTTGAGCTCATTATGATGATGCACTACCGAGTGGGCCCAAGGATACCTCTCCGTCATAATGCGAGTGACAAATCCCAGTCTCGATCCATGTCAACCCAACAGACACTTTCGGAGATACCTGTAGTGCACCTTTATAGTCACCCAGTTACGTTGTGACGCTTGGTACACCCAAAGCACTCCTACGGTATCTGGGAGTTACACGATCTCATGGTCTAAGGAAGGGACACTTGACATTGGAAAAGCTCTAGCAAAACGAACTACATGATCTTGTGCTATGCTTAGGATTGGGTCTTGTCCATCACATCATTCTCCTAATGATGTGATCCCGTTATCAACGACATCCAGTGTCCATAGTCAGGAAACCATGACTATCTGTTGATCAACGAGCTAGTCAACTAGAGGCTCACTAGGGACACATTGTGGTCTATGTATTCACACGTGTATTAAGATTTCAGGATAATACAAATAAAGAATGAATAAAAGACAATTATCATGAACAAGGAAATATAATAATAATACTTTTATTATTTCCTCTAGGGCATATTTCCAACAAATTACAGCTACAGAGATTTGCTTGGCAAGATCTCAGGACACTCGGGTAATTGACTATGTTCCATATGATCACGATGCAGAGGCTAGGAGAACTATCTCTTTTTCACTATATTTTCCTTCGATGTGGAAAAGGAATGGAGCAGGAGAGAAGGAAGAAGAAGCCCTGCCACCTCCATGCCCGTCCACTGCTTCCTGCTCGCCTGCAGTAGGTATGAATCAAGTCGCTAACCCTACAAGCCATGGGGCAAATAGCAACTTGATGCTGTTGTTTGGTTTTTGGTAAAGAAATCCCATGTTGTTTTACTGCTGGCCTCTGTTTCGGTTTGTTATAGCTTCCTATTGATTGGATCCATGTGCTGAAAGAGCACTAGCAGTTGATCTTAGTTTTCATATGTAGATGCAATATTTCTTTTCATGTATGAGAAAGAGCACTAGCTAGAACTGACATGTCTCTCTCATGAGGTGTGCTTATGTTATGCCCCTTTTCACTAGCATGAAATTAACTGTGACATCCTTCTAATTATTTTGCACCAGGGATTTTACATAGGTCATAAAAGGCATACAACCTTGAGGAAGGAATTGTGTGTGCTGCAACTGGATAATTTGTGTGAGCCAGATGTATCGTCAGGTGACCAACCTGAATTGTTTTTATTGTTGTTGCATATGTGAAATGAAATTTCTTCCATTACTATTTTCTAGCCTGCATAAGCACATGTGTCACCATTGGTTCATGTTTTACTATGTGACCTACTGATTAATTTATGGTCTTCCACTACTTTATACCCCTTTTGATTCTTGATTTGATGTACTCTGCTATGATGCTTCTTGGTCAATTTACTTATTTTCTAGAGCTCTTGCTTTTTTACTTAACTATTATTACTATAAATATTCTACTAAGCACATTGTATTTTGATGCATTATACTGAACCAGCTCCTTCCATCAGAGATACTAAATGCTGAATCAATGTCTTACATATGCACTACACGCTCCTTCCATCAGTGATACTAGACGCTGGATCACTACCTTACACATGCACTATGCCCTGCGCTTCCTAATGTAAATCTTCCTGGACAGCCGGCACGCATCCTGATGCGGATCAGTTCCTGGACAACCAACTTCAAGATCATCATCCTGTAGGTTGACTACCTTGGTTTTGGTAGTCTTTAATGTTTTTGATCTATACTTCCGCGGCTGCTCTGATTTCCTTTGGATGTACTAAACCATTTATATAGAATTCGCAGACTACAATTTCTAACTTAGAGTTCGCATACTACAATTTCTAACTTAGCTTAATAGCACTTCTGGGCTCAACTATATTAAACAATAGGGCTTGCAACAACTTTATTTATCTATGACGGCCACTCTGCTTTCATATCTGGCTATACTAGACACTTTGTTGAGTTGATTGTTTGTCTTGATATCGTGGATTTGGCCATATGTTGTATTTTGCTTTGCCTCTATTTTGTGCTTGCATGTAAATAGGTTGGCGGCTTAATTGACCCAAGTTAATTTTATTGGAATGCTTTTTTGTAGTCCACGGTATTATCTGTTCTTTGGGCTGCAATGTTCTCAATTTCTTTGGAAAATTGTTCGTCTCGTACCATTAGAATTTAGGTTCCATATCGCTTCCTCGAGAGTAGTTGCAGTACAATTGAGCCCCACACATTACATTTTTTGATCCTGTGCTAATATTATCGATGCAAATATTGATAGACATTCAAATTAAACTAAATTCTATACAGATGTAAGCAACTGCTTACCCACATCAGATAACTTTGGTTTGCTCCCTGGCTCCAGCACTACTATGTTCCATACACTAAGAAACGTGAAGAGCGCCATTGGCGCTCGCGCTGCTACTTTGCCTAGAGGCGTTGCCGTCGACCGGAGGAGCGTCGGACCGTCATCCTCGTGTTCGTGCATCCGTCGTGCGAAGGCAAAGGTGAGGGCCCTGTCCACTCCCCCAATTTCCTCCCTTTCTCTCTCTGTTTTGATCCTTTTTTTTACTGCAGCTCGACATATAGGTCAGTGTCTGTGTGTGTGCAGCAACTCCAGAGGGACGAACGTCGAGGAAGCCACTGCTCCTGTCGAGGCTAGCCTGTCGTAGGTATGAATCAGGTCCCTAGATCCTTATGAGCCCTACTTTTAATGAAGCAAGGTGCAGCTTGCTGCTTTTGCTTTTGGTAAAAAGGAATTGTTGATAAACTGATATGTAGTGTAAATCTTGGATGGCCAATAAAGCAGGGCTCAAGCTAATTATAATTTTTATAGCTTGTGTATGGAATGGTAATGTTAAACTTTTATTTCTTAGGATATTCAAGTTGGTTTGCCAGGCTGAACCATAAGATATGACGCAAGGTATGTGATTAGAAGACCTAATGAGGGCAAACATATATGGAACATTGGCTAGAAGCTTATCTGTACGATATAGTCTTCAATTTACAGTATGGGTTGCTTTTTAGATCAGATTCTGGTTTGTCAAATTTCGGGAGTAGGGGTTTAGTTCTATTTTTTGGATGCGGTGCACATAACTAATTATGATTCATCAGAAAATATGTTTATGCTGGGTTGTTAGAGATAGGGATCTGGTAATATTTCTCGGATTTAAAGCCCATGTTGTGGATTTCAAATAGATTTAGGCTTTCCTCTTCGATGATTTGTTGGGTCAACCAATAGTGGAGATTGCAAGTAACTTAGTAGAAGATAAAGTACCCAGTTTGACCAAGTTACAAGCTTATTCCCAACTCTTGTGTAAATTGACCAAACAACGGAAATATATGCGTCTAAAGCAACTAGGAACACAGTATGATCAATCATTTTGTACTATCCTTTGTACTTGCTACCATTTCTGTGCTATTTATGGAACATCCTAATTTCTCGCTCCCTTTGTCGCTCTTTGATGGAATATGTCCATGTTTTACTGGAACGCAATATTGGAATGTTTTGTTTGATTGCTTCTCCATGTAATTGTTCTTCTATTGATATTTTAAAGTTTTCCTCTTATTAATGAGTGTAGATGGATTGATAAATCAAATTCTTCTGATTAATAAGCTAATCTCATTTTTAACGTTGCAACTTGCAATTTCTATGGATAACTATACTAATAAATGAGAACATGGGTGCATATATGTAGTTTTCAAGCCCTTTTGATTGAGTGGATGTTGTATATTTGTACTGTCAGTTCTAATTTAGAAATGTCATCTCATTGTAATATATCTCACAAGTTGTTTGCATATACAGAGATGATGATACGTCATATTTCTCACAAGTTGTTTGCATCTGGATTGTGCCAAGTGGTGTCTATGAAGTTTATCGACAAGGAAGTTGAATGAAGCCACCTATTAGTATGTTTAGTAGCCATGACTCGGTAGCTGTCTCTCCTTTATTATGTTCCTATTCTTATTACTTCCTCTCCTGTTATCACGCTTTTGGTATCAAACTTCATACTAAGTGGTTGCGCTTTTGGTTTCGAACTTCATGTCGAGTCGCTATGTTTTGTGATCTTAAGAACGTAATGAAATCGATTCTACCTTAGTCTCGTGCTGATGTTGAGTAACACTATGTTTCGCTCCTATCATAAGTGAATGTTTCTTCACTTTATTGTTATCCTATATGAATGCTGATGTTGAGCAACACTATGTTTCGCTTCTATTATCATTAAATGTTTTTATTCACTTTATTGTTATCCTATATGAATGCATATGCTAACCCTGGGTTACTACTAACTTAGCATTACCCGCTTGACCAAAACGTTGGGCCGGCACCCTCGCGCCAAGGCGTGATACCGATCTAGTTTTCTATGATGCCTTGCTCCAGGGGAGCCGCAAATACTATGCATGGTTGATTGCTATGTCACCGGCGGTGCATTATGTGAATTCCAGTATTTATCTCATGTTGCCGTAAGTATTATTTCATATTGTTCCATGAGTCATTGTTTTGCATTTTTGTTGTTGCGGCTGGAATCTTCACTTATTTTCAACTAGACCGGCAACGCGCCTTGGCGCGAGGGTGCCTGTCCGAACGTTTTGGTCAAACGTGTAATGTTAAGTTATTAGTAACTCAATTGCTATTCGGACGATAAAAAGGGCAGTGAAAGCATGATATTGCCACCATGTATCTAAATGGGACTAACAACGTCTGAATGAACTGGAGCTATAAATAGATGCCAGACAGAATGTAACTAAAAATATTGGTACTCGCTTAACGTTACAACCCGAGAAACCTCGAAACACCCACCCATGAAGCTATTGCATCACAAAGTATAGATAAATGTTACACTTTGTGTATGTGAGCCAAGAGGGTTAATGTCAAGCTGTTGTAAGCTAAATGTAATGAAATGAAGCCAGAATGAAATTAAAGGAGATTCATATATAACAGGAAGAATCACCGAAGAACCAGTTGGAAAGAAAGATCGTTCACGTGCACAAAATGGGAAGTCACCAAACAGTATAGCGCCTTGGCGCGAGGGTGCCGGTCCAAACTTTTTGGTCAAGCAAGGAATGCTTAGTCGATAGTAATCCAGGTTTATCATGTGTATTCATATATGATAACAATACAATTAAGGAGAAATATTCAATTGTGATAGGAGCGAGACACAATGGTGCTCAATACCAGCATGAAACGTTCCGGAATATATGTCGTTGAACAAAATGTTCCGGCCAGGTGAAAACGAAGGAATTTACATCGCTATCCCTGTTTTGAATCGCTATCCCCATCGCCATCTTCCTCCGTTGATCCCGCTATTTCAAATGGCTTCTCCTCGTCGCTCCCAGGCCCCAGGCGAATCCATCATCCACGCATCCATCATCCCGGTCCCAGCGCCATCCTTAGCACATACATCATTCATGCATTCCCAGATCCGCTTCTCCTCGTCAAGACATCACAAGCACCAGCCCCATGGCGCAGTTAGCTTTGATCCACGACCATCTCACAGGCGTGGTCCCTTTGGGCATGACCCGCTCCTGCTCCTTCTCCTACCAATCAATTGATCACTTGAGTAATTGTGATAAGAGCACGATGATTTCCATCTCGGATATGCACAGCCTACAAAACTAAAACTGAGATTTAAGTGCCCAGATGCAATATCATGCATGGTTCTAGATAATGAACAATGACAGAGAGATCGATGAAAAGCTAGGTGCCGCTTGGTTCTTCGGGATCAAAACCAAAGAACAAAATGTACAAAATAACAAAATTATATTTTTCCCCTTTGTAACAGGCTACGCCATGCGAGTTTTGCATCATGCCAGTTCTGATTATGGTAAGGAGGTTTAATATATCGATTAAAAAACTAAGCATACAAAGATATCTAATGCAGAAAATTGCTGAGCCAGATCAATTAACTCCAAATTTTATTTCTATGACCTAGAACCTGAATATGTCAATGACCTGGACTGCAAGTTACGTTGCGAACTGACCGGAGACCTCGTCAAGCTCCACCAAGCCGGCGACCTGCAAGCCTCACGTCAAAGAGGACAGACAACATCAACGTTTGGCCACCGGATCCAGGCACTGCCACAAGCCCCTTCTCCATGTGCTCTCGCGTCAAAAAGGACAGGCAACGGCGACGGCTAGCCACCAGATCCAGTGCTGCCATGAGCAGTCAGCCTCTGCTTTAGAAGTAAAAGAAAAATCGGCACAGGAAAACTAAATAAACCAATAGGCAACTTCAACTGAAAACAACACTTGTCTACCCATTATCAAAAAAAGTACACATTGTCAAAAGAAGTATGTGCCTAACCATGTATCTTAATAGTAATGCTACATCATGCAGGTTCATTAGAGCATTGATCATCATTCTTACTCCACAATATTCAACATCAACAATGAGTCTGCACATACATCTTCAGGCAATCAAACCTTAGCCCAATGCAATGAAGCATAGCTCCACGAGCAGATAAAGCATTGAAACTATAGGTGCGTAAGAAAAGTAGAAGTAGAAATAAAGAAGGTGCCTCCTCCGAAAGTGCCGCCGTCCGCCACCTCTCCCAAAGGTGGCCCGCAGCCATAGCCCCTTCCCCTAGATCCCAAGGGGTCGGGTGAGCACCGTCGACCCCATCACCGGTCCTCTGCCCACGCAAGCTTGATCACCTCGGCCTCCCGGCGGCACAACAGAGGTGGTCGAGCCATCGAGGCGAGCAGCGGTGGGCAGATGTACGCTATGTCCTCTTATTGTTCTCTTATTTTCCAGCGTCGCCTCACAAGCCACCACCAACAGCAGCATAGGGATCTTAGCTAGTGAACAATGAGTAGATTGTAGAAACAGAGCAGCAGTAACTTGGAATGGAAGAAGAAAAAAAGTTTATTGGATGGCAGTGACCTCGTGTGGGGTGGACAACGTCACCGTGAAGGTCCAGGTCAATGTCCTACTGCATCCAAAACGAACAAAAATAAATAAGCAAGGGTTGACAAACAAAGGAAGCAAATTTTTTTATAGAGAAATAGAATGCACAGCTCAGAGTAGAGCAGAGTACAATCTTTTAACTGGAAATATCTATAAACTGATGCAAGTGTATAGAAACTTTGTTGTATATATAGCATCAATCAATCCTCTAACCGTGCATAGCAGAGCAACAATAACTTGGAAAAAAATTGTTTAGATGCATATATATTGTGTTCTTACTTAAAACCGACAGAATTCAGAGTGAAGGCCTAGAGAGGGCCACTGAAGATGGCATTGTGTTGATGAATGTTGAACAGGGACGATCATCAATGGAGATTACACTTGCTGATCCAAAGGCGTTGATGGAACCCTTCCCCGGTATGAGTTTCATCAAAGTGATGGCACTTCTTCTTGCATGTTGAGGATCCTCAATGGAGAAGAGAAGGCATCAGCACCATAAAAACCAAAAAAACTCTGAAAAATGAATGGACCATGGTTTGCTGCTTACCTGAGGAGTCGTAGAGGTGGAGTTGTCCCTTGTGCACGGCGTGGTCACTGGCCAGCTCGGCAGCACCACACCGGCACAGACGACCGCAACCACAGAGAGCGACCAAGGCACCATTCTTCTGTCCAGCTTGACCATGTGCGGGGCGTCGACATTGCTGTGGAGGTCCCGGTGGTCGTCCTCATCCATGGTGGGTTCCTGCTGCTCCGAATCGAAGAAACGGGTAAGGGGATCAATCAATCCATGGAGAGAAGGAAGAAGAGGAGACACACACGTACACACACTGCTGCTAGTATATAAAGAAATCAATCAAGCTGGCTTTGTGTGTGCTTGAGTACATATGTGGTTGGGCTCCGGGAGTAAACGCGCTAGTGTTCCAACTAAACTGAAACAGAGCGTGCCATAGGAGAGCAACCTAGAGCAGAGCAACCATAACTTGGAAAAAGTCTCAGAACCGAGAGAGAGGGGGATGGACCTAGTGTGGGGAAGGGGTCGTGGTGGTAGGAGTGGACGGACTCACCCTCAAGGTCCAGGCCCATGTCCTCTTCGTCCATGGTTGCATCCAAATCGAAGAAACAAAAAAAATTCAGATCACGGACTTATTAGTCAAGGATGCAGTGGTACGAGCCTATAGAACAGATCTTGTTCAAGTAAGCTTCTTAAATAGGTGAAGAATTTACGTCATAAAACAAACTGGAATGACCCCTGATTTGGTAGAAGGAAACCCCAAACAGAATTGATCAAAGAATACCGCAAAAAATCAATGCCAACCAATCCGGGCGCTCACAACAGGACTGGCAGGCGGAGATGAAAAGCATCAGAAACCTCCAATGATATTCAATCTTTATCTTCTGCATGTGAAGTATCCATGGAACGGATAAGCAAGGAACTATACACCATATACTGTGACTCTAACATGCCCGAGGCAAAGACATCACTACATATTTATGAACTAAAAGAATAAGACTTAACCAAGAGTGCCCTGTTCAAAGAGTTTCACTGGGTAAAGAAAAACAGAGGATAAAAGGCTGGCATATTTATTAGGAACAAATGAGTGGTACTACACACTTATTTGAAATGTTGATAACATATTTCCAATCCAAAAAAGAGGCATTTTTCTTTCAAAAGCATTCCTTATCTAAAAAAGGACTGAATTATCTCCCTTTCCTGAATTAGACAACTACATCAAGGTGATGCAGATACAATTGAACCAGCACCAGTTAACTCAATAACCAGTCCTATCAACCTAAGCTATGCATGCCTGACAAACACTAACCTTCACAGCTCAGACAATTCTACTAAATTGCAATCAAATTGGCTAGATAAGATAGATGTGCAGGGGGTAGGAAGAGGGGGTGAAGCTCACCACGTCAAAGGGGTAGGAGGAGGGAGGAGCCATGAGGGCTCGTGCCTCGTCCACCTGCAGCGGCAGCAACAGCAGCTACTTGTCCAGATCGGAGCAACTGACCGTGTCCATGGGGATGATGCCATCTCCCTAATTCGATTAACCTAGATACACAATAAAAAATCAAAGAAGTTAGAATGCATCAACTACTGACTTCAACTGATAAATCAAAGCAGTGCAAAAAGTAAACTGCTAGGCATGGGAGCTAAAACACAAGAACGCAAACACCATCTTAGAGAACAGAAAGACACAGATCAGATAACAATAAGTTTCAAAAATGAAGTACCCAGTGTAAATTAAGAGAAAGAGAATAATCAAGATACGGTAAATTAAAAAAATAGTGTAAGCAACATGCAAGGAAGATAACTTCGATACTATTACCTCCATTTGGAAATAAGCGATGAAATAAAACAGCATCACTTGTTTCCAAACGGGGGAGTCTAGAGTTGCAACTCAGGAAGTTTAGAGGACAAATTATTACCTCTCCTGGGTGAATGATAGTCTTGTATTTCTTTAAAAAAGGTGACCAAGGCTTCCTCGAACTACACTACAAGCAGACGCCCCGATCAGCTCAATTCTGAACCAATTAATCACCAAGATGAAAAATTCCTACTTTATGCACTCTCAAACCTATTAATGTAAGTATACTCCGAATCACATAAAATCCAAAGAACCGCCATAACTATAAAAATTATGCATGTGCATAAGAAACACAGAGAGAAGGTTAACTAAGAACTGAATGTAGGACCTAAGAGGACAGATCTATATATTTATATGCATCCGAGAAATCACGCTTATTCGCACTAACAAACTGAAAGTGTAATGGAAAGCCAATGATCACTGAATAACCTCTGATATGTGTTCTGCAGCTACAACCCGTGGCTTGACAACTTCACAGTTTGCAATGGCCAGGGTATTGGGGACACTCCCATCTATCTAAAAGCATCTCAGGATACAAAAATACTATAGTTAGATCTGAATAAGGGAATATAAATACTCATTACGTAATAAAACTAATAATCAGTCGCAGATGCTAAAACACTATTTGTGGAAGCATTCAAACTAAGGACTTTTGAAGGCCATTCAAACTAAGGACTTTTGAAGGTCACTGCCGGTGGGAAACGACACCTATGGGATCACTGGAATCCCTTCTACGGTTGCGGGGCGCGGGGATCGTGAGAAGAGCGGGACCAACAGGTGACACAAGGGGGATTTACCCAGGTTCGGGCCGCGAGCATGCGTAAAACCCTAGTCCTGCTTTGGTGGATGTATTTAGTGTTCTTGACCTCTTGAACTAGCTCTAGGTGTTGCGAGGTTCCAAAGAGCCAAATCCTTTCCCTGGTCACCTCGGGCCTCCTTTTATAGGAAAAGGGGTCACCACAATGGCAAGCAGGAGGTGGAAAGAGTACAGTGCTGCGAGGTTATCCCTCGTACTACAGGACAAGACGCATTTAATGCGAGGCTTAGGTGTCCCTTCACTTATTGGGGATGGGGGCGAGGCCCGTCCCATCCGTCGCCGCTCCTCCTTGCTTCGACATGCGCCCTGGCAAGCGATGCATGCGGTGCCATGTAGGCAGGCAGGCAGCTGAGGTGGTGCGGTGGTGGAGCCTCCACGAAGGATTGCATGCCGCCACGCAGGTGCCTGCCCAGCTGGTTGGGTCGGCTGCTGCATGCAAACGGTGGTGAAGACTTATCTGGTGCGGGCCTGGCAGTGGCCCAGCTGGTGTGCTTTGGCGTGGGCCTTGTCGGGTGGCCCGACAAGGGTCCTGCCGGGTGGCCCGGCAAGGGTCTTGCTGTGGCACGTTGGCTTCCCCGGCAAGGGTCTTGCTGTGGCACGTTGGCTTCCCCGGCAAGGGTCTTGCCGTGGGGCGCTGGCCTCCCCGGCAAGTGTCTTGCCCGGGGTCTTGTGGGTTTCTTCGGTGAGGATGGTTGCCCTCTTATCCTCATTTGATCTTGAGCATTCTATGTCTTCACAAAGATCTGCATGCCATCACGGAGGTGCCTCCCGAGCCCTATCCCAATGCATTTGTCTGAGCATTGGTGGGCTCAAGGGTGGCTCGCTCGGCTGGTGTGGGCGGGCCGCTCCGGAAAGGGTCTTGCCGGGGCCGCTGAGGCCGCCCGGCAAGGGTCCTTGCCGGGAGAACCTGCTTCACCCATCCGATCCTTGTGGCCTTGGTCCTTGTCGCTGCTTCATTTGTCTTCATGGCTTCGGCTTCTCTCCGGCTCCCCCTTCCTGCCATGTTTGTGCGTGGCCATGGCGGGAGGCTCTGACTGCCCGTGCACAAGTAAAGGGGTCAAAAGCAGAGCCCCTACTTTTGTACACCGATAGGAGCCCCCGGGCCTGGGCCACACATAAGCGCAGCACGTTGTTGGGCCAGCCCAAAACGATGCGCGGGCAGTTGGGGCGGATTTTCACCGCAGCCACTGTTCCGTCCGCCGCGCTTCCCCACGACTCGCGTTGAATGCGTGGCGATGGGGGGTCGTGGCGCGCTTACATGGCGATGAGCATCTTTGGCGTCACCTCGTGGTGGATAGTAAAGAGGCGGCTTGCGGCGTATCTTTGGGACCGCGGGCCGCCTCCATTTATCGCCTCGCCAGAACCGCTGCTCCACGCGTCTATTGCGCCCGCCCTTGCGCCACGTTAAGCTGCATGCAGAGCGAATGACAGCGCAGGGTGCGTCGGGTAGTCGTCGCCAGGCGGTCGATTCCCACGTGCCTTCAATGGAGCGGGGAGGGCGGTCGACGGCCCCGCTCGCTGTCACTTCAAGAGGTCGGATTGGCCGAAAGGGGGTGGCCTCGCCTCGCCTCCGCCCCTTTATAAGGAGGGGAGCGGGAGGGACGGCGCCTCTCAACCTTTCGCCATCTGCCTCTCTCCATTCCTGCTTCCTTTCTTCTCTTGCCGTGGCGAGGGGGCGTGGTGACGCTTCATCGGTGGCAGGGAGGGTTTCGGCCAGAAAACGCATCGCTCCTCCCCAAGAGCTCGTAGCGGCGGAGCCGGCCGCTATAGGGAGGGGAAGGGGGCGAGGTCAAGGCCATCGCGGTGCTCGAGGGAGAGGAGGACGGGGCGGCAGATCGGCCTCGCCTCCTGTGAGCCCCTCCTTTGATGGAGGGCCACGCCGGGACAACCTCGCGAATTCCTCAAAGAGCTGCGCCATCCACCGCGCCGTCGCCTTCGCCTCCGACCCCATTTGGCGCGGAAGATGGAGGCTGGATCCGCCGCAAAGCGCCATGCGGCTACACATTAGGGGTTGTGGGAACAGCGGCACATGGGTCGACGCCGAGTTCCCCGCCTCACGTCATGTATCTTCACCGAGGGTGGACGACCTTCGCCGCCTTCCACAGCTTGACGGATGGGCTCGCTCTCCATTTCAAACTAATGGACGGCGGCCTTCTCTCCGTCAAAATCTTCGGGCACTTCGGGACCCGTGTGAGGTGCTGCGTGGAGAGCTTTTCTGATGATGAAGATTCCTCCTCAAGCGAGAGTGACGAGGAGGACAACGTCAGCGACGGCGAGGCCAGCGGGCGGCAGGACGACGTGTCCGACTAGGCGTCGGGCGCCGCTCCGGGCGGCACCGGTGACCCCATCATCCGTGTCGCCGGCTCCTTGAACTTCTTGGGGTCGTCTCCTTGGGCAGCTAGCGTTGGGAGGCTGCGGAAGAGGAAGAGGATGGGTGGCAAGGCTGTCAAGTTGGAGTACGCGGGCACCGACGCCTTTCGTCATATCGACGCCCCGCCGCCTCGTCTTGAGCTCTACCTCCGCGCCGTCATCACCATCCAGCCCTTTGACGGCCACCAAGATGTTCTCTTGGTGTCTTCGCCACCGTAGCTTCGCCTAGGGCGCCTTTTGCCCTCCTGCTTTTCTTGTTCCATTTCACGAGAGAGGGACAAGAAAGGGATTATGGGCACCTTATCTCTTTTTAGTTTGTAAGCCTTCGGGCCTTAGTAGAATTTAAAGCTTGTAATCCCCTTGTTCATGTTTTTCATTTCGTATGAACTGTACATGTACGGGATGTTTTTTTAATGAAAAAAGGGGTGTTTGCCGGGATTTTCGTTTGCCGGAGGAACCCACGGCAAGGGGTGAACCCTTGTTATCTTTAAGACAAACGCTTTTCTCTCGGCAACAGAGCCTTGCTGCTTCCCACTTCGGCCGACCTTTCTCACGCTCTTGGCGGAGGCGAGGATGAGGTGGGCTTAGGCCCCCGTTCCTCTACTTTGCTGCCTTGCCACTGACCGAATCCAGACCCAGGGGATAATCCTCGGGTGCCGAGTAGGGGGGGCATGGTAGCCCAGAGATAGAACGGGGTTTCATGTATCCCAGTCCATAACGAAATGCATGATAGAGGATAAAGGACTTATCTAGATCTGCAGCCCCCGCCGATCTTGGCTTGCCGCGGAGGGATCCTTGTCCTTGCAGCCCTCCGCAACTCTGGCTTGCCGGGGCCCGGGCGTCGGTCTGTTCCCTTTCTTCCAAAACAGCTCGGCAAGAATACTTACATGCCCTGCGAACCAAAGAAGACAGAGAAGAACAGAGAGACACGCACTCAACCTCTAAGCTAGGGGTTAGCCGCCGCTAAGCACTATCGACCCTAACCAAGGAAGAGACTCAACCTAGCATGCATGCAATAACTTAGGGCGCCAGCGCTTCATTTATTTATGCTCAGGGTCTGCGCCTAGCTTTGTACAAAGGGTTACATGCCTTGCCGGCAAGGCTTGTACAAAAGGGTGGCTTGCCGGGAGGCCCGCAAGAGCATACTTTATGGGTAAAACTTGCGAAGATGCTCGATGTTCCGGTGAGTTACTCACTGGGATGGCATCTTCGTTCTCCAAACGCGAGGCTGCGGCCCGGTGACTTGTGTTACCCGATAAGGGCCTTCCCACTTCGGCGTCAACTTGTTGGAATTCTTGGCCGACTGAACGTGCCGAAGAACAAGGTCGCCTTCCTCAAACCTCCGGGCATGAACCTTGCGGCTATGGTAGCGGCGCAAGGCTTACTGGTAGCGTGCTGCCCTCACAGCCGCCCAGAGACGATCTTCCTCAAGGAGCGTCACGTCATCTTGCCGCAATCGCTCTTTCTCAAGCTCATCATAAGCGAGCACTCGAGGTGACCCGTATATGAGTTCCGCGGGGAGAACTGATTCTTCCCCATAAACCAGGGCAAAGGGTGTCTGGCCGGTGGCTCGATTTGGCGTCGTTCTGATCGACCAAAGAACCGCTGGCAACTCATCAATCCAGTGCCTCCCGCTTTTGCGCGATCATCAAAGTCCTTGTCCTCAAGCCTCGCAGACCTCGGCATTTGCTCTTTCCGCTTGGCCGTTGCTCCGTGGATGTGCCATGTAAGCAAAACAAACCCTTGCCGCCGAGATCCTCAATGTACCGCATGAAGGCGTGGCTTGTGAACTGTGTGCCGTTGTCGGTGATGATCACATTGGGCACCCCAAAATGGCACACTAGTCCCTTGAAGAACTTGATGGCTGACTGCGCTGTCACCTTCCTTATTGCTTCCACTTCTGGCCACTTTGTGAACTTGTCGATTGCGACGTACAAGTACTCGAAGCCCCCGACAGCCCGGGGGAAAGGGCCCAGTATGTCGAGCCCCCAAACCAAGAAGGGCCAGGAGAGAGGGATGGTTTGGAGGGCTTGAGCTGGTTGATGAAGCTTCTTCGAATGGAACTGGCATGCTTCACACTTGGTTACTAGTGCCGTCGCATCACGGAGGGCGGTGGGCGAAGAAACCTTCTTTGGAAGGCCTTGCCGACAAGGGCCCTCGACCCTATGTGGGAGCCACATATGCCTCCATGTATCTCTCGCTAACAGCTTTAGTCCTTCCTCCCGGAGATGCACATCAATTTCACCCCATTCGGTCTTCTTCGCAATACGCTGTCAATGAATTGGTACAGCAGCAGACCGCGGGCTACTTCTTCGCTTCTTCCTGCTCCTCGAGAAGCTCTCCTTTGAAGGAACTGGGCGGTATGATGTGCCCATGCCGGAGCTGCGGCTCGGCGACAAGGACCAAAGGCATCTCTTACGCTACGGAGGCGGCGCCTCCCACGGCCATGACCTGAGGTCCTGCCGGAGTCGGTTGCCCCGTGGCAGGATCGGCATCCGTAGCAACATCTTCGCCGGCGGCTCCGGGGAGCCCGGTGGGGAAGTACTTGCCGGGGCCTAGCTTCCTCCGCGGCGGGAGGAAAATCGAGGAGCATCTGCGCGCGCTAGGGCTTCCGCTGGCGTGGGTGGCGGTGAAAGCTGGGTGTCCCGCGATGTGCCTCGACTTCTAACCACGTTAGAAGGAGCTGCGTCGCTGCACCGCAGCCGTTCGCCACCTCGGCAAAGACTCGCGCACATGTCGGGCCTTCTCCTTCATGTGACGGACGCACGGGACTCTTCCCAGGGCGGTGCGCAGGGTCACCAGCAGGGTGACACTGCTCATCACAAACAACATGAGAGGAGCACGCCGTGGGCGCCGGTGTTGGTGTTTCGAGATCGCCGATGCCGCCGCCTGGCGGGATGGCGGCACCCCTGGAGGGCCCCGCGCCACCTGCGGGGGGCCGACTCTGTCTCCGGAGCCCGCGACTAGTGGCGCGCCGCCCGGCGCGCGAACGACGCCGCTCGCTAGGTCCGGACCATCAGAGCGGTGTGGATGTTCACGGGCCGCGCCACGGGTCCTCTCCGTGACTGGCCCGCTGCCGGTCCGCGCCGGTACCAACCCGGTTCCGGACGAACCGATCACCGTGGTCGCCTTCTTCTTAGGAGCCATGGAGATGAAGAATATCTAAGTCAACTGCTGGACCAGATTCTCACAATTGCGCCCCCTTCCTGGCGCGCCAAAGATGTCGGTGGAAAACGACACCTATGGGATCACCGGAATCCCTTTTACGGTTGCGGGGCGCGGGGATCGTGAGAAGAGCGGGACCAACAGGTGACACAAGGGGGATTTACCCAGGTTCGGGTCGCGAGGATGCGTAAAACCCTAGTCCTGCTTTGGTGGATGTATTTAGTGTTCTTGAGCTCTTGAACTGGCTCTAGGTGATGCGAGGTTCCAAAGAGGCGAATCCTTTCCCTGGTCGCCTCGGGCCTCCTTTTATAGGAAAAGGGGTCACCACAGTGGCAAGCAGGAGGTGGAAAGGGTACAGCACTGCGAGGTTATCCCTCGTACTACAGGACAAGACGCATTTAATGCGAGGCTTAGGTGTCCCTTTGCTTTATTGGGGATGGGGACGAGGCACGTCCCATCCGTTACCGCTCCTCCTTGCTTCGACACGCGCCCTGGCCAGCGATGCATGCGGTGCCATGCAGGCGGGCAGGAAGCTGAGGTGGCGCGGTGGCGGAGCCTCCACGAAGGATTGCATGCCGCCACGCAGGTGCCTGCCCAGCTGGTTGGGTCGGCAGTTGTATGCGAATGGCAGCGAAGACTTATCTGGTGCGGGCCTGGCAGTGGCCCAGCCGGTGCGCTTTGGCGAGGGCCTTGTTGGGTGGCCCGGCAAGGGTCCTCCGGTGGCTGGCAAGGGTCTTCTGTGGCATCGCTATTTCCCCGGCAAGGGTCTTGCTGTATGCTGTTGGCCTCCCGGCAAGGGTCTCGCCGGGGGTCTTGTGGGTTTCTTCGGTGAGGATGGTTGCCCTCTTATCCTCATTTGATCTTGAGCATTCTATGTCTTCACAAAGATCTGCATGCCACCACGGAAGTGCCTCCCGAGCCCAGTCCCAATGCATTTGTCTCGAGCATTGGTGGGCTCAAGGGTGCTTCGCTTTCGGCTGGTGTGTGGGCGGGCCGCAAGCAAGGGTCCTTGCCGGAGAACACTTAGCCCATCCGATCCTTGTAGCCTTGGTCCTTGTCGTTGCTTCATTTGTCTTCATGGCTTCGGCTTCTCTCCAGCTCCCCCTTCCTGCCGTGTCTGTGCGTGGCCGTGGCGGGAGGCTCTGACTGCCCGTGCACAAGTAAAGGGGTTAAAAGCAGAGCCCCTACTTTTATATACCGACAGTCACCTGCTCTAATAGGTAAAGACGCTGACAATTCTTATAGGTAGCCTGCTCAAGCTGAGGACCCTACCCGTTCCCAATCAAACCAACAGACAAATAAATAATTAGTTGCTGAACCACTATTGAAATCAAAACTGAACCACTATTGAAGTCAAAACGGCTACAAAACCAAACCAGCATGCTTCCAAACAGGATGCCACCAATCTGGGACATTATTAGCTTCAAAGTACCTGGTGGTGAGTAAGAATGCACCACAGAGCCGATGCTCACAAAGGAATATGATTATGATGTTCCCTTTTTGTATTTTTTTGCCGAGGTATATATCTTCTCTCACCTTGCTAATGTACAAAAAAAAATCCCCTTTTGTCAGACTAAAAGAAGGACATTCTGAAACTACATCACCAGAATTCAGGAACATCACAAATGCAGTAATTGTAAAGGTAATTGTAGACCAGGACATGCATTAGCCTATATAATTATGAATAAGCAAAACACACTCTCCATAAAATCAATTATTGAGCTTAAGAAAATCTACTCAAGATGGATAGAACCAACATTCTTCAACTACACGTAGATTGATGCAAGATGAATAGCTACCTACGCCAGGCATTGAAGCAAAGTCATTTATTTATCGAGCAGTGCAGAAAGTATGAAACTGAATAGGTGGCCATCTCCAAGATCACAAAGCAAATATGAAACCTGAAATTTATCTAACTTGAGGCCAACAACAGAAAAAAATTCATTCCTAATTAAGCCAAGCCCCAAATACTCTTATCCATGCACAAAAGAACAAAAACACCAACATTGCATGCACAAAGGAACAACAATCGTTGGCCCTACGAGGAAGGGACAAAAGGCATGGATATACACTCCACTAAAAATATTATAAGGAAGCATGGCAACCATAAAAAAACCAGTGCACAAAGTGTTTGATACTTTTGGCTGTACCAGAAACAAGACAAGAAACAGAAGGCTCTTATTCACCAGCCTGCACAAGAAGCATATCGCCATACAACCGTGTACCTAGCTCATGGAAAATAAAAGGAGCGTAAAGGAGGAGGAGAAGAAGGGTTGACCTGCAGATCAGTGAACGGAGACGAGCAAGCATAGATCGAAGGAGGCACCGACCAGGGGATCAAGCAACAGAGGACCAATCTGCAGGTATAAAAAAGGGAAAATTAGAGATGAGCAGCATCCAATCACCAAGAAAGGGAGAAAGTAGACACATACCTAGAGATCAACGAGTGCATCCGCAGATCCGATGGAGAGACTGGAAGAAAGAGAGGACCTGCAACCAAACGAGATTCCAAATCAATGAAAGACGGGTAAACAAAGGGAACCATGTCCTTCGCTGCCTCCTCCTCATCTTCCTTGCTCTCACAGATGGCGGCGTACAAGCAAGAAAAGGTGAGGGGGTGGGCTGACCTAAGATCCTCTCGTCCATCCCTATAGCGGCGCGCCTCTGCAGCTCGAGCTCGGTGACGAGAAGTGTGAGAGGAGATGGGGGCGGGGACAGCAGGGGAACGAGCAGCCACCATGGTGCCTTGGCGAGCCCGGGACCAGCTCCGGGTGCCTCTCCCCCATGCAATGGCATCTCACCTCAGCACGAGATCCTGGTCACTCTCCTCCCGGGGATGGTGAGAGGCGACCTCGATGGGGACTGCAGTGGCGGCGAGCTTGGCGATGGAAAAGGAACAGGAGGAGGAGGAGGCGAGGCAGCAGAGGCGGCGGCTGTGCGATGGGGGAGTGGGGTGGCCTTGAGTCTCACGGGAGGAAGAGGATGGGCCATGGAGGAGCGAGTGCGGGAGGAGCAGGCGGCGGCTAGGTTTCCACGGGAGATGTTGTAATATATACCCACATGTGAAACGACGAAAATGCCCCCGACGGGGCAGGCTATTTACGCGCGGTGGCACGGTCGAGGTGAAACTGTTCATTCCAGCTGTAACTTATTTTTATCCGACGGACGAGGTCGTTCCAGGGGTCGATCCGACGGCCCAGATCCGATCAATCCACCCGATCTGACGGCCAGGAGGCTCAAATCGATGAGGAGCCGTGTGAGGAGCTCCTATTCTTATTTCTGGATGTTGAGAATATCACTTATCTTTAGTATTTCGATCGGCTGGGGATTAGAGATTAATCAAAAATCAGCCAATTAATCAATTTTATCAATCGACTATTAATCAGGCCTTTTATTTTGCAAATCTCATGTTCCCATCACTAAAATGTGATATATTCAACACAAAAACAATATTAACAATACATATTACATACCAAGGTCCAAAAAACACAAATGAACATAGTTCTTGCGCACATAATGCTAGGAATAGGCTCCATTTATCGGTAGATTCCCGATAAATCGCTTGGCAGAGTAGTAACGGCTCAACCGATAAACGGTGATGATATGGCATAATCTTATCGGTCACTCCCAGAGTAGTGATAAATCGGACGATATATCATTGAATCGGCCAATTTTTTGAACGGTGCTTATTTTAACTGAAATTATCATGTGGATGGTGGTTCAGCAACTAATGCCAATGCAAGTTCTCAGAAATCTCAGGACTATATGCTATATATGTAGATAATGTTCATACCTTGGATGCTCACTTTCAGGATTCCAACTATGCCTAACTCTACATATTGCCTGTTGTGAAGATTTTGAGCACCACTGTTTATAGGAGAACAAGCTACTCGATACAGGTTCAGTTGTTGCTGAAGTGGAATATGAAACTCTTAACTATTTTTTTCTTAACTGACTGAAATATGGGCATGATGCTTTTAAATTTTATACTACAAGGGACGATACAATTTTTCTAACGCTTTATTGGATAACGAGGTGACCGTTTACAGAGCTCGGTTCGAGCAGTTGGAACAATAGGTAGTGGCAATAGATGGACGAGCCCGTGACCTTGAAGTCACCGTATGTGTACCCACAAGTCAAAATTTCGGATCCACGTTCTTAGGGATTCATTTCTGCAGCTATTGCCTAAGAATAAATAAATTCTTCAGCAATTAGCGAAGCTCCTATTTGCGGCTTACTACATGTAGTAGGCAAGCACCGCGGAAATGACTCCAGATGAGGCAATTGCTCCTATGTCCAATGAACACATATATTTTTATTTATCATTGGACAAAATTGAAAAATTGGTTATTTATTCAATAATCTTTAAGTTATTCTTATGAATTAGTTTAATAATTGGAAAAAAATAATGTAGAGTGGAAAAAAAGTAAGTATTTATGAGTTGAACTAAAAGGATCAGCTCATGGTAAACAAAAAGTTGCTGGACGCAGAAAATATATTCATGTGTTTTAAAAGATTCATAAATTTGATATAAATTGTTTGTATGAAGTCTTTCATAAGTATAACAAATAGATGTTCATAATTCATACACCTTTAAAATATATTTTGCATTTTCCCGAAAAGAAAGGTAAATAGAATAAAAAATAAGTAAATAAAAATTAAAAAAATCTAAATAGAGTAAGAAAGTAAACAAATAGACATAAAATAGGAAAAAAAGAAAAGCAGCAAAAACGAAAAAAAGAAAAAGGAAAAAAATCTATTGTAGTGCATGCATGTATTCTAATTCTATCAGTACCGCATGATCATATCAGAACTTCATCTAGTCTATCTTATCATTAAACTAGTAAGTATGCACGTGCAACGCACGTATCATATAGTTATGGAATAGAAAGAAAATTGGATCGCAGGACGGGGAGCGGTGGCATAAGTGTCGAGGGACGAGGATTGATTATTGCGGCGGCCATGCATGCAGGCTTCCTTGGTATTTCCAAGCTAATTTTGGTGACTCCTTTGATTATGTTGGACTATTGTGGAAAATATTATTGGGAACTTTTTGGTGTAAAATTAGTAATCCATAATTGGAAAAGCATGGAAGAGGTAAAAGAAATTTTCAAGGTAAGACCTGAAGCTTCCTTGAACTGAATGTTGGTTATGCAAGCAGTCTAAGTTAGGATCTAGCGTGTCAGTTATGCACTCTGAAGAATGTAAATCTTTGAACTTGTCTATCAAGTTAAGGATAAATGGTCCAACTACCGACATACTTTATAAAATCTCTCAGAACACCATCTATAATAAATATAGCGAAAAAGCAAGCACAATGTCTTAAAATATCAAACTGTGTACAAGTCAATTTTACACTAAAAGTAGAAACATATTTTATGCACTGTAAATGACAGAATCTACCAACAAAGCTTAAAGGCACGGACTGGCAATATGTATTTGTGAACCAAACATGACATAAACTGGCAATATAACCTCACCCCACCGTTTGGAAATAAATATGATGGTACATGACATTAACATTAAAAGTAATGTTAAAGAAATTTCAAGCCATCTGACAAAAATAGAATATCAGATTAACCAACAGTCTACCCTGTTTTTCACTCTAATTTAAGGGAAAAAACATGTTTTTTACATGACAAGGAAGACAAATGACACATGCTCCTTTTCAGTGGCAAAACAATTTCACTCCTGAAGATAAGTGTTGGAAACATGCACATCTTCTTATTTGACACCTGAACAAGCGATTGGATTGCTTCCAGTATTACAGGGACCAAAGGTCATGAAATGTCAACGTGAATCCCATATCACATCAATCTAGATTTTCCCTTTCATATCTGCATTGTGTAAAGTTGGATCAGATTGCAGTATTTATATGTAATTTAGCAAGAGTTCTACCAAGCCATTAACTATAGAATCCAAATTTATTTTTTAGGAAAACATTGATATTATTTAGGAGTGAAAGACATACCTGACCCCACAGATTATTTTTGGAATATAAATTGATTAATATCAGTAGCAAGTTACGAAAGTCATGTATGTGGCTAATCAGTAGTTAGGAAGGTCATATCTCCATAAGCGATAGGTAACTACTTCATAATTCATAACGTGAAACCATTTCAGACTTGTAAACACATTTCGTAAATCAAAAACCATCTAAAAACACTTCAGAATTTGTTGGCGTGCCCATATGGATTTAAATAAAATGATGATTCAAATAAAAAAAATAAAAAAGCTAACAAAGTATGGTTGACTACAAAATAGCTTGAATAAATATCAATCAAAGAAGAACGAACCTGCATCAACCCTCTAAAACATCTCTATAGACAATATTCTTGGTGCTTTTTCTTGATTTATCAATCTGTTTGTTCGGCTTGGCCAAAATCCGCGTCGTCCGCCTTGATACACCCCTTGACAAGGCAACATAGAGCTAACCATGGGAGAACACCGGCTCGGGAAGATAAATGCCAACATTTGGGATGGTCTGGCCCTGCGCCTTGTTAATGGTCATCGCAAAACTTAGGCGGATGGGGAATTGTTTCCTCTTAAGCTTGAAGGAAAGCGAGATGTCCTCCGATGGTGACAAAGGGATCTTCGGTATAAAGACCCTCTTCCCAACATGTTGCCCACCAACAATCTCTGCATCAATTGCATTATCTTGGAAGGCTCTAATCATTAGCCTTGTTCCATTGCAGAGGCCATTGTGAGGGTCGAGGTTCCGTAGCAGAATGACGGGGCAATTGACCTTCACTTTCAACACATGTGGTGGCAATCCATATGGGGTGAGCGAATTCACAAAGTCAATCGGGTAATTGTTCGAGTAGTCATCCTCAATAGAGTCGAAGATATGGTATACCTTCTCTTGGCCAGGAAACATGTCAATCATCTTGGAATTCAGCTCATCAACATAGTCATTCTTAAGTAGAAAGAATAGCACGCGAGCTCATGTACTCTCCTGATTTAGCATTGTCACTAAGAGAGGGGAAAACTTCTTTGATTAGCCTATTGATTGCGATTTCATCATCAGTATGACCGATCACAATGTCCTCAGGGAGACGCACATAGTCATCACCTATCGTTTCTTCGGTTCCATTGCCAATCCTTAAGAGATACTCAGAGAACAAAGGGTCAGCTTGTGATCTCATATTACGTGTAAGGTGTATCTTATGAATCTTACGCCATATATAGGATCTCTGTATTGTAGCATCTGTGATCTATGCTCTTGTCCCTTTTGGAACCACTTTGGAAGGACCTGCCTAAAATCTCCACCAAAACGACAATCTTCCCCCAAGCGGCCAAAGCACATCCCATTATGTCTTGGAGTGACCTATCAAGCGCCTCCACGGCTTGGACGCTTTGTCATGGCAACTTCATCCCAAATTATCAAGGCCACCTCTTTCAACAATTCTGCCGTACCACTTTGCTTTGTGAAACCACACATGCTTTGTTGTCGGTGAGTTTGATGGGTATTTTGAACCTAGAGTCTTGTGATCGCCCTCCAGGTAATATCGAGGCTGCTATACCTGATGTAGCGGTGGCAATGGCTATCTCACCCATCGAACGCACCTTAGCAAGCAATGCCTTGAACAAGTATGTCTTCCCAGTGCCTCCTGGAGCATCGAGAAAGACGACTTGGCTTCTTTTGTTCATGATATGGTCCATGATGTCATTGAACCCAGCTAGTTGCTCATTGTTTAAAGAGTTGATAAGATCAATATGTTCTTGGTCCACACCAACCTCCCTCTCCTCTCTAACCTCCATGCACTCATCGCCTAGAAAAGCATTTGTATCAACCAGCTCCGGAAGGCCATAGGTTTTAATATCCTTCCCCATGGAATGCAAAGAACCTGATGTCTCTAAGGACCATCTGCTCAAGTATTGCCTCGTTGGGCTGGGAACATCGGTAATCCTCAGACATCGACTCCAGGTGTTTGTCCCACAACTCTCGGATTTTTGTAACCTCACAAAATACTAAGATAGTGGCAAACAAGCGTCTAAGAGCACAAGGCATCTGAAATGTGGCAGCTTCAGTCAGGCAGTGATCAAGTGAATTGTCATGCTCAATTAATCCTAATTGTTCACATGCCTCTCTGAAAGTAGAGCACGTAATGCCTCGCACCTTTTTCAAATCATCATATGATGTCGCACCCCGGACATGATTCAAGAGCACCCGCAAATAGTACCTCTCCTCCTCAGCAGGGTGTGCATACACAATTCTACCAATCTGTGGCCTTTGTTTTCTTTTTATACCATCTCTTCCTTGATGCATCCCATCTAAAGTGTTAGGAAAATCTCGACAGCCATTGTCGTGCATAAGGATTCTTTCAATTCATTTCGAAGTACTCAGTAAGCATGGTTCTCGAAGAAGATGGCTTATCAACAACATCTTTTAGATTATCATCGGCTTTAAATGCGACCATGTGCATGCCTGGCAAATGAAGTTGCAACTGCAAGACTGAAGGACTAATTCCAAACATTTTAAAGCATAAAATCCTGTTGATAGCATCTGGAGGTGATACATATTGTGCATCTCGGTATTGGCAGATCTCATTAATGACCCGCCCCCCCATTGTTGATGATATCCTACTCGAATGAAAATGATGTTCGGTCATGTCCCTTGTAAATGTACTTGAACAAATACTTCTTTGCCTTTGATGCTCGAGCAAGCTTCTACATTGATGTGGCGGTTGTACTTCATGAGAAGAAAGGGGTTGTAAGGCACCACCCACCTATTGTCCAACTCTGCTCCTCTCACTTTTACTCGACGTCCATCATCCCTCCTCCTATATATGGGATATGAGTCCTTTCCCTGTTGTGTAGCGGGGCAAAACTCCCGAGGATAGTGAAAACGACGCTGCTCCTCAATCATGCAAGCACATTTTTTATTGAGGACACCACATGGCCCGTGCAACATGTGTTTTATGACCAGAGCATGCGTGATGTGGTATTTATCTTTATCAGTATTTACCGTGATATGACTCTGTCATAGTCATCTGGAGTCTTTAACTTGCTACCTGCCTTCATGATTAGAAGGATATGTTCGTGTGGGAGCCCTCTTTTCTGAAACTCGGTCAGATGAACATAGGCCGCAACCTCGCCAAAATGCTTCTTCTTGATGAGTAAATCCATCAAATCTCGCTGCTTTGCTTTGTACACTCTTGCAACCAGGTCTGGTTGATCCTGTGGTAGCTGTCCGGGCATCAACTCTATTGTTATCTCCTCCCAGTATGGGTTGCATGTCATTGTGATGAAGTAATCTGGTTTACCCCATCGCTGCACTATGGCAATTGCATCTAGGAACCTTCTCTGCATATCTCTATCACCACCAGGAAATGTCCTTGGGAGCACAATCCTTTTACCAATCCGATCACCACATGACTCACCAGCAGCGATCATGTCTACAAGACCCTACATAGAAGATACATAATGCATGCATTAAGAATACTGAACTATATATTAAAAGTGATGTCGCTAATGTCATATAAAAACAACCCCAAGAATGGTACACGGTAGAGGTCCATGGCGTATTATCTTGATTTTACGGCTTGGAGTACCAATCCAGCCTCATTGTCTCGATCTTAATGTACATATCAACGGCCCATTGTTGGAAAAGGCGCCCCCCAAACAGGAGGATGTTAAAAAGCTTCTTCCTGATCATCAGCTTGAAGCAGTAATATTCCCTTGCAGATACATATTTTCTTGATTGAACAGGTTCGTCCTCCACGTCCTGGTTGTCCTCATTATCGTCTGAATGAAGATTCATAACATTAAACAAATGAGAGACCCTTAAAATAGACGTGTCTAAGTGATGAAACTTACCTGGGGGCAAATCATCCACGCATTCATCAAATTGTTCAGAATTATCAAATGTAGTCTGCATTGTGTCATCATCTATTTCCGTTAAATTAACACTTGTAGGCAAGTCAGTAGACCGGTCTTGACCTCGTTCTGAACTACCAGTTGGACCTTTTAAACACAAGAAGTTCACAATATTATTTTTTGTTGTTGTTTTAATTGACCATGTTGCAAATCTAAAACTATAGAATCATACCCATGTTAGACTCATGGCCTTCATCTTCTTGTGTAGGAACATATGGCAACCATCGATTCCAACCAGTCTCCCCACCAGGAAAGAATAATGGATACGCCAAAGGGTCATAACAACCATAGTATGCTCTAATATACAAGGGACGCTCTCCTGATCCATGCACGACAACATGTCGATCAAAGCAGTTCTCTGTGTCACCCCCTTCAACCCATATCGCAGCAACCTGGGAAGTAGTCAGGGCATTGTACCGTCGCTGATCCAAGGCTATATCTATGTTTATTTCAATTCTATATTCATCAAGGCTTGCTGAAGAACCAACATTCTGAAAAGTCTGCACATAAGGGTTGTGTTGTAGTATACTTAGAATTTTTCGAATGAGATCAATATTAAGATCCGGAGACCTCTGGACCCGGTGCGCCAAGCTGTCATCTGTATCATAAATATATAGTTGCAAATGTCGCGGACCATGTTCACCATGAACCAAATGATCCAAAGCGGTGAATACTGATTGTCCATGTGCACGGAATGTATATATCCCAAAGGTTCGCTGCAAAGGTCTTGACTGCTGGTCGAAAGTGTCACTCCAAGACTCGTGAATGAGAATTGTGAGTTGAAATACCTTATGTTATCTCTGAAATATTTAGCATCATCATCATCGACTTGTAAACAATCGTTTCAACTCAGCAGCACATCTGGAATAGATATGCTAACTTTTCCTTTTCTACAACAGAATGCAGGCCCCTCGTATTGAAATCGCATTGCTCCGCAATAGCTGCAATCTTTAACTTTCCTCAAAACATGATGCTTCTTTGGCAGGTTATGGTAGGCTTGGTTATCATCGGCATGAAGGGGGATGTCATCAGCAGCTACTTGGTATGATTCAAATTGGGCATCTGGATATGGACATTTAATTAATTTACATGTTTGAAATGGTAGAGTGTTTGGTTGGTAAATCAAGATAGTTTTAGAGATGCTTACATTTTTCAGTGAACATCCTTGCTTCATCATCAAGCTCATCTTGTGTGTGTTCTCCATGGTGTATGGTCTCCAAGCATTCTAGTGGGAAAGATAGTCATTCCACGACCAAGAGAATGTAAATTACACACGTTTACGTGTTTGGCCAAAGGGCCTGAAGAAATGCATGCAACAATATACATACCCTGAAAGCTGGATGTTTCCTCGTGGGGCTCAAGTATTCCGTAGGGATCTTGATGCAGTGCTTGTCTCTGGTGAATACTTGGTAAGAATTCATTATTGAAGATAGTACTTTATGGAAAACATCCAGCTATTAAATACTAAAATATTTACCCATAAGAGCTTCACGCGGATCGGTATGGACATATTGATGTGTCTTTTTGTCTCTTAATTTGCTGCATCACGTACATATCATTTCTATGCAGCCAATCAGAATCTTCGCTCGTATTGATATTCACATTTGTCTGCGAGGTACATCCATTGGCAGGCTCCCCTACACGTACAACACAGATGCTCTTTAATCACTATATTGTTACAATATGTGAAATAATATTATGCGACATGTACACAGGGACATATCGAGTTGAAGTTTGATGCTCTGACTTTGCTCTTCATTTCTTTGTAGTCGCGTTTCTTACGCAAGAGAGAAGACATTTGTTCGGGACTCATTGAATTGTATCGGACTCTCTCATGCAACCTTTTTTCTGCTGCACTTTGCTTGAGAGGCGATGGAACTAAAAGGCTCCTGTTGATCTTTGATCCGATCAGAAAATTGAACATAAGAATACAAATTATGGACTAAAAGAAGAATATAGTTATGAGCACGCATAGAAGTCTTTACCTGCCTTTGCCACATCTAGTTTCAAAGCCTGTATGGAAGGTTTGTATAGAATTATCACTTTGAATTGCACTCGGGTGGAGTTGGTATTGATACATATAGTGTCGGGAATGACTGGAGAACAATGAAGTGTGACATCTTTCAAACATGTTGCATTAATATCGTAGGTGGCAAAATCTCTAGCATTATTTAATTTTTAGTACATGTTTGATAACACAAGAATAGTAATGTGTGCACCTTGCGCCAAACCTGACTGCTGCAAGCTTGCATTTTGTAAGTGCATCTAGTGCCCCTTAGTGATTTTGGTGTATTGAAGACTTATAGGTTAAGGAACTAATGCATTTATGAGTGTACACAGATCTATAAGTCTATGGGGAGTTTGATATTTACAGAGAAAGTCGACCCCTAAAAATGAAGTTCTTGTTGAAGACTTTGATATTACGAAGACTTTACGAAGACTTTGAAAGTGAAGAAATTGGTGTGACCTTGAAGACTTGGTATTCATTTGAGGAACATGAAGCGTGAAGACTTTTGTTTTCGTAGTTTTGTTTTTATCTTTCTTGAGTCATAGGAAACACCGTCTTGTTAAAGGGGTCGAGGAAATACTAAGGAAAAATTTCCATGTGATGCTCAACTCAAAATCCTACACCTACCAACCCCTTCGAGTGAAGCCTTTGGAAATCTCATACGATTCAGTCAATTTCTTGATGTAGACGAAGTTCTTACAGTCAATGAGGAATTTGTTCTCGACCGAGGAGTTAAGAATTCGCCAGATCTTGAATTGCCTACCTGATGAGGAACATGATAGCCACTGAAGAATTTGAGAGTCAAATTTTTCGGCCAGATTCTTGTACTCACGGCCAGCTGTCCGAAAATATCTACCCACCTAACGGTCATATCATTGAAGGGCATTTATGTCTTATCATGTCGGGCTGCTCCCTAGGCTATAAATAGCCGCCCCCTATAACCACTAGCTGGTTGGCTGCTCCGAGAGAACTTGACACTTGTCATTTGAGAGCAACCCATCCTCCGAGGACTTTGAGCGAAAATCATCGAGTGAGGAAAACCCAAAAACCAAACCCCTACAAACCCAAAGTGATTGAGCATCATGAAGAGATTGATCCTGCGTGGATCCGGACGCTTATTACCTTTGAAGACTGTGCTTCTTCCAGACGGTTAGGCGTCATGGTCTAGAAACATCCAAGAGGAATTATGGATCGCCGAGTGACCAAGTCTGTGAAGGTTTGGAAGTCGCTGAAGACTTACCACGAGTGATCGGACGAGGTGCTGTGACCTTAGTTCAAGGAGAATACGGTGAGGACTTGGTGTCATGAGCTGCGTGCTTTAGGCCCGGGTGTCGGGGACTGTGTGTCCTCGAGTTTAAATACTCACCGCTCCAACCAGACGTACAATTGAGATGCCAGTTGGGCCGGTCTACCAAATCATTGTCTTCACCAACCTAATCGGGTTCCATTTCCTCAACCCATTCATTTCCTCATTCTTTGTGTTGAGTGTTTTGTTCATATCTGTGTTTGAAGACTTTGATTTGAAGACTTTCTCAATTTCCTCAGTTCAATTTCTTGATCTGTTTGTCTTCATCTTGTGCTATCTGTGTTTACGCTTTATGTACTCTTTGATAGTCTTCATTTCATAATGATGACAATGAATGTATTATTCTATGCTTACTTATGAGTACTTATTCCACTGAATTTAGTTCTTCGCTAAGGAATTTCCTCACCGGCAAATTCCTCAGTGAAGAATTCATAAAAATCGCCTATTCACCCCCCCTCTAGTCGATATAACGCACTGTGACAATATGAGTTTATGTCCTCTACAGCATTCACTTATGGCTATTTCTTCATGTTGCGTTTTCTGCTAAGTGAATGTGATCGGACCCTTCCCCCTCTATGCTATACTCAACCCAATCTATTCACAAATTCTTCATGTGCGTTCTATTTGAAACTTCGTTCAAAATCTTCTTTGTGTCCTTGTCGCCAGAAGAAATTGCGAACGGAATTTTAAAACTGATCTTATCCAAACTTTCGGTTTTGCCGCTCAAACTATTCCGCGCATACGATGCATTATTCTATTCACCCACGATCGCATTACACGATCTCAACTACACAAAGACAGGTGACACATGTCATGAGAAGGAGAAAGAGGCGAGGGCACGTTAAGTCCAAAATCTTCGGGCGAACAGTTTTTCAACGTGTCTATAAATACCCCTCATCCTTCCTCACTTCTTTTACTCCGCTCGACCGTTCTCTCTACCGCTCGAGCTACTCAAACCCTAGCGCCGCCGCTACTCCATCGTCGCCGTGAGGAAGAGCTTCCGCCTCGACCTCGTCGCCCGTCGATACTAAGCGCCCGGTTATGGAAATCCTCACTCCGCCGCCGCCGTAGCCGTCTTCCTCCGCTGAGTTAGGGCAAGGAAGATCTAACCTGACGAACTTTCCATCTGTTCTTCTCAGTTCGTCGTGTTCTTCACTTCGGGTAATTAAAAGTTACTTTTATTACTCGCTTTGATTCTCAAGCTTTCCTGAAAATCTTCAAAGGTGTTTATTCTTCAAATCTTCACATATATGAACACCTCACACGTCATATGCTCTTGATTCGTTTCTCTAAGCAATGATTTTTCTTCAAGATTCCTCAATTGTGTGGATCCTCGATCTGTACAACTCTGGAACCTAAGACAACGAACAGCTTAGTGAAATTCTTCAAGGCACATCTGGTCAAAATCCTCAAAACTTGTTCTTTTGAAAAACCTTACGAGAAGCATATGACCTCTCCAAATTCCTCGCAACTATACTCACATTCCACAGGTACAAATGTCCGCTGCTGAATCACTAGGTTCTCATCAACTTAGCTCATTTGCAGCGTTCCTCGAAGAAAAGTTGCACACTTCTTCAGAGAATTCGATTGTTCAAATTTCTCATGTGAAGACTATGGCTGACGGTAAGAAGCCCGAGAAAGGAGGAAAGAAGCCTGAAGTCATGACTGCTTTTGAGATCCCTGAGGAAATATATGTTGATTATTGCACACCTGATGAAGCCAAATTTGGCAAAGAAAACAAAAATCAGCGCAAGGTGCGCATTCAGAGGATTGAGCGGAGATGGGCAAGGGAATGGAGGTACCTGGATATGTTACTCCAAAGTACATGAGGAAATTCGCCCTCAATCCTCCATGCCCGAGCTCCTTTGGCACCTGGCCAAATGGCTGACCCCACCGACATCAAGCGTGGTGAAGACTTTCTGAAGAATGGGCCAAGCGCCAAGCTAAATTGGCAAGACAAGCCAAGGAAGCGTTGAAGAAATTCAATGAGGATTACGCCACTCGCCTTTCACTGCTGCTTTGAGGCCTCTGTCAAACCGAGGAAATCTATGCCAAAGAAGCACTTTCGTAAGCCAAGTGCTTCACCAGCAGCGCCCTCACGGCCAAGTTCTCACAAATGCCCTCACGGCAAATTCCTCATACTGCTCCTACTCCACCAAAGTCCTCGTTGGTTCCTTCAAAGTCCTCGGCTCCTGTGCATCTGGCTACATGTCAAAGGACCGCTGGTTTCTCGATTGCCTCTGGTGTCTCGGCAAGTTCCTCATTGCACCAATTTCCTCATCAGGCCCCACTGTTGAAGACCAAAGCAACTGCTTTGGGCCGAGGTCCTCGGCCAAGTCCGAAGAAGAAAGCAGTCGCATTCCATGTGCCATCGATGATGAAGCTTCGGATGATGAACTTGCGTAAATCATCGAGCAGATGCAGTGAAGGCCGCTAGAGCCAAAGGCACATCTGCCCTTGCTTTTGGATCGAAGAAGATCCTCGACTACATTGATCTCTCGCACAAGGACCCTAACACCCCTATGCCTGATTTTCATCTAACTCTGGTCAAAGTCATATCTTGACCCATTTCATCGATGAAGAGAAATGGAAATTTGAGAAGGCAGTGCGAGATCAAGAAAGCTCAATACGAAGGAGAAGCTCACGAAGAAAAAGCGTTGTCGAGAATGACACACGAGGAACTTCTCAAGGCTCAAACTGAAATTCAAACTCTCGGCAAAGACTTCGATGCTTATTATGTTGATTGGCAAGGAGCCAGGTCGATTCAATCAACCTTTGACGAAGAAGTTCACAAATGTTGCAGCCCCAACGCAACAAGAAATTCCTCTGAGCTCTGACCTCTGCTTTCGGCTGGCTTTGAAGAACATGCCGGCCACGGTGATGATTTTCAACTGCGATGACAATGCTAGTTCCAGGGCTGATGACTCAATTCCAGCCGTGAAGAAATTGCCGTGGCATCCACTAGTGGCGGCGAAGAAAGCGAAGAGATCAGAACCGCTGCATCGATTGCGCTGAGGAAATTCAACCTGATTTCTCAGCTCCTCCCGCACCTACACCAACTCCAATTCTTCCATACGCCTCGATGTGAAGAAGACCAAGGCTCTGAGAGCGAGCTGCCGTGAAGAAAAGGAAGGCATCAGCTGCGTCAAATTCTTCGGCTGCGAAGAAAATGAAGCCAATGACCAGCTCATTTGAAAATCCAATTGATGCTGTTCCGATTTCCTCCATGCCATCAAAGGACCTTGTTCCTTTTGGTGAAGACTATGTGATCCCAAGCGGATCTGATGAAGAAAATCATTACTGCTTTGCCGTCGAGCAGATTGATGAAGAAATTGAGGTGGATGAAATCCCTCAACGCCCGATCATTTCCTCACCTATGCCTCGGTTCACGGTGAAGAGGCTGGTGTTGAGGAAATTGAAGATGAAGATGTGGATATAGGATGCACCACGCCAGTGATGAATGATGACTTTTGGGATAGTCAGCATCCAAATTCACCACTCTTCACCCCAATCCAAAAAATTCCTCAGTCCCCTGCACCAACAGTTCCACTGCGCTCTGAAGAAACTCATCCCACTCCCTCTGTGCATGAAGAAATTCCAGCCGCTTAGTCTTTGAAGAACTTCTTCTTCTTCTGATCCTCGGTACGCACATGAAGAGGAACCAGAAATTCCTCGGCTGAAGAACACGAGCTCACGATTCTCGAGGTGGTAATGCAACTCAACGACACCCCTCCGCCAAAGCCAAGAATCCGTTCTCAAGTAAATGTAAGTTCAAGGCTGAAGACTTCTATAGCGAGCATGTTTTCTTCACTAATTACAATCCTTATGACTCTGCTTTCGCATAAGGAAGAGGCGCTTCGGACTGCCACCAAGCAAAGTTCTATTCCTCAGTGCGATTCCACAAGGACAAAATCTTCGATCATGCACATATTCCTCCTGTGGACATGGAATCTCTGCCCGGCTTCGAGCCAGTCCTCAGTGTTCTGCACGATGCAGGACTCTTGAATTTCTGCAGCGACATCTGTGATTGGAATGAAGAACTCATTCTTGATTCTACGCAACGCTGCACATCACAGGCAACTCTGAAGATGTGAACTCATGGGTGTTGGACTGGATGTCTGAAAACACTCACTACAAGGCACCAGCAACTGAATTGCTTCGTGTCCTTCCTCTCAGTCCTCCCCTTGACGGTGCACGTTGCATCTACAGTGACCCTGAACTGACAAATCACTATATGCAAGTGCTAATGAAGCCATTAAAGCCAGGGCAGGCCCCACGAACCAAATTCCTCGTCAAGGAATTATTGTATGTGCCTCGGACTGTCTATCGGATTCTGACGAAGACAATGAGTCCTATCAAAGGCCATGACTCAAATGATGAAGAAGTCGTTGGCATCATGAAGAATATGCTTTTCAACATCATTCATGGCGTTCCCATTAACTTCTATGATTTCTTCATGAGGACTCTGGCGAACATCGCTATGTCACCATTTGAGCTGAAGCCTTATGCACCTTGGATTATGAGATTCATCAGGGCAAGGTCTTCACTCAATTACAAAAGCGATACTACGAACCACTGCAGCTACTTGCCTCCAACTGAAGTCCTCAAACGGACAGTTTCCTCAGCTGATGACAAAGGCAAGGCCGCTGCTGTGATAGATGAAGGCATTCGTCCATTGGATGGTCAATTTCGCAAGGTTGCATCCTACTCTACCAATGACGACTCGCCACACATGATTCTGCCATAAATACCTCAGCCAAGCAAAATCCTCAAGCTACAAAGACCGGGGTGATGACTGATCGTGAAGTTACTCCTCGGTCTTCATCGAAGGTTGATCGCAATCATAAATGGGTCAGCGTCGACTTGGTGCAATTCTTCACAACATGACATCAACACATAATGCGGTGAAGAAAAACCAATACTACCTTCATGAAACATTCAACCGCACTGGGCTGTTCTTTCTCATGTCTATAGCGGCTGAAGAACCGGAGACGATGGGTCTCAAGGAAGAATTTGGTGGTCCGCACCTCCATGAAGAAATTCAAGAGGGTCAAGGTTCCTCCTTTGGTGGCCAGCTCTTATTCTTCATCGCAGCGACCGATGAAAATGAAGATTTGGGCGACAACTGCGGCAGGCCCTACTACAACAACCGACCCGACAACGCCGGCACTCCTCCATCAACTTGATTTTCTTGAGGCGTTAGTCCTCGGTTTGATCCTTTTGGTCATTTGATGACAAAGGGGAGAAATTTGAGTTAGTCTTCAAGCGGGTCTATTATATGGGCATATATCGCATTTTTTTGCTAAGTTACAACTCTCGTTCTTACGAAACTTTATTGGATCGAGTGGTAATCTTAAACCCGATGGTGCTACTGATACTTTTTGTTGCACTAGCTCTCGATACTTTGGATGCATTTTTTCCGCATGCTTATTCCTCATTAATATTATTCCACGCATGCTAAATTGCATCAGCACCATATTTCATCATGCATTTCAAATTCTTCATATTATATATCAAATGCGTGTATGAATTACAAGATATAGGGGGAGATCTCCATGATTCAACTCTTCAAGTGTGCATTGCCTCAAAAGCAAATCCCTCACTATGCACATCTTCAAGGGGAGTTCTTCTATATCTTGCAATCAAATTCCTCAAAATCAGTATTTACACTTCATATGTTTATCCCCGTTGAAAACTTAACCTATATTGTCATCAATCACCAAAAGGGGAGATTGTAAGTGCATCTAGTGCCCCTTAGTGATTTTGGTGTATTGAAGACTTATAGGTTAAGGGACTAATGCTTTATGAGTGTACACAGATCTATAAGTCTATGAGGAGTTTGATATTTCTGAGAAAGTCGACCCCTAAAATGAAGTTATTATTTGAAGACTTTGATATTACGAAGACTTACGAAGACTTTGAAAGTGAAGAAATTGGTGTGACCTTGAAGACTTGGTATTCATTTGAGGAACATGAAGCATGAAGACTTTTGTTTTCGTAGTTTCGTTTTTTCTTTTCTTGAGTCATAGGAAACACCGTCTTTGTTAAAGGGGTCGAGGAAATACTAAGGAAAAATTTCCATGTGATGCTCAACTCAAAATCCTACACCTACCAACCCCTTCGAGTGAAGCCTTTGGAAATCTCATACAGTTCGGTCAATTTCTTCAAAGGATGAGACGAAGTTCTTACAGTCCTTTGAGGAATTTGTTCTGACTGAGGAGTTAGGAATTCGCCAGTGCGAATTGCCTACACAGTGAGGAACATGATAGTCCTGAAGAATTTGAGAGTCAAATTTCCGACCGTTGCTGTGCTACGCGCTAGCTATTCCAAAATATCTATCCACCTAACGGTCATATCATTGAAGGGCATTTATGTCTTATCATGTCGGGCTGCTCCCTAGGCTATAAATAGCCGCCCCTACAACCACTAGCTGGTTGGCTGCTCAGAGAGAACTAGACACTTGTCATTTGAGAGCAACCCATCCTCCGAGGACTTTGTGCGAAAATCATCGAGTGAGGAAAACCCAAAACCAAACCCCTACAAACCCAAAGTGATTGAGCATCAGAAGAGATTGATCCTGCGTGGATCCGGCGCTTGTTACCTTTGAAGGCTGTGCTTCTTCCAGACGGTTAGGCGTCATGGTCTGGAGCATCCAAGAGAAAGTGTGGATCGCCGAGTGACCAAGTCTGTGAAGGTTTGGAAGTCGCCTGAAGACTTACCACGAGTGATTGGACGAGGTGCATGTGACCTTAGTTCAAGGAAAATCTGGTGAGGACTTGGTGTCATGAGCTGCGTGCTCAGAGACCCAGGTGTCCGGGACTGTGTGTCCTCGAGTTTAAATACTCAGCCGCTCCAACCAGACGTACAACTGAGACAGCAGTTGGAACTGGTCTACCAAATCATTGTCTTCACCTACCTAACTGGTTCCATTTCCTCCACCCATTCATTTCCTCATTACTGTGTTGAGTGTTTTGTTCATATCTGTGTTTGAAGACTTTGACTGAAGACTTTCTCAATTTCCTCAGTTCAATTTCTTGATGCATTTGTCTTCATCTTGTGCTATCCTGTGTTTACGCTTTACATACTCTTTGATTGTCTTCATTTCGTCATGATGACCATGCATGTATTCTGCTATGCTTACTTCTGAGTACTTATTCCGCTGCAAGTAGTTCTTCGGTAAGGAATTTCCTCACCGGCAAATTCCTCAGTGAAGAATTCATAAAAATCGCCTATTCACCCCCCTCTAGTCGATATAACACACTTTCACATTTGTAACGTCTGATAAAGTGCATTGGATGCGTGCTATAGGTTGAGATTTTTGGTTGGCAACATGTGGTCTCACCACCGATTTTGCTGAATATACATTTAATTTGAACAAGAAGAATTATATATATTTATAGCTATACAACAATATAGAGTTGCGGGTGATACCAGGTGTTACAAGCGCTGCGGCCGAGTCATTGTTTTTCGAGTTAGCCGCGTCCCGTTTTCTTTGACGTGCCTGTCGCAGCTTCAGTAGGTATTCGGCTCTCTTTTCTTCACTCATTCGAGCATACCAACCTTGACCCCTTGGTTTTTTCTGGGACGGTAGAGTAACATCCGAAAATTCAGCAATATTTGTGTGCGGCGTCCCTCCATTATCACTCTGCCCTGTCACAACAACTTCGCACACAATACATGAAAGCAGAACTGAATAATGGAAAACATCACAAAGTACTACTCCCTCTGGTCCAAAGTAAGTGTCATAGTTTTAAACTATATTTGATAAAGAAATACGTGTGTGAATGAACTAACCTTTTCCATTCCTATTTAAGCCATCAGTAAGAGGAATCATTTCGACAACTCCACCATTCGCAGCTATAAATTAGACAATGTTGTACCTTAGTTTAAAACTGCGACACTTACTTTGGACCGGAGGGAATATTTGATAAAGAAAAATGTGTGTGAATGAACTAACCTTTTCCATTCCTATTTGAGCCATCTGTAAGAGGAACCATTTCGACAACTCCATCATTCACAGCTACAAATTAGACAATGATGTCAGTTTTGAGGTTTTGTCAGACACATAGCATAATCTCAACCATGGGTCAGCAAAGTGCACAAACATGGACCTTTTGCAAACGTGTTCGTTACAGCAGTAAACGGAGCACGTTCGCTCCTAACCAATCCGCTAGATGGTGTAGATGACTTAGTTTCATATTTTTTTGCCTGGCGTGCTATTCGTAGTTTCTTCAGGTATTCCTCTTTCTTTTCACCGGACAGACGAGCATACCACCCTCCACCATTGCTCTGATTATTCTCCAAACCAGTACATGATTCCGAATTCTGCAACAAATGGATTTTGAATCTTGATTAGCAAACAGAGAATAGTTATCAGCGAAAAGCACTGAAGAAGGGAACATATAGGACGTTAGTTGGCTGTGAGCCCACTCAGATTCAGATTTGAATAATGCTCTCATGGATGGATTTTGCAAAGTTAAAAAAATTGATAGTGCACAAAAAATTATCATTGGTTTTCTGAGATGGAGAACATAAAGTAGCACTTCTGAATTGAAAAATCTAATGTACTATTCGTCGACGTTATGTCAGTTTGTTAGGTAGATGTAACTCGGCCCCAAAGTTTGTAGAAAGCAAAGCACATCACACTACTACCTTTTTAATTAATATTTTCAAACTATTATTAGTAATCACCTGCTTCCGGTTAGCACAATCCGAAACCTTTATTAATCAGTACAGCACATTCCGAAAGATCTAACAATTTGAGGGAGCTAACAATGACAGTGACAATTCGGTTTGAATTTATTTGGTCAATATCCGCACCTTCGAATTATGTTGATCGGAACCAGTGGATTTGATCCCTGACTGCATATCTTACGTAACACGTCCTCTTGCCCGCTCGCTCATTGATGTAGCCGCTCAGGGCTGTTGAAACATCTGGCAAAAGATCAATATACAAAATATGCTGGATTTAGAACGTTAAACCAATTCACAAAGGAGCGGGAGCACAAGTACGCAAAGCTTCGCTCAAACAAGCAGAGAGGCGGGTTAATTGATATATTATAGACATGGCCAGTACTGAGAATTCAGGGCCCAGGGCCCTTCGAGGCTCTTAATATAAATGTGTAATAGTAATTAACATACGTAGGAGACGTGCTCGAGATCTAACAATGAAAGGGGAAAGAAGGTTTATTTAATAAACACACAAATAAAAGCAAACACCTCAATGCGTACTGAGCGAGCTGATTAAGCATATGCTACAGGAAATCAGCATGTACGAGCAGTTTAATCAGGATTATCATCAAGTTTGGCAGCAGGCAGGCAGTAGGGATTGATGCTAAGTTTGGGGCTCTGCTCGTACCACAGTACAACGTACGAACCAGCTGCACCGAGCTTAATTAATATTATTCCGCTTGCTGCGAAGGGATTCCCAACTTAACTGGATGGAGATTACGTGCGTGGCGTACGAATTTGCAGGCCCGGATCGATCGGGTGGATCCTTAGCGGGAGGTATGTCTGATCTCCCCGGAGCGAGTAGGCGTTTAAGTGGAGCTGGATGAATTGATGGTCGATCTCTGAACCCTAGTTCCAGACAAGTTTGAGTAATTAACAGTACATGCGAAGGCATAGGGCGCTGGGCGCGACTGCGTAAGGAGCGTGCTCGTACCTGTCGTGGCCGCGTAGCGTTGCAGGCCCACGTCGACGTCGTTCTTCAGGACAAGAAGACGGGAGAGTCAAACCAAAGTCGAGTCGTCGAAGACAACGAACACTCAAACAGGTAAACGAAAAGAAGGAAGTGACGGAAGTCAAGAACGATCAGAATCAAGGTCAGGGTCTGATCGATCCAGTGATCCGAACAAACAGGGAAACAAGCGATATGGTTTTCACGTTATTCTCTGCCTACATGCGAACATGGCCAGGCCTTTTTGTTTTTTCCTTCTATGTACGCAGTACACAAGGCTGAGTTTCAAAAAAAATGATGGCGTAGATCATGGTAATTATTGCTAATTGATATTTTCCTTCTATGTACGCAGCACACAAGGCTGAGTTTCAAAAAAAAATTATGGCGTAGATCATGGTAATTCTTGCCTAATTGATATGATTAAAATAGGCTCAGGTTGGAGCGAGATCGTGGTAATTATTGCGTAATTATGATGGCGTAGATCATGGTAATTATTGCTAATTGATTATGGTAAATGATGTGATACAACATTGAGGCAATCTGGTCCATTGAGAGATGACGGATGTGTGGCTGAGATGTAATGTTTCTGCCATAACTCGATTGTTAAATAGTAGTAGAGATGTCTATTTCTTTGCTCTGCATTGTTTTTGTATTCAAACATGAGTATGTTGCTTTCAATTTCTAGGACTTGAACCCACAACTTGTTACTTATGGAAAGCCTATTTGCCACTTATTGCATGCAATAAGCAAGCTCCAGCCTGAAACGACTCTAGATGGTCCGACCGCAGGTGGGGCCCATCAACATTTTGAGGTAAATACATCCCTGGTGCTTGAATTTGTCATGAATGTGCACTTTGGTGCCTGAACTTACAAAATACATTGAACTGGTTCTATAACTTGGCATGGACATGCATATATGGTTCAAATTTTGTTTTTATACGTCCATGACGCCAACGAGGCACTCCAAGATGTAAGGGACAAGGCGTATGGCTTGTTTTTTTGCCGAAAACCCCCTACAATAATTTTCTTCTTACAAAAAGGCCCTCAAAGAGAAACTGATAAATTGAAAAAAAATTCTATTAATAAATAAACTGGTCCGGGGTTTGAACCACATGCGTAGATGTGCGTGCCTAGCCGATCTACCCATTCAAATTTAGTGTCAGGAAAGGATTCATACACTTTATAAACATAAAGCTGAACAATGTAAATTAAAAATATTATTCTAGCAATATAGTGGCATTGCTTTGAACCTGCAACCAGGGGCTATATAGCGGCCGCACGTACCACTATAACGGACCACGTCGAATGGTAAAATGATAAATTTAGGTTTATAATATAACGAGCCCGTGTGACTAAAATGGACCACAGTGTGGTCAACGGGTTTGTTGTTTTTCATTTCATTTTAAAAAATACGTTAATTATTATCACATTACAAACAATATACATATATGTAAAACAAATTATGTTAAAATTTTCATATAATTTCATGAAATACATATGCAGAAATTTAATTGAAATACACATAATAAAATTATGAATTGGAATAAAATTATAATTTGAAAAGATGCTTCTATTTCAAAAAAAATATTAAAGTAATTTTAGAAACGTTCATATATTTAAATAAATTTGCATATAATTTTAAATTTTAGCTTTTTTAATAAACTATTTATGTAGTATATCAATGTGTTCATGCTTTAACAACAAAATTGTGTTGTTTTAAAAAGTTTATATAGTATAGAAGTTTGTGTGTTTAAAAAAAATACATGCCTAGTATGCCATTAGACTGGGGATCCTCACATGAATAATACCTTAATCATATAAACATTTTACTCATTCATAAATATTTTCAATTTGATGAATATGTTTTAAAATAACACTTGAATTATTTTTAAAATGACACGAAGATTATTGCATTATTTTAAAATTATGTTTTTTATACAGTCATAAAGAGTACTTGTACTTTTGATACATGACAACTCATTGGTCGGAGTGGCATCCGTGCTTGGTCTACAAGCTTTGTTCTGATGTTCGGGTCACAGATCTGATGCTGTTTTTGCTGGATTATTCTATTTATTTTGTTCGGCCAAATGTTTATAAAGGTTATGAATCATTAAATATCAGCAAATGTGAAGTTGTCGAGTGGCTAGCCGCATGCACTCGACTGGTACGTCACTGGTTCGATCCAGCACACCACTTTTAATTTTTATCTTATATTATACTCCCAATTTTTATTTTATAATTTGTTATTTCTCTCCGAGGGCCTTATTTTAAGAAAATAATTCCTCAGGTTTTCTCACAAAAAACTAGGCCACACACCCTTGTCAATGATAGCGGGCCCCATCGCATGCTGGTGCGCCTCCTCAGCTTCGCGGACGTATACAAACATCATTTTCTCAAAAAAGTACCATACAAAGTCGTTCATATATCCCAGAATATATGTTTATGCAATTTAAAATATTTTATGTTTTCTCATAAAGAAATAAAAACATTAAAATATTAAAACATTAAAAATTAAAAATTGTAAAAGGGAAGAAGGAAAAGAAAAATGGAAAAATGGAAACATAAAATAGAGAGGAAAAAGGTCACAACCTGTTGGACCCGGCGCGGGTTTCCTTGCTTACGGTTGGATAGAAAAGTGGGCCTCCGATCCGGCTTAACATATAGGGAAACGTTTCAGAACGGCGTGCCGGCCGAACGATTCGGCCGGTCGCTCGCCCACGCGGACGCCACGCAGCACAAGGGCTTGCACACATTCGTCTTTCCCCTATCCTCTCCTCCACACACATCTCATCCGCGCACGCTTCATCTCTGGATTTCTCTTCTCCATCTTCACGGACTTCTCTGCCTCTCTCCTTGTCCTGCCTTCGGGCGAAGCGTCGAAGCTTCTCGGCGAGGACAACACGGCACGGCGGGGACAGAGGAGGAAGCACGCCGGGGAGCTGAAACCGGTGGACGGAAAAGCTACATCAGGCTACGCGTGAGCTGCAATTTCTCTCCCCCGTCTCTATCTCCGCGGACCTCTCTGCCTCTCTCCTCGTCCTGCCTCCGGCGAAGGCCGCGGCTTCTCATGAGGAGACAACACGAGAAGGGCCCAGGGCGGAAGGAGGAGGAAGCACGCCGGGAAGCTGAAACCGGTGGACAGAGAAGCTACAACCGTCTACCAAAAAAGCTACAACCATCCACCAAAAAGCTACAACCGACCACACCAGATGCTGGAGCCGCCCAGGGTTGGAGCTACAACCAACAACTTTTGTTGCTACAACCAACCACACCAGATGCTGGAACAGGATGTCTTTTTTGCTACAACCGGTGTGAGCAACGGCGGTGGCAGTTATGTTTGCTGGAGCAGGCATCTAGATTTGCTGGAACCAGTGATCAAATTTGCTACATCCGTGATGGGTGGGCGAAGGCGAGCTGCGACCGGCAGCCACAGGAAAAAGCTTCTGGCAGTATTCTAGAGCTACAATGGCAATGCACGGGAGCTGCAACCGTGGTTTTGTTTTGCTACCATACGGGTGACCAATTTTGCTGCATCGGTGACAGCGAGACGACATGGCCGCCGGCATGGCGTGCCGCACCAGGCAAGGGGAGCTGCAAACCATGGCCACAAGAGCTGGAACCGCAGCCCAGCGGAGCTGCAACAGCAGTCCAGTGGAGCTGCAAGGCGACCCCCTGTGGCTGGGATGTTGCAACCATTGTCCGGCAAGCTGGAACCGTGGTGCAGTGGAGCTTCAAGGGGAGGGGGGCGACCTCTTGATTTTTGGGATGATGCACCCATGGACCGGCGGAGCGAGATCGGTGCTGGAACCAGTCCGACGGAGCGCCGCGACGCCTTCTCCGGAGTTGCGGTGGTCACCACCGGCGGTCAGGAACTTCCATCAAGGATGCTGGAAACGTCGGCGAAAAAGCTGCAACCACTCGGCGGCGACGGAGCGCGGGCGGCCGGCGAGGAACAGCGCGAGCGCGCTGGCGGCGCAGGGGCAAGCTCGGAGTCGTGGTTGGTCAGCGAGGGGAGGAAGCAGGAGACCTGGGGAAGCTGTCGAAAGGAAGAAGACGAGCGCACGAGGGGGCGAGGGGAGAAATCGTGCGGTGTAGACGCGTGCATCGTGCGGCTAGGGGCTGACCGGCCGAACGATTCGGCCGGCGCACCGGGGCCTATTGGTCCCCATATAACATATATCCTTTTTATGCTTGGTTCCTCGCATAACGCGAGAGAAGCTTCTGACTCGCGCGAGTGTATGGGCCTGCCCAATGCGCGGGAGGCCACTGCCTTGTTTTTTCCTGTTGTTTTCACTTTTTCTTTCGTTTTGGATTTCTTTTTTACTTTTGTTTACACTTAGACTAAAAACAAAATACTTTTGTTTACACTTTCAAATATTCTAAACATATACATTACAAAAAGTACATTATGTAGTGTTTGAAAAATGTTAAATATGTATAATTTTTTGACCGTATATACGTAAAATGTATGAAAAAATATAGAATGTGTGTGAACAAAAGTTGATCATGTATTTAAAAAATGTTAATAAATCATTTGAAATAATGTTTAGAAAATATTAATCAAGCATTTTCTAAAATGTTAAATGTGCATATAAAAAATGTTGACCATGTATTAAAAATGTTAATCTTGCATTTAAAAATGTAACCAAGCATTTAGAAAATGTTAAATGTGTATTGAAAATGTTTAAAACGTATTAAAAAAAATGTTAATATTGTATTTTATGTCCTTAATCAGTCTACATTTGGTCCGCGTAAAGAAAAATAAAACTGGTCAGCCACAAACCTATAATTTTGGATGGAATCCAGGGGATGAATCGAAATGTTTTCGTTCTCACATAATAGCCAGTGTTCTTATCTCATTTGAGACATATCTTATATACCAAAATATTTGATCCCCACTAACTCTAATTCTCTTAACATGCAACTATGCCACCTCATCATGTCACATGCATGAGAAAACACTTACATTAGCATGCACAACTTACATCAACATGCACTATGGATGTTATTCATATTCAATTTCCACTAATTTCAATTCTCACAGCATGCTCCTATACCAAATTACCATGCCATCATTCAATGGAAAACACCCATATCATCATGCACTATGCATGTTACTCATATCAAGAAATATTCTACAACTACAAAAAGCATATCGGAATTTGAGCGTCTAGAACAACAAATACTCATATGGGTTCAACTACTGATCCTGCTCATGCTTTTTTTTATCAATTGGTAAAGTCTCTCAGCCTTGCAAAGTGGAAAAAGAGATGGGCGTCGGATCCATGTTTCGCTAATCCCGAGCTTGAAGAGAAGTGAATTCCCATGGGGAAACGAAGCAGGCCTAGGGTTATCTATTGAAAACCATGCATGCCCAGATCTATTACGAAAGTTGGAAAACACAATGGCCAAATGCACTTATTTTCGAAGAAGAATGAGGCAATCGATCATCCGGATGAAAGGGATATGGAAAGTGGGCTTGTTCTTCACTCTATAAGTAAATATAACAGGCATCCATGGTTAACAAGTAGAGACTTCGCCTTTCTCTAAAGAGCCCAGAGGTCTTGCTAAATAAGATGTATTGTGAGCACAAGATGGACCTGAGCTCTTCTCTTAAACCAAGGCATACTCTCTGGCTTTCCGTGGAAGTTTTAGAAGGCGGTTAGGTTGAAGATAAAGTGGTTGACCGGTGAGAAGTGCATTAGGAAGTGTACTTGACGATGGGAAGCTAGCGTGAAAGGTGCTCCACTTGCTTGCTTGGTCAAAACAGGCTTTAAAGACAGCTTTCTCTTTCGCTATCTTACTTGGATAGTTTAGGCTTTCTTTTCCTTCCTCATTCACCAATCTATCATGACCGTCTTCTTTTCCTCCCTGAATTTATTTGAGTTGGTTTCGGTTGGTGAAGTCACCGGTATGGTATGATGGTTTAGTACCGTGCTCCTATAGTCCCATTGCCATCTCTTGGCTTAGAATTTGACACTTGATCATCGGTCTTGTAGGTCAAATGGGTGTCATCCCTTCTCAGCTTCTCACTTGAAGAACTATGAGATCTCTTGGTTCCAAACGTTAGTTATCCTGTTCTCGAACTTTTTTGCCTCGCTTTGTCTCAACGAAAGCTTTTAGCCCATCCAGCTCGAATGAAGCTAGCTCTTCCCCTATAATATGCTTTCCTTGAGGCAGGTTCTTTAAAAGAAAAGAAGAAAAGCGTGAGACTGGTTGACTTCTCCGTCCTCGACTTGTTGAATTGCATGGTGGAGTTAGGGCTCCCATATAAAACGATAGTCGATTGGGTTGAGTGCTATCAACCGGATAAGATCTTGATAGTCTCTAAAAGTACTTAACCTTGAAGATCAAATAGGATTTACCATTTCTAGATCAGACCCGGGGTCAGTTCGAAATACGACTCCTGTAAATAGATCTGGTCGAGGAAAGCATGTTGAATATCCGGTTTCATAAAAAATAACTACGTTCTTGCATTTCTCGATCAGAAAACGAACAAGATAAAAAACGCCATCATTCTTATTTTAGAGAGGTGTCCCCAGAAGAAGATTTCTTCAGTATTAGCTGAATGTCTGACTTATGGTAGGAAGCTGTAGTTAGGGACGCCCCTACTTTATTTACAAGATGAAAGAGATCCGTATCAAGAGCTTATTCTTTTGGCTTTAAGCATGGCGTTTTCATTCATTTGTAACTATATAGATATATAGCCCTTGCAACCATGTCGGTCTACCCTTTTCCCTGATCTTTGGAACCGTCCACTTAACTTGAGCTTACATCTTGACCCTTGTATGTAGATTTCTGATTTCCTTCGCAATGAACAATCTATTCTCCACTTTTGAATCAAAACACCAACCACAACCGACCCAATAGTAGGAGTAGGTGGCAGTGAAAATGCCACAGCCAGGGGAAGTGCCAGAGTCTAGAACCGAAGGCGGTTGCCACCTGATAAGATCCAAAAGCGCAAAAAGCCCCACAAAGCAAACAAGACGGGTGGAGGAGTTACCGTGGGCACCGTGTTGGTTCAATCTCTCTATAGGTAGTGTGAAAAACCCTCAATTCAAGAGTTCTGCTGACGGTCCCATTCCTTACTCTCTTTTTCAACTAACTTAATTGTAGTCCGCATTTCATTCTGCTGAGGATTTTGCGATTATCCAGACTTTCGATCGACCAATACCCAGTCCGCTTATTAACAAGCGGTTGGATAGAGCTTCACCAGAGGGATTTGGTGTAACAACCCCTTCTTGCACACTCAATTATAAGGAGATTCTTCCGGGTTAATGCAAAACTAAGTTCTTTTCTCATAAATCAGGTCAAAATCTTGAAATCATGCAAAAATAAAGGGGGGTTACTTAACTTTTTCCGGTGAGATCATCTATTCCCTTCTCTTTGGCGGATTCAATCATGCCTTGGTAATTGTGGCTTGGCCTAAGCGCCACCGAGAGTCCAAGAAAGAAGGCAAAACAGCTATATAGAGCCCTCCCTCGAGTCGAGCAATGAACAAGTAAGTAGAGACAAGGAAGAGGGAAATGCAGATCGTTATGTTATAGCAAGATCATCGGATCATGGGTGAAGCAATCGATCATCAAAAAGTTCTTTATCACCAAGTGAAAGCTTGGTAATTCATTCATTTCATCGGAAAAGGATCGAACAGGAGTCATCGCATCGTTTCTAGATCTTTGATACCTCTATATTCTGAAGAATAGGTCCTAAAATGGTCAATCGATTTGTTTTCTCAACGAGAATCGAGGAAATGGCAAGGGTTTGAGTATAGCGAGCAGAGGAATAGTTCCTTTATCAAAAGAAGCCTATCGACTTGGAAACAGAAGATGTTGTAACTTAACTGCACCCTTCCTCTTCTGTCGATCTTTACAACACTATGCACATCTTATTCTTAGTTTTGAAAAAGAAAAGGGCCACTTTCCTTTTCCCAATACTTGACCAAGATTTCTATTTAGTTCAGTTCCAGATTAGGAAGCAATAGATGTTCCATTGGCCGAGAAGGAAACCAGTAAGCAGATTGAAGAGATAGATTGAATAACAGGCAGATTCCCCTCGTAACAGGCATATAAATAAGTCCCATTAAATTGATTGATAATAGCAACTTATCACAAAAACAACTAATGCATGGGCGCTGTGTCGTGGGTCAGTTTTGGGGGCGGGGGGGGGGGGGGGCAGATAGAGACCAGAAGAATGATTAATTTGTAACGACCAGCCATTTCGCGAATTAATATAATGTATCTCTATCCATATCTAGTCTATCTTTATATGACGGGCCATAAAAAAAGAAGTATTTTTTATGGCATGCGGGATGATCGCGCCTAGTAGCCACATATCAGCTGCGCTCAATATGCGGGATTTCCATTGGATCAGATCTTTCGCTTTGACGAATTTGGACCTAGCGAAAAGAACTCTAAGCCTTCGCGCAAACAATCAAAGTAGAAGCAAGACGAGGAAGCGGAGCTATCGTAGAAGCAGTAGCTTCCCCCTACAATATACAATACAACAATAGCGACCCTGAATAAAAAAGCCCCTTGTTTAATGAGTTCGCTGCTTTTCCCAGGCCGGAGAAGGGCAACTACTTATTGATTGACCGCCTTTCTTTGATATGTGTTCAATTTAGTACAATACAAACTACAACTAGATCAAAGCGGAAGGGCCACTCACTATAGAAGCTATAACTAGAAAAGCCCTAGCCAATAGTTTAGTAGTCGGCCAAACCCCCATGCTCACGACATGTTCTTGATATTGATTGAGTTGGAGGGAGTCAGAGACTACCACGGAATTCTTCAATAGTCACCCCGGTGACCTTCGTCACCAAAGCGTCCACGACAGTTTCCAAGACCCTCATATAATCTCCAGTGGGGATCGGTGAGCACGAGGGAATGCCGACCACTACATAAGCCGCTGGCGGAGAAAGCTCGAAGAGCTTCCTTCATTCGCTTCGCAGAGTCGCACACAACACATAGCTGGAAGTCGGAGGGCCGTACTACCTGCCTAACCCTTCACTCCGAGGGACCGTAGAAGCGGGAAGTGCCTTCTAAACAACTCGGCAGGGAAGGGGCATATGTATTTGCATGACCCTGCGGATTTGACCCTACCTACACCCGGAGCCAATCCCTAGCGGTCCTGCCACCACGCCGCATGAACAGAGCTCGTGTGGAACCTTGGATTTCTGGCGTAACAGCGGTGGAAGGTATCAAAATATTACGGCCGCATAACATAGTATATACGCTAAGCTCGGCCAAATATGGACACCCGAAGGGCCCGGCGCGCACAATCCTATCCTATCCGAGCCCGTCATTGCATGCACTTCGGACAGCCATCCGTAGCATCATAAGGAGCACCTCCCTTTCGAGGTACCCAAATGGAACGGTTTTTATTTGTGTTGTTGGTTGGTCTTTCTCAACATGGTCTATAACACGAAAAACCATTCTTTACAAGATAGGGCCGTTCACATGAAAGAAAATACAAAATCCATTCTTCATGGTCGGGCGCATTTCTCCAAATCCTCCAGGATCACAAGTGGAAAGCTAAGCAAGGGTGGGGAGGCTGCGAACACCCATATCATCATGCACTATGCATGTTACTCATATCAAGAAATATTCTACAACTTAGAATAATCAAATGCAATAAAGTTGTATTTTACTTTCAGTCCACATATACTAATGTTTGATACACCCAATTCTCACTTAAATAATTGCAACATAGTCCGGCAGCAACGCGCGGGGTATAATCTCTATTGTTCTAAAAGACTATGAAAACAAAACATTGAAGAATGAATTTTATGCCTCTGCCATTCAACTTGTAGCATGTAATGTATTATGTATGAGCAAGGAAAGAATAGTGGTGAGATCAACCGGCAAGTGTGGTTCAGTCTGGTTCGTTCGTTTGGCTGCATTCAGTCCAGGCCACCGGCCGGGTCACTTGGATGCATATATATCGTGTGACAATTCATGTAAGTCAACATGTGCTCCCGTTTTTTTTAAGTCCTATATTGAGCTGACGTAGAGTTCCAAAGATCTAGTATCATTCTAATGGGCTGCTCTTTACATTGTGTCCGCATCTCACACCACTCATTATACTCCCTTGACCATGCTGAATAAATCTTAGTTAACTCAGGACCTCATCTTCTTAATCATATAAAGAAGTGCCGTAGCTTAATTGTGTGTAGATATTATTTCTCCACCCATGAATCCATGTACTGCTACTACTCAATTGATTGATGCATCGATGTCTACAGATCCACAATCGATATTTTACTTGACTTGTTATCATGTAGCAAATCTGAAACAACTAGTACAATGTCGAGTTGTCGAAACCGATTGATCTGTAGAAAAGTTGATACCAACATATATTAGCGAGAATAATACTAGATTGATAGATACATGCAATGCAATTAAGGCATTCTGGTATGCATATCGATCAGCGAATCAAAGAATCGTATGACCGTCTTTATCATAATATAAGTGATGACTATTACTAGCTGATGAGTACATGATTGATAGATGGACAACCTACCTATAGAATGCATACATGTATATACACTTTGATTCTGTATACCCATGATTTAGTTTTTGTGTGTGTGAATGTGATGATGAGTAGATGCGCACACAGTAGATGGATGCATATATCCACGATCCATTCGATCGCTACATGCGTGAGATGGATGGAGTGAAGTGAATGAATGACAGCGCTGGTAGATGGATCACGAGCACTCACGTGCGCTGAAAGCAAACACCCATTCATTCTACTCTCTGGATCACATGAGTACATGGATACGAACGAGGAGTAGTACACGTAACTCTATCCGACTCCGAGCGCAGCCTATAATAATTTTAGAGGCCCGTTTATAAACTTTAGGAGGCTTTGGAGTGCACTACCACACTCAGACTTGCTAAAACTGCGACTTTATATTTCTCGGTCATCTCGAGTCCATTTGACGGTGAGAGACACAAAATTTTTTTCGTACATTATTACCCCCCACCACACACACACGATCTCATATTTTTTAGATGGAACACACACATCGGCGTTGCAACTCGTCACCACATCGATCGTGCGTGGCTAGAGGTTTTCATCTCTGTCCGATTCCCCTCCAAGGCACTGAGCCCTTGGTCACACAGGGAGGTCCCATTCGTGGTCGTTGGCGGAAGCGCAAAATACATTGAGGGGGATAGCTGAGAACTGGCCAAACCAAGCGGTGCCAGTGCAGGCGAAAAGACGAGTGGTGGACGCAGGGGCGCCAATGCAGGGGAAAATCGAAGAGAAAGTCCAAGAGGAGGTACATCAGCCGTAACCCATAGACCCGCAGTCGCCAGCCTGCCACTTCTCCAACATCTCTATTTTGGCAGTTGCTCTAATAGATTACTAGAGTACCTAGTTTATGCATGCAATTTATTAGGGCAGTAACAGGCCTAGGGCAATTGGGGCTATAGCGCCTTAGGCCTAGCAAGAATAGCCTTTGCAATTCTTACAAAACATACAATCACTAGAGTGCATCACACAAGCTAGCTTAGCTCTAGGCTTAATTCGATGGCAGTTCGGTCACTGAATTTAGGTTTGGCAACTAAATACTCTTTTTATTTATTTTAAAGAAAGCTTAGATAACTATTCCTTTTTTTTTTGTCCGGTTCATCTTGCAAATCACATCAACAACACTTAAGTGCTAGTAATACTTACGCTAGCAGCCTACTGCGTGACTTAATGCCCTAGCTAGGTGTTGGTTAATGTACTTTTATGCATGCTTTCTAAGTTTCAAACTAATTAAAGTATTCACTTGGTTTAAATCGAATTTGCTTAAGTTTGACCATGCGCATTCGTATTGATGCTTTGCTTACGAGCTGGATTGGCTCTTGGCGCACTACCATATTTGGAAATGTTCGTTTTTGTGTAGATCTTTATTTTTTGCTGATTTCCCCTTTTTATCATCAAACCTGCAACAACTTGCCAAAACAATGTGATTTGTGCATTTATTGGGTAACTTGAACTATATTTCTAAGAAAAGCCTTAGAAATATAAAGATTAAACTTTAGGAAAATATCTATATAAAATACACTCATCAATCACACCACATTGCGAATATACAACATGACTATAGAAACAATATACTCATAAATTTGGAAATATTCTGTGGATGATGGAATATCAATATAAATTTGGAAATATTGTAGGAAGATTAAATTTTGGCTAATCGTGCAGATATACATGTCAATGCATGTATGAGAACACTAGTGACATATTTCTGAGGCTTGTCAGGCATGGGGCTTCAGCACGGTCCTTTAGTATGACGATTTTCGGCCTACAATAGCAATTATCTTCATAGATACATTTATGTAACTACCAACCTCTTATATAACATCCATTTCCAAGATTTTCTCTACCCCTCTTTTTATCTGCTAAGACCAACAAGCAAAACTGGTCCATCTTGGTGCACAAAGTTGATAGACCACACATTCTTTCTACTCGTGACACCTCCATTTCGGAGACCGCCAACTAGGAGACACATTAGATTAATATTATTAAATTTAAGTAAGAAAACCACACTTTCTTCCTACCCATTACTAGAAGAAGGCCCGTGCGTTGCAACGGGGCCGCATTAACTTTAAGAGTTCAATATTAATCATGTTAATAGTATATTTAATATTCTCATACATATCCATCTTATTAGGTACGGGATGTAGAGGTTAATTGTTTCCTTTGTTTGGATCAACTTCCAAGTTCCAAGTTCTAAAATTACCCACGTACATGAGAACTAAATAATTTTAGTTAACAAAAGAAGACTACTACTCATGAAAAGTTAATCTGCGTATTCTCCTTGACAAGTTAAAAAGGTCATATATATGTTTGCATGGCTCTCTATTCTGTAAGGTTATTACATTAAACTCTTGTTTAATTAGAAAAAAGTTATAATAAGCAGCAAACATTAAAAAATAGGTGTGATTCCAGCTCGTGCTTCTCCAAATGAATGTGTCACTCACCTAAAGAACTACCAGATTACGACCAATGCCAAAATTTGGGTTGTCTTCTCCCAAGAAATTTGTACAAGCCCCTCGTCATTCTTCGTCTGATTGCATCATCTAAACCAGGCTAAATATTTTTACTTTACCCATGTGAAATTATGCATCAAGTAATCAGGTAAACAAGTATAGAACGACATGCAGATGTAACCTGACCTTTCACCTTGTTAGGGAGTCCCTTCAATCCAAGAATATACAACATCCAGAAGAAATAAAATCAATGTCATAATTAGTAATCATTTTTCAGCGACAAAAGATAAACAACAATTGGATTTTTAAAACAAAACCCGCAACTACACAAGTATATTAGCACAAGTGCGGATCCTGTCCCACTCTTCATTTGTTCACAAAAAAGTTCGGAATAGCAATCTTGGCGAGCCCTGTGCAAGCATCCCGTGATCTCGGCCGGGATCGATCTGCATGGCATGCTGCCGATTCTTCCAAGAGTGGGCGCTGAAAGGAACGATCCCGAACCTGCATTGTCAATCGGACAGAGCTGCATCGGCCTTCGGATCAGAGCGTGAACGGGATCGAGGAATTTGGAGGAAGTGAGGGAGTAGGATGGAGATCACGAGAACTCACCCATATCTTGGGTCGTGTTAGTTCTTCGGGGGCTGCCACAGGCTGTCCTCGTCGCCATCGGCGACTCCGCCACTATAGCGCCATGAGCGTGGGATTGAGGGACGAAGGGAAGGAAAGGAAGCGAATTAATGACGTACCTGATGTTTGGTATGTACTAATCGGGTTAATTACTGTTATAATTCATTGAGTTTGTTTCCATATATTACACTTTGGCGCTAGGAAGGTGGGACTCATATTGTAAAAAAAAGGAAGTTCGCACTGATGGACGAGGAGATCTCTTGCCTACGATTTCAATTACCAATTACCGAATCCGGCTACGCTGATTGCTCTCGATTTACTGAATCAGAACTTGCCAAAATATTTACATGATTGAATTGAATCGACACCTGCCAAAACAAGCACGAATAAATGGAAGGAGAATCGGACGTGATTCTGTTTTAAGTGGGAAGAAGAAAAATTAAGGTGGGAGGGGTGGTGAGAGATGAGACGAAAATAAACCAAACGAAAAAAACCGACGAAACTGGGAGCCTCGGTACGAGGTTAGGCCCTGGAGTGCGTGGGGGCGGGTGGGGGCCTCGGTACGAGGTTTTTTTGGTTCGTGGCGTCTCAGTCTGAGGTGGGAGCAGGTACCAAAAAAAACCATGGAAGGTGGGATGAAAAAAAACCTGGAAGCGAGACTACCAACTGCTCCATTAGGAATAGAGATACATTCTCTCTACCATTGACACCAGTGGCGGAGCCAGGAAAATGGAATGAGGGGGGCCAACTGCTGCTAATCTTCATTGGGGAGGGCCGTTGCATCAAAATACACCAATTTAGTGGCAAATAATCACCTGTTCATATGCATATTAGGCTTAGACGAAAAATGTTAGGGGGGGCAAGGCCCTGCTAGTCCCCCTGTCTCCGCCACTGCTTGACACAATCGATTTTTTTTTCTACTTTGAACGGTATATCCTGGTCGACACAGTCATATGGATGACCCTCGCGGAGAAGATATCAATGACCCGCAATTGATGGAGTGTTGTCTTGGGAGGGGAGTTCACAGTTGAACTTGGAAGTGCGAAAGAAGGTCCAGCTCCTGTCATGGATCCATCACTTAGGGGCGACCAAATTAAACAGTCACTCATTGAACATAAAGAGGGATTTCTAAAATGAAACTACTGACAGGCATCTATTAAACAAATTATCTAAGGGGCGGGTATCTTTTACACATATCACAACGGGAAACTGTTGGTGATAGCGAAAACTTTTTGTCGTCTAAAATGGGTAGTTATGTATCATTATTCCTTAATTTAATGAGTTTTGCTCCAGTACCCCCTCCCCACCACCCCTAAAACTTTACACGACTCTTAAAGTTACTTTTAAAAGTACTCTCACACATTCATGATTATCTGATTCTAATCCTTATTTTCTCAATGGATCAAACAAGAGATCGAAACAATCTAATCTTTTACATTGAAGGGTTAATTTCTAATATTCACCTTAAATCTACATCCAAATCTGTGAACTTTTCTAGGGGGTGTACCGATCGAAGCAAAACTCTAATTTAATACACCTATATCTATTTGATCAAGTAAGTTATTAATTAATTACACCTACGCCCGCATACTTTTGTTGTGACTTATTCCTTGATTGGACATTAAGTGCACAACACTAGTAGTGGTGCACAGTGGGTGGATGACTCAAATGCAGGTAGTACGAAATAGACGCTTCACCAATACAGACATGGAGCTGCCCCGGGCGGACCGGGCTCCTTTATGCATGGTTGGTTTGGTCTCAATTAGAGTAATATAATCATCTGCACTGTACGTGGGATGCTTCTCATTCACATGCAGAATTAAAAACAATTCCTCATTTTCTATGAAAAGAGCAAAGATAATTTAGCGCCCTCAATTATTTGCCTCCAGCTGCAGTTATGGTCGGCTTGACAAATTCGATCAGATGAAGGAGCAGTTGCTTTCTACAGTACTATACATCTGTATGTATATACGGTTAGAGAGGGGGAGGGAAATTTCACTCCTCCTTGTATACGCCTCTCTCTCTCTCTCTCTCTCCCTCTTTCTCTCTCTCTCTCTCTAAAAGCAAGATCCCATACTCTTCAGCTGGCTTATTTATACGGCGGGCCTCTCCTCCTCTGCTTCCTCCATAAGTGCAGCCGCAGCCACACTAGCTACGTACCTTGCCTGACTCCTCCAGTTTCATGTGTGTGCCAGCTTCTTGGTGCTTGCATAGTGATCGATGGACGCAAACAAGCCTCAGCGGCCGCAGCAGGAGGAGGAGCAGAAGCCCATGAGCAAGGACAAGACGACGACGATGAAGGTCTTGTCGGAGGACGGCGGTGGCGAGGCCGAACCGCCGTCGGAGTTCGGGGACGGCGACAACAACCATCGCGGATGGAAGGCCATGCCGTACATCATAGGTGATTGTCTGTTTTCCCTGCATGCACATGTCACATCTTCTATCCGATCTCCCGCTGAATTCATTGCTGCTCCTATTGTTTTTCTTGACCTGGATCTCAACAAACTTTGTTCATGCCATCGTAAATGAACCGAAAAAGCAGACAGCAAAGGCGTGCAGGACAATTAAGTAGGAACGGATGGTGACAATAATTCAGTTAGTTGCCCACATGTATCGTGCCATGCCATGCCGTGCCGTGCCGTGTCATGCCATGTTACCTCTTTCTCTTTGCGTTGCTTCCCTGAAACGATGGGTGAGTGCCCACAAATCAGCAGCCCAGGCCATGTGTGTGTGGTACCGTGATTTGCACCCAGCACGTCCAAAAAGGCTGCTATGCACTAGTGCGTGTCCATGCCATGTATACCTCCTCCTCATTCTTGACCGCGAAATGCCAAACACTGTAGCCCCTAGTTTTTCCAAGAGTTTAAAAACAATATTTAAAAATGCTAACAAAATCCTAAAATATTTTATATGTACATGTATAGACATGAACTATATTTTAGTAAACAAAATCATCAATACACCGCTTTACAGTAAAAAAACACATATACTCCCTCCGTTCCAAAATATAGTGCTTCCTCTATTCTCATGCTTCAACTTTGACGATAAATTTAACCAACGAGACCGACTGCGGCGGGAGCAAAAGTTATACCAGTGAATTCGTATTCAAAAGAAGTTTTCAATTATATAGTTTTTTTCCCGCCGCATTCGGTCTCGTTGGTTAAATTTATGGTCAAAGTTGGACCTCGGAAAGCGCAGGCACACTATATTTTGGAATAGAGGGAGTATTTAGTAAAAACGAATATATGCATGATATTGTGGATCCAGACATTTGCCTTTTACTGTAGCTTACAAATTAGAACATTATAAATAAAAGTTTACGCACATGTAGAACCCAACTATATGTATGTGGGATATTTTCAGAGTTTTTGTAACTCGTAAATATAATTCGCATATTTGAAAGGCACTGGGCTTCATGCCTATATACTGAAATAGGTGATTTTTGTTTCCAAAATACTACTATGCTACACAAGTCACTATACCAATAATTTACTTCCATTCCTTGTTTTCCTCATGCAATTTTTTTTTTTTTGACAAATTGCACCTTTCATGTGGTAGTCGAACCTCCTTTTCTCTAAAGAACTTTATGTGGTGGAATATTACACTTTTCCATTCTTCCAGGGTGGTGATGTTGGGTTTTCTGTTTGCTACATTAATATTGTAGACTCAGAAAGGGATTGTATCAGTTTATCCATTTCTCTTTGAAGGCAAGACATAAGTGCTAAAAATTATTGACAATAACTATTTTAATGATTTATATTTGCAGCAGTTCATATGCACGCTTTGTTAAAAAGATTTCATGGTCATATTTGGAGAAGTTTACACAAAATCAATCAAAGATTTTTAGTCAGAGTCCGCCAAATTATGGGAGAGATGTCTATAAAGCCGTTTAGTCTTCAAATAATTACCAAGCCTAACCCTTTATAGTCAAAGTCTTTTTTTTTTGCGAATATAGTCAAAGTCGACAAAACAAAGTGACATTTGTTTCTAACTTGATGCAACTTGGACATGTTTTTTTAAATGGCAGCTGAATTTGACAAAAATAAATGTTATATATTTTCAAATTTAATTTTGGAGTAGTGAGTATAACTCGTGATGGGTTTGTTGAATTACCTAGCAAGCGAGGGGATACACTAAATTGAAGTGAAATAAGTTAGTAACAACGAAATGGATTGTCTGTTGCAGGGAATGAGACATTTGAGAAGCTTGGTACGATTGGGACGTTGTCGAACATGTTGGTGTACCTGACGACGGTATACCACATGCCCAGCGTCAAAGCCGCCACCCTCCTCAATGTCTTCTCCGGTACCAGCAACCTCGCCACCGTCTTTGGTGCCTACATCAGCGACACCTACCTCGGCCGCTACACCACCATCACTGTAGGCACCGTCTCCTCCTTCATCGGCATGCTCATCCTCACCCTCACAGCTGCCCTCCACTCCCTCCACCCTCGGACGTGCAGCTCATCCAAAGGGAAACAATGTCAAGGCCCAACTGACTCCCAACTTGCCGTGCTCTTGGTGTCCTTCTTCTTCCTTGTCGTCGGCGCGGGTGGCATTCGACCCTGCAACTTGGCCTTTGGGGCCGACCAGTTCGACCCGCGAACCGCCGATGGTCGTCGTGGCATTGCTAGCTTCTTCAACTGGTACTACTTCACCTTCACCATCGCCATTATGATCTCCGCCACCGTCATCATCTACCTCCAGAGCAACGTCAACTGGGCGCTAGGCCTCGCTGTGCCGGCCGCGCTCATGGGCCTCTCATGCGCCGTCTTTATCATGGGAACACGCCTCTACGTTCGTGTCCGGCCCGAGGGCAGCCCATTCACTAGCTTCGCCCAGGTCCTCGTCGCTGCCACCCGCAAACGCCACCTCCGGCAAGGTCGTGGTGTCGAGGCCGAGTTGTTCGACCCGCCACACAGGAGCAAGCTCGTCTCCAAGTTGGCGTACACCGACCAGTTCACGTGCCTGGACAAGGCGGCCATGCGGACCCCCGAGGACTTGCTATGCGCTGACGGGAAGACGCCGGTGCAGCCGTGGCGGTTGTGCACGGTGCAACAAGTGGAGGAGGTGAAGTGCCTGGCGCGCATCATTCCCGTGTGGTCGGCAGGGATCGTCTACTCCGTGGTGCTCACCCAGTTGGGTACCTACGTTGTCCTCCAGGCGGCGCAGACCGACCGTCGGATCAGTAACTCCAGCAGCTTCGAGATCCCGCAGGGCTCATTCATTATCTTCCAGATGCTAGCCCTCACACTCTGGATCCCCATGTACGACAGGTTCGTGGTGCCGGCACTCCGGCGCTTCACCGGGCGCGAGGGCGGCATCACCCTGCTCCAGCGAATCGGCGTCGGGCTGGCGCTCTCAGTGGTCACAATGCTGGTGTCAGCGGCGGTGGAGCGCCGACGACGGAGGATCGGCTCATTGATGCCGTGGTTTTGGCTGGTGCCACAACAGTTGCTGGCGGGGCTATCGGAGGCGTTCGGCGCCATCGGACAGATCGAGTTCTACTACCGGCAGTTCCCGGAGAACATGCGGAGCGTGGCGGGGGCGGTCAGCTTCCTGGGGATCGCGGTGGCGAGCTACGCGAGCGGTCTGATGGTGACGGTGGTGCACAGGGCAACGCGACGGCGGGACGGGCGGCCGGACTGGCTGGCTCAAGACTTAAACGAGGGCAGGGTGGACCTGTTCTACCTTGTCACGGCCGCCATCGCCGCCGTGAATCTCGTCTACTTCGTGGCATGCGCGAGGTGGTACAAATTCAACAAGTCTGGTGATGACGCCCACGCCAGCGATGACATCGAGCTCGATGAAAGCCCCAGGAAGGCTGCGAATAATATGACGCCGGTTTAGATAAGTGCATGATGATTAGTAGTATTATGTAACTCGGATACATGCATAGATCGTTAGGTTAATGGAAAGGTATATGTGTGTGTGTGTGAGATATGATCGATCATTGATCCTAGTGATTATAGTAGTACTACTAGGAGGGTTGGGCGTGCTTTGTTGCGCCGTTGGGTTTTCATTTCTTTTTTAGTTTCTTTGTTTCAAATATAAGATGTAGTATAAAGTTGGATCATCTATTTTAAAACAGAGGGAGTAGATTTTAGAAATGACAAACATCTTTAAGTTTGCCAATTTGTAGAGATATATATCAATATTCAGAATATCAAATCTGTATTATTAGATTCATCATCATATGATTTTTTATATTCTACTTATTTAGTATTGCGGTCAATATTTTTAGCTTTAAACTTGGTCAAAATTAACAAAATTTGACTTTCAGAAAGAAATACATATTATATTTTAGAATTGAAATGAAACCAACCATGCATGCATAAAAGTTGGGGCCGTTACATATCTATATTATTTTTTTAGAGACATGCACCTCATAGTCAACTTCTTCTTAAAAATAGTGACATAAATGTCCATTTAAAATATAAAAATGCGAGCACGTATGTCAGGTCTTGAACTTAAACCCAGACGAGTAGGTTCGACCACGAGAAACATAACCAATTCGCAGTTGCCTATATATATTAATGAAGCGTCTATCGTACTACCATACATACATGTACCATTTAATCCATCGTCCATCAATCACTCAATATATGGTATTATTGCTTTACAATATACTCCCTCCGTCTCAACAAAAGTGCCACTGATTTAATACAAAATTCTACTAACTCTATACTAAATTAATGGCACTTATTTTGGGACAGAGGGAGTAGTTGGTCAAACAGTTTTACAACAACAAGCAATTGTTATTTTGGCTAGTTTTAATTTCAGATGGAAGGTTCCCACATTTTGCAAAGACGTCCTAACATTTTTTAACATATAATGCAAAAGAAAACTTGTACGTATACAGCAAATACCCAATCAATGCAACATGCAAAAACATACTAACTTAATAATTTATAAGATGCACATAATTTATACAGCAAACACAAAATCATCACAACATACCATCTATATATGTGTCTGTAACATTTTATGCAATTTACAAAATAACCAACTAGAACTCTACAACTTGTTTCAATACAGAATCAATTTAGACCGACCTATCAAAAATTGAAAATACAGCTATATAAATACAACACACCAAGACTAGGTATAGGAATTCAAGTTAGGAGAATTATGGGGTCCTAGGCTATGCCTGAGGGAGTCCTTAATTATGGGGTCCTCGGGCGTCCGGGCTGTATAGCATGGGCCGGACTGATGGGCCATGAAGATACGAGATAGAAGGCCTTCCTCCGTGTCTGGATGGGACTCTCCCTTGCGTGGGAGACAAGCTTGACGTACAGATATGTAGTTTCCTTTCTTTGTGAAACCGACTCTGTACAACCCTAGGCCCCTCAGGTGTCTATATAAACCAGAGGGTTTAGTCCGTAGAGGCTATCAATCATACAGGCTAGACATCTAGGGTTTAGCCATTACGATCTCGAGGTAGATCAACTCTTGTAACCCCTATACTCATCAAAGTCAATCAAGCAGGAAATAGGGTATTACCTCCATTAAGAGGGCCCGAACCTAGGTAAACATCGTGTCCCCCGTCTCCTGTTACCTTCGATCCTCAGATGCACAGTTCGAGACCCCCTACCCGAGATCAGCCAGTTTTGACACCGACATTGGTGCTTTCATTGAGAGTTCCTATGTGTCGTCAATAGAAGGATCGATGGCTCGCCTTGTCGTCAACGACAAAATCACCTCTGGAAGGGCCCTAGCTCCTGGGCAGATCCTCCAGCTCGGCAGTTTTACCATGGGCGCCTGCTCGGCCGTTAAGCCAAAGATGGTCCCCCAAATTGCCAAAAATCATCTCCGAATCGGCCTCAAAAACTCCGATAAGATGGATCTGGCAGATGTCTCGTCCTTGAACGAACTGCTAGATGGCATCGCCGCCCTGGGGGTCGCAACAGACTACGATCGGATTGGGCTTAAACCCGATCAGAGGGAAATCAGGTCCCCGCCGATCACCCGTCTGGTAGCGGTTAGGGAGGAACGAGCCGAGGATACCTCTCCCCCTATGCTGAGAACAAGCTATGTTCGGATTTCCGAGCCCTGCGAGCCGGATACCCATCTTCAGGAAGAGACCCTTTGTCCTCCGAACATAGAGCCAGGCGTTGAGCCTGAAAACTCCCAGGACACTCCGGATCCTGGGTCAGTGACCTCAGAAATTCTTCAAGCTCCGGATCCCACAGTGGGTCAGGGTTCGGGTTTAAGCCCGCCCACCAACCACAAGCAATACTCCCCAAGAAATTCCGGTCCTCCGGACATATGCGACCTAATGTATGTGCGGCAGCAACCTCAGGAAACAGTCCATCACTTTTGGGACCGATTCCTCCTTGTCAAAAACAAGATCAAAGATTGCTGCAACGACGACGCGGTTTCAGTATTTTGCCGCAACTGTACGGACGAGGGGATCCTCAATGCCCTCAACCGACGCCGCATACCGCACTTTGCAGATTTGGCACACATAGTACAGAAGTATTGTGCAATGGAAAGCGCCTGGAAAGCCCAGATAGCCCGGTGGGAACTGCCTGCCTTTAAGCCACCCACCGGGCGGACAAAAGGGATGCACCCCCACGGGGCACCTGATCATCATCACACGGATAGGAAAGTTAAGCCCTTAACGGGACACAGAACTATCCTTGATAAATGGCTCGACAAGCCCTGTCAGATACACACGACTCCGAATTCCGAACCAACACACAGCCTTCAGGCATGTTGGGTACTCCGGCAGGTGGCTAAGAGCGGCGAGGCTATCCTCACCAATAAAACCGCAGAGAAATACTCTTCGAAGGACAATGATCTCAATGTCTTTACGGTCTTCGAGACCTTTTCTTCAAATAATCGGCATAAAAGGGCGCTCCACGACCTCGCCGAAGTCAACCAAGTAGTCGCAATAAATCCTTGGAACGATACGGCGATAACTTTCACCGCCAACGACGAACCAAGGGCTAGATCAGTCCGCGCACCAGCCGCTTTGGTCTTAAACCCAATCGTGGACGGCTTTCGGCTCACTAAAGTGCTCATGGACGGTGGCAGTGGACTGAACCTCATCTACGAGGAGACGCTCGATAAAATGCAAATGGACAAGAGCCGCATCGAGCAAATCAGTACAACCTTTCGAGGCATTATCCCCAGTCGAGAAGCGCAATGCTCGGGGAAAATTAAACTTGATGTGGTATTCGGCATGCCAGAGAACTACAGGTCCAAAGAGTTAATCTTCCACGTGGCACCTTTCAACAACGGATATCATGCCCTGTTAGGGTGAGACACATTCACACGCTTTCAAGCCATACCCCATTACGGGTACATGAAGCTCAAAATGCCTGGGCCCAATGGAGTTACCACTATCACCAGTGATCCAGACATAGCACTCCGCGCCGAAAACAAAACCGCATCCTTGGCCCTCGAGGCATTAGCCGAGGCCCTTGCGGCCAAGGAGCTCACCGCTCTGCGTTCCATAATGGATAGAGACGACGTAATCCTCGATAAGAGGCCTAAGTCCACTTCTTTCAAGTCAGCAGACGAAATAGTCAAATTTCAAGTTCACCCGACGGATCCTAATAAAACAGCAGCCATTGGAGCACAGCTGGATCCGATGGTCGACGCCGCTCTAAGAGCATTCCTGCGCGAGAATTGGGACATCTTTGCCTGGCATCCTAAGGATATGCCAGGAGTCCCACGCAGACTGGCCGAGCACAGCCTCAACATAATAAAGGGGTTCAAGCCAGTCAAACAAACACTGCTGCGATTTTCCGAACCCAAGTGACAAGCTATGGGGGAGGAGCTAGCCAAACTACTTGAAGTCGGGTTCATCAGAGAGATCAAACACCCGGATTGGCTAGCAAACCTGGTCATGGTGCCAAAGAAGGACAAATCATGGCACCTTTGTGTCGATTTCAAAGACCTCAATAAGGCCTGCCCTAAGGACCCCTTCCCACTGCCCCTCATTGACCAAATCATTGATGCAACTGCAGGACACGATTCACTGTGTTTTCTCGATGCATACTCCGGATACCATCAGATTAAGATGAAGGAATACGATCAGGCCGCAACGGCATTCATTACTTCGTATGGGCCTTTCTGCTTCAACACTATGCCTTTCGGACTCAAAAACGCCGGCGCTACTTACCAACGCATGATTCAAACATGCCTGGAAAAACAAATTGGCAAGACGGTGGAGGCATATGTAGATGATGTAGTCATCAAAACTAAACATGTCGAATCATTGGTGGACGACTTACGCCTTACATTCGACAACCTCCGAGCATATGACATACGACTCAATCCGGAAAAATGTGTTTTCGGCGTTCCAACTGGAAAGCTGCTCGGGTTCATTGTTTCCAATAGAGGAATCGAAGCAAATCCGGCCAAAATTGGAGCCCTGTCACAATTGGCAATACCAACAGACCTAAGGCAGGTCCAAAAACTAGCTGGGTGCGTGGCAGCCTGGAGCCGCTTTATCTCCAGATTGAGAGAGAAGGCGCTGCCGCTCTATCGCTTGCTCCGGCATACCAACCACTTTGAGTGGATGGACCCGGCAACAGCCAGGTTGGAAGAAATAAAAACTTTATTAGCAAACAACCCAATCCTTGCCGCACCTAACATCGGCGAACCTATGCTACTGTACATATCTGCAACTCACCAGGTGGTGAGCACTGTGCTCGTCGTCGAACGAGAGGAAGAGGGACACAAATTCCCACTCCTAAAACAAGTATACTATGTATTGGCGGTTCTCACACCATGCAAATCCCAATATCCGTACTATCAAAAGATAGTGTATGTGGTTTTCATGGCATCTCGGAAGTTGCAGCACTACTTTCAAGAGTGCTCGATCACGGTGGCCTCCGAGGTACCACTCAATGATATCATAAACAATCAAGACGCCATCGGCCGCATTGCAAAATGGGCTATCGAGCTCTTGCCATTTGAAATAACATACAAGCCACGCCGAGCTATTAAATCACAGGTGTTGGCCGACTTTCTCGTCGAATGGACAAAAGCCGAACTCCCTAAAGAGTACGACACATACTCCAACTGGGTGATGTACTTCGACGGCTCCAAAATGTTAGCCGGATTGGGGGCCGGTGTCATCCTAACATCCCCTACAGGGGACATAGTCCGTTATGTATCACAAATCATGTATATGGACTCCAATAACGTAGCCAAATATGAGGCACTACTGCATGGTCTTCGGATGGCTGTTTCTATGGGCATACAATGCCTCGAGGTGCGCGGGGATTCGAACCTCGCAATATCCCAAATAAACGGAGAATTCGATGCAAAAGATCCAAGATGGCAGCTTACCGCAACGCCGTACTCTAAATATCAGCTCGGTTTGAGAGGCTCGAGTTTCATCATGTGGCCCGAGACAGTAATCAAGCAGCGGACATCCTTTCTCGAATGAGCGCTAAACGCGACTCCGTCCCGCCCAACACCTTCGTGGAAAGGATTTTCAAGCCATCCGTGGTATGGCAGGACGAGAGTGGAAATACCAGTCCGGCGCCGATCACACCCCCGGATGCCGAACACGATTCGGATATCATCGGGGGCTCGGGCACCGAACCAACGCCTTCCGCCCATGTAATCATGGCGGTAATCACTCCATGGACCAAACCTTTCCTGGCCCACCTTAATAGGCGGGAGCTCCCTGATGACCAGAATGAGGCTCGTTGTATCATTCGACGCTCAAAAGCCTACAAAATTCATGAAGGAGAACTCTACAAGAAAAGCACTACGGGAGTTCTTCAAAGATGTATCTCCGAAGAGGAGGGGCGACAGCTCTTGGCCGAAGTACACGCCGGCCTCGGAGGCCATCACGCCGCCACTCGGGCCCTCGTAAGCAAGGCCTTCCGTACTAGTTTCTTCTGGCCCACGGCCCAAGCAGATGCACAGGCCCTTGTACAAACGCTGTGTCGGATGCCAGCTTTTTGTCAATGAAAGCCATATGCTGCCCACAGCCCTAAGAACAATCCCCATTACCTGGCCTTTCGCGGCCTGGGGGCTAGATATGGTCGGACCCCTTAAAGGGGGAAGCCATAAAAAGAAATATTTACTGTTTATGGTGGATAAATTCACTAAGTGGATAGAGGCCAAACTAGTCAAAACGGCTGAAGCCGGACCGGTGATAGATTTCATCTCCGGTGTTGTACACCGTTATGGTGTCCCACATAGCATTACATCGACAACGGCTCTAACTTCACGGTGATGAGGTGAAAAATTGGTGTGCTAATCTAGGTATCAAGCTCGATTACGCCTCCGTATATCACCTCCAAACAAACAGTCAGGTTGAAGGGGCTAATGGCCTGATAATGAGTGGCATCAAGACCAGGCTAGTGCAGTCCCTAAAGGAGTCAGATAAACACTGGGTTGAGGAGCTCGACTCCGTACTCTAGGGGCTGCGAACCACACCCAATCGCACGACCGGATACACACCCTTCTTTATGGTGTACGGCGCAGAGGCTGTCTTGCCCTGTGACATTATTCGTGACTCACCTCGAGTGCGCATGTACGAAGAGAGAGAAGCCGAGCTCGATCGGCAGGACGATCTAGATGGCCTGGAGGAGGAGCGCGATGTCGCAAAAGCCCGTTCCACATTCTACCAACAACGAGCTCGGAGATATCAAAGTAGAGAAGTGCGGGCAAAGACGTATAATGTCGGTGAGCTCGTTTTACGCCTCCCAGAAAAGAAAAAGGACAAGCTCAAACCTAAATAGGAACGTCCCTTCATTATAGATGAATATCTCACTGAAGGAGCCTACCGCCTTCGCAATGCATTGGATAATCGCCTTGAGCCGAACCCTTGGAACACTGCCCGGCTCCGAAGATTCTATGCATAAGTCCGGACATACTCCTTTTTATTTCGTTCCTTTTTCTCCTTTTCAATTTTTTCTTTTGTCACTTTTATACGATCCCCAGTATATGTTCGGGTCAGCCGAACACTTCAGGGGCACACATCTTTAAATCTACACACCCCACTATGACTGGGGGCTTCTCCAAATAGAAGTTTATTATTCTACTGAGCCTAGAGCTCACCATATATATGTGTCGTTTGCTCATATACATCTTTCTTTGCCATTATATGAACCTCTATGACTTAAGTTTTTGCCAAGCTGGGTTGCCTGTCTCCTGTGCTTATGCCCTACGTTCCCAATTGTTGGGCTAGGGCATAAAGGGAGCACCTCTGCGATTGCTACAATCGGGTTATCCGGGCATGTACCTCAGACGGGTGAAGCCGAAAGCTAGCGTTCTTAAGAGAATAATTGGTCGGCAGACAGACGACGAATTGCCTTCGTGCCAATATAAACCCCCAAAGGACAAAGTTTCCTGTGCTTTTTTTTCAAAGCTTAGGCATGCACAAATTAGCATGCTGACCCAGGGAAAGGAACCCTTAACGGAACTATTCTTCCTGGAAGATGTTTCTTACGTTAAAAAGTAATATAACATAACTCACCAAATACAGCTTGTCTGTTCAAGCAACTATGATCGGACTGCCTAGTTTCTAAACATACTTGGTGTTTCCCATAGGTATGGTATTCGGAAACACTCCAACCCTTGGGTTTCGGAGGTCGAAGCAGAAGGTCTGCCTTGATAATCTTTTATAATTCGGCCGGAGATAAGTTTGATGATAAAATGTATTGTTACATGGAATCAAACACCTACTCTTTATCAATACCATCTATAAGGTCTAGTTTACAGTCTTATTGTGAAAATTTGGTGGCTGCCTTTACTTGGTCATACACCAAGCTAACAGGAATTTCTTGTCCGTCTGGTCCTCGAGGTCCAAATCGAGCCATATGATTCGGATCAAGTCCGGTATACCGCGTTTTTACCATGGCCCAGGCTTCTCGTGCGCCTTCTTAACATGTTGATGCCTTCCATAGTTCAAAGCGGCAACGAGCTCCTTTGAATAAACTCACGAGCTCCTCCATAATTTCTGGAGGAGAATCGGAGGGCCATAAAGCCTTAGCCATGTTCCTCAAGGCTTTCCCAGCTCGCTCGTGCACTTTGGGTAGCTCCTGCAGCAAGTCGCCTTGAAATCCAAACACTTCTCCCTCGGGCCGACCAATTAACAAACCTACAGGAACAATTTCGTAAAACTTTCCATCAGAGGACCATATGAAAGACAGGTTAAAGGACATACTGAATATGTTGCCTTTTAGCTTTCTGTTCTCCTTCAAGGTATCCGACAGTTGGGCTCGTACGTCCTTTAGCTCTTCGGCTTGCTTGGTGTTTACATCCTGTAGTTTCTTCTTCTCATTAATGGTCCATATTAATATATGTTGACCAGCGACTTCTTGCCCTTCGGAATGTTGTTTGTCCGCCTGAGCAGCCTTTAGTCTCTCCTCCAGTTGATCTACCGATCCTGCCGCTGCAAACAAAAAAATGCATATTTTGCAATCATTTTTGGCACAGTATAGTATTTTTCGGACACTGTTGTGCTTACCATCAGATGCCTTCTTGGATTTCTTCAAATTTCCCAGTTCGGCGGTGACAATAGATAGCTCGGTCCGGCATTCTCCAAGCTCCTTCGACAATGTGTTATTTTTCTCCTGCAGTACCTGATGATATAACGACCCTTAAATTAGTTGGGCCAACTGCTTCAAGTCTCGGGGGCTATTGGCATATGACCATGCAAAATTGCATCAAATCTCACATGTATTTTCTTTGAAAACAGCTGAATAACTCCGGCAAGGCTGTCTCGAGCGGCTTGGATATAGGCATCTGTCGAACTCAGTGCGGTGAATTCTTGCTCGGACAATGCTGGAGCACGTATAGCTTCCTTCAACCGACGGTGATTCATCATCCTTTCCACTCCAGAACTTGTGACCGACACGTCATCTGAATTCTCTTGAGGAGTCGGAATGGGTGCGACATTTGCTTGCGTCCTAATTGACGAGTCCGGCACCGGATTAGTGCACATTTGGCTAATCGGGCGTTTTCCCACCGTTTGCCGTGTACTCCTCCTAAGAATAAAAGATAAAGAGGGGGAGACTCTTAAACAATCCAGATTCATGCTTGGGCATGCATTAAGTATACATACCTCTTGGAAGACTGCGAAGTCTCCGTAGTACTCCCGGTCCCTTTTCGTTTTGAACGACGGCCTTGCGTGGGGGACGCCCTTGAGGAGTTACGGTCCCTGGAGAGCCGATCCTGATAAAATCCGGACTAGTACAACAGGAAAGGATACAAATGAGTATCTCTTCTTAGGAAGCCTCTGGATACTCACGATGCAGAATGGGCAAAGGCGAGGGTAGTCGGCGATGATGGCCACTTCCGAACTGTCAAGGCTCGCTTGATAGAATACCCCATCGTCGAATTCTATGTATATATCCGAATCCTCGCAAAAGCCAGGATCCTGTAAGTGCATCTAGAGCCCCTTAGTGATTTTGGTGTATTGAAGACTTATAGGTTAAGGGACTAATGTGTTTATGAGTGTACAGAGGTCTATAAGTCTATGAGGAGTTTGATATTCTGAGAGAAAGTCGACCCTAAAAATGAAGTTCTTCAATGAAGACTTTGGAATTCTGAAGACTTTCTGAAGACTTTCAAAGTGAAGAAATTGGTGTGACCTTGAAGACTTGGTATTCATTTGAGGAACATGAAGCGTGAAGACTTTTGTTTTCGTAGTTTCGTTTTCTCTTTCTTGAGTCATAGGAAACACCGCATCTGTTAAAGGGGGTCGAGGAAATACTAAGGAAAATTCTTCCATGTGATGCTCAACTCAAAATCCTACACCTACCAATCCCTTCGAGTGAAGCCATTGAAATCTCATACGATTCGATCAATTTCTTGATGAAAGAGACGAAGTTCTTTTGGTCGCCGAGAATTTGTTCTGACCGAGGAGTTAGGAATTCGCCAAAGGCGGATTGCCTACGATGAGGAACATGATAGCCCGAGGAATTTGAGAGTCAAATTTCTGACCAGATTCTTGTCTGTCTTGCTTGACTGTCCCCAAAATATCTTATCCACCTAACGGTCATATATTGAAGGGCATTTATGTCTTATCATGTCGGGCTGCTCCCTTGGCTATAAATAGCCGCCCCTACAACCACTAGCTGGTTGGCTGCTCCAAGAGAAAGCTGACACTTGTCATTTGAGAGCAACCCATCCTTCGAGGACTTTGAGCGAAAATCATCAAGTGAGGAAAAACCCAAACCCAAACCCAAACACCTACAAACCCAAAGTGATTGAGTATCATCGAAGAGACTGATCTGCGATGGATCCGACGCTTGTTACCTTTGAAGACTGTGCTTCTTCCAGACGGTTAGGCGTCATGGTCTAGAGCATCCAAGAGGAATTGTGGATCGCCGAGTGACCAAGTCTGTGAAGGTTTGGAAGTCGCTCAAGACTTACCACGAGTGATCGGACGAGGTCTGAGTTACCTTAGTTCAAGGAGAATACGGTGAGGACTTGGTGTCATGAGCTGCGTGCTCGAGATCGGTGTCCGGACTGTGTGTCCTCGAGTTTAAATACTCGGCCCGCTCCAACCCAGACGCATAATTGAGACAGCAGTTGAACTGGTCTACCAAATCATTGTCTTCACCAACCTAACTGGTTCCATTTCCTCAACCCATTCATTTCCTCATTCTTGTGTTGAGTGTTTTGTTCATATCTGTGTTTGAAGACTTTGTTGAAGACTTTCTCAATTTCCTCAGTTCAATTTCTTCAGTCTGTTTGTCTTCATCTTGTGCTATCCTGTGTTTACGCTTTCTGTACTCTTTGATAGTCTTCATTTCATCATGATGACCATGCATGTATTCTTCTATGCTTACTTCTGAGTACTTATTCCGCTGCAAGTAGTTCTTCGCTAAGGAATTTCCTCACCGGCAAATTCCTCAGTGAAGAATTCATAAAAATCGCCTATTCATCCCCCTCTAGTCGATATAACGCACTTTCAATTGGTATCAGAGCTCGGTACTCCCTTGTTCGTGTGATTTTGGTTTAACCGCCTGGAGTTTTAGTTATGTCGACCGCAGGTATGATCAAGGTCTCGGCTGGGTGTCCTACCTTCGATGGTACGGACTACCCCTACTGGAAGAACAAGATGCGAATGCATCTTGAGGCAATTGACAATGATCTCTGGTATGTTGTGGAAAATGGTGTTCCCACTGTCTCACCCTCACTGAACGCCACCGATGTGAAGAGATTCAAGCAACTCGATTCTCAAGCGAAGAATATCATATGTGGCCATCTGAGCAAAGGACAGTATGAAAGAGTGAGTGCTTTGGAAACTGCTAAGCTTATCTAGGATAGGCTGTCCAAAGTAAATGAAGGAGTCTCAACTCAGCGTGACTCTCGAGTTGATGTTCTTCGCAATCTCTTCAACCGCTTCAAAAGACTCGACAATGAAAATGTTCAACAAACCTTCGATCGCCTCCTTGACATCTCAAATGAGCTTCAAGCGCTTGGTGCCTTGACATCACCGACCATGAGGTGGTGAAGAAATTGTTGAGATCGCTTGATTCCTCATTTGACACTCTGGCATTGATGATACAAGAACGTGCTGATTACAAGTCACTTGATCCCGATGATATCCTCGAGAGGCTAAATACTCATGAGTTTCAGCTTGCTGAGAAGAAAGATCTCTATGGTTCGAGCTATGGCAAATCACGTGCCCTGAAGGCCAAGACAGTGTCTGAATCTGAATGTGAAGATTCTGGTAGCAGCCTTGGTGATCCTGAAGAATTGAGCCAGGAGCTAGCACTGCTTGTGAAGAAGTTCCAAAAAATTTCAAGACGTGGCCGCTTTGGAAAATCCTCAAGGAGCAGTGATTCCTCATACAGTGACTACAAGAGAAGGCTATGCCACAAATGCAAGAAACCTGGTCACTATATTCAAGATTGTCCTCAGTGGGAAAAGGAATTAAAGAAGAAGAAATACAAGGATTACAGTTACATTGACGCTAAGAAGAAGAAGAAGAAATCGTCAAAATCTTCATCATCAAAATCCTTGAAGTCTTCATCTCACAAGAAGAGTAGCTCCAAGAAGGCTCGGGCATAAATTGGCAAGGAAAGGGACTCTGAAGCTGAATCTGAGGAACATGAGGAAGAGGAGGCATCTGAGGAGTCCGAGTGGTTATTGGCGAGTCCGGCTCGCCATCTTGCATTAAATCGACAAGTCTATCTTCAACTCTGAAGAAACTGACCTCACCAACAAAGGTGATGAAGATAATGATGACTACGCTCCCACCTATTGCTTCATGGCAAAGGGTGCCAAGGTACTCAAATATACCTCCTCCGAATCTAGTGAAAATGAATCGATGAAGATCTCAAGCCCAGCTACTCTAAACTTGCTAAGATTGTTGTAAAACAACAAAGGGCTTTTGAAAAGGTTCAAAACATGCTATACAAAAGTGATGATATGTTGGGTGAAGAAATGGATCGCACTAAAGCCACGGTGAAAATCTTCAAAGACTTGGTCTAGGTTTGACAGCCTTCAAGGTCATCATAACACTCTCTTGTCTCGATCATGAGAAGCTTTCTTATGAATTTCTTCAAAGAAAGCAAGATCTTGAGAAGCTAAGAGTGAGTTATGAAGATCTTGAAGGAGCGCGATTCATTGCTAGCTCAACAAATCAGCGCTTCTCGTGAAGAATTTGTTCCTCCATGCTTAAAGTGCATTGAGCGTGAATCGCTAATTCTTCACCTGAATGTTCAAATGCTTCAATTGTTACAAATTCTTCACCTGCCTCTGCTATCACTAATTCCTCATCCGAGGACATTGCTAGTATCCTTGACGATGCAGAGGCTGATAGAATTGTACATGACAGGCATGTACAAAAGCCTCAAAGGGCATCGGACTCTTTGTGATGTTCTTAAAAGCGAGATCCTCAATGAAACCCTAGAAAAGAGGGTATTGCCTTTGAGAGGAAATTCAATCTTGATGGAACATATTGAAGCTTTGGCGGTACCCCAAAACCTCATGGGTTGCTGCAAAGGGACCTCCAGTTGACCCATCTAACTTATCCGGCTTTACATGTGAATCTCCTCATTCTTGATGAGTCATTTGACTCCAACTATAAACTGTTCAAAAATCAGAATGGTGAAGTATTTGCTAGATATGTTGGCACTAATCGCAGGAACGGTTCTCCTATGAAGAAAATCTGGGTTCCCAAAAGGTGCCTTGAAAGTCTTCTGGTGAATGTCCTCATGACACCACCTGTGAAGAATAGGAACCCCAGATCAAACTCTTCATATGGACCAAATTCTTCATATGGATCCAAGTCCTCATACGGACCAAATTCCTCACGTGGATCAAATTCCTCAAATGGATCAAAGTCCTCATATGAATATCATCGTGCTAATAACTCTGTTTCGCAGGTAGAGCTAAGGGCTATGAATATGTGCATTATTCTTCAAACCATTATGTTCATAAGTCCTCGAAGAATTTCTCTGCTTATTCATATGCTTACCCTAACCCCTCTTATGTGAAACGAAATGGTGCAGCATCTTTGCCACCATTCTCATATGGAGCTCGCAGAGTGATGAACTCTTTGCCACCCCTTCAGATGTGGGTGGTGAAGAAAAGAACTAATCTCTTCTCAGAGGGTCAGGTCTCCAAAGCGTGCTTTAACGCTCGAAGAATTTCTTTGGGGGCACGATAAAATTGCTCGAAAGGACGAGGCTAATCATGAAGAAATGAACTTTCATTTCACACGTCCTCATACTGCTATATCTGCTTTTACTTCTTGATGAAATTCATCTGATGAATTTGATATCATATTCTTCACTGATGAAGTATATGAGTTCGTAAGTTGCACTAATTCATCTGCAGGATGATCATCCCAAAGCCTCTGAGTGGGTCCTTGATAGTGGATGTACAAATCACATGACTGGTGACAATAATCTATTGATGGATGCTCCCTTATCACCATCACATCTGAAGCATATCATCTTTGCTAACAAAGGCAAAAGTCAGGTATTGGGTCTAGGTAAGGTTGCGATCTTTATGGACATACACATGGACAAAGTCATGCTTGTTGAGTCCTTAGGATACAATCTCATGTCTGTCTCGATGCTTTGTGATCTTGATATGGTTGTTGTCTTTGGCAAGTATCGTTGTGTTGTGGTTATGGAAGTTGACCATTCCAAAGTCTTCAAAGGCTTTAGGAGAGGAGACTTGTATATTGTTGATTTCTCTGGGACCACAACCAGCCGTGTGTCTACTTGCAAAAGCTTCAGAAGGCTGGCTATGGCATCGACGACTTGGTCACGCAGTCATGAGGAATCTGCACACGCTTGCGAAGAAAAAGCATGTCATTGGCATTGAGAATGTCAAATTCCTCAAGGATCACTTGTGTGGAGCCTGTGAAGTTGGAAAAATGACCAAGGCCAAGCATCCAAATGAAGACTATCATGACCACTACTCGACCATTCGAATTGCTTCACATGGACCTCTTTGGTCCTAATCATTACTCAGCAGTCACTAATGATCTCTATATGGCTTTGTTATTGTTGATGATTACTCTCGTTACACATGGGTACACATTGTTACTTACAAACATGAAGTGCAGGAAGTCTTCAAACGATTTTCCTCGAGGGCTTCAACCAACTTTGGTGTGAAGATCAAGCACATCATGAGTGACAATGGAACCGAGTTCAAGAATTCCGGTCTTGATGACTATCTTGATGAACTTGGTATTACTCATGAGTTATCTGCTCCTTATACTCCTCAAAGAAATGGCGTGGTGGAGCGCAAGAACCGAACTCTTGTTGAGATGGCTCACACTATGCTTGATGAATACAAAACGCCTCAAATGCGTTTTGGATTGATGCAATTGATACCGCGTGCCACATCATCATCAACAGAGTATATCTTCACAAATTCTTCAAGAAGACTGCCTATGAACTCCTCACCGACAAGAAACCCAATGTGAGTTATTTCAAAGTCTTGATTGCTAAATGTTGGATTAGAGATCCTCATCACAATTCTAAATTTGCACGAAAGCACATGAGGGTTTTATGCTTGGTTACGGACGGACTCAAGACACCTACGTAGTCTTCAACAATGTTCTTTACAAGATTGTTGAAACTGTAGATGTCTTGATTCGATGAAACTAATGGCTCGTAAACAGAGCACCTACCTTCTGTGATAGATGAACCGACCGAGGATTCTATCAAGTTCAAGGCAATCGAGGATGTCATTCCCTCTTGAAGAATCTGTGAAGAGTTCATTCCGTAACGCAAGAACGCCGGTGATGCACCTCAAGAAAATGTCAAGAATATGGTGCTGAAGAAAATGATGATCGAATTCCTCGACGACAACCAGCTCATCCTCGCGTTGCAAAAGAAGTGCAATTTGAAAAGATCATCGATGACATTGAAGCACCAGGTCCTCTCACACGCTCAAAAGCTTCACATTTATCTAACTTTTGTGGGCACTATGCTTTTGTCTCTATCACAGAGCCCACTAAGATAGATGAAGCATTTCTGGAGCTGGAGTGGATCCAGGCCATGCAAGAAGAATTACATCAGTTCGAGCTCAACAACTTCGGGAACTGGTCAAACGTCCAGATCCTCGCAAGCATAATATCATTGGCACAAAGTGGATCTACCGCAACAAACAAGATGAAAATGGCCTTGTGGTGAGGAATAAGGCACGAGTTGTAGCTCAAGGCTACACACAGGTTGAAGGAATTGATTTCGATGAAACTTTTGCACCTGTTGCTAGACTTGAGGCTATTCGCATATTACTTACTTATGCTAACCATCATGACATCACTTTATATCAAAATGGATGTGAAAATTGCATTCCTCGATGGTAAGCTTGAGAAAGAAGTATATGCTGCTCAACCCCCAGGTTTTGAAGATCCAAAGAATCCTGACAAAGTCTTTAGACTCAACAAGGCCCTCTATGGCCTCAAGCAGGCCCCTCGGGCGTGGTATGATACTCTGAAGGAATTCCTCATGAAGAATGGCTTCACACCCGGTTCACTCGACCCTACTCTCTTTACTAAATCTTATGATGGTGAACTGTTTGTGTGCCAAATATACGTTGATGATATTATCTTTGGCTGTACTGACCAACGTTATAGTGAGGAATTTGCCTATATGATGAGTGAAGAATATCAAATGTCTATGATGAGAGAGTTGAAATTCTTCTTAGGTCTTCAAATTCGTCAACAGCTAAGAATGGCATATTCATATCTCAGAGAAATACCTCAAGGATGTTACGAGGAAATTCGCATGCAAGATTGCAAAGGCGTCAAAATTTCTATGCCCACAAATGGCCATCTATGCAATCGATGAAAATGGTATTGACTTCGATCACAAGGTATACCGCTCCATGATTGGTTCTTTATTGTACTTATGTGCATCTAGGCTAGATATAATGCTTAGTGTTCGCATGTGTGCCCGATTTCAAGCTACACCAAGGAATCACACCATAAGGCTGTGAAGCATACTCTTGATATCTAGCTCACACACCAACACTAGGATTATGGTACCCCAAGGGCTCTGCTTTTGATCTCATTGGATATTCGACTCGACTATGCTGGTGATCGTGTGGACATAAGTCAACATCTGGTACTTGTCATTTCCTCGGGACGATCTTTGGTCTATTGGTCCTCGAAGAAGCAGAATCATGCGTATCGCTGTCTCTGCTTTGAAAGCTGAGTACATTCTTGTTGGTTCTTGTTGTGCTCAATTGCTATGGATGAAGCAAACTCTCAAGGACTACGGCTTCAACGTGAAGAATGTGCCTCTCTACTGTGACAATGAGAGTGCCATCAAGATTGCTCACAACCCAGTTCAGCACTCGAAGACAAAGCACATTCAGATTCGTCATCATTTTCTTCGTGATCATGTGTTGAAGGGCGACATCTCCATCAAGCATGTGAAGATCAAGAACAGCTAGCCGATATCTTCACAAAGCCCTTGGATGAGAAGAGATTTAGCAAGTTGCGGTGTGAGCTAAATATCTTAGAATCTTGAATGTTCTTTGAAAAGGACACTCATCCTAACACTTATGCACAATTGATGACTTAGATGTGCAACACATGAAGAAACGCTTTTTCTTCAATCAATGAAGAACAACACTCTAAGTGTGAAGAAATTAATGAAGAATTTGATTCTCGTAACCCTACGACAATTGTAATGCTGGTGTCTGAAATCATCATTCTTATACGATGGGTCACACCACCGCCAAAGTTGAAAATCCTCAATTTGAGTTTTTCCTCGCTTTTGAAATTCTTCAGTTTTTCAAATTCTTCAACTTTGCAAAATCTTCACTATTTCCGTCGTTTTCTTCATTAGCTATATATATATATATATATATATATATATATATATATATATATATATATATATATATATATATATATATATATATATATATATATATATATATATATATATATATGGGTTTATGTCCTCTACAGCATTCACTTATGGCTATTTCTTCAAGTTGCGTCTTCTGCTAAGTGAATGTGACCCTTCCCCCTCTATGCTATACTCAACCCAATCTATTCACAAATTCTTCATGTGCATTCTATTTGAAACTCGTTCAAAATCTTCACTGTGTCCTTGTCACCAAGAAATTAAGTAATGGAACTTTAAAACTGATCTTATCCAAATTTTCGGCTTTGCCGCTCAAAACCGCTCCGCTTCCTACGATAGACTTTTCTATTCACACATGATCTAACAAGATCTCCATTCTTCAGTACGTTGGTGACACATGTCAATCGAATGAGATGGGTGATGGGCACTTTCGTCCTAAATCTTGGTGAACAGGTTTCTCACTACGACTATAAATACCCCTCACCCCTTCCTCACTTCCTTTACTCCGCCGACCGCTCTCTCTCTCTCCTTTCGAGCTTCTCAAACCCTAAGCGCCGCCGCTTCTCCATCATCGCCCGGTGAGGAAGAGCTTCACTGCCTCGACCTCGTCGCCCGTCGTACTCGCTACCGCCGCTGAAATCTTCACTCCGCCGCTTGTAGTAGCTGTCTTCCTCCGCCGAAGTTAGGGCGTGGAAGATCTGAATCCAGCGAACTTCAAATCTACACCTCACTTTGTCAGAGCGTGTTCTTCATCCAGGTAATTAAAAGTTACTTTTACTACCCTCTTTGATTCAAATTTTATCTACAAAATCTTCAAAGGTGTTTTATTCTTCAAATCCTCACACATAAAACACCTCACTAGACATCTGTTCTTGATTCGTTTCTCTAAGCATTATTTTTCTTCAAGATTCCTCAATTGTGTGGATCCTCAATCTATACAACTCTGGAACCTAAGACAAAGAACGCTTAGTGAAATTCTTCAAGGCTCATCTGGTCAAATTCCTCAAACTTGTTCTTTTTGAAAAACCTTCTGAGAACGCATATGACCTCTCCAAATTCCTCGCAACTATACTACATTCACAGTGTACAAATGTCCGTCATTTGAATCACTAGGTTCTCATCAACTTAACTCATTTGCAGCGTTCCTCGAAGAAAAGTTGCACACTTCTTCAGAGAATTCGATTGTTCAAATTCCTCAACTGAAGAATATGGCTGACGGTAAGAAGCCACAGAAAGGAGGAAAGAGGCCTGAGGTCATGACTGCTTTTGAAATACCTGAGGACATCTATGCCGGATCTCTGCACTCTGATGAGGCCAAATTTGGCAAGGAGGACAAAAATTCGCGCAAAAAGGTATCTGAGGAGATTGAAAGGAGATGGGCAAGAGAATGGAGGGAGTACATGTATGTAACTCCAAAGTATATGAAGAAAATCGCACTTAATCCTCCATGCCCAAGAGCTCCATTGGCACCTGGCCAAGAAGCTGACCCCACTAGCATCAAGCGAGGTGAGGATTTTCTGAAGAATGGGCCAAGCGCCAAGCCAAGTTGGCAAGACAGGCCAAAGAAGCGGTGAGGAAATTCAATGAAGACTTCTGCTGCTTGCTGTCGCATGCTGAGGCCTCTGTCCAAGCCTAGGAAATCAATGGCTAAGAAGCCCGCGCACAAGCCAAGTGCTTCACCATGATTGCCCTCACGGCCAAGTTCTCGAGAAATGCCCTCACGGCCAGGGGATCTTCAAAGCCCTCACGGCCAATTCCTCATGCTGCTCCTGCTCCTCCAAAATCCTCGGCTCCTCCTCCAAAGTCCTCGGCTGCTCAAGAAAGTCCTCAGACTGCATGCATCGGCCACGTGCCAAAGGACTACAGGCATCTCTATTGCCTCTAGTGTCTCAGCGAGTTCCTCAGCTGCACCAAATTCTTCATCTGGCCCCACTCTGCTGAAGACTAAGGAAACAGCTGGACGAGGTCCTCGGCCAAGTCCGAAGAAGAAACAGGTTGCTTTTCAAGTGCCATCGGACGATGAAGCTGATGATGATGAACTTGCAGAAATCATCAGAGACATACAAGAAAGGGCCGCTAGAGCCAAAGGCACACACAATGCCCTTTGCTTTTGGATCCTAAGATGATCCTCGATTACATTGATCTCTGGCACAAGGACCCAAACACTCCTATCCCTGATTTTCATTTGACTCCTGGCCAAAGTCACATGCTGACCCATTTCATCTCTGAAGAGAAATGGAAATTTGAGAAGGCCAGACAGATCAAGAAGGCTCGGGCCAGAAAGAGAAGTTCTACGAAGAAAACGTTGTCAAAATGACAACTGATGAACTCATCAAAATTCAGTCTGAAATCAAAGCCCTCAGCGATGATTTTGATCTTACTATGCTGATTGGCAAGGAGCCAAAGTCAGGTTTGCTAAACTGACTGAGAAGTTCACCAATGTTGCAGCTCCACCGCAACAAGAAGTTCCTCAGGCTGAAGCTTACCTTCGACCCTCTTGAAGAACATGCCAAAGACCGGCGATGATGACTTTCGGCTGAAGAAAATGCTAGTTCCAGGGCTGATGACTACATTCCAGCCGCTAAAGAAATCGTCAGGGCATCCACTAGTGGTGCGCCTGAAGAAAATGAAGGAGTCAGGGCAACTGCATCAGTTGCGCCTGAAGAAAATCAATTAGATTCCTCAGCTCCTCCTGCGCCTACACCAACTCCAATCCTTCCATCTGCATCAGATGTGAAGAAGACCAAGGTCAGAGCGAGCTGCGGTGAAGAAAAGGAAAGCATCACCGCTTTGATTCTTCACTCGAAGAAAATGAAGCCTATGACCAGCTTCGTTTGAAAATCCCATTGATGATGTTCCGATCTCAACCATGCCATCAAAGGACCTTGTTCCTTTTGGCGAAGAATATGTGATCCCTAAGCGGATCTCGATGAAGAAAATCATTACGCCGCTTCGTGAGCAGATTGATGAAGAAATTGAAGTGGATGTGATCCCTTCGACACTGTTGTATCCTCACCAATGCCTCGGTTCACGGTGAAGAGGTGGTGTTGAAGAAATTGCAGATGAAGACGTGGATATTGGAAGTACAACGCCCGGTGATGAATCGATGCCTTTTGGGACAGCAAGACCCCAATTCTCCACTCTTCACCCCACTACAACAAATACCTCGGTCCCTGCACCAAGCTGTTCAAATGGGCTCTGAAGAAACTCATCCCACCTCGTCTGCATGAAGAAATTCCAGCCACTAGTGCTTTGAAGAACCTTCTTCTGATCATACGACAACGCAGGCCCGAATCAAGAGGAACCAGAAATTCCTCGACTGAAGAACCTGAGATTGCGATTCACGAGGTCGTGATGCAACTCAATCGACACTCCAACGCCAAAGCCAAAGAATCCATTCTCAACGAAGCAAAAGTTCAAGGTTGAAGATTTCTTGGCGAGCATGTATTCTTCACTGACTACAACCCATATGACTTCGCTCGCATAAGGAAGAGGCGTTTACGACTGCTAGTCAAGCCAATTTCTATTCATCGGTCTTTGTTCAACAAAGACAAATTCTTCGATCACGCACACATTCCTCATGTGGATATGGAATCTCCGCTGGGCTTGAGCCGATCCTCAGTGTTCTTCATGATCTTTGGATTGCTAAATTTCTGCCTTGACATATGTGATTGGAATGAAGAACTCATTCTTCAATTCTATCTTGACGCCGCACATCACAGGAAATTCGAAGATGTGAACTCATGGGTGCTGGATGGATGTCGAAAAATACTCACTACAAGGCACCAAGAATTGAATTGCTTCGTGCCCTCCCACTCAGTCCTCCCCTTGAAGGTGCTTCGTTCGTCTACAATGAACCTGAGCTTACAAATCATTACATGCAAGTCTTGATGAAGCCTTTGAAGCCGTGGCAGGCCCTCGAACCAAATTCCTCGTCAAGGAATTATCAGATGTGCCTCGAATTGTCTATCGCATTTTGTCGAAGACAATGAGTCCTATCAAAGGCCACGACTCAAATGATGAAGAAGTCGTTGGCATCATGAAGAATATGCTTTTCAATATCATTCATGGCGTTCCAGTCAACTTCCATGATTTCTTCATGAGGACTCGACGAATATTGCTATGTCACCATTTGAGCTGAAGCCTTATGCACCATGGATTATGAGGTTCATCGGGACAAGGTCTTCACTCAATTACAAGGCGATACTACGAACCACTGCTGCTACTTGTTCGATTGAAGTCCTCAAACGGACATTTTCCTCAGGTGATGACAAAGGCAAGGCAACTGTTGTGATAGATGAAGGCATTACGTCTGATTGGATGGTCAATTTAGCAGGGCTGCATCCTACTCCACCAATGATGACTACGCCACACATGACTCTTGCCAAGCAAAATCCTCAAGCCACGGCACTCTGTGGTGATGATCGATCGTGAGTTACTCCTCGGTCTTCATCGAAAGTTGATCGCAATCATAAATGGGTCAAGCGTCAGTTTGGTTCAATTCTTCACAACATGACCTCAACACACAATGCAGTGAAGAAAAACCAATACTACCTCCATGAAACCTTCAACCTTACATGGGATGTCCTGTCTCATGTCTACAGCGCAGAAGATCTAAAGAAAATGGGTCTCAAGGAGGAATTTGACTAGTCTACACCTCCTCCGAAGAAATTCAAGAAGGTCAAGGTTCCTTCCTTAGTGGCCAGCTCTTATTCTACATCGCGCGACACAGATGAAAATGAAGACGTGGACGACACTGCGGCAGGCCCTACTACGACAACCGACCATAACAGCCGGGCGCCTCCATCAACTTGATATTCTTGAGGCGTTAGTCCTCGGTTTCAATCCTTTTGGTCATTCGATGACAAAGGGGAGAAATTTGAGTTATTCTTCAAGCGGTCTATTATATGGGCGTTTTTGCTTAGTTACAACTCTCGCTCTTGAAACTTTATTGGATCGAAGTTGTAATCTTAAACCCGATGGTGCTCGATACTTTTGATGTGTTCCTCTGCATGCTTATTCCTCGTTATATGTTGATACACGCATGCTGAATTACATCGATCACCATATTTCATCATGCATTTCAAATTCTTCATACTATATGTCAAATGCGTGTATGAATTACAAGATATAGGGGAGATCTCCATGATTCAACTCTTCAAATGTGCATTGCCTCAAAAGCAAATTCCTCACTATGCACATCTTCGTGGGGAGTTCTTCTATATCTTGCAATCAAATTCCTCAATATCAGTATTTACACTTCATATGTTTATCCTCGTTGAAAACTTAACCTATATTGTCATCAATCACCAAAAGGGGGAGATTGTAAGTGCATCTAGTGCCCTTAGTGATTTTGGTGTATTGAAGACTTATAGGTTAAGGGACTAATGTGTTTATGAGTGTACGAGGTCTATAAGTCTATGAGGAGTTCGATATTTACAGAGAAAGTCGACCCCTAAAAATGAAGTTCTTCGAATACTTTGGTATTCTAAAGACTTTCTGAAGACTTTGAAAGTGAAGAAATTGGTGTGACCTTGAAGACTTGGTATTCATTTGAGGAACATGAAGCCTGAAGAATTTTGTTTTCGTAGTTTTGTTTTCTCTTTCTTGAGTCATAGGAAACACCGTGCATCGTTAAAGGGGTCGAGGAAATACTAAGGAAAATTTTCCATGTGATGCTCAACTCAAAATCCTACACCTACCAATCCCTTCGAGTGAAGCCATTGGAAATCTCATACTGATTCAGTCAATTTCTTGATGGCAGAGGCAGAAGTTCTTCTGGTCGTTGAGGAATTTGTTCTGACTGAGGAGTTAGGAATTCGTCAGTGCGGATTGCCTACACAGTCCTCCGAGGACTTTGAGCGAAAATCATCAAGTGAGGAAAACCCAAACCCAAACACCTACAAACCCAAAGTGATTGAGCATCACTGAAGAGATTGATCCTGCGTGGATCCGACGCTTGTTACCTTTGAAGACTGTGCTTCTTCCAGACGGTTAGGGCGTCATGGTCTAGAGCATCCAAGAGGAATTGTGGATCGCCGAGTGACCAAGCCCGTGAAGGTTTGGAAGTCGTCAAGACTTACCACGAGTGATTGGATGAGGTCTGTGTGTGACCTTAGTTCAAGGAGAATACGGTGAGGACTTGGTGTAATCGAGCTGCGTGCTCAATGATCGGGTGTCCGGGACTGTGTCCTCGAGTTTAAATACTTAGCCGCTCCAACAGACGCATAACCCGAGACAGCAGTTGGAACTGGTCTACCAAATCATTGTCTTCACCAACCTTATCGGTTCTATTTCCTCAACTCTTTCATTTCCTCATTACCGTGTTGAGTGATTGTTCATATCTGTTTGAAGACTTTGTTGAAGACTTTCTCAATTTCCTCAGTTCAATTTCTTCAGTCTGTTTGTCTTCATCATGTGTTATCCTGTGATTACGCTTTATGTACTCTGTGCTTGTCTTCATTTCATCATGATGACCATGCTTGTATTATGTTATGCTTACCCTTGAGTACTTATTCCCCTGCAAGTAGTTCTTCGCTAAGGAATTTCCTCACCGGCAAATTCCTCAGTGAAGAATTCATAAAAATCGCCTATTCACCCCCCTCTAGTCGATATAACGCACTTTCAGATCCTTGTCGCGATTATGATCCTTTGGCTGAGGAGCAGGACTGTGGACGTCCTCGATCCTCCTCCTCCATGACTAAGTTGGTGGCAATAAAAAGTACATTCGATTATTGTCTGTAATGCAGTAAAGTAACCACAGATGAATCGAGATTTTACCCATTCAATAGGGGTGTACATGGAATAGGCCTCCCGACAGTTTAACCGGAGAAAATCTTCTTTTTCACCCTTATACAGATCGACCAAAATGGAGGCCAGTTCGGTTGGGGTATCCAGACCCTGCCATCTGTAACGGGACACGTCATCTTCTCCGTTGTAGCACCATAAAGGAGTTACTCTGAATTGAAGAGGCTGCACACACCTCTTTATTGCGATCGCCATGACTTCAACTATTGAGAGTTCAGAGTGGACGGCAGCTCGACCTTAGCGACCAACCTCTCGTATCTCCGTCATCCTCTTCTTTGGGACTTCTTACGCCATTGAGGCTTCTTTAAAGGAGCACTGGAAAATTCTAGGAGACCATTACGAACTGGGTCCGGCAGTGGGACGTCATCCACATAAAACCATTCCGAAGACCACTGCGGGTATACCTCTTTAGGTGTTCCTACGAGGTATCCGGACCCGGCTATGCACCATACTTCGGCACTGCCCACCTCAAATATAGAACCTCCTCGGTGGCGGCGAACGAGACAGAAGAACTTCCTCCATAATTCAAAATGGGCCTCAATTCCCAAAAATAGCTCGCAGAGGGCGGCAAAGCCTGAGATGTGCAAAATCAAACCTGGGGTGAGGTTGTGTAGTTGGATGCCGTAAAATTCCAATAACCCCCTGAGAAAGGGATGGATTGGAAATCCTAGGCCCCGCAACAAGAATGAGACGAAGCACACCCTCTCCTCCTTATTGGGGTTGGGGAAATTCTCAACCATTGCGTGTCGCCGCTCACGAATACAATCCCGCTCGAACGGAGACTAGATCCGCGGGGGGGGGGGGGGGAGGTAGCCTTGAGTCTGGAGCCGGCTTAACTGAAGATGAGGCACGGAGCAACTCTGCCAAACGCCTTCTTGAGGGTCGTGGGGGCGTGAAGAAGAGCCTGGGGCGCTGGTCATGCTGGAAGGCTTTGCTCATGGCTGGACTTGGCGATTTTCTTTCTGCGCGATGTTGGATGTCATTTGTAGATCTGTATCACTTTATATAGATGCCATCTGAGCGTGGTAAGGGACTTATTTGCAAAAAACCATGGACTGTTCATATTCACTCGGCGCGCGGAAAACGAAGCGTCTACAGGGGGAATTGCAAAAAGCGTCAAGATTATCACCAGATTTTCATCACTCTGGATTATAATGAAGAACCCGCCTTGCAAAGGCGAAGACATGAGCCGAAGACTATGTCGTCATTGAAGGCAAGTTCGGGGCTTACTAAGGGAGTCCTGGATTATGGGGTCCTCAGGCGTCCGGGCTGTATAACATGGGCCAGACTAATGGCTCGTGAAGATACAAGATAGAAGGCCTTCCTCCGTGTCCGGATGGGACTCTCCCTTGTGTGGGAGACAAGCTTGACGTACGGATATGTAGTTTCCTTTCTCTGTGAACCGACTCTGTACAATCCTAGGCCCCTCCGATGTCTATATAAATCGGAGGGTTTAGTGCGTAGAGGCTATCACAAATCATACAAGCTAGACATCTAGGGTTTAGCCGTTACGATCTCGAGGTAGATCAACTCTTGTAACCCCTATACTCATCAAAGTCAATCAAGCAGGAAGTAGGGTATTACCTCCATTAAGAGGGCCCATACCTGGGTAAACACCGTGTCCCCCGTCTCCTGTTACCTTTGATCCTCAGATGCACAGTTCGAGACCCCCTACCCGAGATCAACCGGTTTTGACACCGACAATGCCCCCCTCACACTTCTATTAACATGAAACCAATCTTACAAATATGAAGTGAAAATGTAACAATTTTGGCCATACTAGGCTCCGCATGTGTCCCCAACACCACTTTACCAAACTGTGACAGTTTGCGACAAAGAGGGATATAGCTGACTGGACGATTCTTGGAAGCTTGACTATCAGCATGAAGACAGAGATGCTCTGTAGTAAGACAACGACGAGTGGAGGTACACAAAATAATGTGTCTAGTATGATCCATAGTTTATGTGTCCATTGACTGCAAAGGATGAGTAGCACAACTAGAAGGCTATAAAATGTCGTTGATGATGTGGCATATTTGAGACACCACAAAAGGTAGACTTGCGATTAAAACCGCTAGGGCAATTGCCTGTGCGTTGCAATGGGGAAATTAATATGAAAATGCACCAAAAGAGAAGATTAAACTATCGAATGAGTCAACATTCATTGGCTTACCAAAGAAAACATGATTTTATTTGTCAATAAGATGATGGCCAATTGAGATATTTTTCATAAAAACAGTGGGGAAAAAAGAGATGGTGCCTTCTTTTTTATGTTATGTTTCCGTTTGTGTGCTTGTACTTTATATTGAGTACCTTATTTATTTTTTCTCATTTCCGCCGCATAAAAAATGAATAGAGCAAAGTGTCATTTTGGTGCCTCAACTTATCGTGAATTGTGGCTTGTCCCTAAACATTATTATGTGCAACTTTCGCAGCTCTTAATATCGGGTTGATTTAGTACCCAATGGTGGTATACCTCGGTCAAACCCGTTTTTGACTTGATGACATGGCACCGCTTTAGCCAGGTGGCGTAGGCCCACATGTCACTGAGATAATCTCTCTCTCTCTCTCTCTCTCTCTCTCTCTCTCTCTCTCTCTCTTGCGCGCGCACACACACACAATGCCGAGTGGATGTGCCGAGTAGAAAGAGGGGATTGGGGAAATGATTCGGGATATAATAATACGAAGAAGGAAAAGAATTAGGTGTCTCATAGACAAATGGTAGGAAAAATAAAGATTGCGGTTTTATAGTCTGACATAGCAGTCCACTCTAAAGCCTCTAAAATGTTTTTAGATGGCCCTCTCAAACTATTACGCAGTTCTGGAGTTACGTGTAGTACTCATTCGTATCCGTGTAGCTAGCCATGGGATCGAGAGAGTAGAACTAATGGGAATTTGCTTTAAGCACACGCGCGTGCTGGTGGTCCTCCACTCCTCCTACTAGCGCTTTCATTCGTTCACTTCACTCCATCCATCTCACGCATGTAGCAATCAAATTGATCATGGATATATGGAATCATCTACTGTGTGCGCGTCTATTCAGCATCACACACAACTCAATCATGCATACATAGAACCAGAGTATATACATATAAAGATATGTGTATGAATTACTATGTAGGTAGGTTGTCCATCAATCAATCATGTGCTCATCAGCTACTATATTGAATAAAGATGGGAATAGGATTCTTGATGCGCTGATAGATATGCATACTTGTACGCCTTAATTGCATGTATTTGTCGATCTAGCATCGTTCCCACTACTACTGTTCATGTATCTATCAATCTAGGATAGTATATATCAAGTTTTCTACTACTTGATTCAGAAGAAGTACGCTCGAATTTATGCTACAAGTTAACAAGTCAAGTAAAATACAGATTATGACCCCAAAAAAATAAAAATTACAGATTGTGGATCTGTAAACATCCATGGATCAATCAACTAAGCAGTAGCAGTAGAAGCTCTCTATTTGGGCCGTTCCTGCCATATGCTCGGTTTTTCTTCTGGTTAACCTTCTTACTAAAACCAAATCTGGCCGAAGTAAGTTTGGTAAGCAGAGGTAAAAACCAAATTCTTTTGTGCCAGCACTAAAACAGAAAATTTGGTTTTTGTTTTTGTTTTTGGCATCGGTTTGGTCTTTGGTTAGTCGGTTTTTAGGCCCACCCCGACTGATTGATATGCACACCAGAATGCCTTAATTGCATGTATCTATCAATGTAGTATCATTCTCACTAGTGCTCCATCCGTTCCTTTATATTAGGTGTATTAGTCTTTCCAAAAAAAATCACAATGTATGGTGTATTTCTCTTTTCCTCACAGTTTTTCATGCGTGTCCTTCCTCCATCCATTACATGCCTTAGATAAAAAGTACTGTGTATTCCCAATAGGAAGGTAGTAAAAAAAGAATATCTCTACCTGATTGCATGCACTCACATTTCTCTCTCTCCCATCCCACTGATTGATTTTATTCTGGTGCAGCGAGATTTAGTTTTCTTTTATTAGGCTGCTAGTTATTTAATTATCGTTAATTAACCTGCTAGCTACATACTCCCTCCGTTCATTTATGTAAGGTGTATTATTTTCACACGATGACCAATGCACATAATTATAGACATGTTACGATGAAATTACCTTGGCAAATTTATTGGTTAGTGGCAAGTAAATGAGTTAATCCAGGAAAGTAAGAGATATACAATCGACATAGAAATAGTTTCCTTCTTTTGCTACAAGGAGATATATAGACAATCAGGAAAGAGATATTTTTCTTTTTCTGGAGGGCTAACAAGAGAATTATGAGGTTCTGGAATTTTACCAAATAACAAATATGCCTTATATAAAGGAACGGAGGGAGTAATTAGGAAAGGGTATTTTGTCCAAAAAATTTCTTAAATTTGTGCCTTGGTCACCGCGCCAAAAAAATGCACCTTACATAAAGAAACGGAGGGAGTATATATTATCAACTTTTCTACTAGTTGATTCAGAAGAATTACTGCTCAAATTAATGCTACAAGTTAACAAGTCATGTAAAATGTCGATCGTGGATTTGTAACCTTGACTGATCAATCGATTGAGACATAGGAGTACATCAATCGACGGATGGGGCAATATCTATACACAATTAGGCTACAACACTTCTTTATATAAAGAGGAGGTCCAGAGTTAACTAAGAATTATTCAGCAAGGTCAAGGGGAATATTGGTTGATGTGAGATGACACAATGCATGTGCAGGCAGGGAAGATGGATTGATCGATGAGACGACGCCGGGTCAAATTAAGCATGACATTGCTGGTTAGACATTGATCTTTGGAACTCTATGTCAGATAAATACATAGACTGACGAGTTGCATTACTCTTTTTTTTTACTATTGAATACCAATCTAAACAATTGAGTGACAGCTGAAAACTGAATAAAGATTGTGACGCATCACTGTTCTTTCATTGCTCATATTCAGTGTTCACTCCTAGTCCTAGCTACCTCCACCAAGCAACCAAGAAACCACTGATACTAGATCGGGATCGCGCCAAGGCGCGAGGGTGCCGGTCCGAACGACTTGTCCAAATGAATAAAGATCAAACACATGTTGTATTAGTAGAAAGGCAAGTTTAATTAGCACACATCTATTCAACAGAACAATTGATTTTCAGGTTCAATAGAAAAAGAAACATTCAGTCTTGTACCAGAAGCAAGACATCATCGAGTTCAGCATGATCATAAGATTACAATAGCTAATTGCATTTAGTCCGTCCCATAAGCAAAGCAGCATCGAATTCGGTATGGTCATGGGATTACAAAAGCTAATTAGATGACATTAGGTTCAACATTTAGAGCAGGAACATAAGAAAGCAAAAGCAAAACTAATGCATAAGATTAATAGGTCAGATATAAGAGCCTCCGTTTACAGCTGCGAAGGAGATAAATCAGTGGAAAGTATAGATGTGACATCATAAGTTCTCTAAAAGAACAATCATGGTAGAATTAAGATGTGGTCTGAAAATATCAGAAGATCCCTCCTAGACTACAGTGAATCCTCCCCTGTCAGCCTGCTTGGGTTCATGTGTGTAGGCCACTTCTACTCTGTAAGAGGAAATCAAGCTGACATCAGAGAGAGAGAGAGAGAGAGAGACCTGGGCGGCTTGGTGATGGTGCTTTGCTCATGCTTCTTCCCAGGGGAACCAATTCTTCGCATTGATTCTTCATTTTACTTCCTTGCTCATCACATCTTGCACAAAAGTTCACCAAAAAAGTATAAAGAAGAATCAAAGCAAGAAAGTAAACTGTTGTGCAGGATACCATTATTTCAATTTCCATGGTGAATTTCCATAAAAAAGTCTAACCCTTCAACTTTCTTGTATCTTTAGGACAAAATAATTGAGCCAAATAATGTGCAATCCATCGACCGAGCTCGCATTTTCTGCACATAGAAATAACAAAACAGTGTCAATCAGGTTGCCTTGAAAAGAAATGGTTTTGTATTATAATCCAAATATAATCAAGAAAAAACAGGTCGCATATCCATCAAATTAAATTGCTTGCACAAGGTAGAAATATGTGTGTGGATATAGCAGTCGCATCAAGAGAGAGAACAGGGCTGGTCATAACCAGGACCAGATCAAAAGACAACGACATCACTGGAGAAACACGGCAAGATCTTGGAGCAACCATCTCTCCAACAATAGTAACTAAACATGGCCTCAAGAAACTGAAACATACAACTGGAACAGATTCCAGATGAGCAAGAAGCATCAAGAGCACAATCTCACCTGAGAAAAGAAGCCCTTCCCCCCTTCAGAGAGGCAAGTCGTCAGGATCGATCCTGCACCAGTGGTGCCAGCTCTGTTCATGGCTTCATGCTGACCAAATCTGAGCACTCAAAGCACTACACAGGCAGGCAGGGGATAGAAAGAAATCAAGAAGAGGTCAGGAAGAAGGACAAATTTTTATAAGCTAATCTCAATTAATTTAAGTACCATCCAAAGAACCAATCTGGGAAATAACCGCTGTAGCTGTGTGTCGGAATCCATGTGTAGGCATCAAGCTAGGAATAACATATTGGTTGTTCACCTCATGCTCCTCCTGCTGAGTGAAGGAGGAGAGGGTTGCAGGGTGCAAGAGCGGTGTGGAGCTGCAGGTGTCTGGTGTCGTCACCCACCCGGTGAGGCCGCCATGCACCGCACCACCGGCACCGTGGCTTGGTGGCTGCACCTCCTCTTGTTGAGCGAGGTAGAGGCGAAGCACAACCTTTATGAAGAATCAATATTCTCACTTCTCATGCAGGCCAGCAAAAATAAAGGTTCCTATGACACTATAAGTAGTTAAGAAAACAGATGAATCTAAAGTGCAGAAAAAAGAATGTAATAGAAATAACTTGAAGAATGGTACTCACTGTATGTTGGGATCTCATTATAGAGGATCAGGATATAAAATATTGTAACTTATAAGAGAGCACCTAATTCAATAAGTATATACATATCAAATTTTGGTAGTACATTAGTATTACACACTATAAATGGATATCTATGTATTTGTAATATTCGAAGACCTTGGTAGTAGTTTTATATTGTATCAAAACATCTCAATATTTTATTATTATTTTAGGAAAAATTTGTATTTGCGTATTATCAGTTTACAGAATTCAGCATGACCAAATCAGTTTGCAAGGATAGTTATGGATACACCTCCCAGAGGATAATTTGACATGGTGGTGCATCAACATGGTGCGCTAGCAAGGTAATGGAGCGAAATCCATTTGCAATTTTAATAGTGTAAAGAAATATCGATAAAACACAAATAGTTTGATTAGGTACCATCTTCTTCAAATGCATTTTTAGTCCAAAATACAAAAGGAGTCTACAGTAATGTTGGTTACCATTATGCATGAAGAAAAGACAGTAGTAATAAAAAGAAAAATGAACAGTCTGGTTCCATATTACCATTATGCATTAAGATTGACATGAATGCAGACGAGCATTTTTTACCATAAATGCAAATGAACATTCAGTTATAAAACATCTGTTTATTCATATGCATCACATGACAAGAACAGGACAAAGAAAGCATTCACCCTGAATAAATCAATCAGAAAGCAGATTTTGCTGATACATGTTTTCTTCTTTCTTCATATAGGTTAAGAAAGAAAGTGATGTATGGGCCGAATCATATCCTAGGCACTGTTTAAATCACATGTGGGACATATATTAGATGACAAAGAAGTACGCTACAGGAAAATAAAGTGACATCCATTTCATAAAAGGCTTTGAACTGTAGGTTTTCCTCCTTTTTCTCAAGTAGGAACCAAAGATGAAAATAACAGACCAAATATTGGATAAACACACGACATACATGGGCCAACTAACTAATGAAGTCGTCTGTTCCCGAAAATAGAAATCTTGAGCCCAAATATCAAAATGTTCAAGAAATTTTTACATAGGTACCTTGGATATAGCTGCCTATTAACAGAAGGAGGCACTGAGAGTAGCCTGGTTATAATATGTGCCTGAAACCTGGAGAGATTAGTTTCCAAATAAAGAGGCAAATAAGGTCATTTCCGGAGGTGTGCGTCAACCAATAACTCAAAAGAAAATTCCCGACAAACAACAATTTATATATCCACCTAGATGATCTTGGCAATTATCAAGTATGCTGATAATATATATCTACAATTCTTGCATTGTTTGCCCCGCAAAAAAGATAATATATATCTACAGCAGAGAGGAATCACCATGCCATCAAATATTTCTATCTATAAAGAAACAACTTCTTAGTGAGGCTTGAAATAAGAATATACCATCATTAATTTGGAGATAATACACCCTGACATGTTTGGACCATTGTTCCCACTATTTCTAAGTATCAATGCTTTTACTTATCTCCTAAATTATCACGTTCTAAGCTAATAGACTCACATACTAAATGGAAGACTGATATTTTAGCTTCAAAAGAAAATACAATGAGCATAGACTACTGAAACTTATATCTGAATAGCACCACTATTGGTCCATGGCATCTGGCCGCTGCAGCAACACCATTTTTAGCACCAGTGACAGCATCAATTGACATCATAGATAGATAGTTAAGGTTGGTGGCTTCTTGAGTAAGACCATAGCAGTCCCAGGTCACGTCACCCTCGACAGGAGAAGAGCCGCAAGGCAGCTAATTGACAGCCACTTTATCAGTACGACCTGCGGAACCAAGCACATCGTCTCCAAATGAACCCCAACCCCTGCCAAGGGCCTTGACCTGCTGGTCCTTTTTCTCCACCTTAGTCTTCAGATCCTTTATATTTTGATTCTTCTCAAATACATCGCTTGAAAGGTACTTCATCTCGGTCTTAATCTTTTGCATTTGAGGGCAATCAAATCCAATACTCATGGTGTCTTGAAGAAGCTCCAAGCACCGAGTAGCAGCATTCTGCATGGCCTCAGCAACATCCACAACTGGTTCACCATGGATCTCCATATGCATTGATGCCGCAAACGAGCGCGACTGCGATGGCCATAAGTAAATAGTAGCCCCGACACAACCATGGTAAGATGCGTAGGTCTTGTACTCCACTTAGGGTAAACCAGCTTCAGCAAGAATAGAGTGAAGCACATCCTTTGGCCTAACTGTAACAGAACGCTTCATCTGTCAAAACATGCAAATGGGAAAATTACTCACATGAGATAAATAACATAAAAGGAACGCGAAGATATACCAAACGAGCAAAGGCACAAGCAACACCAAAGGACCGCTACGGTCCTGAGGCAAAAGAATAGAGGAGACAAACGAAGCAAATAAAAAACACAAGTGATTCTACACATCAAGAAAAGCTAAACAGAATAATCCATACTTGTCCATGGACTCAACATGGCAGAACTAAATTGGCAAACACTCGATACACAGACCTTTATCAAGGACAGGACCAGGACAAGCAGGATTAATGTGCAACACAAATCAGGAAAAACAACCAGAGATCTGTGACAAGTAGTTACTACTCATATAAGTTTCTAAAAAAGGTACGTCATACAACATGCCGATGTAAACAAGCATTTAAAAAAGACATCATCCAAGAATACATGTTTAAGTTCAGTATTAGACTATCAGTCAAATGATGAAAATACGCATTTTACAGTTAATATCATAGAAGACTAACAAATAACCCCCAAGATAAAGGATATACAATGCATTTATAATTAATTCTTCATCAATTGGACTACGATTCTTAGATGTCACTCATGTCAGCAAGTGAAGGTGCGAAGGGCTTCAAAATAGATGTGCACGAACATACTACTTTTTAGAATATACACATACATAGGAGGTTCAGACTTGAAACATTCGTAATATCGAAGATATAAGACTTTGAAGTAACACTCGCCATATCAAAAGCAGCTAAGTAGTCCATGCAAGATATAATAATTCTTGGTGAATGCACACCCTTGTGGCATATAAAGCTCACACATTTCCAGCCCACACAAACAAAAAAGAAGGCTTTGAAAACTGAAACGACCATGTGGGGGTGCCGCTTACCCAAGCAGCCGAGCTCTCGACCATGGATGCCCTGATTGTCGTCCTCATCCCCGGAGGGTGCCTGCAGCTCCAAATATATCGAACAAACAAGTAAGTAATCTGGAGGTGACAGTAGGCAAAGATGAGAGGGAGAGCACGAACCAGTAATCGGTTCCAGCCAAATGTGAACCAAGATCGGTACTTGACAAACAGCAAAGAAATTTTCTTACCCAATCTGCAATGCTAACTCCCAATAGCATTATGGTTTGGCAATCCCTAACATGAAGCATCAAGCATTCAATCAACAGTTCAAAACAGCAACAATAATCAAGCAGCGAATAAAGCACATGAACAGCATAGGGAAGCTATCATGGCAGCAAAGAACAAGAAGAGCATGGCTAATCAGGACGATAGAAGCAGCAGCTCACAAACAAATCGATCCAAATAGATGAAAAAGGTGTGGTTACCTGCTCCGGCTTGCTTGGCGTTGGGAGGAGAGGTCATGCGGCACTTGGGGGCGGTGGCGGTCGAGTCGAACGGCGGCGACAACCCCATACGGCAGCGGCGGCGGCGGCAAAGAATGGCGGCGACGACATCCAGATCGAAGGCGAGGCTGAGCCCCTCGTCTGGGCCCTGTCCCTGCCGGCCGCGCTGTCAGGGCTCCTTTAAGACGCGGCAAAGTGAGGGAAGCGGAGGAGAGGTGCAGGATCTCGGGCTGGCGCGCGATCTCGGCGTCGGCGTCGTCCTCCTCAAGGCCCGGGAGGTTGGCGGTGTTTCTCCTTCGCGTCCGGGAAGGAGGAGAGGAGGCGTGGTTGGGAGGACGCAAGGCGGCGGGTGAGGAGAGAGGCAGGCGGCGGTGAGGAGGAGAAGGACGGCGGCGGGGAAGGAGGCGGCAGGGCGCTTAGGAAGGCGGAGACGAAGAGGAAGGGAGGCGGGTCCGTGGGAGGGAGCGAGGCGGCTGCGGGAGGGAGGAGGAGCCGGCTAGGTTTCTCCACGGGCGTGGCCCCCTTTTATACCCCCATAAAGTGAAATGACGAAAATGCCCTCGGCGGGTCACACAAATAACGCGCGGTGGCATGGACGGAGTGAAACTATTCATTCCAGCAGTGTTGATCCCAGATCCAACGGCCCAGGCTTCTCCAGATCTCGATCGGACGGACGAGAACGCATCAAGGGAAACGATCCGACGGCCGAGAGTGCCTGAGCTCTAAGGAGCCTTGTGTATCCATCCTTCTCTTATTTCTGGATTCATGCATGCTGGCACTACAGTACTACAGACTACAGTAAAGTGACTAATTAATTGGTACAAGTGCGACTTAATTGTCTGATTTGACAGATTTACATCGTAGTGGTATCCTTCAAGTGATCATGTGATTTAAGCTAGCAGTAGCAGAGGCACAAAATTCATTTATGGGAGGAATGCATGATCTAGCTTGTCCTGCATGGGTGCATGCATTATTGCTGGACAAAAGGGAGAACTAGACCACTCACTGCATGATTCACTCATACTCCTCCCTCCCTCCCGAAATGTAAGACATTTTTTGACACTATGAGGGAGTACATTTCAGGGTTCAAGTTGAATAACAGGGGCATAAAATTCATCCATGGATGGTGTTTTCAGTCCTTTTTCTTTTGCCAGGATTGTTTTCATAGCCTTTGACAACTCTATGCCTCAAATGAGACAAAAGCACAGGCTGTCATGTGAGAAAAAAAAACATTTTGACTCCTCATCCCCTGGATTTCATCCAAAATAGTAGATTTGTTATGCGGCGCGAAGCATAAAAAAGGATGTATGTTACGTTGGATCACAAGCCCACTTTTCTATCCGATCATAAGCAAAGGAAAATGATCCCCAGTACCGGGCCAACCAAGTTTGGGACCTTTTTTTCCCCTGCGTTTTTTAATTCTATTTGTTGTTTCTTTCCATCTTTACTATATATTAATATTTTCCGTTTAGCTCTTTTGTTTCTTATATACTTATTTTCACTTTTCTTTCTTTTTATTTCGTCCTTCATTATAAAAGCACACATACAATATTAAACTGTATAAACATATAGTCTGACACATATGAACAACTTTCATGATTGCTTTCAAATATATGGGCCCTTTTGAAATACCGAATATCTTTTCTAGTGCATAGGAACATGTTTTATATTAGATGAACATTTTAGACATATAATTAATTACATTTAAGTAAAATAACATTTTTTATTTTACATTATTATGTTTCCCTCAACTAGTAAGCAAATGAAAAATTATTGCCCACGCCGTGCCCAACAAGGCAAGGACATCTCTCTCTCTCTCTCTCTCTCTCTCTCTCTCTCTCTCTCTCTCTCTCTCTCTCTCTCTGTGTGTGTGTGTGTTGTGTATGTTTATTTTCTTCTTCTTTTCCATTTTCCTTATTTTACTTAATTTTCGTTTATCTAATTTTTATTTTTTTATTTTTCACTCTATTTCTTTTCTACTTTGTATTTATTTATGAGAAAACGCAGAACATATAAATTTGTATAAACATATATCTGGAGCATACATATCTTTTTTTCAAATACATGGGCTCTTTTGAAATACATTAATATTTTTTTCTTGTGCATAATAACATGTTTTCTACTACGAGATGAAGCTTTATTTTTAAACATATATTTCTTTATTATTTGCACTGAGGTACGACAAATGTTTTAGTTACTCTATGTTATTTTTCCCCAATTACTAAAACTATTTTGTAAAAAGTATTTTATAATTTACTAAACAAAAACACATTTCATAAAAATAATAATTATTGATGGGCCATAGTAGTGGTCGGCCCATGGAAAGTAGCTTGTGGTTGGAGCTTGCTTATTGCATGATATAAGGTGGCAAATAGGAGCTCCCTAAATTGAGGGGGGAAATGTCAAACCAGTTCACCTGGGTTTAAGTCTTAAAAATTGTACAGCATCATACTCCTGTTTGATTACAAATAAATGCATAGCAATCAAACGAGCTTTTAATGACAAGAGAGACTAGAGGCAGTTATGATATGAGCATGCAGTACCGGCAGAATTAAAATACATGCATGCACCACAATGGCTGTTTTTTTGTTTCTTTTCCTTCTTCCTATTGTTGTTTCTTGTCTATTTATTTTTATTTTCACTCTTTTCCTATTTTATTTTTACTTTTAGTTTTTGTACTTACTTTCATTGCCTTTTATTCCGTTTTCACTTTCCTCTTTGGGAAAATAGAGAACATTTTTAAACCCTCTATGAACATATATTCAGCTACCTATGCACGACTTTGTACGATTTCTTTTTTGAAATGTATGAATCTTTTAAAGTACATGAATATTATTTCGGTGCTTAATTTTTTTACTATGGGATGATTATTTTGTTTGAACATATAAATATTTACATTTAAGTACATGAACATTGTTTCCAACTCCATCCGATCCATATTAATTGTCGCACACTTAGTACAACTTTGTACACGACAATTAATATGGATCGGAGGGAGTATACTTTTTACCTATTGCGAAACTAATTTTCCTAGATATAATATAACGTTTATTCAATAAGAATCCTACTTTCTGATTTTTTTATTGATGGGACACATCTGTAGCCGGCCCATTTAGAGTCACTTCACATGGGGGCTTGCCTATCTTTGACTTGTGACCATGCATATAGTGACCCGATGGTCACGGGCTCTTTGGCCCCTCGGGCCCATCTATTGCGCGCCCATTCAACCAAATGTACTCAAGCCGAGCTCCATAAATGGCATTCTCATCACCAAAAAAAACTGGTAGCTTTTCAAATAATGGTCTTGTCCCTTGCAGTACAAATTTAAAAGCATCATGCCCATGTTTGCTTGGAAAGATAATGTCATTTCCAGAAAAAGATAGACTAGTTATAGTTCTGATATGATCATACAGTACTAATAGAATTAACATTGATGCACTAGCATAGCTAGAAAAAAAATCATTGAATGCATCTCCATCAAGCTATAAGCTTACGGAAGGTCATGGCTGCGCCGTCCAGTGGCCTTGGGTGTGGAAGGTAATTGATCTTCGCATCAGGATTCAACAGCTCCCATCTGAAACAATCATTTCGTATGTCAAACTAGGATCAAATGTCAGTTTATGCAATAAATAAATTAATCAATCAAATGCCAAGATTAAAATAAGCAAACGAATTCTACTTATCTCATGTTAGTGATTACATAGGATTTGAAGTACTGTGTATCATCACTCACTCATAACCAATGGAGAGGTGATGGAGCATGATGGTGATCTGCAACTTCGCGAGCATGTTGCCGGCGCAAATCCTATATCCGCCACCGAATGCCTGGTACGTCCCTGGCTTCACTGGTTTCTGCATTCATCAAGTTCTTCGTTGACAATTGATGCGTATGTGATGAAGTTGCATCCATGATCAATGAGAGAAAAACAACAACTTACATCCCATCTGTCGGGGTTGAAGGTGAGGGGTTCCTGGTAGTAGACTGGGTCGGTATGCAGCGACCTCACCCACACGAGCACCGGCCACCCCGCCGGAATCGTGTACCCGCCATACTCCACGTCCCGGTTCGCCACGCGGTGCACCATGGGGGCGACGTTGGCCATTCGGATCGTCTCCTCCACCACCTTTGCCGTGTACTTCATCCTCGGGAGGTCATCAAGGGTGATCATCAATGAACCGCCTTTGCTTTCGCTCACTGCCACGTTCTCCTCTCGGAGCTTGGCGAGGGCAGCAGGGGATTTGGCCAGGTGGTAGGTAGCCCACATGATGGCGCTGGCCGTGGATTCGTAGCCAGCGACCACGAGGTTGACCATGTTGTCCACTACCTCCTCATCGCTCAGCCTCTTCCCCTGCTCGTCCTCGGTGCACATCAGCCCGCTCATGAGATCATCACACTTCTTGTCCACCTTCTTCCTTGCCTCCAGCTCATGCCGGAAGACCGCGTTCAGCTTCCGACGGCACTGCACAAGTTGTTAAATTCCTCTACAGTCATTTTCTTGATTTGTGTAAGAACAAGGAGCAAACTAATGACCTTGACTCTCTCTTGATAGTGTAACCAGATCCATTTATTGGATTGTATGAAAAAAGAAAAACAGATTACCTTGCGAGCGCGGTGAAATTTTGTCCCTGGAAAATCCAAGGGGAATGCCCTGAGGCCAGCCATGAGGCTGCCGAACCACTGGTCGATCTGCTCCGTCAATGGCGACGGCTCCATGCTTATGAACATTTTGAATATGTTCGCGAACGTCACCTGTGCAATTTAAGGAGCATCACTATTCACTATTGACAAAGAAGAAAAGCACATGCATGCTCACCGAGGACTGGGTAACTAGTACTTAATGAATAGATCTCTTACTTTCTTGATCTCGATGGAGGCAACGATTGTCCCCATGTCTGCCCACGCAGCCAGCGCCGCCATAACACGCGGCTGCACGAGGGCGGCGATGGTCCGAAGCGAGCTGGGGCGGTTGATGGCGGTGAGGATGATCCCACGAAGCCTGGCGTGGCTGGCGCCCTCGACGTTGACCATGGACTTGTGGCCGATGAGCTCCGGCACCGGCCACCGTATGCCGAAGTTATCGGCGGACTGGAACACGAACTTGTTGGCCGCCGGAGAGCATGCGATGACGGCAGGGGAGCCGAAGAGGTGCGTCCGGTAGATGCCGGCCCCGGAGCCGTGCGCCCGCCTCTTTGCGGCGATGAAGTCATCCGGGCGGCGCGCGAGCTTGAAGTGCCAGACGAAGGAGAGCGTCTCGCCGAGGAAGGGCAGGCCCATGTGGCCTGGCGGGAGGCGGCGCCGGCCGCCGTGCCTGAGGAAGAAGGCGGCGCGGTACCATGCGTCGGCGGAGTGCCAGACGGCGAGGCAGAGCAGCGGGACGGCGACGAGGGTGAGGGCCATCCACCATGCCCACTCACCCACACCTACTCCCACTGCTATCGCCATTGATCTGCTAGTACCTGGAGAAGCGGAGGTAGTATATGTAAAAACGAGTGAGGATTCCGACCAACTGATCCGTTACTGTGTGGAGGCAGACGGAAACAAACTAAGCTAGCTGGAGGCTGAAAATTACCTGGTGCGTAGCCTGCACATGTGACGTTGTGTGATTATTCTGGCTGGTAGATGCCGGCTTTACACCCGCAGCTAGGTTCCAACGCCGACCACTCACCAACCAACGATAATTAATTAACGGCATCTCCGATGAAAAATCTGCTGAATAAAACATAATTACCCCTTCCAATTTATAGTGCACATAATCACCAACCTAAGACTACTTGCTGTGTGTGATGTCTCTAACTGCATAAGCTAGTGCCTGGAACACTCAGGTACAAAGAGCATCTCAGACACTCAAATTTAGGGCTTCGATACAATTGCACTTGTTAATTTAGATGCAAGTAGTTTAATAAATAATCAAAATGTAGTTCCATCGATAAAAAGAACCGTCCGTATTTATTTCCATTGTATGAGGCCAAGCAACAGCAAGAAATGGTGTACTCTTAAATCATCCAGAAGCTAGATAAACATAATTTAGTAACCAATTCACTGACATAATGTATGGACCAGACAATACAAAACTGACTTCAGATTACAGAGTAACGTCGTTTCCTTCTCCTTTTCTTCAGTGGTATTCATGGACATTCCAGAGAAAACAACATCCCTTCAATTACCACTGAAGAATGACGCTGCAGGCAAAGTCATTTAATTGATGTTCCAATGGAATACCAAAGCTGCATCATTGAAGAATCCAGATGGGATCTAAACTTTTCAGTGAGATTGTGCATATACCCTAAAGTGTATGACAAAACAAATGACACGAGAATGTGCATATAGGCATACTAGAAACACCAGTACTCGAATCAAATTACTCGCGCATTGCATGATTGAGTACTTGTATTGGTGAGTAGACAAATGACGTTATTAGATTATTCCGGCTGGTGGATGCCGTCTCTACACTCACAGCTAAGTTTCAACGCCGAGTACTCACTAACGATATTTCATTAAGGGCATCTCTGATGAAATGCTGAAGCAAACTCAATTACTTCCTTCCTTGATAAATTATAGTGTATATAAGTTTTTTGAAGTCAACCTCTGTAAACTTTGACTAAGTTCATAGAAAAACTATTCAACATTTACAATACCAAATCAAAACTATTAGATTGCCACCGCAAAAAAAATTTAGACTCATCATCTGATATATTTTCTTATCAATATGACATATATTCAGTATTGTAAATGATCCTATTTTCTTTGCGTAAACTTGGTCAAAATTCACAGACTGACTATAGAAAAACTTACTTGTACACAATTATTTGGCGTAGGGGAGGTAGTTCAACCACATGCATGCGACCTCACTCGTTTCAGTTGATGGAAACGTTAGTGGCACATACAAATTTCAAATCCCCTCATTTTTCATAGAATGGTAAAGATAAAAAGCTTGCTAAACTGAACAGAAAGGGTACCAAGGCCTGGCCCATCTGAAATGTTTTCTGCATAAGCCCCATCATGTTCTAACCAGCTCTTCTCACATCATAACCACACACATCAATCACACAAGTCTTGCTGCTGACAACCTTATCTACAAGACTACAACAGATAAGAGTTTCAGGTTCCATCTCATGAAGAGCCGAACCTGTATCGAGTAGCTTGCAAATAATGGTGTTCAGGATCGTCAAAACAGTCAATATATAGAGTTGGGCACTTTTAAATTCTGAGAGGGAGCAACCAAGGTATGGGTATTATTTAGATTTAGCAGCAGTTCACAGATACCTGAGAAGCTGCATTGGCATTAATAGCCGATCCACCCTTCACATGAATACATGGTGATTGACGGAAAATCAGAGAAGGATTCAGTGGCAATACCAAAAGTGCAAAACAATAACTCAGAGAACAATGTGAAATAAAATTTAAGGCGGCATAAGACAAATACTTGAGTTCATATAATGTGTAGCTAACTTAGCAATCAGCGTGCAAACTTGCGGCGGCCCTGAAGCAAAGCATCATAGAAATTATTGAATCATCAAGGCCAAGAAAATACATATATGACTGAATCCAAGAGCATGAATAATATTGGGCTAACAATTTATATGGTAACGGCTATGTGAGACCCACCTCGTTGCAAAATAATGTGGTACTCTACATTGCTGAGTCACTGTTTACAGAATGGTTTGCAAAAAAACAGACAAGAATTGAGTGGCAACAGCAAATAAAAGATTCAGAGGATAACTCGAGTAAGATCAAAGGCGACATAAAGCAAAAGACAAAACAATAGTATATCTCCTCACAAATACAATAGGACAGCACAAAACAATAGTAAGAGTATTTGTGAGTGATGTCTCTAACTGCACAAGACAGTGCATAGAACACCCAGACATGAAAACCATCTGATATATTCCAATTCAAAATTTCAACGAGCTCTGCTTCGGTACACCCCCCCCCCTTAACGTATAAGGGGAGTTGGGGCAGACGGTGCTGAACGTATCGCGCGCCGTATCTGGCGATACCCATACAGGTAGAGCGAGCGACGGCTCGAGCCGATACGGCTGGCTCGCAACTACCCTCTCACCGTCGCGCGAAAAAAAAAACCCACGACCTGCGCTGATCAGGCGGCCCATTCCAACGTCGCCCCGCCCTGCCGATCGCCACCCTTACCCGCCGATAGCCGCCTTTCCCCGCCGATCTAGACGTGATCACGCTGCCAATTCCAACGTCCTCCCGTTCGGCCGATCGCCGCCTTCTCCCCGTCTTCACCCCGGATCGGCGGCGTGGCAGACGGATCTTGAGTCGCCGCCGTGCGTGATGTCGCCTCCGTGCAGGTCGTCGCGGTGGCGTAGCCTACGTGGGCGCCGTCGCCGCCCGCAACTCCGTGATCAACCTCTCCGGCAAGCGTCCCTCGCCGTTCCGCAGCCACGCCAGAGCAGGCGAAGTGCACGTGCATGCCATGTAAGCCTTCTAGTTCGTCAAAAAATTGAATCTGTAAATAATTATGTGCAATCTCTTGTTAGATAAGAATTTCTCATCTGTATGATCGTAGTACATTTAATTTGATTTAAAATTGATAGATCAATTTTATTATAATATTGCAGTGTAGGTTGAGAGATCATTTAATGGATAAAGAAACTAGATTTACGGATCTGTTTTTGGACACGAGTGAGTGGGATGGTAGCGATAGTGTTGATCGTCACGAATGGTAATGATAGTAAAGATGATGATGATGGCAGCGACAATGAATCCTGGTCGTCGTACGATAATTTACCTGAGGAGGATTTTGAAAAGAAGGAGGAGGGTGCTTGTAGTGAAAACGTAAGTGTATTGTACATTTGTAACATCCCAAAATTCTAAATTTTGGAATGTTATATTAAATAAATAACTATGCTTGTTGTTTGATTGTTTGTTTGATTGATTGAGTGAATTTGAGTGGCATTTGAAGTTTCGGAAGATTTTGAGTTGATGGGATTTGAATTCAAAATTTGGCAGTTGAAATTTATTTCAAAACTATGCCTGACAAATACTTGAGAAAAAGTATGAGAGGAGTAAACATGACACTCCAAAAATGTCAGATGAAAAACTTTGCCAAAAAGTTTGAATTCAAATTTGATTTTTATTTGGGATTTCTAGAAAATGATTTTTTTATAAAGTTTGGATTTTGCCTTTGGAAAAATGTTCAAATTATAGGGAATATTCCCCTGATCATTTTGGTATATATATGTCCTATATAAAATATTTATAGTTTATGTTTTATCTCTGTTTTTGTTTTATTAAAAAAATAAATTTAAAAAAAGAAACCCCCCTCAGCGCCACCAGCCCCGGCCCACCAAATACTGGTTACCCACCACCGGCCCACCAAGTGCCCAAAGGCCAAATTGTAAGCTAACCGAGCCTCACCTCACCTCAAGACTGAACCCTTACGCGTTTGGCCTAATCACCGCCACCCACTTACCCTCTCTCTCTCAATCGCATGTGGACCCTTCCCCTTCTTCAACCCCTACATCGTCTTGTGGCGCCTTGATCGCCCGTTGCAGGTGCCGAGGCCCCACTTATATAAGCCGTCGCAAGACCCCATTCCTCCCCTAGCTCCCTCGCGGGACCCTTTTCCTCTCACCCGAGCTCACCGAGCCCGAGCCATCCGCCCGCCGCCATTTTCATGTGCCGCCTACACCCTCCCGATCTCCCCGACTCCACCAAAAGCCCCCACTCGTCAAGACCTGGCTTGGCTACTCCGTCGACCTCCCCGACGACCGGAGCCATCAACGCACTTTTCGCCGCCGCCGCGCCGCCGAAAGCTCCTAGGAAGTCACGGAGAACGCCTCCCGTCGATCTCAAACCAACGGTCCAGATTAGAACACCCAGGGGAATATTTCTTTAAAATAAACCGGACCGGCCCGGTTCGTTTCTGATTTATTTTCATTAGGGTTTTATTTATTAGCCCGGCCCGACTAGTTTAACCCTAGGCCCCTTTTAGGTTATATTACGCTCAGTGCACAGTTTAGGCCCATTAGGCCCTTTTTCTGTTAATTTCATTTTCTGTTTTAACAGAATAGTTCCTGTTTTGAAAAATTCATATCTTTTATTCTACTTAATATTTTTGAGTGATTCTTTTTTTTGTTGGTTTGCAAATTTTCTATAGTTTCTGTAGAAAATATATTTAGCTATGTTAAAATTATTTATAAATTGCTTTATTTTAGATTTAATCAGAATAGTAAATCTGCTATAAAAGGAGTTAGGAAAATTATTTTTAAATGATTCTTTTTGTCCCAACTTTGTTTTGACATTGCCAAACCATAGAAATTAATTTGAGTATTTTAGGATTAATAAAAAAATAGTTTTAACCAGAATCATGTTTTTCTTAATTATTTAACTAGCTACTGTTTTCCTATTGTTTTAATTAGCAAATAATTTTATTTTTCCTATGTGATAGTTTCTTTTAGATTAGTTTATGTAGCTTTAGAACATGAACTTTTATTTACAATAAATAAAATTTTTATTCTATTTTTCTTACTAGTTTTGTTTCAATCATAATTAGAGCTTTAATTTAGCTTTTATGGATTTTCTTTTGCTAGTAAAACTTTATGAAAAATACTTTCTGTTAACTTAGTTGATTTAAATTTTAATTTCTTCTAAAATTATTAGTTTAGTATTTTCTTTGTTAAGTTTTACTTAGGATAAAACTATTTTTGTGTTATGTGAGTTTTCTTTAGTAGTTTTGTTGTGTAGTTTTCCTTTGTTTTTATTTGGTGTCCCTTGATTTGCATTTTATTTGTTGATTTTTTTGTGAGTGTTAGAAATTGCTTGCTAGTATGTTTGCTTATGTGAATACTATGTTTTACTATATAGTTTTTCATCAGAGAGTTGCGTACAGTGCTATCAAGTTTTGCGAGAGCGATATTATCTTCATCAATTAATACCGAGCAAGTTCACTTTGACCATGTTTTCATACCTATGTGTTTTATTGCATCTAGTGTCATCTTAGCAACAATCCCTCCGGTAGTGATATTGAATCCTTGTAGTTGAGTAGTATGCATGAGGTAGGAACCCATCACCACATTACCAAGCCCGGACGTTATTTATTTTAATGCTACGCTATAGTAGGCGGGGTTTGGTATGAGTGCACGAGAGTGGTGTGAGAATGCGAGGATCTACGTCAATGACGACAACTCCATGATGGAATCTGCAAGGACTGCATCTTCAAGGCCTCAAGACTTCAAGACTCGAGACAAGAATTCAATACACACTCTTTGGGTGAAGGCAGTTGGCGGGCACCACTGGAGAAACCCGGTGGTTGGCGGGATGCATGGAGAAGCGCCATGACATCTTGCGGAAAGCTTCACCCAGGACTCAAAGAGGCGGAAGAATACTTCATGCCCGGAAGCTTACCTGCAACCGCAAGTCATTATGGGCTCTGGCTTGGTTGACCTTAGTGGTGAATCTGGCTGGGGCGGTGCTAGCAGATGTAGAACTACGGTAGGATTGGATGAGCACCGGACGGTGGTCGAGGAACTCTTGGAAGACCATGTTTCGGTCATCTTGTTCTCAAACACCACGAAGTGCGAACGTAAAAAGAGGGATCGAATCTTGCGGGTAAAGTGTACAAACCTCTGCGGAGAGGGTTTAAACCTAATCGATTAGCCGTGTCCCGATTACGGACAATTTGAGCATCTGGACTTGGATCTATCTCGGAACTCTCAACACCGGATCGATAACTTAATTGTGGGCAACTTATGATGAATTTGGGCTATGAGACATCGGTTGGCGGAACCATGTCATGATAGAAAACTCCATAGTACAGACTTCATTTATTCCTTTGATGTAGGGACAATAAAATCAGCTTTTACACAAACAAAACTCAGATACAGAGCCACAAAGCCAAACTGCATATAGTATAGTTTTATCATCTGTTTTCTCATGTTGTGATCTTGCGGTACATTCAATGTCTTGACCTACACGATCGCAACGTATCATGTTGCAGATATTTCCTCGAACAGTAAGAGTTACGTCTGAGGTTACGGTTCACACCTCAACCCGCCGATGGCGTTGATGGGACTCCACACCCCGTTTGATTGTTTCACTGAGTATTACGAGGTATATATCATTTTATGTTATTTATACATGTGATTGCACTTTGATATATACATTGATGTAATTGTGGTAAAGCCAAGATACCGATCTGTGGATGGCATGCTTACGACATACCGAGGCTTGACCGTCTCGAGGTCGGGTCGCTACAGATATGGTATCAGAGCACATGTCGATCAGTAAACGTGACCCTAGAAACCGGAAAGCCCTAGGACAGGAAATTTCTAAAACTTTATTTTCAAAAGGATCCTTTACTTCTCGTCTTTTCTGATTTTATCAAGTAGTCCCTCTGACCTCAAATAGTTAGAATATACCCCTTTTCCCTTTTGATCACATGAAGAATTAACTGAAGCCGCTCCAAGAAGGACAAGATATCGGATAACTGATGGCCTCTTGAGTAAAGAGGATTTCACCATGCGTTGGAAGAATTGCAGCTGCAACAATTGAAGACTCGAAGACTTGAAGAATTTGAAGTTCTCAAGTATTATTTGACCTTTAGAAGACCAAACCCTGTTACACACTTTCGTTAGATGCGACGATTTGTGAGCTGTCATTTTGTTTGATGTTTTCCGACAGCCACAAAGTGAAACTTGTTTCTTCAAAAACTATTGTTTGTATTGTGTGTATATCCCTCCCCACCTCTCTCACATCTCATCCCAAAACTTTTGGACCCCATAGTTGATGAATGAAGTTGGTGATATTCTTCGATCGAGAAGACTTCAGCCGGAGGCGAGCTATGGATTGAACATGGAGAATCACTTTAGGAGCAATTTGGTTTCAAGGAAGAATGAAGTATCTTACGCTCTCCAAGATTGCTTTGAAGGAAGTGCTGCAACATGGTGGCGAGATGCATCAAGCTATACAGGGATGGAATGGAGCAAGGACTTGAAAAGAATTCAAGAGGACTCGACAATATCCCGTCTTATCCGGAAGCACCATAATACACCAAGAAATAAACCTTGTGCCTGCAAGATTTATGGAGAAATAGGACACACCGGGAGGAACACAAGGATGGATGCCCTCATTGTGAGGAGAAACACCCACTGAGGAATGCCCAACTAGTCGTGTGACTTGTTTCTTGTGTGAAGGAACCACCCACCGCTTCAAATTTCAAAGGTCACATTTACCCCATGGTGCAACAAACTATTCAGGAGCAGGAAGAAGGAATGAAAGAAGCCCTCCGAGAAGTTATGGAAAGAACTCAGTGATGAAGGAATGTGTTGAAGACCACGATGGAGAAGGCCTCAGCAGATTTTACTCCAATGCACCGCTATTCATGTGGAGAAGGACATTTTTCACAGTATTGCACCAAGGAAAGAAAAGAGTATCTGGGATACTTCTGACGGAAGCAATAGAGTTTGATCCACAGGGAATAGAAGGTTTGATCGTAACGAAGAAACCCGTGAAGAGAAAACAAAAGACACCCTCGAGAACAACCCAATTTCTGCAAATAGGGACAAAAGTCATATTACCTGTTTTGAATGTTAGGGGCGTCGGGCATTATGCCAATCATTGTCTTGAAAGGAAGCAAGGAACTCAAGGAAGCGAGCACCATCTCCAAGAAGCCCAAAGACTTATCGAAAGTTATGTGTTTTTCATTGCAAGGAAGCAGGACATTATGCTACTAAATGTTCCTACAAGAAGGAAGGCTGGAGTTGAGTAGTTGGAATTTTTATATGGATAATAAGAGTGGTATAAAACAATTTTTTTTCATGAGTACAATAAGTTGATTTATGTAATGGGTGCTCATAGTTTGTAATGGATTCATGAAATCAATAAAGTTAAGGTGACATGTTTTCATATGTTTAATTGTATGAGTTGTTACTCTGTGAACAAAGATTTTGACCATTTTCGAGGATATGAGAAATATGGTCTATGGATGGATTTGTGAATTTCATTTTTTGGGTGGTAGTACCCTGTGAAGAAGACTAGACTAATGGATAAGAAAATATATATTCCACGGACTGTAGTTCGAAGGAAAAAAAAGTTGGAGTTTTGCTTTTGATATGATGGTATGAAGAAACAGAGTACTACTGGATTTAAAGGATGCGTAATATGGAACAAGAGAGTTACCCCAAGGATGAGTTAAAGCTGCACTAGTGTTGAAGTGGGCCATAACCCACAGGCCCAAGAATTAATAAGGATCAAGTACCCTTTGGAGAAAGAAATTTTGGGAATAGACTACGATTTGATCAGCAAGCGATTCTATAGGAGTTTACATAAAACACGAGAGTTGTTAAGGAGCGATAGATGTTTGTTTGGCCTACAGAATCAATGGATTTTCCGAACTTGGTTAAATCGACAAGAGAAATTACGCAATGCTTGTGAGTATGCCCAAGTGTTAGAATACGTGATTCCTTTGTTTACGTATGTGGTAATGATTCAAATGCGGGATGGATTGGCCCCATACCGGAGACTTCTATCATGAACTATCATATGTTGATGGAAAATCAGAGAGCCTTGAAAACCTTAGAAGAGTGTCGACGCGATAAGCCATAAAACCATAGAATGGTAGGACGATGGAACCCTTTACTGTGCAAATTGCCAATCGTAGGGTTATCTGGCGAGATCCAACCCGACCATTTTCCTGCAGGGAGAAACCATTAATTGTTGACCACCACGAGAATATCGAATAGTTGATTAGGATTGGCGGCAGGACACTGTCATTTCAGAAGACCCAGTCTCGGAAGAAACTCACCATGAATGAAAGGACTCCGAGATTGGAGGGAAAGGTTATACCCCTACCGAAAGAGCCTCGGTGAAAGAGTTATCCCGGAGCGACACCGCCAACCCTAAGGATGAAGTACATGAGTTTGTCGGAACATAACCCTGCTTTTAAGTGTGGTAGCACACTAGACCATTCCGATCGATGGATTTGCTGGAAGACCTCCAAACCCTAACCTTTTCTTTCTAGCCTCTTCGAATCTCGAGGACGAGATTCATTTTAAGTGTGGTAGATTTGTAACATCCCAAAATTCTAAATTTTGGAATGTTATATTAAATAAATAACTATGCTTGTTGTTTGATTGTTTATTTGATTGATTGAGTGAATTTGAGTGGCATTTGAAGTTTGAAGATTTTGAGTTGATGGGATTTGAATTCAATATTTGGCAGTTGAAATTTATTTCAAAACTATGCATGACAAATACTTGAGAAAAAGTATGAGAGGAGTAAACATGACACTCCAAAAATGTCAGATGAAAAACTTTGCCAAAAAGTTTGAATTCAAATTTGATTTTTATTTGGGATTTCTAGAAAATGATTTTTTATAAAGTTTGGATTTTGCCTTTGGAAAAATGTTCAAATGATAGGGAATATTCCCTGATCATTTTGGTATATATATGTCCTATATAAAATATTTATAGTTTATGTTTTATCTCTGTTTTTGTTTTATTAAAAAATAAATTTAAAAAAGAAACCCCACAGCCAGCCAGGCCCACCTTGACCGGCGCCAAGCCACCACCCGTAGAGGCCCACTGGCCCAAAGGCCAACCAAGCCAAAGCCGAGCCTCACCTCACCCCCAAGACTCGAACCCCTTACTGATCGGCCGACCGCCCACACCTCTCTCTCTCTCACCGACAATTGAACCCCCCCCCTTCTTGGCCAGGCTGTCATCGTCCTTGGGATCCATGAGATCCGGGATCCCGATCCCCTCCCGATCGCCCCCCCGTTGCAGGCCGAGGCCCCCGCCTATATAAGCCGTCGCCCCGCACCCCATTCCCCCCCTCGCCCCTCGCCGGACCCCCTCTTCCTCTCACCAGAGCTCACCGGAGCCGAGCCATCCGCGCCGCCATTTTCGTCGCCCGTGCCGCCTACACCCTCCCGATCTCCCCGACTCCACCAAAAGCCCCGCTCATGCCGCCCCGCACTCGGCTTACTCCGTCGACCTCCTGACGAGCCGAGCCATCAACCTTACTTGTCGTTGCCGCCGCCGCCGCTGAAAGCTCCGATGAAGTCACCGGAGAACGCCCCCGTCCGATCTCAAACCAACGGTCCAGATTAGAACACCCCCGAAGGGGTATTTCTTTTAAAATAAACCGGACCGGCCCGGTTCGTTTACGGTTTATTTTCATTAGGGTTTTTATTTATTAGCCCGGCCCGACTAGTTTAACCCTAGGCCCCTTTTAGGTTATATTACGCTCAGTGCACAGTTTAGGCCCATTAGGCCCTTTTTCTGTTAATTTCATTTTCTGTTTTATCAGAATAGTTCCTGTTTTGAAAAATTCATATCTTTTATTCTACTTAATATTTTTGAGTGATTCTTTTTTTTTTGTTGGTTTGCAAATTTTCTATAGTTTCTGTAGAAAATATATTTAGCTATGTTAAAATTATTTATAAATTGCTTTATTTTAGATTTAATCAGAATAGTAAATCTGCTATAAAAGGAGTTAGGAAAATTATTTTTAAATGATTCTTTTTGTCCCAACTTTGTTTTGACATTGCCAAACCATAGAAATTAATTTGAGTATTTTAGGATTAATAAAAAATAGTTTTAACCAGAATCATGTTTTTCTTTAATTATTTAACTAGCTACTGCTTTTCCTATTGTTTTAATTAGCAAATAATTTTATTTTTCCTATGTGATAGTTTCTTTTAGATTAGTTTATGTAGCTTTAGAACATGAACTTTTTATTTACAATAAATAAAATTTTTATTCTATTTTTCTTACTAGTTTTGTTTCAAGCATAATTAGAGCTTTAATTTAGCTTTTATGGATTTTCTTTTGCTAGTAAAACTTTATGAAAAATACTTTCTGTTAACTTAGTTGATTTAAATTTTACTTTCTTCTAAAATTATTAGTTTAGTATTTTCTTTGTTAAGTTTTTACTTAGGATAAAACTATTTTTGTGTTATGTGAGTTTTCTTTAGTAGTTTTGTTGTGTAGTTTTCCTTTGTTTTTATTTGGTGTCCCTTGATTTGCATTTTATTTGTTGATTTTTTGTGAGTGTTAGAAATTGCTTGCTAGTATGTTTGCTTATGTGAATACTATGTTTTACTAAATAGATTTTCATCGGAGAGTTGCGTATAGTGCTATCAAGTTTTGCGAGAGCGATATTATCTTCATCAAGTAATACCAGGCAAGTTCACTTTGACCATGTTTTCATACCTATGTGTTTTATTGCATCTAGTGTCATCTTCGCAACAATCCCTCCAGTAGTGATATTGAATCCTTGTAGTTGAGTAGTATGCATGAGGTAGGAACCCATCACCCTGTTACCAAGCCCGGACGTTATTTATTTTAATGCTACGCTATAGTAGGCGGGGTTTGGTATGAGTGCACGAGTGGTGTGAGAATGCAGGATCTACGTCAATGACGACAACTCCATGATGGAATCTACAAGGATCTGCATCTTCAAGGCCTCAAGACTTCAAGACTCGAGACAAGAATTCAATACACACTCTTGGGTGAAGGGCGGTTGACGGCACCTGGAGAAACCGGTGGTTGGCGGGATGCATGGAGAAGCGCCATGACATCTTGCGGAAAGCTTCACCCAGACTCAAAGAGACGGAAGAATACTTCATGCCGGAAGCTTACTGTGCAACCGCATAAGTCATTATGGGCTCTGGCTTGGTTGACCTTAGTGGTGAATCTGGTGGGGCGGTGCTAGCAGATGTAGAACTACGGTAGGATTGGATGAGCACCGGACGGTGGTCGGAGGAACTCTTCGGAAGACCATGTTTCGGTCATCTTGTTCTCAAACACCACTGAAGTGCGAGAACGTAAAGAGGGATCGAATCTTGCGGGTAAAGTGTACAAACCTCTGCGGAGGGTTTAAACCTAATCGATTAGCCGTGTCCCTTGCCATTTTACGGACAATTTGAGCATCTGGACTTGGATCTATCTCGGAACTCTCAACACCGGACTGATAACTTAATTGTGGGCAACTTATGATGAATTTGGGCTATGAGACATCGGTTGGCGGAACCATGTCATGATAGAAAACTCCATAGTACAGACTTCATTTATTCCTTTGATGTAGGGACAATAAAATCAGCTTTTACGCAAACAAAACTCAGATCTGAGCCACAAAGCCAAATTGCATATAGTATAGTTTTATCATCTGTTTTCTCATGTTGTGATCTTGCCGGTACATTCAATGTAATCGACCTACACGGGCTGCAACGTATCATGTTGCAGATATTTCCTCGACGAGTAAGAGTTACGATCTGAGGTTACGGTCTACACTCAACCTGCCGATGGCGTTGATGGGACTCCACACCCGCTTGATTGTTTCCGCCGAGTATTACGAGGTATATATCATTTTATGTTATTTATACATGTGATTGCACTTTGATATATACATTGATGTAATCGTGTGTGCCAAAGATATCTGATCCGTGGATGGCATGATATACGTAGGCTTGACCGCCCGAGGTCGGGTCGCTACAACATTCTTTTTGTCGGATGAAGAACCATATGGTACTTACACGTGCATATGATTTTTTTTTATGTGCAGGAGGATATTGATGTTCACAACGAGGAAAATCATGGTGTTGAATCTTTCGGGGATAACATAAGCCAGGTTCGGTCCAAAATTTAAGATGTCATTGAATAATAAATAGTTGGTAATGACAATTTACACTTGCTTATGTGGAATATTGTAGGCTAACTTTGATGGTTGGAGTGGTGAAGATTGAGATGAGCATGAGGATGGAGCTAATATGGACATTGAGGAAGCTGAAATCCAAAGAACGTCATACCGGAGACACAGTTGAAGGTTATGGGTATGATATTTGCATCACAATGGAAGGCTCACATGTTCTATAATAACTACGCCAAAGACCGTGGATTCGATGTCGAGAAAAGATAAGGTGAAGCGAGGAAAAGGACTTTCAACCACATTCGATTATAGGAGATACGTTTGCTCGAGGCGAGGAAAGCGTCGCGATAAATTTTTAAACCCGGAGGGCCGTACCAGCAGCTAAGAACATCATTGCAGTGTGGCGCACATTTAGTCGTGAAGTTGGACAAAGCACGTGGAGTTTGGTTCGTGGCAGCTTTTATGGATGATCACAACCATTTGTTGGCTAGACAGGATGAGGTGGTATTTCGCGGTCACATCGAGTGATGGAAGATCACGGATAGCTGAGATCTTGGCGATGGAAGGAGCTGGGATCGAAAGCATATCATCGTTGACAACTTCATTAGCGGGTATGGCTCGTTATGATAAGTGTGGGTTTCGAGACGAGGCGTGTACAACCTATGTTGCCGAGAAAAATGAAGTTGATTGGCGAAGGGTGATGCTAACACGGCAATTGGGATTATGAGGAGCGAGAAAGAGAAGGATCCAGAGTTTTTCTTTAAGTACGTGCTCGATAAGGAGGGTCGTTTGAAGAGCATGTTGCAGTGCGATACCGCGATCGGCGGCGGGACTATCAAGCGTATGGAGATGTCACGGTGTTCGACAGCACATATAAGATGAACAGATACGGTATGCCGTTCATCCCCTTTGTTGGTGTAAACAATCACCGTTGCACCACAGTTTTTGGTTGTGCCATTGTATCCGATGAGACGAGCGACATATGTGTGGCTGCTCCGGACATTCCTGAAGGCCAATTGTCGAGAAAAAGCCAAGGTCAATCATCACGGATGGAGACGCTGCAATGATCTGAGCTATTCGGTTGGTTTTGGTTGATGTGTTGCACCGTCTCTGCTCATGGCACGTGGAAAAAAACATGCGAAGCACCTTAATTACAAATCGCTAAGTGAGTTCAGGGCACTCTTGTACTACTCCACCTCTCCAGCCAACTTTGAGGCGAGATGGCACGCTTTCGTTAAGTAAATGGAAGACTGATAAAACAGAAGAGTGGTTGAGTAGGGATGTACAGGAAGAGGACTCGTGGGCAGCATCATATCTGTCGGATGGTTTTTACGGGTATGCGCTTGATGTCGTGAGGAGTGAAAGTCTTAACTCTTGTCTTCACCTGCACTTGGGCGGCGGTATGACTATTGTTGACCTAGTTGTGCATTATGAGAATTGCATAGTCCGACCACGTTGAGAACGAGGCGCATGATGACTGTGTTTTAAATCAGTCATTGCCACCATCGATCATGAGAATATAAGGATATTGAGAAGCATGCCGCCAAAGTATTCACTCATTCTAATTTTATATTCTTCAACAAGATCTGAAGAAGATGGGAGAGCTTGAGATTTTTGAGACGCTTAGTGGGAGTTGACTGCCACACCTTCATCGTGACATGGAGGAATAACCGGAAATTTCAGTTCAGCGTGAATTATCAAGCTGAAAACTCGAGAATACGATAGAATGCAGTTGTGGGCGAATGCTTGGAAAGGATTGCCTTGCAAACACATTCTATATGTGTTGGTTCATCTCAAAATATCTAAAATACCTAAGTGTTGCATCCTTAAGAGGATGTCGAAAGTTGCGAGAGGTGGGCTGCACCTGCAATGAAAGAGTGACTTGTTTGGTCGGGTTGGACAGGGGCAGAAAGCAGCGTGCTCGCTTATAGTCAACTCAAGATAACAGGAGCTGAAGCTTTTCATGTTGCTTCAAATGATCCATTTGTCTATGATGAGTTGATGCGATGTCTGCAGAATATAATAGCGAAGAAAAAGGTCCCCGATGATGATGCCGTTGGTAGTACAAGAAATGTGCATGAGGAGCCACGCGTCGGTAGGAACAACATGTTGATGTCATAGGTGATCCCGTGAAAGTTTCCTGAAGGCGCCCCTAAACAGAGCAGGACAGAGGCGGGCAAAGAAAGATCCAAATGTTACAAAAAATGGAAGACCAATATCATTTTCTCGAGAAAAACCGGTCCTCTTTGTGGCATTTATAAGAGAGAGGGCCATAGGCGGCAAACGTGCCACGAGAATGAAAAAGTAAGTTTTCCATAATTTTAATTATTTTCTGGTTCTCTCTTCACAATTGTCTGATGAGTTCTTTACAATTTGTTATGTAGGAACCGGGCATAAAGAGAACCGGGCATAAAGATGAAGTATTCATAATCAATTGAAGGCAGTGGCAATTTCAATTTATTTGTTTAAGAATAAGAGACATGGCACTTTGAGTTTATTCTCTAAACCACCTTCGTTCGATGAAAGTCATTACCACTTTCAGTTTATTTGTTTAAGAATAATAGACATGGCACTTTGAGTTAATATTTATGCCACCTTGTTCAATGTTATGAGACATGCGATTTATATGAGGACATGCGATTTATATTTTTATGTGTGAAACATATTATATTTGTATGAATGTGTTACTGCTGTCATGGCTTAGTCAAGTTATGAACATTTTTAAAATTTAATGTATGTGACAATTTTAAAAAAAACCCAGCCGTGGCCGGGCCATGCCAAGACGCAGACAAGAAAACTACAACGCTTCTAGCATCGGCGCGGCGTGGAGGCCACGGCGCCGCATGCGAGGCATTCATTAATATTACATTGCGAGCTTGTGAGAAGGCGAAGATGCGGGTATGTTAACCGGTCGGCGCGTCTCTCCGCTGGGCGAGGTGGGACTAAACCTACTCGGCGAAACGCACACGAATAGGATCGGCCGACGCCCAACGCGTCGCTTATGGGCCGACAGATCGCCATATTCCCCCTCGGGATCGTTGCATGTGCCCGCTGGGGCGGACGAGACGGGCGCTGGCGCTGTCGGTCGGTCGGGTGTTGCTCCAGCCAGACCAGCGGCGTGGCGCCTTGCCAATGGCGCTTAGCCCGCACTAGCTGGAGTCGCAGCGGGCCATAATCGCCTCGTGGCGACCACCGCATGGCCTGGACTATTCGTCCGGATCCTGCGCCGCTGCCGCCACGAGAATCGGCGTGGGATATTGTGCAGGTTTTATCCACACCGCTCCAACTCAGGACGGCGGGCATATTTTTAATAAAAATGACCGCCATGAGTAGGAACAACAACAACACTACATTTAGGGGCAAATTTCTACACAGCAAAGTGTGGCGGCTAAAACAAGCGCCACACCTTAGGCACAGCACACCTTTGGCGTGGCTAGCTAAGTCATGAACCAAACATGCCCGTAATATGGCAGTAGGCAAACTGATACATTTTAGGACAGAAAATATTATTTGCCCACACACGCATTTAAATGTGTAGTGTCTCACGAAAGCAATAAATAAAACGTGGAAAATTGTCGAAATCTATCCAGTGCCATGTCGCATTACAATCGATCAAAGTATCCAACAACGGTAGGGAGACGACAAAAACCCTACCAATGCTAATAACTACTCCTTCTCCATGATTTTAACAATTTTCATCTTCACTTTGTCTAATCTGTTGACCTCGGAAAAAATGATTTCCGCGACAATACGTGGCCTTGACTCATTAATCTCTTGCTGGTCAAATTGATGTGTCCAGCGATCTCCGGCCCCAGTATTTTATGCACCACATCACAAAAAGTCCACAAGACACTCTGCAATAAACATGTGTGATCAGCTTAGGATATAGCATGCACTTTCTTGTACTCATTTAACTTACCCATCATGTTGTGCCGGCATTTTATACTCATTAATTGGCCACGATGAGACATCTGGAAATTTTTTTGATTCAAGAATAGAGTTGGCCTCCATAACATCCTTAGATATTTCAGCTCTCTGAAAGAAATTAACAAACCAGAATTTAATGTATGACTCAATAATTTTCTGAATGCGAGTGTGAAAATTTTAGCTGCATCAGGGTGCCACTCAGATTGCGAATTCTTTGGCTAATTGCGCCTTTAGAATTTGAGTCAAGAACTTGAAACTCCTCCTTGACGGTGTGCATCACTATGGTTATCCAATGATTATCATTAACGTGCATAGGAAAATACGCCTATATAGTAATCAAATGATGTTAGCGCAATTAATTAGTAATGAATAACAAAACAAATAAATATGAAAGAAATACCTTGTCCCGTCTGAAATACTCATCCATTACTCTTGCGACGACTTTTGCTTTCTTTGTAACTTGTTTTGATTCTAAATCATTAATTGACTTGGTCTTTCCCCTAGCCCTACCCAACATAAATTTTGGGAACCACGTTGTTGATATGAAACGGTCGAGAGAAATCACGGTGTTGTAGGTGTTTTACGGTATGCATTGATTATCTGCATACATAAACAAAAAATTTCTATCAACTTGTGAAGTTGAAATGAGAGTCTTGTTAAAACCAAAGTCATACTTACAGCGCCATTCAACCATTTAAAGTTCAGGACATCGTGAAGCATAGCTGGCGTGCATATGTCCCCATCTGGTGGCAACATATCGACCACGGTTCGGTGTGCATGCTTCTTTGTCGATGCGAGAGTCTCAACAAAAACTCTGGCTGCCTCTATGTGATCCGGAGTCATATTAAGAGTACTTGCCAGAATTGAATATGGTGACGATGCAAACAGATCTAAAACAATGCAGCTACAGTTGCTAAAAATAATAAAAAATTTACGTAACGCATGAATGAATTATAAAGTAGTACTTGACTTACTTTTTTAACACGTTTCTTGCGGGTAATGAGAAGGTCGACGGGGATTGACAATATTTGACGGATTTCGCTTATGCGTTTACCTTCATTGTCCCGACCGCCTTCACCATTACCTATGTTGCTCTTTGCCGGGAAACTCTGAGACATGTCTTGAGACTTTGTTGGTGACAAACCACCCATAGACTCATCAGAAATATCAGCATTCTGCGGGGTTCGGGACATAGGCGGAAACTCTTTTATGCATACAGTTGATAGCGAACATGGGGACTTTTCATTATCGTGTATAATGAAAGGATCGATAGCGCCACCTTTACCCGGTGTCGCCATCCGAGCACCCGTGTCATCAACGGGCACGTCCGTATCATTGAAACACGTGAAAGATGTTACTAGCTCCACGTCGGTAGGTGAATCAATATCTGGCCAATATTTTGATGACTTGTACTGGCCATTCTCCATCCCAACTCCTTGACGACATTAACAAATTCATCATTGTTGTCCCTCTTATTGGGTTTGTACAGCACACCTTCCGTGTTCAACTTTTCCATTACCATCTACAAACACAAATGAAACACGATCAGCATTTGAACAACTAAAACATGTTTAGTATAACTTCTACATTACCTGTGCACATCTTTCGGGTATATTGAGAACCTCCTTGTGAAGCAGCTTTATGTATGTCATCACACGGTCCATACTGTTAGTCGTGTTCGATGAAACCCCTGACGTGCTTGGCTTTCTACTCCTGCCACCACCTTTCCGTTTAGGTTTCTTTGTTTCTTCATCTAGGACAGTCCCTTCACGTGCTACCTTAGCACGTCTGTACTCTTGGCTAACGCAATTTTCAAGTTGTACAACAAAAAAATAAATAAATAAAATAACAACTATAGTTAATTACTATTTGCAACCAATAAGGACTATACTTATTGACTTACATTGCCGGTGCCATGCCCGTGCATGTTGTCATAGTCGTCTCTCTTTTTCCCTTCCGTTTCTGGCCAGTTAACCATTAGTGGGTATTCACGAGACAAAGGATCAAATGTATCCACACCAATTGGCTCAACTTTTTCCCAGTATATATACTGCATGATAGTAAACACAACTAGCTCGGACACATAGATCACATAAAAATATATGTACATACAACTATTACAAATTTCTTGTACACGAAGAAGAGCCAAGTTCCGATAGGCCACTTGAATTTTTCAAGATCTTCGACCGATTTTTAATAGCATCCATGCACACCCTCAACGTAAAATCGTTCCAATTGTATGACTTGATAGCGTTCACGTCCTCCACCATTTTGTAATAATGATAAGGAACAAACTTGGTGGATTGTGGTGCTAAGATTGTACCCATAAGAACCAGTACGGCCCTTCTCACAAAAATCATCATCATATGGTGAGTATCAACAATATTTTTTATCAACTCATCGATGAGGATTAGGCCTGTTCTTTTGTCTAGAAACCGATTCGGAACAATTTTTTGGCATCTAGTTGTACTGTTGCTATCATGCTCTCGACATCATCACCCTCAATTCGTAGTCTTAATATGTCGTAAACATCTTCATTAAGCACCTTGATGCCGTCTGTATTTGGTCGAATAATAAATCGCTTTCTAGTACTATCATATGTTGTAATCATAAATTCCAATAAATTTTTCCTCATTTTCACGGAAGGAATTCTCAACATACAGTCCAAACTTGTGCCACGTAGCATCATGCGCTGTCTGGGTGTGAATTTTTCCACCAATTCACACCACTTCTCAACCGAGCAGTACACATATCCCAATTCTTGCATTCTAAATAAGATGCCGCTTATCTAACTAGTTAGGAGATTCGAGAAAGATTACATATGGTTTAATACCATACCTTCCGGCGTCTAGACGAGCACCGGCAGCCCCGTTGCCAAACCCCACCGGTGTGGGTTAGTCGTGGCAACCGCACGCCCTCTGCCCACACGAGCGGCTTGGCGAAGGCCCGTCCCTAGGGTTTAGGGTGCCGCGAATTTGCCGAGACGGCACGGCCGGCCTGAGATCCAAGTCGCAGCGTAGATGGCCGCCGTCAGGCGGGGAAGGGAGTTTGACGGCCACGCAGCGGTGCGACCGTCGGATCGAGGACGGTGAGGATGCGGCGTGGAGGCGGCGGGCTAAGCGGTCTTGGGGCGAGGTAATGGGGCTTGGTTTCCATGCCATGCACGCACGCGACGGTGTCATCGGCGTGGTCACGCCATAGTGGGCCACTTTGGCCCGTCGTCAAACTACCGCCGGCTGGCCCACGATGCATTTATTAAAACATGCATTGTAGTTTAATACCACATCGCTAAGCCGGGCGCTACCGCTGACTCCTTTATATAGTTTTCTTTCGGTCAAAGCACAAACATCTCAGTTCGTGGGACTCTATTTGGAGGATATGCGAGGATCGATGTGAGTCTTCACCTGCTTTCGAGCTTGTGAAGGTTCACATGGATCATGCATATTCTTCAAAAGAGAGCCATTATCTTCGATGTTTTTTAACCTCAGATATTATTCATGCATTTTTTAATGCAACCATTTTAACGTCACCGGTGGACCCCAAACTTTTTGGACACGCGTCCATCGCCAGGTCCATCATGCGTGCAAGTTTTCATAATTTTCCGGCACCGTATGAATTTCCTATGTTTTTCTTCGTGAATCGCTTGAAAACACCGACCGGACGTGGCTTAGCGTGCGTATGGTGTCCGAACTCGTTCAACTCTTGTGTGGGGCCCTAAGATGGGCATGCCCATCGCCTCCCAAAATTGGGTTACGTTCGTGCATGCCACCTCGTACCACCAACAAAACCGCATCGATACGATATGGCCGATGTCAGCCCGTCTGCGTTCTCTTTTCGACTCGGCGGTGGACCCCAAACTTTTGGACACGCACTCATCGCAATTTTCCGGCACCGTATGAATTTCCTATGGTTTTCACGTTAAACGCACCAAAACACTGACCGGGCGTGGCCTTAACGTGCGTATGGTGTCCGAATTCGTTCAAGCTGCGTGGGGCCCTAAGATGGGCATGCCTTTGCCTCCCAAAATTGGGTCACGTTTCTTGCATGCCACCTCGTACCACCAACACAACCGCACCGATCTCGATATGGCCGATGTCAGCCCGTGTCGTTCTCTTTTCTGACTCAGCCGGTGGACCCCAAACTTTTTGGACACGCACCCATCGCCAGGTCCATCATGCATGCAAGTTTTCATAATTTTCCGGCACCATATAATTCGTACGGGTTTTCTTCGTGAAACGCACCGAAAACACTGACCGGGCGTGACGCAACGTGCGTATGGTGTCCGAATTCGTTCAACTCTTGCGTGGGACACTACATTTAGGGGCAAATTTCTACAGCAAAGTGTGGCGGCTAAAACAAGCGCCACACCTTAGGCACAAATTTCTACAGCAAAAGCCTCTTCCAGCTGTGGCAAGCCCAACCTTAGTAAAAAACCAAACGTGTACCTAGAAAGATGTGGCACAGCACACCTTTGGCGTGGCTAGCTAAGTCATGAACCAAACATGCCCACTGCATCCCAAATTTGGGTGACTTTTCGTGGGTGCCACCTCGTGCCTCCCATGCAACCCGCGACCGATCGATATGAACGATGTCAGCCCCGAACTGCGTTCTCTTTTCTTCTTGAGCCGGTGGACCTCTAACTTTTCCACATCGCACTCATCGGCAGGGGCCATCATGCCTGCAAGTTTTCATATTTTCCGGCACCCTATGAATTTCCTATGGTCTTCTCCGTGAAACGCATACCGAAAACTTCGACCGGGCGTGACATAGCGTGCGTTGGTGTCCGAATTCGTTCAACTTTTGCGTGGGGCCCTAAGATGGGCATGCCCACTTCATCCCAAATTTGGGTGACTTTTCGTGGGTGCCACCTCGTGCCTCCCATGCAACCCGCCTTGATCGGATATGAACGATGTCAGCCCGAACTGCGTTCTCTTTTCTTCTTGAGCCGGTGGACCCCTAACTTTTTCCACACGCACTCATCGGCAGGGCCATCATGCCTGCAAGTTTTCATATTTTTCGGCACCCGATGAATTTCCTACGGTTTTCTCCGTGAAACGCACCGAAAACACTGACCGGGCGTGACGCAACGCGTGCGCTTTGGTGTCCGAATTCGTTCAACTTTTGCGTGGGGCCCTAAGATGGGCATGCCCATGCATCCCAAATTTGGGTGACTTTTCATGGGTGCCACCTCGTGCCTCCCATGCAACCCGTGACCGATCGGATATGAACGATGTCAGCCCGAACTGCGTTCTCTTTTCTTCTTGAGCGGTGGACCCCTAACTTTTTCCACACGCACTCATCGGCAGGGGCCATCATGCTCGCAAGTTTTCATATTTTTCCGGCACCCTATGAATTTCGTATGGTTTTCTCCTTGAAACGCACCGAAAACACTACCCGGACGTGACGCATAGCGCTCGCTTTTGTGTTCGCTCGTTCCAACCTTGCGTGGGGCCCTCGTTGGCCGTGCCACTGCATCCCAAATTTGGGTGACTTTTCGTGGGTGCCACCTCGTGCCTCCCATGCAACCCGCACTAATCGGATATGAACGATGTCAGCCCGAACTTCGTTCTCTTTTCTTCTTGAGCGGTGGACCCCTAACTTTTTCTACGCACTCATCGGCGGGGCCATCATGCCCGCAAGTTTTCATATTTTTCGGCACCCTATGAATTTCCTATGGTTTTCTCTGTGAACGCATGAAAACTCTTGCCCGGACGTGACGCAACGTTCGCTTTGTGTTCGTTCTCGTTCCAACCTTGCGTGGGGGCCCTACGTTGGCCGTGTACTTGCATCCCAAATTTGGGTGACTTTTCGTGGGTGCCACCTCGTGCCTCCCATGCAACCCGTGACCGATCGGATATGAGCGATGTCAGCCCGAACTGCGTTCTCTTTTCTTCGAGCCGGTGGACCCCTAACTTTTTCCACATCGCACTCATCGGCGGGGCCATCATGCCTGCAAGTTTTCACATTTTCCGGCACCCTATGAATTTCCTATGGTTTTCTCCGTGAAACGCGCAAAAACACCGACCGGGCGTGACGCAACGTGCGTTTGGTGTCGAATTCGTTCAACTTTTGCGTGGGGCCCTAAGATGGGCATGCCCTTGCATCCCAAATTTGGGTGACGTTTCGTGCGTGCCACCTCGTACATCCCATGCAACCGGCACTGATCGGATATGAACGATGTCAGCCCCGTACTGCGTTCTCTTATCGGACTCAGCCGGTGGACCCCTAACTTTTTCCACACGGACTCATCGCCAGGGCCATCATGCCTGCAAGTTTTCATAATTTTCCGGCACCGTATGAATTTCCTATGGTTTTCTCCGTGAAACGTACCCAAAACACCGACGGGCGTGGCCTTAGCATGCGTTTGGTGTCCGAATTCGTTCAGCTTCTGCGTGGGGCCCTAAGATGGGCATGCCCTTTGCATCCCAAATTTGGGTGACGTTTCGCGTCGCGTGCCACCTCGTACATCCCATGCAACCGCAATCGATCGGATATGAACGATATCAGCCCGTCTTGTGTTCTCTTATCGGACTCAGCGGTGGACCCTAACTTTTTCCACGCACTCATCGTCGGGGCCATCATGCCTGCAAGTTTTCATAATTTTCCGCACCGTATGAATTTCCTATGGTTTTCCATGAAACGCATCAAAACACCGACCGGGCGTGACGCCTTAGCGTCGTTTGGTGTCGAATTCGTTCAGCTTCTGCGTGGGGCCCTAAGATGGGCATGCCCACTGCATCCCAAATTTGGGTGACGTTTAATGCGTGCCACCTCGTACATCCCATGCAACCGCCTCGATCGGATATGAACGATATCAGCCCGTCTTGTGTTCTCTTATCGGACTCAGCGGTGGACCCTAACTTTTTCCACACGCACTCATCGTCGGGGCCATCATGCCTGCAAGTTTTCATAATTTTCCGCACCGTATGAATTTCCTATGGTTTTCTCCATGAAACGCATACGAAAACACTGACCAAGGCGTGACATAGCGTCGTTTGGTCTCCGTGAAACGCACCGAAAACACACTACAAAAAACTCATTATTCTTACTTATAAATTAAATAAACAACGCATTATTATTATGTAAACACATTTAGCCATTAATGCAACCCATTACAGTACTAAACTTTGCATGTATTTTAAATATTTTTTAGACATTAATTAACATTACATAAATATTAAAAATGTAATTACTAATTGACAAAAATAACTGATTAAAATATTCATTACAAAAAAACTCATTATCAATTAATTATCAAAAAACTCATTATTGTTTTAGCTATTACTTATAAAATACTCATTACTTTTTCATATAAATTTAAGTAAACAACTCATTATTATTATAATTAATATAGTTAACAATTCTATATTACGTATGGATTTTTATTAATTATAGAATTTCTTTTATACTATAAGCCACGCATAAATAACTAAAAAACTTAATACTATTTTTTAAACAAAACAAAAGTCTTGATTGTCTTGCGACGGCCCATTGATCTTGTGGCAGCTGACGCTCCTGGGCAGCCCATTAAGTGTCTTGTGCGGTCTTGAGGGCAGGGTCGTGAGGGGTGAGGACTAACGTTTAGTCCCACCTCGCCCGCTTGAACGATGCCGCCACCGGCTTATATACCAAGCTCCGACCACCTTTTGAACTCCCCGATTCCCCGCCCACCGCCATCGTCTCGTTGGCTATTGCTGCAGGCCACTGGGCCGAAGGTCGCCTTTCGCCACCGGCTTGATCGGGCGGGACCGATTAAGCGCGATTCTGGCGTGCAAGCACAGGTGGACTTTTTTTTGCATCACTATTTTTTTGCCTTCTATAATTTTTTTATAGTGTTCCACCATCATCACTAGGATGCATGCCACGCGTTTTAAATATTTTTATCGCTTTATGAATATTTTTGGTGTTCAAATACGTTCAATTCTTAGATTGAATGTCGGGGTGACCATACCAACTAAATTTTTTTCGTCATCCTTGAAATTAACTCAAATTTTTTCCATCTTTGTTCCACCATCATCAAGACGATGCATGACAAGTTTTCTGGGGTTTTTACTTTATGAATTTTCTATAATTTTTTACTTTATGAATTTTCTATAATTTTCTTGCAAAAGTTGAGGTCATTCGAATATGTCAAAAAATTGGCCTCCTACTCCGAGAACGTTCGGGCAGGACCGAAGGCCCCGTCCGATAGGGAGTTTTTCCGACAGCCTTCAAATGTACCCACATTTTTTTATAGTGTTCCACCATCATCAGTAGGATGAATGAAAAGTTTTCTGTCTTTTTTATCGCTTCAAGAATTTTTTATAATTTTTATGTTTTTGATGTGCATGCATGACCCATGCATGCGTTTTCTGACTGATTTTTCTACAATTTATGTGTCGAGTATCGTCTCGTACTGTTCAAATTCATGTTTCCGTTTATTTTTTCAAGTTGCATGACTAACATCAAATTAAACATCCGGATTTTTTTTAGATAAACCATTCCGAGTTCATTCATAATTCAAAATATTTTACATAACCCTAAACATAACCGAGCACTTCTCTTACATAACTTAGACCGAAATTTAAATAAAACTAGGCTACTCGTCAAATTGCTGGCGGTGAGGTCGACGATCGGCGCCATCTTGCCTGCCTCTCCTTACCGCCGTCGCCGCCATTGTCGTCGTCGTCATTGCGTCGCTAAATCCCACCGATTGTCTTCCAGCGCTTTGCTCGCACCGCCGCTATGGCCGCCACCGCTCTCGTTCCTCATGAGTGGCGCCGCCGCCGCCTCCTCTGCCGACCGGGCAGCACATTAAGTAGCCGGCGTGTCGAGGTCTCCGTCTTGGCGCGGCGGCTCTGCAGCAGGATGTCGACCAGCCCGGGCAGGGGGCGCTTCTTGTCTTGAAGCGATGGGGCGGTTGGAGGTGGGCCGTGGCGGCGGCGATTTGGAAGTGCCTCGCCCGGTAATGTCCCCGACGATCGTCCGCCGCGCGTCCTCGAACGCGCCGAGGACGATGTCGAAGTTCTTCCAGCGCCCGAGAACTGCGCTGGCCCTCGGTTGTACGGCCGCCCGAGAACTTCGAGCTGCTCCCTCGTCGTGGCGGTCCCATGGTGGGGATGCCGTTCGCCCGATCCGCCATGGCCCGGCACCTTGGCGGCGGCACTTTCAACACGCCGTGCACCGGGCCATAAGCTCCGTGGTCGGCGATGGTGAGCTTCAATGACGAACGCCGGTCGCCACGCACCGTCGGAGTCTGAAGACATTGCCGGCGAGGAGAGGGAGATGGTGGCGAGGAGAGGAATTGTGATGGGCTGGGCGAGGGAGTTGGCACGAGGTGGCGCGCTATTTTATAATAGGGGGGGGTGCGAGGTGGGCGGGTGAGCCGTCGGTGGCGCTGCGTGCCCGAGGGAGAAAGGCGGCCGGGCGGCCGCGACAATGATGCCGTGTGGCGTGGCAAAGCGGCGAAGCGGCGTGGGAAGGCGCGGCCTTGGCAGCGCGGCCTTGTCGTCGGCGCGTCGGTGGCGTCTGGCGGTAGTGATGCGCGGCAACCGACCGTCGCGTCTTGCCGCCCGAAGCGGAAGGCTGGCGGCGGCGCCGCCGCTGCCGCAGCGATGGAGGGCGCGGACTACGAGGCTACAGTGCGGCGGCACGAGATCTCGCAGCAGCGGTCGGCGCATGCACGCCGCCATTATCGCAATGCAGTTATTGCATGACAATCTGACGCCGCGCCCACGTCCACACGTCGCCCCACGGTCAACGCCGACTTTAAAAACACGCCCTCGGGGCTCCCAACTGCTCGCTCGGCTCGCTCCCCTCACGACTGCCAAGCCGGCTCAAATCCGCAGCAGCGTATACCTGTGCGCAGCTGGGGGTATCGCCGGCAGACAGCGGGGGCAATATTTTTTACATAAGACGATCGTGCCCCTGGCAGCGAAGGGGTATGGGTGAATCTCAGCCCTTGATGTGTTTAAGAGGGTGTACCGAAGCAGAAGTGAATTTCAACATAATTGCACCTGTTTAAACCTTGATACAATCGTGCTTGTTAATTTAGATGCAGTAGTAGTTTAATGAATAATCAAAATGCAGTCGCATCGATAAACAGAACGGTTCACATTTACTTCCATTGTACGAGGCCAAGCAATAACAAGTAGGGTGAACTCATAAATCTTCCAGAAGTTAAATCTTAAACTGTAGCAACATCGTTGAAGAATCCAAAACTTTTCAGTGAGATTGTGCATATACACATACTACAAACAAGGGTACTAAGCAAGTCTGAACAGAACACAAATGAGATAGGCAAAGATAATTCCTGACTGACCAAACCCATTTCAACATCTACACAGGAAGGGGTCATTCAAGTTAAGATCACTGAGATGCTTGGTCTCCCAAACAGCTTCGAGAGAAGTACCAGTTGTAAAATGAAACTGAGCATCTCTTGAAGCCTTGTTCCCTAGCCGAAGCTTCCCACGCTGTTCTGCCAAGAACCCCTCGTCGTACAAGCTGGCTTCAACATGAAACGTCATTGACTCCAGCACTCTGGCGTTCAGCACAAAGAATTTGGCAAAGTGAACCTGTGACCAGCTGCCCAGATACGTTTCCAACACTACTGTAACGCCCTCGATGCGGCTATATCTCCCACGTGTCGAAGCACGACTTAGAGGCGTAACCGCATTGAAAGCAATGTCGCAAGTGAGGTAATCTTCACACAACCCATGTAATACATAAGGGAAAGAGATACATAGTTGGCTTACAATCGCCACTTCACACTATTACATGAATAAAGCATTACATCATACAGATACAATCAAGGTCCGACTATGGAACCAAAATAAAAGAAGACTACCCCAAATGCTACACAGATCCCTGATCGTCCCAACTGGGCTCCACTACTGATCAACTGAAACGAAACAACACAATGAACAAGATCTTCATCGAGCTCCTCCTTGAGCTCGGGTGCGTCACCTGCACGGTTTCATCGGCACCTGCAAACTGGTTTTGGAAGTATATGTGAGTCACGGGGACTCAGCAATCTCACACCCGCGAGATCAAGACTATTTAAGCTTATGGGAAGGGTAAAGGTATGAGGTGGAGCTGCAGCAAGCGACTAGCATATATGGTGGCTAACATACGCAAAAAAAGAGCGAGAGGAGGCAAAAGCACGGTCGAACAACTATGATCAAGAAGTGATCCTAGAACAACCTACGTCAAACATAACTCCAACACCGTGTTCACTTCCCGGACTCACCGAGAAGAGACCATCACGCGATTCACGCCTTGCGGTTGATGTATTTTAATTAAGATCAACTTCGGGTTTCTACAACCGGACATTAACAAATTCCCATCTCCCTCATAACCGCGGGCACGGCTTTCGAAAGATAAAACCCTGCAGGGGTGTCCCAACTTAGCCCATTATAAGCTCTCACGGTCAACGAAGGATATTCCTTCTACCGGGAAGACCCGATCAGTCTCGGAATCCCGGCTACAAGACATTTCGACAATGGTAAAACAAGACCAGCAAAGTCGCCCGATGTGCCGACAAATCCCGATAGGAGTCGCACATATCTCGTTCTCAGGGCACACCGGATGAGCCAGACGTCGGGTTGACATAGACCCTGGTTGCCCAGGGGGCGCCGGACATCGCTTCGGTTTGGGCCAAAGCAATCGAAGGAGCACTGGCCCGGGGGTTTAAAATAAAGATGACCCTTGAGTCTGCAGAACCCAAGGGAAAAAGGCTTAGGTGGCAAAAGTTAAAACCAAGGTTGGGCCTTGCTGGAGGAGTTTTATTCAAAGCGAACTGTCAAGGGGGTCCCATAAATCACCCAACCGTGTAAGGAACACAAAATCCAGGAACATAATACCGATATGACGGAAACTAGGGAGGCAAGAGTGGAACAAAACACCAGGCATAAGGCCGAGCCTTCCACCCTTTACCAAGTATATAGATGCATTATTTAAATAAAAGGTATTGTGATATCCCAACATATCCATGATCCAGCATGGAACAAACTTCATCTTCACCTGCAACTAACAACGCTATAAGAGGGGCTAAGCCAAGCGGTAACATAGCCAAACAACGGTTTGCTAGGACAAGGTGGGTTAGAGGCTTGGCTTAACAATATGGGAGGCAAGATAAGCAAGTGGTAGGTATCGCAGCATAGGCATAGCAAAAGAGCGAGCAACTAGCAAGCAAAAGATAGAAGTGATTTCGAGGGTATGGTCATCTTGCACGAGATCCCGCAAGGAAGAAGAACGAGTCCATGAAGAAGACAAACGGACGTAGTCGAACGAATCCTCACAACTCCAGAACGAAACCAAAGCTAACGAGAGAAGCAACCGGAAAGAAGCAAACAACATAGTAAACAACCATCACATGAACATGGCATGATGCACAAACAAGAATGATGCATGTCCGTTTTAAAGACTCATGGCATGGCAAAGTGCAACAAACAACACTACAAATTAAGTGGAGCTCAATATGCAACGAGTTGCATATTGACGAAACACCACAGTCAAGTTATTTAGTTCGCTCTTGTTTATGTACCCAACAATTTTAAATGTTGTTAAACATGGCAAGGGGGTGAAGCATGTGAAAACTACCTATTTAGGCAAGTTTAAATGAGGCCGGAACAACAAACAACAATTCCGATAAATCCTCATGTTATTTAGCAATTTAAAACAACAACGATTTTAACCATTTAAATGTTGTTAACATGATGCGGATGACATATGCAAGTTTTAAGCAATTTTTATGAAAATGTTGACATGAGCATGTTATGAAGCATTTGGTCACCATGGCGGAACGAAAGGGGTGCCACGGCAACGACAACGGAAATGGTGCCACGGCAACATTCCGATGATCCGACAACTCGTCGAGATGTCGGTGCAAAAGAAAGTGTGGACGTGCGGAACATGCAAAAGATGGTGGGGTGATCCCGGTTACCGGGTTCCCACGGGTCGACGGCATGGCAAACGAGGAGGAACGTGCATGAAGCAAACGGGCACGGTGCAAACATACGGTTCATCTCATACAACATGCATTCTCGGAAGGTCGTCTCGGCGGTTATACCTTTGAAGCGTGTGTTTTGGGCGGAACGAGTTCGGTACGATGTAGAGGAAGTAGTCGTTCACGGGTCGTCGTGGGAAGTAGTTGTTCACGTGGCGACGATAGTGGAAGTAGTGGTACACGTTTCGAAGAGGGACTTGACGCATCCGATGTCTCCGGGGTCGACGGTAGTGGTACACGGTCATCGTGGTACTTGGCGAGTCCGCGTAGTCGTAGACATTCCAAGGTGCTTGACGCATCAGCAGGTGTAGTCGTACATGGTGTCCGCAGCAACATGTCCATGATGGCCAAACAAACCAATAGCGACCGAAGGCAGCAAGGTGCGAGGCAAAGCTTGAGCGGTGGGAATGCCATGGGCGCGCAACAGAGCAAAGGGGGCGCCGGGGCTCATGGGCGGCATGGATGGGCAGAAAGCGCTCGGGATCGAGCTCCTCTCGATCCAGAGCATGGATGCGGCCGCGGGACGGAGGTGGAGGCCCAGCGAGGTCGGCGGCTTAGGCCTCCATGGGGCGGCGAAGGACGAAGTGGCCGGCATCGGCCTTGGCGCGAAGCAGGGGAGGCGGAGCTCCTGCTCAGGGAGAAGCTGCGAGGGGAACCGTGTGGACGAAGAAGACGCGGATCTGGCGGCGGGAGCCCATCTCCGATGATGGTGGCGGTCTTTGGAGCGAAACGAACGCAGGGGGAGGCAGAAACTTCGCGTCCATGGCCCTTGAGGGACTTAAGCGGCGGCAATGACGCTAACTGGGGTCACGGGATCCAAAACAGAGTCGAACTCGACCCGATGCAGTCAAAGCAGGCGCTGGCTCGCCCTTGATCTGAAGGAGGGGCAGAAAGCGAGGAGGAGGCGAGCAGGCGTGGGGAAGGCAGCAAGGCGGTCGGAGGGGTCTCGCTCCTCTCTTTCTCTGCGGATGGGGGCACGGCGAGGGAGAGGGAGAGATCGAGAGGAGGGAGTGGCGGCGCCAAGGAGGAGAGCAGAAAGCGGGCTAGGGTTAGAGCTGGTGGGGCGCCGGCGGGGGCTGGTGGAAAGGGTCGGTCTGGTTGGTCAGGCCCAAGAGGCCGGCTGGGCTGGCTCCTCTCCCCTCTCTTCTCTTAAAACAGAGAAAAAGAAAGGAAAGGGAAGAAAAGAAAAGGTTAGAGAAAGAGTTTGGGCATGCGGATAATTTTCCCGGACTCACAAAAATGAGCTGGAACCAGGAAAAATAGAAGTGGGCATGACCGAAAGTTTAAATTCAAACTCATTTGATTTAAATTCAAATGGTTTGAATAGGAAGTGAGGGTTGGGAAGGTCCAAAAATGTTGAGAATTTTGGTGGGGCTTTGATAGATAAAGAAAGAATTATAGACAAGGTTAGATAGTGAAACATGAAGAAGAAAAAGGCCAAGGATTTAACATGCACGTGTGTTGTGGTAAATACCAAACTAATGGAATATTTATAATAGCTCCATAAATATTAGGAGGATATGTTATAAAAAGAAATCACCATGTGAATTCCCTCGATTTAAATAAATCAAAAGATCTATGCAATTTATTTAGTTGAGGTTTTAAAAATTAAATGACATGCTGGCATGATGACATGATGCAATGCAAAAATAAAAGAGCAAGCACAAAAGAAACACACGGCGATAACAAAATAACTGGGCGGCATCTGGAGCGTCGGTCTTGGGGCGTTACAACACTCCACCACTACAAGAGGATCTCGTCCCGAGATCTAGGATGGCACCGGAGGGAAGCGGAAGAGCAAGAGAGGAGGTAAAACTAAGTTGCTTCTTTGACACACGAGTGAAACCAAAGACCTTGAGAGGTTGAATAATTTAAAAGGAAGAGTACAACAGAGATGAAGCGAGATTACGAACAATCCATTAGAAAAGAGGAACAAGGAACATTACGAGAACCTGAAGGTTGCAAAGACATGAATCAAGAGTTTAATGGACAAGATAGAATTCGAAACCATTCCGGTTAAAACGAGATAAGAATGAATAAGAATGATATAATTTTGGCAGCACTCCGACTGTAAATGGAAGGAATTGAACATGAACTTGAGAAGATGGGATGATACTTGGTGAAATCAACAACACACTGCCTCTGGAACCATTAAAGAAAGGCACAAGGGGTAAGAAGGATTTTAGACAGCAATCCGGTTGAAAAGAGGGGCAAAACTTGATAAGATGAAAGAACTTGAATGAGAACACAATACTCTGGTTAAATGGATAAGCAAGAAAATATCTGATCTTGACAAAACGAGGTGATGGGTGAAGAGCACAACATCACAATGCCTCTGGAAGAAAGAATAGAAGATAGATCATTGGAATAACAGAATGGAGAAGAGAATGCCAACTTCTGCCACAAATGAGCTTGGAAAGCACCCTTCCAAGAAGGTTATAACGGAGTTGTTGGAAAACCAACAACGAAAAGCACAAGCTTGTTGTGGGCTTATGGAAACATCTCAAAATTATGAGGTGACAAATGGCCACTACGGAAACAAATAATATAATTGATAACACCGACAAGATGAAAAATTTCTTCCATCAAGATGACAGAGAGAACTTGGGTCATTGATAAACACCACAATAGCAACATTCCTTAGGGAAGACTTTAGGTGCAAAATGACACAAGATAACTCCAACGAAGAGATTAATGGATTTAAAAAACCTCATTCTTGACAACATATGAATCATGAAACATGAAGGAAATTGTCAAGAGTGACATAACACCATCTCAAAAGATAAGGTAGAAAGAATAGCACTTTGAAATGCAAGAAGAAGAATACTTGAACACCATGTTTATTTTAGAGTAAAGCTTGGCGGATCTTAACTCTAGAGAAGTCTTGAAGAACAATTGAAGAATGAAAAGAATCCTTGACGAACCATCATGTAGAGCATCCATGAAGAACTCCGGTAATAAAGGATGATAGAAAGAAAGAGAAGTTGACAACACAAGGTGAAGCCTTTCAATGATTTAGATGAAGCTTCGGGACGATATAATGCGGAAAACTTGGAACTCCGGAAGAAGGAATTAATCACTTGAATGAAACAAGAACAAGAATTATGTTATGCGTATCCTTCACCAATATAAATTGATGACAAGCAACGGATTTGGCATACTACTTATTCTCGTAGAAAGGATTAAGATAGATATGGCCCAAATTTAGGAAGGTCTTCAACGAACCACCGGTAACAAGGAAGAGAATTTGGAAAGCACGAATGCATTGATATGATAAACGAAGGAAGAAGAATCTTGGAAGAACCACCGTAAGAATTTAAAATGGATGAAGAAAAGATAAAGAAACACCAGGAAGAATTAGCAAATGAACGAAGATGCTTGCTAGGATTTAGATACATGAGAACGAAGAGATCATGAACTGATTAGAGATTATTGAATGATGCACCGGTAAGATTTGGAGAATGTGAGCTGCCAGCTGAAATGAATAATTACGAGGTGATAGACTCGAGAATCAAATTGAAAAGACTCCTGAAATGCTCCGGATGGGTGAAAAGAATATCTCCCAATCGAATACAATGATGAGGCAATACGCTAGAACCATGAATCTTCAAGAGAATGGAGCAAGATTCAAGAGAAATTCTTCTTCAGTCTTCAAAATCTGAGAATGACGATGAGAACACCACCATGAATAGTTGAGGCACTCCGGGATGAAAATTAGAAAGGTTGAACCAATGATGAAAAGAATTTGAAAGATCTTGGAGAAAGACATTTGACTGATGATAATTCATTCTTACGTCAAAATTGGAAAAGAATTTGAGAATAACTCTGGGAAAATTAGAAGAGTCAGGTAAGATCCTGGGAAAAGACCTGTGGGTTAGGGCCCACTCAAAAGAAACATCGTTGAAGGATTGCTTGAAATAGAGATTGCACCGGTAGAATTAAATAGCTTGAATGAGAGAAAAACCTCGAAGTACTCGAACGGATTAAGAATGGAAGCATGATTCTTCTGAGATATCTTTAGCACTCCGGATACGAATAGAGAGAAGTGGATGATTAAGAGGTGCATCGGCATGAGAAAGCATTTGAAACAAGGAAAGGAATATGATCAACACCGCAAGCTTGAATTGAATCTACCGGAGAAGAAACAACAACGGAGGTTGATGAACTTGAAACTGTTGAGCTTCATGGGAAATCACCGGATAAGAACATTGAAAAAGAAGAATGAAGAGACTTCACATCAATAAAAGGATACTTGATTAAGAAATTTGAGTCCTTGAAGAAAAAGGGTGGGAGGGCGGGAAAACAAAGGCAACTTGGGCAGATGGAATGGATACCATTGAGAAAAAACTTAGAATTGATCTCGCAGATGTTGAAATGATCGGATCCACTTGAAGAGAAGCACAACGGTTGGAAAAGAATTGACATGACAATCTCGATGATCAAGAAGGATTGGTATTTACATAGAAGTATGAGAAGACCGTTTAGGAAAGGTATGGATTCAACATTTGACTTCGAAGCAACTCGAATACCACAAATAAAACAAAACAAAGGATTGGCTTGCAGAAATAAGCCAGAACAAATGCATATGATAGAGATTTACCCAATCCCATATCAGGCATCTGTCGAAAAGATATTCTAAGAGCTACTTGAATTCCCACCTATAAAACTCCCGAAACTTTCTGGTTATGCAATCTGGTGTTGGGGATACAGGGGAAGCATAATATCTCACCCAAACTAACAAATCCTACATCCAGCTGTATCCATCCTTCAACACATAACCGAGAAACCTTTGGAAATCGTTTACCTCAACCTTCGAAAAGCATCCGTTATACGAGTTATGGCAATACTCTCGAGCTCGCCCGATCTTGGAGTTATCGAGGTTATCTCACCAACAACTGCATAAAAGAGACTTTCGATGTCGGCGAAACTTCAGTATTCCAGAATCGCAACGATAAAATTATGGCGACAACACCTCGGAGCTCAACTCCCCGGACACCGCCACAACCCCTAAATGTCAGGAGGCACCAAGAACAATGTTCTCGTCATAAGAATATCGGAACGATCCCAAGATACCTGCGTGATCCTAAATTTTTTTTAGTGAAATTTGAGGCGAGGAAAGACAAAACATCTACATCAGGAGGCCTCACCAGAGTGACGAAGGGACTGAGGAGTAAAAAGAATCCTACTCTCCGATATATATAATCCTAAGACTCAAAACATTTTTTGTTCTAGACTCAACAACGCCAAATGATTCGATCAAGCGGGGGCTCCTAAGTGGGGCTGGCTCGATTACCAACTTGTAGCGCCCTCGATGCGGCTATATCTCCCACATGTCGAAGCACGACTTAGAGGCATAACCGCATTGAAAGCAATGTCGCAAGTGAGGTAATCTTCACACAACCCATGTAATACATAAGGGAAAGAGATACATAGTTGGCTTACAATCGCCACTTCACACTATTACATGAATAAAGCATTACATCATACGAGATACAATCAAGGTCCGACTCTTGAACCAAAATAAAAGAAGACTACCCCAAATGCTACACAGATCCTCGATCGTCCCAAGCTGGGCTCCACTCTTGATCAAGCTGAAGCGAAACAACACAATGAACAAGATCTTCATCGAGCTCCTCCTTGAGCTCGGAATTAAATCCACTGCACGGTTTCATCGGCACTGCAAACTGGTTTTGGAAGTATCCGTGAGTCACGGGACTCAGCAGTCTCACACCTGCGAGATCAAGACTATTTAAGCTTATGGGAAGGGTAAAGGTATGAGGTGGAGCTGCAGCAAGCGACTAGCATATATGGTGGCTACCATACGCAAAAGAGAGCGAGAAGAGGAGGCAAAAGCACGGTCGAACAACTATGATCAAGAAGTGATCCTAGAAGAACCTCGTCAAGCATAACTCCAACACCGTGTTCACTTCCCGGACTCACGAGAAGAGACCATCACGGTTACACACGCTGTTGATGTATTTTAATTAAGATCAACTTCAGGTTTTCTACAACCGGACATTAACAAATTCCCATACGCCTCATAACCATGGGCACGGCTTTTGAAAGATAAAACCCTGCAGGGGTGTCCCAACTTAGCCCATTATAAGCTCTCACAGTCAACGAAGGATATTCCTTCTACCGGAAGACCCGATCAGTCTCGGAATCCCGGCTACAAGACATTTCGACAATGGTAAAACAAGACCAGCAAAGCCGCCCGATGTGCCGACAAATCCCGATAGGAGTCGCACGTATCTCATTCTCAGGGCACACCGGATGAGCCAGACGTCGGGTTGGCATAGACCCTGGTTGCCCAGGGGGCGCCGGACATCGCTCGGTTTGGGCCAGCAATCGTAGGAGCACTGGCCCGGGGGTTTAAAATAAAGATGACCCTTGAGTCTGCAGAACCCAAGGGAAAAAGGCTTAGGTGGCAAAAGTTAAGACCAAGGTTGGGCCTTGCTGGAGGAGTTTTATTCAAAGCGAACTGTCAAGGGGGTCCCATAAATCACCCAACCGTGTAAGGAACGCAAAATCTGGGAACATAATACCGATATGACGGAAACTAGGGCGGCAAGAGTGGAACAAAACACCAGGCATAAGGCCGAGCCTTCCACCCTTTACCAAGTATATAGATGCATTATTTAAATAAAAGGTATTGTGATATCCCAACATATCCATGATCCGACATGGAACAAACTTCATCTTCACCGCAACTAACAACGCTATAAGAGGGCTGAGCGAAGCGGTAACATAGCCAAACAACGGTTTGCTAGGACAAGGTGGGTTAGAGGCTTGGCTTAACAATATGGGAGGCAAGATAAGCAAGTGGTAGGTATCGCAGCATAGGCATAGCAAAAGAGCGAGAAACTAGCAAGCAAAGATAGAAGTGATTTCGAGGGTATGGTCATCTTGCCTGAGATCCCGCAAGGAAGAAGAACGAGTCCATGAAGAAGACAAACGGACGTAGTCGAACGAATCCTCACAACTCCAGAACGAAACCGAAGCTAACGAGAGAAGCAACCCGGAAAGAAGCAAACAACATAGTAAACAACCATCACATGAACATGGCATGATGCACAAACAAGAATGATGCATGTCCGTTTTAAAGACTCATGGCATGGCAAAGTGCAACAAACAACACTACAAATTAAGTGGAGCTCAATATGCAACGAGTTGCATATTAATTAAACACCTACTGATTAAGTTATTTAGTTCGCTCTTGTTTATGTACCCAACAATTTTAAATGTTGTTAAACATGGCAAGGGGGTGAAGCATGTGAAAACTACCTATTTAGGCAAGTTTAAATGAGGCTGGAACAACAAACAACAATTCCGATAAATCCTCATGTTATTTAGCAATTTAAAACAACAACAATTTTAACCATTTAAATGTTGTTAACATGATGCGGATGACATATGCAAGTTTTAAGCAATTTTTATGAAAATGTTGACATGAGCATGTTATGAAGCATTTAGTCACCATGGCGGAACGAAAGGGGTGCCACGGCAACGACAACGGAAATGGTGCCACGGCAACATTCCGATGATCCGACAACTCATCGAGATGACGGTGCAAAAGAAAGTGTGGACGTGCGGAACATGCAAAAGATGGTGGGGTGATCCCTGTTACGGGTTCCCCACGGGTCGACGGCATGGCAAACGAGGAGGAACGTGCATGAAGCAAACGGGCACGGTGCAAACATACGGTTCATCTCATACAACATGCATTCTCGGAAGGTCGTCTCGGCGGTTATACCTTTGAAGCGTGTGTTTTGGGCGGAACGAGTTCGGTACGATGTAGAGGAAGTAGTCGTTCACGGGTCGTCGTGGGAAGTAGTTGTTCATGTGGCGACGATAGTGGAAGTAGGGGTACACGTTTCGAAGAGGGACTTGACGCATCCGATGTCTCTGGGGTCGGCGGTAGTGGTACACGGTCATCGTGGTACTTGCCAGTCCGCGTGAGTCGTGAACATTCCAAGGTGCTTGACGCGATCGAGGAGGTGTAGTCGTACATGGTGTCCGCAGCAACATGTCCATGATGGCCAAACAAACCAATAGCGACCGAAGGCAGCAAGGTGCGAGGCAAAGCTTGAGCGATGGGAATGCCATGGGCGCGCAACAGAGCAAAGGGGCGCCCGGGGCTGCGGGCGGCATGGATGGTCGAAGCGCTTGGGATCGAGCTCCTCTCGATCCGAGCATGGATGCGCCAGCGGGACGAAGGTGGAGGCCCAGCGAGGTCGGCGGCTTTAGGCCTCCATGGGCGGCGGCGAAGGCGGCGGCAGATCGGCCTTGGCGCCAGCGGGGAGGTGGAGCTCCTTTCCGGGGAGAAGCAGCGAGGGGAACCGTGTGGACGAAGGCAGACGCGGATCTCGGGCGACGGAGCCCATCTCCGACGATGGTGGCGGTGCTGGAGCGAGAACGAACGCAGGGGGAGGCAGAGAAGCTCGCGTCCATGGCTTCGCAGGGGACTTGGCGCGGCGACGGCGAACTGGGGTCACCGGGATCCGAAGCAACGGAGTCGAACTCGACCCGATGCAGTCAAAACGAGGCGCCTGGCTCGCCCTTGATGCAGAGGAGGGGCAGAGCAGAGGAGGAGGCGAACGGGCGTGGGGAAGGCAGCAAGGCGGTCGGAGGGGTCTCGCTCCTCTCTCTTTCTCTGCGGATGGGGGCACGAGCGAGGGAGAGGGAGAGATCGAGAGGAGGGAGTGGCGGCGCAAGGGAGGAGAGCAGGCTGCGGGCTAGGGTTAGAGCTGGTGGGGGCGCCGAGGCTGGTGGAACGGGCCGGTCTGGTTGGTCAGCCCAAGAGGCCGGCTGGGCTGGCTCCTCTCCCCTCTCTTCTCTTAAAACAGAGAAATAGAAAGGAAAGGGAAGAAAAGAAAAGGTTAGAGAAAGAGTTTGGGCATGCGGATAATTTTCCAGGACTCACAAAAATGAGCTCGAACCAGGAAAAATAGAAGTGGGCATGACCGAAAGTTTAAATTCAAACTCATTTGATTTAAATTCAAATGGTTTGAATAGGAAGTGAGGGTTGGGAAGGTCCAAAAATGTTGAGAATTTTGGTGGGGCTTTGATAGATAAAGAAAGAATTATAGACAAGGTTAGATAGTCAAAACATGAAGAAGAAAAGGCCAAGGGATTTAACATGCACGTGTGTTGTGGTAAATACCAAACTAATGAAATATTTATAATAGCTCCATAAATATTAGGAGGATATGTTATAAAGAGAAATCACCATGTGAATTCTCTCGATTTGAACATCCATGTCCCCATATATTCCATCTCATCTCCATCCCTGTTTGCGTGATCAGGGATGAATGGGTGTGGGGAATAGGATATCGTCCCCATCCCGTTACCCTATGGGGAAGAAACTACTTCAGTAAATATCCCCATGGGGAAGGTTCTCTCTCACCCACCCCTAAAGGATGAAATCCTCGTTGGTTTGGTGGGTCTGGGGCCTCATTGTTGTCCCTATCTACAAGTTGGATACCTGTGATCTACGCTTCACTTCATCAACCACGGTATGTCACGATGGTCAATCACAACCGACATCTGAACAGCGACACCTCAAGTGTTCACCATGCATGCATTTAGTTTTTGTCAGCTCTAGATTGTACGGTATTCTTGTGTGTAATGTGAACATGGATTGATCAAGAGAAGTTATGCATGTGTGCGTTGCTACTGGGAATGGTGTCCTAACACAGCGGAATTAATTGTTAAATATAATTTCTGCACCGATTAATCTCATGAAAATCCCTAGATTTTATCTTATGAAAGAAGTGAGACTTTTCACTTCAGAAAAAAGAAGGCAGTGAAACTAATTCTCGATGGCATATAGGATATGGCACTTCGAAGTTCAAATGTGACCGGCCATCAGGGTGGCAGCCACGATGAAGTAAGTTCATGGCTAGCTTTCATCTTAGAGAGTGGATCTCCCGGCCCCTATACGAGCTTCTCTTGATGTGACGTGCTCAAGTAGAAATGGGAGTCGTCAGGAATGTATCAAGCCTTTACATAGTACACGATAGAGCATCACGTAGTGCACAGTACTAAAGGGATGAAGATCCGAGTAGAGCCAAGGATATTGCGGCCCAGACTTCGTCTACAAGAGGAGCACAAGAGACGACCGCCATGGCCCTGCACAAATTGGGGCCTAGTCAGCTGGGCGTAGGGTGATTAGGGGAAATTTTCAGATGATACCAAGTTTTAGGTGCTACTGTGATACAACTTTCTGGGCCATTGGATCTCAAATCCGATGGCATCTAAAGAACTATTATACCTGTGCGCAATTTTGAAACTTTTGAATGACGTTTCTGTAAAATGTTCAAGAACTCCCGGGTGCCGTTGGATCTAAGATCCAATGGCTTCCAGAAGACCGTATCATGGTAGCACCTAAGCCTTGGTATCACCAGATATCTTCCCATAGCTCCGCAGCTGGGGGCACTGTCAGAACTAGCGCTCGAGCTCACAAGAGAAACAATGGTGTTTTTGTGCCGCGTTCAACCTCGCAGCTTTTCTGCCTTCTATTTCTTCTCTTATCGAGCGATTACAATGACTAACAGAAAAGGAAAAACAAGGCCACGTCCGGGTCGTGAGCGCTGCCATCCCAGCGCTCCCCGTGCGTCGCCCGTGCTGCAGCCAGGACCATCTACCTCGTGCCATCCCATGATCAGGTCAGGGCCGCTGATAACGCTAACCAACTAAGCCCGAGTCGCAGCTCAGGTTATTCCTGCTAACAGAAAGAAACTCTGACGAAACTGACAGGAAACTACACCTACGATCGATTTAAACCGAAAGTGTTCGCCGATCAAGCATTTAGCAGCAGGTCTCCCCCTTAATCAGTTGCTAATGCCGATCATGCCCAGCTTCTCCCGCGGCTCCTGGAACTTCACTCGAGGTAGTGCCTTGGTCATGATGTCAGCCAGTTGCTCGCCGGTGTGGACGTAGTCGACGGCGATCCTCCCGTCTTGCACACACTCGTGGATGAAATGAAACCGCGTCTCGATGTGCTTGGATCTGTCGTGGAAGACGATTCTTGCAGAGTTGAATCGCTGACTTGTTGTCGATGAGCAGTGGAGTTGCACTCCCTGGATCTACTAGCAGATCACCAAGCATTAGCCGGAGCCAGTCGAGGTTGAGAGGGGCGGAGAGCCAGAGGTGGCGCCACCGCGACGCGGGGATCTGGGTGCAGGCGCCATCCTTGATGGGGAGGAGGGAGATGATTTCGCCGAGGAGTTCGTCGGGGAGGACGCTGATCCGGTCGACGTCGCCCTCGTCCCCTCCAGCCGCCCCGTGCGGAGGTTCTTGGCTGGTGGTGCTCTCTGACGTCAACTTCCTCCTCATGGAACGACCTGACGGAAGAAGGGCGCGGTCCACCGGCTGGCGCGGAAGAGGCTTGCGCCGCCGCTCCATCCTCTCCTCTCTCGCCGCCGGCGTCAGGCTCCTTTCCTCCTTTCTCGTGTCAAGATGGGCCCAGAGTGGACGCCCAAGATTTCACCATCGCTCCTTTGCTTGGCCAGCCCACTACGCTGGGTCCCCCCCCCCCCCCCCCTCTTTTCTTGAAATCCAGCTACCTTTATTAAACAATTATCACTGTCTCCATCCCATATTTTCGACACTACACCCCGTATCATAATATAAGAACATTGCTTTCCCGAGCACAGTGTGCTATAGTCGCCATGCCGAAAGAATTTGAAACCTCCCGGCAGACATCAGTCACCACTTCTCCTTATGCTCGATACTCGGCTGGATCAAGAATGACTTCAACTAAATCCATTGAATTACTTTCCACCGTCATCGAGAAGATCCCCAACAAGTCTGCAAGTCATGACCCTTCCAATAGTGCGACTGCATCTATTGATGCAACGGCCATGGCAGCCTCTTTAAAAGAACACGATGCAACGATGAACGCTCCACTAGAGTCTCGGATTAAAGCTACCATCGCTCTAGCCCCCATGTCCGGGTAAAAGCTCGCACCAATGTTATGTTTTATAGTCCTCGCCGCTATTCTGCTCCGGTTGACATTCCAAACCGGAGATTTTTTCTCTTAAGAGCCAAAGCATTCACCACAACCCCTTTTATACTTATGGCCGATCTGGCAGGGGATACCACGTCTCATCATGTGAAATTTTTCGGCAATCTCACCGGAGATACCATCCTACCACCATAATAGTCTCAATTCCATTCGCAATGGGAAGAGCCATCCCTCCAGGAAGCTCACCGCAACGAAGTTGCTCGGAGTCCGATGCGTTCGATAACTGCGCTTACTAAAAACCCACCGATGTTGGTCTCGAAGTTGATCCTAAAAAACACATTTAGTAGAAACATAAATAAAATAAATAATATTTATTGATGGGCCGTAGTAGTGTTCGGCCCATGGAAAGTAGCTTGTGGTTGGAGCTTGCTTATTGCATGCTAGAGTAAGTACGAAGACTTGGCTAACCAGCTCTTCGTCTGCGGTGCTACAACCAAATCGATCTATGTACAAACAATTGAAACCCTATCATCAACATCTGCTAGGGTTTTCTTGTGTCGCGGTCGTCACCGCCATATGAGTAATTTAGGTTCCCTCGCCTCCGGCTGCCATCTTGGCGCTGAGAGGTGGGGGACCTCGGATCTTCAAGATCTTTATGTTCTTTGTCAACGTCTAGTTGATCATCATAGTTTTGCGAGAATAAATTTCCTCTCGTCCTTTTGGCGGTGCCATGAGGTTTGAGAGTTCTCTGTCCTCGCATATCCGATTATTCGGATCTGATGAGTTTATGTTGACGTGTCAAGCTTTTTTTGTTGGTCTAATTATTTCTGAAGGTGAAATCTTGCATCGACACCATGGTGAGTGATTCGATGGCCTGCATTTCTAGTGGATCATCCCTGGCCCAAGTACGTTCACCAATCAAGGCTTCCCATCTTTTTGGATGGGCGACTCAAGGCGCTTTCAAAAACAACTATTGGTAATGTTCGTGCGGGGCGAAAGAGTGACAACACCGTTGCTCCACCCCAATTGCAGCTTCTTTACCAAAGTCTTAGGAGTATTTTTTTTCGAGCAGAGATTGATACCGCGAAGAAAATGATTTCAAGAGATTTCATTGTAATTCTTAGTCATATGAGTTACTTTGTATTTTTTTGAATCTTAGGTCCAAATTAGTGTACCTGTAACGGTTACGAGTATGAATAAAGTTACAGGTGTTTCTAAAAAAAGGGCAAATAGAAGCTCCCCAAGTTGAGGAAAAAAAATATCAAACAGTTCGCCTGGGTTCAAGTTTAAAAAATTAAAAAGCATCGTACTCCCGTTTGATTACAAAATAAATGCATAGCAACCAAACAAGATTTTAGTGACAAGATAGAGTAGAGGCAGTTCGATATGTGCATGCAGTACCGACAGAATTAAAATACATGCACGCACCACAATAGCTGTTTTTTTTGTTTCTTTTCCTTCTTCCTATTGTTGTTTCTTGTTTATTTATTTTTATATTCACTTTTCCTTTTCCCATTTTAGTTTTACTTTTGGTTTTCGTTCTTACTTTTTTCCTTTTATTCCATTTCCCTTTCCTCTTTGGGAAAATACCGAACATTTTTTAAACCCTCTGCGAACATATATTCAGCAACTTATGCACGACTTTGTATGATTTCTTTTTTCAAAATGTATGGATATTTTAAAGTACGTGAATATTATTTCGGTGATCAAAAACATTTTTTTACTATGGGATAATTATTTTATTTGAACATATAAATATTTACACTTAAGTACATGAACATTTCTTTCTACTTCATCCTATCCATATTAATTGTCACACACTGCATGACAATTAACATGGATTGGAGGGATTATATTCTTTACCAATTGTGAAACAAAATTTCCTATAATTATATAAAGTTTATTCAATAAATATCCTATTTTCTGATTTTTCTTTTAAATGTGTTGATGGGACACACCTGTAGCCGGCCCATCTAGAGTCACTTCACGCAGGAGCTTACCTATTGCATGTCATAAGCGGCAAATAGGAGCTCCCTCCAATGTTAATGGCTGCAGAAAATAGTCGCTAAGAAAGTAGATCCAAAAGTTTGACTTGAGGTCACGGGCTAGTTGGCCCCTCGGGGCCCATTTATCGCACACCCAAAGCCAAATGTTACTCAAACCAAGCTCCATAAATGACCTTTTTCAACACCCAAAAATACTAGTAGCTTTTCAAATAATGGTCTTGTCCCTTGTAGTACAAATTTAAAAGCATCATGCCCATGTTTGATTACAAAAGATAATGTCATTTCCAGGTAAAGATAGACTAGCTATAGTTCTTATATGATCATACAATACTAATAGAATTAACATTGATGCACTAGATAGCTAGAAAAAAAATCATTGAACACATCTCCATCAAGCTCTACGCTTGTGGGAGGTCATGGCTGCGCGGTCCACTGGCCTTGGGTGTGGAAGGTAATTGATCTTTGCATCAGGATTCAACAGCTCCCATCTGAAACAATCATTTACATGGCTAAATACGATCAAATGCCAATTTATCTAATAAATCAATCAAATGCCAAGATAAAATTAAGCAAATGAATTCTACTGATCTCATGTTGGTGATTACATAGGATTTGAAGTAATATGTATCATTACTCACTCATAACCAATGGAGGGGTGATGGAGCATGATGGTGAGCTGCAAATTCGCGAGCATGTTGCCGGCGCAAATCCTATACCCGCAACCGAACGCCAGGTACGTCCCTGGCTTCACCGATTCCTGCATTCATCAAGTTCTTCGTTGACAACTGATGCATACATGATGAAGTTGCATAAATGATCAGTGAGAGAAAAACAACTTACATCCCATTCGCTGGGGTTGAAGGTGAGGGGTTCCTGGTAGTAGACTGGGTCGGTGTGCAACGACCTCACCCAAACAAGCACTGGCCACCCTGTCGGGATCGTGTACCCGCCATACTCCACGTCCCGGTTCGCCACACGGTGTACCATGGGTGCGACGTTGGCCATTTGGATTGTCTACTCCACCACCTTCGCTGTGCACTTCATCGTCGGGAAGTCATCATGGGTGATCATCAATGAACCACCTTTGATTTCGCTCACTGCCACATTCTCCTCCCGGAGCTTGGAGAGGGCAGCAGGGGATTTGCCCAGGTGGTTTTTTTCTTGAGCAAAAGAGGGGGAACGCCCCTCCAATTTCATTAACGAAACCAACGCACGAAACCAGGTTTGAGTACCAGTACTTCCTAGATCTAAAAGCAAACTACAAACTACCAAAAGCTAATCAGTTCAGGACATATCAAGTTCATCAACATGATGGCGCTGGCCGTGGGTTCGTAGCCAGTGACCACGAGGTTGACCATGTTGTCCACCACCTCCTCATCGCTAAGCCTCTTTCCCTCTCATCCTCCGTGTTCATCAACCCGCTCATGAGATCATCACACTCCTTGTCCACCTTCTTCTTCACCTCCAGCTCTTGTCGGAAGACCGCGTTCAGCTTTCCACGGCACTGCACTAGCCATTTAATTCTTCTATGGCTATTTTCTTGATCTCTATGAAAACAAGGAACAAACATATTACAATACATTGCGAGCGCTATGAAATGCTGTCCCTGGAAAATCCAAGGGTAATGCCCTGAGGCCAGCCATCAGGCTGCCGAACCACTAGTCGATCTGCTCCGTCAATGGCGACGGCTCCATGCTTATGAATATTTTGAATAATGTTCGCGAACGTCACCTGTCCAATTTAAGGAGAACATCGCTATTGACCAAGGACTGTCTAAGTATTAATGAATAAATCTCCTATACACTCTTGGTCTCAATGGAGGCAACGATTGTCCCCATGTCTGCCCACACAGCCAACGCTGCCACAACACGCAGCTGCACGACGGCGGCGATGGTGCGGAGCGAGCTGGGGCGGTTGATGGCGGTGAGGATGAACCCACGAAGCCTGGTATGGCTGGCGCCCTCCACGTTCACCACAGACTTGTGGCCGATGAGCTCCGGCACCGGCCACCATATGCCGAAGTTATCGGCGGACTTGAACACGAACTATTTTGAAGTGCGCACATAAGTAAAACACAAGTTCAGGAGATTTTTTTAGAAAAGGAGGATGACCCCTGGCCTCTGCATCTGGGCGATGCATATGGCCACTTTATTAATTATTTTCACAAGACCTTACAAAGTAATACAACAGTAAGACTAAAGCCGCCGTGTAAGCAACAAACTGCCGTTTCACCTATCCAGTTGATGAAGGGACGCAGATAACCTGGGCCTAATACCAAACAGACATCGCAACCAAACCTAATATCTAAGACCGGAGGTCCCATCCAGGACGCCTACCGGGCATGGGTCTCACCGGTCCGGCGTGCACTCAGAGGCCGCCGCCGCCAATTGCCACCGCTCCATCTTCAGAACTGTACTGATGCATCAACCTTGCTCGGTCCAGTTATCGTCGACGCCACCACGACGCCCAACGGCACCTCCTCCCTGCGCGCAAACAGTCGAGCACGTCACGATCGCCACTGATACACCTCAGCACCATGCTGCCAAGTACCACCAGCCGACACAGCTTGAAGTCTTTGGAAGATCTGTCGTGCGTAGCACCTGCCGACCAGGCATGACAAAGCGTAGCACCTGTCGGTCAGGCATGACTTGACATCTCCACCGAAGCTCCGTGCAAGATGAAGCCGCTCCACCTCCTGCCTCTTCGAACGGGACGGGAGCACCCCAGGAAGACACGGCGAAGAGTTGAGCACCACAATCACCACGAGAGCCGGACCAGCCGATCGCCATGGCGAAGCGACACCACTAAAGAGAACCGCCGCCATCAGGAACGCGCTGCAGCTGTCCCACCTCCCCGCAGACCCAAAGCGGCGCCTTCAAGAAGGTGACGGAGCCGGGCACCGCCGCCGCCCAACCAAAGTTGTGGGTTTTCACCGGGTGCGGGGGAGGATGAGGGAGGAGCTGGATCTCGAGCCGCCTTCAAGAAGGAAACAGCGCTGGGCGCCGCTGGCGTCGTACGCCGCAGCCGCCAAGAAATTACTCCGATCCAGCTCCCAACCCCACATCCGCGCAGTCCGCCACCGGATCCGGCCGGATCGACGAGAGGAAGCAAGCAGGGCGCCGTCTTGAGATCTGGCGAAGAGAGGCAGCAGGGATCCTCCACGCGGCGCCGCATCCACCGCCAACTTCGCCGCCCAGCGGCGAGTAAACGCTGACCCTCAACTCCGGCGAGCGCCGCCCGCTGCCAGGACGACGCTGCCCTCACCATCAGAGGCTGCCGCCTCAAACCCTAGGCCCGAGCCCGAGCGGCGTTGCGGCCGAGGGCCTCACCGCCACCCTCATCGGCGGCCGCACGGGGGACCTGGCGCCCGTCTCCGGTGGCGGCGAGGAAAGGAATCGAGAAGGGGAGGAGGCGGACGGGGAGGTTGGTCGCCCCCGAGTCGCCCTCGAGAGGGCGACGCGAGGGAACGGGCTGGACTGATCCGTATGGTTGTCCAGGAGATATCTGCTCTTTTTTTGTTCTCTATACAATCCATGAAATATGCTCTAGTTTTGTTACTAATTTCGAAAATTTAGTTGGCTGGGTTAAAAAATGATCTAGTTTTTGTTTAGAGCTGAACCCATATAGGCTGATGCTTGCATATTTGTCATCATAAAATTCTTGACTTTAGTTGTTCCGATTGGGAATGAGCAAACCAGACCAGACCAGCTAGCTTACTACCTGAGTGTGTATAAAAGGATTTTAGGTTTTGTACATGTCTAGATGACATGTTTTCATCATATTTCTTGGTTATGCCCTTGTAAATCAAGACAAACTACTCGGACTTGTAAAAACTTGTAAAAAAGTGGATGCTATTTTGTTTTCAGCTCGAAACAGGCTTGCGCCCCGCTTTATAGATAAAGCAAATATCAAAGTGCACGGCCGAATGATACACTAGCGGGTTTGTGGTTCATAAATAGCCCTTTTTTAGTTGTATTTTAGGGGTTGCGAGTGGTGTATTTCTCTCGCTCCGCACAAGGAATAAGCGTGATGCATATGTTGTCGACATGGTGTATGCACGATCGACCATGACGAGAGGCGAGGCAGGGCTCGACGGAAAGCCAATGCCCACCCAAGCCCACAAAGTTGATATAGGCATTCAACCAGATTTCAGGCACAAGAGCTAAGCAAAGTCTTGGCATCGGCCTAAAAAGGGCCCAGATAGGTAAAAAATGACAATACTTGTCAAATATCACATTCCACCCATCTAGGCCAGAATACATCTATTTAGGCGAAAATCAGGTGGCTTTTAGGCTGGCCAGGCGCCCAGTACGCTCCTCCCTATACTACGACTGCCTAGTTTTAAGGGCAGTAGGCCTGGGCTGTTGCTTTTTCAACTGGCTTGCCTGACCCTCTTCCTTCCCTTATGCTCAAGGTTCTACTTTTATTTTAGGAAAAGCGTCTACCTATTTTATTTTTTATTTTTTTGAGGGGAAGCGTCTACCTATTTAAGCGTTACATTTGACGTACAACAAAGAAAGAAAAAACAGTCTTTATATTTATATTGTTACTTTCTACGCACAACGAAGAAAGAAAAAAGTACTTTTGTATATTGTGAAAGTTTTCATGAAATGTTGCTCGTACATGTATGTGCGGGTGGTGCCTTCTTTTTTATGTTATGTTTGTTTGTATGCTTGTACTTTTTACGTTTTGCACATGTCCGTTGAATGACAAAAAAATTAGAGCAAAGTGCCATTTTTGTGCCTCAACTTATCGTGAAATGTTGCTCGTACATGCATGTGCTGGGGGCACTGCTATATTATTGCAAGTTAGGCTAAAAGAGAGAGTGCATGTGGACACACAGAGGGAGAGAGAGAGCACGTGGACTGTATATAGTTAGACATACATCTCACAGTGATGACCGGATTAGGTCGCTAAACTTGGCATATAGCATGTGGTGGAATTCCTTGATAATTGTTGCCTCGAGACACACGATGATGCGCACGCTGCCGCCGTCGCCGTCTCCGTCACCGTCCATGATGTAGACACGGCCGCCGCGCTCAGACTCAGCACGCATCATCATCATCGGCTTCCCCCATCCAAAGTCCGTGTCGTAGATGGGCATGCCAAGCCAGCTGACCACCCTCAGCTCAGTCGTCGGCAAGCTGCCCTGCGCCGGCCGGCTGTCCCGCTCCGCCAGCTCGAAGTAGTCGATTGCCGACCGGACCAGCTCGTCGTCGACCCGCCCGATGGTTCCCTTGATTCGGCTGGCCACGGAGCTCAGCTCCTCCGAGACGATGCCGCGCACCTCGCTGGTGACTCCCACGCGTATGACGGCGTTGCCGAAGTAGCCGATCGGGAGCGGCGGCGCCAGTTTGCGACGGATGCTGACCGGGAAGGTGAGGCGTGTGGTGGCGTCCGGCGGCATGGGCCGAGTGGCGGACACGCATTTCCAGATATGGGCGGTCAGGGCACAGAAGGTGCTCACGGCTCTGCCACCGCATGCCTGCTTAAGGGCCTCGAGCTGGTCCTTGGAGACGACGAAGGCCTCGGACCTGAGAGGAACCCCCGACGGCTCGCACAGGTTCACCATTGGGCAGAACACAGAGAGAGCATCGGGGTGGACCGCCGGCGGGGAGCGGGGGCGGAGGAGGAAGCGATGGTGGCAAGGGGGCTCCACCTCCAGCTCCACGGCTGACATGTCACCAGTCCTGGAAATGGCAGCCCACGTCCGGGTGAAGTGGGACGTGCTGCTTCCGTCGACGACCAAGTGATGCACCGCCAGTCCGATGGCCACCCCGCCACACTTGAAGAAGGTGAGTTGGACGCCGCAGACGATGCTTGGCGGCTCCATGCGGGGAACAAAGAGCCTCCTTAGCTTGGACGATGGTCGGAACTCCTCGCCGAAATATAAGTCCGTTTGGGGGCCAGCGTTGGAGATGCCTTTACGTATTACATTCACATGCATACACCCATCCATCGCCATATCTCTCTAGCTAGCCTTCGCATCACATCACCAACGCAAATCAAACCGAGACCTCGTCGGACAATAGCCCAACAAATGTATGTACTACTACGTAGTCTAGCACGTTAGAGGCAGAGTGCACAAAATGATGTCGGGCACAAGGCCATCTAAGAGAGGCCATCTCGGGGCCATAGGCGGATTGGATGGCGCCCTGTCTCCCGAATAAAATCCCCTAAGCCCTAGCCTCCCCAAGTGAACGAGATTTCAAATGGTTCACTCAAAAATTATGATCCTTTTATATTCAAGAGATAAAGATTAAATGCATTACGAATCTATATATGATAGATGGTGGTGGTGGAGACTAACAAAATAAAAATACATGCACTAGTGCATGCATGCACCAATGTACATGATTTCTTTTATCAAGACAGCGCCCTTTTATCACGATGTCTGTTACATCTACTAGAACAAAAAAAGTGACAACAACACATGATCTAAGGGGACATGATGAGAACTACCCATCAACTCCCAAAGACCAGAAGGGGATAGACGGGCAGACTACTGATATCCCCCACAAACCAACAGTCTCCAACTCCATCTCCTGTGAGTCTACATGCCAGACCTACAAGAGTTGGATTAAAACATAGGTTTTTAACTTTCATAGGTTTCATACAACTGTAGATGAGACCGAAAGAAGAGCCTAACAACGGATGAAGCTTTCAACAACAGCATGGCGGGAGGGTCTTTTTTCTGCATATCATCCCGCCACGATTCTGGTAGTACCAGGTCTCCATCACGTGTCGCCTTGAAGACCTCATTAGCAATCAGCTCAACCAATCTTATTCCCAACTTCATCGTTCCTTGTTGGGTTTATCTACAAAATATTCCAATCATGCAACCACTTGATAACAAGATTAACAGGAGAACAAGGATCACCACGTGACCGCTTACACGAGATTAAATTAATGTTACCACATGACATATGCGGTCAGTAACCTTAAAACAAATTTTCCTTTGAAGATAAACATCGCCGCTTTATTAAACTTAAACGAAGTTCGGAATCTCGTCTGCAATCACATCCAGAGTGGACTCTGGTGGTAGCCCTAGCCAAACATTGCAAAGTTCCTCTCCTTTTTGCAAAGACTTGATGTCTTCCACCCATGGCCCTGACACTGATAATGTCTAGAGATTAAATTAATGTTAGCAGCCACCCCTAAAAAATTGATCCCAAACGACCATCCTAATTATGTGATCTCAGGCACATAGACACACGTCGCAGGCCGTCGGATCATGGGGTGTTAGACGGCGGGGTTAGACTCACAAGGTCTCGATCTGTGGCATCATTCAATCGACCAATGAGGAAGCATCAATCCATGGTACCTGCGATTGCGATTTGACCAAACAAACAGTAAAAGAAGAGGAAGACCAAACGATTGGAGGGGAAATTAAATGCGCGTCAGGACTAAGCCAAAAATCATGGGCCAATCCAAAGTCCAAACAGATTCACACACCATAGACCGTCGGATCGTCGGGCGTTGGACGGCTGGGATCGATTGGTAAGAGGTCGATCCGTGGCATCGGTGGATCAACCAATGGAATCGAGAAGCATCGAGAAGACCAAACAAACAAAGAAAGCCACCCAAAATCACTCCCTTTGCTCTCGTCGCTCCGCATGCCCTCCCACTCAACTTGAAGCGCCGCCGCCGCCGCCAACCACCCCCTCCGGCCACCGGAGTCTCTCCCCTCCGCTCCACCTGCTGCTGGATGCCCTCCATAGCGGGCATCTCGTCGTCGCGGATCGAGCTCCGGGGGTGGGAGATCCACCGCGGACCGAGCAGGTGAGGCGGCGCGCGCTTCATCTGGCCGTCGTCTTCGCGCTATCTACTCCGGGAGAGTCTGCTCGGGACGCCGCCCTTCCTCTGCTCCCAGCACCGCGCCGGATCCACCTCGGCCACAACCACGGCATCGCACCGGCAGCCTCCATGGACACCACAACATGGAAGGAAGCCTTGTTGGAGCTCCTCACCACAGGTCCCTCTTCTTCTGCTCGTTTCTGTTTGACTTGCATTAACTTGTGCGTGAGACGAAAACTGAAACTTTCTTCAGAGAGGAGAGGACAAATTGTTCATAGATGTGAGGAGAGATGCGTCTCAATTTGTAAATTGGTTGCCCCTTGCTGCAAATTGTTTGAAATTTTTGGTTGTTTGGTCTTTCCTACAGGATACAGTAGAAAGAAACCACAAATTGTTCAGAGATCAGGTCCTAGCACGCTGGTTGTTTGGTCCTTCAACTTGTACCTGCATGCCCAAAATTAAATGCATCATTTTTTGCTTCAATTTCTTTCTACTGTATGTATGAACATCTTCTTAACTTTGTCTGTTTTATTTATGGAACAAACCATGGAACTTTTTTTATGCACGCACAGCTGATGATATATTTAATAAGTCCACAATGGAATTTATTTTGTTCTGTTAATTCCTTAACAGTGAAATTTTTGTTTCTAATTTTAGTTCCCAGCAAATTTTATTTCCTCCTTAATTCCCTCTATTCATGCCTCATATAATTAGCAAAAAATATTATTTCTTTTATTCTTTACTTGTGAAATTTACTTCTTCTTTAATGCCTTGCTTCATACCTCGTATATAATAGGGAAATTTATTTATTCCTATTATATACCTCGTATATAATAGGGAAATTTATTTATTCCTTCCCTTCCTGCCTTATCATAAAGGATAGAATTTATTTCATATCTTATTCTTTCCTTTAATTCCTTCCCTTTCTGCATCATTATAAGGATGGATTTATTCCTTCTTTTTTCGCCTTCCTTCCATGGTCATGACAGCGGAACTTACTCCTCCATTTAACTTGTTTCCTTCACTAAAAGTGTTTTTTTTAATTGTTTAACCCATATAAAATGACATCTTCCTCATTTTGCACAAACAACATAGTAGGTAGGTGGGCTGGTTAGTGCGGGTGGACTCTTTCCCTGTGTGCTGGGTTCGAGTCCAACCTGAAGCATGTTGTTTTTTTCGGGTTGGCGGGCGCGTGCAGAGGGAAAAACAGGTGGCTGGACGACGCACGAAGGAAAAAAAAAGGATGACGTACGAAAAAAGGGTGTGACGTACAAAACAATTGATTGGACCAAAAAAAGATGGAGAAACAATCCTCCCTTTAATATTAGGTAGAGAAATAAGGACTGTCTCTGTAGTTTACTTTTTCAATGCTTGTTTGCTGTGGTGAATCTTTAGGACGGTATCTAACAAAGGTGGCTCCTCAACGAGTTCTCCCTAGTTGATTAAACGTCCTAAACTGATATAAAATGAGTATTTGGTTATTTGTTATGCTCTACATGTTTACTACGTGATTTTTAATAGGGAGCTATTGGCTGGCTGCCCTCTTTTACAAGGAATTAGCTGTTAGCTTTTACAAGGAGATCAAGTTAACGTTTCTAAATGTGAATTGGATGTCTAGTAGATCAGTCCACTGTTGTGATGTATCTGTGTGTACATTTCTTACCATTGTATGTTTTGATTTTATAGTAGCTGAAAGATCAGTGTAGTAGCACGTAATTTTTTTGTTTCTCGATTTGACCTCGAGATTATTTTGTTATTTACCTTGTACTTCTTGTGGAGCAGGATTGGATTCGGTATAACACCATCACCATCACCAATGCAGACGACAGGGGGTTCAGCGTTCGTGCCAGGCACCTTGGCGTTGCCTCTGTGCAACGGCAGCAGCGGCGGTGATGTACGACATCGGCTACGAAAACAGCCACGGTGAGCTCCTTTCCCTTGACTCCAGTTGCTACAAAACAACCCTCTCTGTATCCTTATGCAATTTGGTTTTCTGAGTTCAGTCCCTAATTTGGCTGTACCAAGAAGGCAGTACTGAATAATGTGCGCTTTTCCTGCTATGGAGCTAGTGTTGTAGCTATGGCCGGTTTATGAGCTGTTCCCAACAAACTGAAAGTGATGTTTATTAGTGTGCCCTCAGCCATCCAGCTCAAGCTGGGGTACTGGAACTTAGTTGGCTGTTTCTAGTCGCTACTGTTTACTAGACTAGATAAGATGATCTTGGCCTTTGTTTGGCTTTTTCTTAGGATGGGAACTGGACGCCTCATTCCTGTCCAGGACATATGGAGAATTTGTTGTTTGGCATTTTGGCTGTGCAACTTGTAGAAATGAAGTGATCTTTGATTGCTAGACTTGAAGAGCCTCAAGTGATTTTTGATTGCAAATCCATCAAGCATCGTTCATACTGACCCGTGTCAATGTTTCTACTGCAACAATGGAGCATCTGTGCGTGCAGTTTCTTACGTTTGCACGATTCTTTTTCTGTAGGTAAACACACATGACTGGTTATCAAAGACACGCCTAGGATGGTGCGAGCTCCAAACCACGGCGGCGGTGTCCTCTTATCTGGTTCCTTTTGGTTAGCACCCCGAATTCTCCTTTTTCTTCCTCCACACTCTTTGGCCATCCTGCTGGTGTAGTTTCTAGTGTTCTGCTTGTGCTTGGACATTCCATGGTCGTCCTCTGTTACAAATAAGGAGTTGGTGTGCTTAGTTTGTATAAAGGCAAGAAGTGTTAGCATGTTCTGTTTGTTTTCTCTTCTAGTCGAGCTTCTTCTGTCATTTAGACATGTAGGACTGCAATTGTATGCTTTCCTTGGTGTTGTGAATGTCAATTGATTCACTAAATAGGTTCTGGTTACAGTACATGATATCACTGTGTGTGCATGTTGGGTCTTCTTTGTAGTAGATGATCCCATTATGTCATGTGCATGTTTGGACTGAATTAACTAAATAGCATGATTTACCCCTATGCCAAGGGCCAATCCAATTGTTCAAAATTTTGCTAGCTCAAACTATATGTACTGTCTTAGAGTGCGTCCAGATTGTTATACAACTTTCTCTGAGGAACCTTGTAAAAGCTTTTGGCTTTGGCTGAAATTATTGAGTTTGAATAGTCTGGTGTTTTCTCCAGCCTGAATTTTGCAGTTAAGGGGGAAATTCTTGTTGGTCCAATAGAAAAGAAAGTTCATTATAAATATGTAACAATCCAGTCCAGGCATATGACCATTGTAGCCGTTTTGGCAATCTTCTCTCTATGCATTTCGGCGTTTTCTTCGTATCGATAGTCTGCAAATCGATCATCTTGACTTGGCCTGTCTCTGCTGGAGGCTTTCGCTGGCGTGAATGCAGAATTTGCTAGTTGCTTGCTTAATTAACTCAGTTTGTTGAAGCCAATTACCCTGGTGTACTCTTATATACGTGTCGGTCGTCTGACCACAACTAGCTCTTTCCTTCCTTCCTTTCTTCCTTCCTTCCTTCCAGGTAGGTTAGTTTCCATCCGAACCCCAAAAGAATGCATGATATGAGGCATATTCTGTGAAGTATTTGTCATGTGCATGCGTATGACTTGAGGCATATTCTGGTTGATGTGATTCTCTGCTGCTTTCTTTTGCTTTGTGCTCCTTGTGAAGTGAGCTAGATGTTTAGATAGATCAAACACACACAGTTCTCGATGATTTGATTGCTCCTTTGCCTGTTACATGTATTTCTAAGAGTCAAGAACATGATAGTACACTTGGGTTTACCTCCTGAATTCTAGAATTTGATGAAGAATTTTGTACTGGAACCTTCTGTTTGTCTAGTTGTACTGTAACCTTATGTTTTGGTACTGGAACCTTCTATTTTAATCCTTTTTACCAAGGCATGTGATTGTGTAGGTGATATTGCTTAAACTGTTCAGGAGTTGTGCTCTTACCAAGTGTATATGTCCTGCATGCATAGTGTTTACCTTCCCTCAATATGTAGTAGTATTACATTCTTCAAAGCCATGGACCTTTCCTCTTCTCTCTCTCATGCTCTGTGTGATATTATACATGGCTGTCAAGAAATAAATGTTGATGTTGGTGCCATATGTTACTGATCCGGAAGAACTAAGGGCCTGTTCTGATCTCCTCCCACTCTGAACTTCTGAAAAATTCTGACTGAAGCCGGGCCGAACGGAATAGCTTCTCGAAGCTGCAATCCAGGAAGCCACGATGGGCTGCAGTTCATTTTTTTGAAGCGACCGATTCCCAGCTTCATGTATTTGTGAATCGGAAGCTGCAGTTATTTACGGCCGGATTGCCACCGCCAAGAAAAACGGTTCGCTCCTCACCTCCAACTCGCTCGATCCCGCAGGAAACCCCTCGCTCAGAACTCCCTTCCCCTCGTTCTCCTCTGCAACCCTAGCGCCTCCGTTCCCGCCGCCACGCTCGGCAGCCCCCGTCGCCGGCCAAATCACCCCCTTGACTACAGATCCGGCCGCCCCGGTCTATTTCCCGCCGGATCCCATCTTCGCCGCTGTCCGACGCGCCTGCGCCCCCATGTCTCAGAGGAGCTACACCCGGCGCCATTGGCGCCTTGAGCGACTCTCCCAAGCTAGGAGGCGGCACCAGGACGACCAGGCCCAGCTCGTTTCTCTCTTTTTTCGGCCTGTTTGCAGTTTAGCCCGAAATGGACTGCTTCCAGCCGGCCCAAGGTGGCAAGAAGCTGGGCTTCACCGCCCCAGTTGGGCTGCCAGCTCAACCAGGCGCTGGGGAGAAGCTGCCTCGCTCCAGAACAGTTTGCTGCACTCCACGTGAAGTAAGAAGTGAGGCTAGAAGCTAGATATGAGAAGCTTTTGAGAAGCTAGCAAGTCTCCGAACAGGCCCTAAGTGTCATGCACGATTCTATCGAGTGATTTGCTATGCCCATGATGTACCATCATTTGTCGTATTGTAGTGGGCTGTAGCATCATCTTGCCTGTCTCATTCAAGATGATAGGCGTGTAACTTATATGTATCATAATGAGAGAGATACACGCATGCCATGTTGTATGATTTGGTGGCAGAAATTGTTAACTGTTTTGCTATGAAAAACCTCGTGTCTATGATTGAGTATGGTAAGCTCATTTACATATGAGCAGCTAAAACCCTAAATTGATCCTTTACCTCCTTACGGTAGGTGAAAACAACTCACGGAAGCACACAAGTTGGTTAGGAATCATTCAAATACAACGAAAACAGCCAGAGCTCTTAAGCTTTCATTTTGAGATTTAAAGTTACATGTTATATTCCTGCTCCTTCAATTTTGCTACATTATTGTCACAATTAGCAACTAAAAGTTCATCTCTTTGGTTAATTGAAGAGTTTGCAAAGGAGCTGGATGTGCAGGGGCATCTGATCCTGGTGACAGGGCATGGGATCCCGATGAACAGTGGCTGGACTTTGTCGGCATGATCACCCTGCTTGTTATCATGCATCTACTTCCTTGGTCGTCTTTGCATCGCCTCCACTAGAACCGGTGCTTGCTGTATAGGTTAGAATCATTTCCCCTCTTCGTCTGATACTGCTACATTCCTGCCACAATTAGTAACTAAAAATGTCATCTTTTTGGTTAACTGAATAGTTTGCAAAGGAGTTGGACGTGCAGGGGCATGGGATCCCGGCGACGGTGGCCATCCCGATGAACAACACCAGTGAGTCCGTCGGCCTGCCCCCACACCTCACAACGATGCCGCTTCTTCTTCTACTCCAGCACAAGTAAGCTACCAGTTCCTCTCCTCTGCTCTCTCTCATGCCTTTAGTCATGCTAAATTGCAAGATCATCTTACTATGCTTCAAGGGATGTGTGATGCATGTATATCATTGTTTTTTCATTTTGACCTTATTGCGGCTTGTGGGGGCTTATCTGGACATTTTTCTTTTTATTTTCACTCACGCTTGATTTGGGTACTTGGATGTGAACTCGGTGTTTATATTCCAGATCTCAGTTCTTTTTCAATGTTGAGTAACAGAGAACCATTTGTTGACATGGTTATAGACTTGTAGGTTTTGTGTGAAGGCTTACTTTATGTCCTATGCTTGTCCCTGTTAAAGCTACTTTTCGGAGGTGCTAATGTTTAGGTTTTAGTGTGGTTCACACTCATACTTACGAGTTTGGATACTGCCATTTTATGGTTTTTGCCTAAGCCTTGCTCTTTTACTTGTGAAGTGCAGCTATTGATCGTGTACTTGTGATTCTGCATGGGGAACTTGTGTGAACGGGTAGAGGAGCTTTCCAGGGATTCATGCTAAAGATTTTGTCTCGTGTTTTCAAACAGGCAAGGTACACGGTGGTATGCTCGGTCTCCGGCCTTGGCGTCTTCCGTTTGCCCTGCTGCCATGCCGCGGTGGTGGTGCTGTTAGGCATCGGCTACAAAACCAGCACGGTGAGCTCCTCCACCTCCTCTCCCTGCTGTCCTCTGGTTGTTCTGAGCATGGTCTTCTTAAAAAGATAAGTCCATAGCGATGGAACCATTTCTTGTTGTTTCTTCCCACAGGAGCTGCCGCCATGGAAGGTCCCTCTTCTCCTCCCGCGGAGCAGACGAGCAGGAACTAGCAGGAGCAGGCACTCCAGCCTCCTCCTGACGATCTGTGGGCACTAGACAAGGTATGCCCTCCTCTCATTCCACCCCCTTCCTTCCTGTCAAATCTTGTTTGCCGTTGTGTAAAGCAACCTTGCTCTTGTGAGGACCATAAGCGCAACCCAACCGAATCAAATGACAGTCTCATGTTTTGACAAGGGAAGCACTAGGTGCAGTCACAAATGCGTGATAGATGTGTCTATTGCGATATGCGTTGTTACCTCACCTGTATTAATTGTATTTTTTTCAGGCGATGTCGGTTGCTTTAAGTTAACTCAAATATACCGAAATTTCTTAGTGCATGCCCAAATAATACGGAGTCTCTTATCATATTCTTGCCATGATATATCCAGAATAATTTCCTTTCTAAATTGCGTGATTGATCAATAGAGTAGAACAAGACACCCAATTTATCTGCTTGGCTTTGTGTTTCACGTATTTGCTTTGTAAATTCTGGGATTTGTGGTGTTCTTGACTTGGTGCATGTGTTGTGCTTTAGATGCAGATGCACGGCAGTGAGAGATTGATGACGCCGATGTCATTACCCCCAAGAGTGGCAAGACGCCGAGGAGCCGAGATGTGGTGGCACTGTTTTGTTTTTCTTTGTTGGCTGGTAGCTGTGGGAGTGTGCTAAATGATACGGCTGGTGATAGTTGTTTTGTACATAAGATAAAAATGGATTGGTTTCTTGGCTGGTGGCCTACTTCAATTTCCGGTCCCTGTTTACGTTGTTATTCCCAACCACCGTGGGCTTTTGCAATGCAATGAATACTTCGGGTGATTGAGAGAAAGTTCCCTCCCTCGTATGGGGACTTGCGGATTATATCTGCAAATTGGTCATAATTTGAATGGACGTAATTTGAGTGTGCATAATTTGAATTTCAGAATGGACATGCATAAAGTTACGTGTGTGCTTGTATGCATCACTGGGATCAGTCCAGATCCAAGTTTTTCTACAGGGCCGTTTGAATTTAAATACTCCCTCTGTAAACTAATATAAGAGTGTTTAGATAACTAAAGTAGTGATCTAAACGCTCTTATATTAGTTTATGGAGGGAGTACTGCGCAATGCGTTGATTTGATTATTTATTTGTTAGAATTTGAGGACAATTGAAGTGACAAAGTAGCATCAGGAGAGGTACAAAAGTAGCATTGATTTGATTCCTTATTTGTTAGAATTTGAATGCCATGAGAATGTTTGTCCGAATCGTCCAGAATGAACTACATCTATAATTTGACCAGAGAGTGCAAGTTCATATCTCATTTTGTAGACTCTGGGCGCTTTGCTTTGAATGTTTATAATCTTTTTGGTTGAACCATAGCATTTTTTTTCAGGTCTGTTTTAGTACTGCCCTCTAACAAAGTAGCATCAGGAGAGATAGGTTTTAGTTTTGTTGCTTAACTATCTTTAAGGAATGTTTCTTAAATTTCAAATATAATAATAAATCTAAAAAAGCAAAAGACATAGCTCCATCCATCCAACAAAAAGAGCTCAATTTTACACATAATCTAGCACTACTAGGAAAAGGGCTACTAATGGCGCACCAGTTTTGCCTACTAATGGCGCATCACAGGTGCGCCATTAGTATCACGCCACTAGAATTATTTTCTAATGGCGCACCACTGGTGCGCCATTAGTATCACGCCACTAGAATTATTTTCTAATGGCGCACCACTGGTGCGCCATTAGTATCTGGTATACTAATGGCGCACCAGGCAGTGCGCCATTAGTTTTGTCCATGGTGCGCCACTAGTGTATACTAATTAATGGCGCACCACACCGTAATGCGCCATTAGTAACAACTTTTTAATTTTTTAATTTTTTTTCTTAATCTCAGGTCACTATTTCATCTATGAGATATCCAACACATATATATACAAGAAGCATCCATATAACAATCATAGCCAACGCACAAGTTCCATCATATATACATAGATAGCTAACACACAAGTTCCATCATATATACATACATAGCCAACACACAAGTTCCATCGTTACATATTACAAAAGTTTCACATTGTTCATCCAATACCGTTATCCATCAATTCACAAAAATTTCACATTGATACAAAATAAAAACACAAATGAAAAAGAAGCACTCCATCCATGCAAGCTTCCGTGAATTAAATCAAATCTGCAAAATGATAAACAAGAAGTTAAAAGAAGAAAAAGAAGAAGACTAGAAGAATACTAGAAGAAGAACACTAGAAGAAGAATAAGAAGAATTTTGGAAAAGAAATAAGAAGAAGACTATAAGCTTATTATGTAAACTTGATCATTTTGTGCTAACATAAGTTATTTTGGAACTAACCTATAGGAAACTAAGCATATAAGCTCTAAGTTAGTATATTAGAGCCAACTTAGGTAAATTGTAGCTAACCTTTGTAATTTTGTAAAATAATAAGAATAAGAAAAGACTATAAGCTTATTATGTAAACTTGATCATTTTGTGCTAACATAAGTTATTTTGGAGCTAACCTATAGGAAACTAAGCATATAAGCTCTAAGTTAGCATATTAGAGCCAACTTAGGTAAAATGAAGCTAACCTATAGGAAACTAAGCATATTAGAGATAACATAGGTAACTAAGTATATATATATCATTTTGGAGATCCGACATACGACAAAGTTCAGTTCTCATGCATTGTTCTTCTCCTTCTCCTTCCTCGGTCCGATGCGCCAAGAGCGGCGAGGCGGTGGAGGCGATGGGATGTAGTCTTCTACCTCAATTAGGCGTGGTCATGTTGCCCAGGTGTGGGATCGCCGGGCGCCACCACCGGTGCGTGGTCATTGTCGAGCACCACCACCATCGCGAGGCCACCTTGAGCACGACCATCACTAGGTCATCCTCGGCCACCTCCATCTCTTGCCCATGGTCGACCACCACCATCTCTTGCCCATGGTCACCACCACCATCTCTTGCCCTTGGTCACCCACCACCGGTAGCTAGGTCATCCTCACTGATGCCCATTGTCATCCTGCAGCTCCTCATCCCCACTCTGCTCCTCTTCTCCCGCACTCGGTCCGGATCATCCTTCTTGTTGTCTATCTTTGTCGAGAATCATTCTTTGCGCTGACGAGAATCGCTGCTTGCTTTACTCTGACCATAGTCATTTCTTGCTTTCTGACCATGGTCGCTTTGCTTTATTGTAGCCATTGTCTTCTTTGCTCCCATTACTGTCCAAATGCAACAATGACCGTTAACAATCGATGTGAGACAAAGCCAAATGTAGAGGAATAAGAAGAGGCGAGCGTCTGGGCATCATAATCTTCAACAGATAAGCGCATCGACACATAGTCGCGTTGAACACCTTCACGATGAGCATGGTGGCGTCGTCAGAATGCGTGGCGAAGAGAAGGAAGTACCCCACCGTAGTAGGTCGTGAAACGCAGTGAGAACTTCTCTCACCCACGAGACAAGTACATGTGGCCCTTCTTGATCACCAACTCCACATCCCACAGCCCTGCGAAACCCGCTGCCGACTGTCGCACCTTCACATTATTTGGCGGATCTTCACCCATCGGCATGTTCTTAAAACTGTCAGCAGCCTCTGCGGTTTGGGACAATGAGTGATGTAGGCAAACAACGAGATATCATAATGAGATGGGTGAAGCTAGGGAGATCTCTCATTTTATATACCTCGTCATGGATGATCTTGAAGTCCCAAGTATGATAGTGAAGAACTCGGAAGCATCCAACTCGTCATGCGGTGTCGCAGAGGCGGCGGTGGCTGCTTCCGCCATTTCGATAATTAAGCAGCGAAGAGACCAATTAGTACCCTTACATAACCCACTTTCCAAATTTAATTGGGAACCCTTTCATAACCATCACCTTTTCTAAAAATCCTAGCAGGACAAAGTTGTCTGCCTTGAAGAGACGATACTATGTATTATTACCGAGGTAGAGTGTGAGGTATGCCTTTCAAGTTTGTGTCCGTCGTAGTTGAGGTGACCAACTGTTTTTGTTCACTAGCATATGTGTGCACGCTGACGACTTTGCTAGTTAGTGTGCGTGTGCAAGCTTAATATATCTGAGCGTGCGTGCACGCATATCACGATATGCCGTGCCGGTTTTCAAAATAATTCAGTGCCATCGGCCAGATTTGAATAGCCAAAAAGTAGTGCGGGTGGAGGCGCTGCCAGGTATGCACAAATAAACAAAGCAAAAGCATAGTGGCCGGTAAAAATTTCTCTTAGGTTTTGCAAGTGGCCAACAGAGATAAAAATTCAACGACAACAGAGGCGTACGACGTGTAACAGGCACCTCGACGATAACTTATCAGTTCATCACACAAAAGAATTGCACAAAGTGGTGCAACTTGCAATCGTATACCATCGCGGGGTCGAAAGCAACAACATAGATTATCAGATGAGATTATCAGGAACAAAAGTGAAGTGGCACACCAAGAATACCAAGAAAGCACCAGCATTCTCAGGTGACATCATAAGGACCGCAAGTGAATTGACATTGCAAGTTTGCAACAAACACACCAGCACTATCCAAAGTGAGATTTATATGAGCCCATATGGCATAGCAACTACAGCTTGAAACTACGGTTCGCCGGGTTAACCATCTGCGAATATGCAAGGAGCAGATGACGAATAATAAATTTACGCAATGTCCAAACGCTGGAAAGAGGAAAGCGAAACCCTTGGACCATTAGCCATCAAGAAAACAAGGCAATTCATTTCTGAATGACTTGATTATCTTGTTAAAGCAGTTTAAAGGAACATTTAGCAAACATATAGGCCTATATCTTTGGATCATCATTCCCTTTAGGCAACAAAGTAATAATGCCATAGTTAAGTCTTCCTACATCCAACTTTCCATTAAAAATCATAGTTATCCAACTTTCCAAAATTTTCTTCTGCTTTTCTATAAAAACTTTCATAGTTATATCAAAATGAAATGCATTCCAAACTTTCTTTGGCCACCTCACTTAGATGCTCTCTAAGAAACCGAAATACAGGGGCGGCTCGGTAGCAGACGTCGGGGGGCGGGGGTGGATTTGGGTCCTGCCTCAGGTGCGGTGACTCCGGCGGGAGCGGGCCGGAGGAGGAGGTGGGCCATCTTCTTCGCCGTCACGGCCGGGCCCTCAGTCTGGCCGCTCCCATGGTCGACAGACGGAGATCGGTGGGGACGGCGGCAGGGACGGAGGGACGGATGGGGCGTGGGGCACCTGGGTCTGGGTGGTCGGCGGCAGGCACGAGGGCGTGGGGAGGCTGGGTCAGGGGCGGCAGGGACGGAGGCGTGGGGGCGGGGGGTCAGGCGTGGGCGGCAGACGGAGGCGTGGGGGAGGCGGGGTCAGGCGGAGCCAGGACGGAGGCGTGGGGCGGGCGGCAAGACGTCTGGGCGGAGGCGTCTTGAGTGGGGAGGAATGAGGAGAGGAATAAGTTTTTTGCCAAAAGTAAAAAAAAATTATGGCGCAAGATTGTCTCCGGCGCCATTAGTAGTTCTAACTACTAATGGCGCACTTTGCCCGAATCGTCATTAGAATATTTAAAAAATGAAAAAATTTGTTTTACTAGTGGCCTTATGCAGCAGTGCGCCATTAGTGTATTCCATACTAATGGCGTATCTCCACCGGATCTTGTGAATTAGTATATAATAATGTGTAAGACCACTACGATCTTGTGCGCCATTAGTGTCAATCCTATCTTTAGCCCTTTTTCTAGTAGTGTAGTCTAGTATTTTATGGCATGATGCTTTATTATAACCCTCAGGTTTCCCATCGCGGGACGGAGCAACAGAAGACGTCTTGCGGGGACATGAACGGGAACTAGAAAGCAATGGGTACGCGTCTCAGGTGCCATGGATGAGCCGGAAGAGCTTGTTCGTTTCAGGGTCATGCCGGATGGGAATCAAGACAAATTAAGACTGCGAGTCCCTATCTATCTATGACATCCAAACATGATGAGTAACTGGTTTCTTTTATTGCGGGATAATTAGGTTCGTTTGACACAGCTCCAGTCCCGATCCATCCATCCATCCACTAGTATTGCTCCAAGCAACGAAGCGTTTATTATGGTTGTGGTGTTGGAGCTGTAACTACATATTAGAATACTAAATAGTATTGGTTGGAGGGCTACGACAGCAACAATCACTTAATTAATGGTCTTTTCTATGAATGAATGAATGTGCGCCTAGGGATACCCAACAACTAAGCAGCTTAGGAGGGCCTAGCTTGCGCCACCTCAGTGATCCATGGCACGGCCTTGCCTTTGGCCACGGACCACACAACTAGCTGCACCCTCTAGTTGTTTTCTCTCCACCATTGCCGTCATCTCTTCTAGTATATATACAAAAGTAGTCATACCTCCGCGTGCGGGATGCGCGTGCGACTTACGACTTTAATCTTCCTTTAATCGTATGCGGGATTCAAACTATGTACGCGTTTGAATTTGCTTCCTTTAATCTTCTGTACGCCACGTGGCAATCTTGTGTAGATTAAACGCGCACATAGCGACTTACGACTTTAATCTTCCTTTAATATCGAAGTAAATATCTGAGAGTAGATTGCCACGCGTACATAGTCGTTAGAATTTGAGACTTGGGCGACAGGCGAGAGGCCATGCTTTCCTTCCTTGTGAGGTACTGTACTTGTACTCCTAGCCGAGGAGGATCGTGGTCAGGTTCATGAACATCACCGCAAGCAAGACGCGTGCCTGCGTCGACCTAACAGAGGGAGGACGACGACTCCAGGGGTTGGGGAAAGGAGTTGCACATACCTTGCCCGCACGCGAGGGGTGGCAATGGCCACGGCGGCAGCCTAGGCCCGGAGTGCACGGCGTCCCTCGGCGTGATAGTCTAGCCTAGCGGGTCTCCGGAATAGTGCCTTGAATGAACTTGAGGGCCATGGCAGATGCGCCCTTGACAGGAACTTTCACCGAACACCTTGCGGGCCGGCGCCCATGCGTCCACCTCGAGGGCGGCCAACAGCCAGCGTGAGACCGTGCTGGTGACGCCTCCTCCTGCGGCATGGCGAAGGGTACATGCGCACTCCGATGAATCAGCAGGCGGCACGACGCCGCGGTGTTGTGGCCCAGGCCACTCGCCGAGCATATGGCGGGCACCGGAGCAACAGCAGCCGTGGTGTCGAGTCGACGTTGCAGTCCTCATCACCTACAACAGCTATTGCAGCCTCAGATCGTCGGCGGTCACTGATGAAGGCGGAGGAGGTGACGAGCACCCCGTCGAGCAGGCGGTGGGCGTCGGAGCAGCCTAGCGAGGTCGATAACTCAACAGTTGCTTAGAGCCACCTCGTGTTTGCACAGCTGTGCCGTATCCGTGGCAGTATTCGGGCCGGTCTCGGATAGGAATCGAGAGGCGGGGCGGGGAGCCACACCAAACTATCCTACTCACTTCTCAGCCCGGTCACCTCCGTTCCATGGTGTGCCATGCTGACGCTGATGGCGGCCGCCGCTGCAGCAGCGCCGGACCAACCCTTCTTCTCCCGCCCCCGCCGCCCCACGCAGCCGCCAAGCCTCGTCAAAGCCGGCCGCTCCGCCCACCCCCCCCGGGGTTGCAGCGGTCAGAGCCGTCACTCCTCGCACTGTCGCTGTCACTGCTCCTGGAGCAGCACCCCGCACGCACGCCGAAGCAGCCATTGCCGGTATGATGTGATATCATATGAATGAATGCATTCTGTCAGTGGCACAGTCGCTGAATTCGGCTCGGTGGACGATGCAGTGCCAGCGCGACGCCGGACCACCCGGACGAGCCGCCGTCGTCGGGCAGGGGCGGCCGTTACCATCCTTGGGAGGACATCGCCGAGACGCTTCAGCTCGACGACGGAGAGCCGGCGCGCCTCACCGACGCCGAATCCGCCCGAACAATCGTCGAGGTTAGGAAAATTGCTCCGTCCATTTAGAATCTTCTACGGTGCCTTTCTGTCAGAAATGTTCAGCAGTGCAATGACCTTCCCCTGTCTGTTGAAGCATATTCTGAATTTCAGGCTATGACATCTGGCTGTTGAATTACATATCTCTGAACAACCAGATCAATGGATATTATTCTATCTGCCCCTGTGTAGAAGCATACTATGAATTTCAGCCTATTACAGCTTTGGTTGTGGAATTACATCTCTCTGAACAACCATATCAGTGGAGGCTTTTCCCAGAACACTGACATTCAGAGAAGGATTGACAGCTTCAGAGCTGAAATGCAAGTGCCCTTTTTTCTTGAGATTTTCATTCCCACCTCCTGGGCTATCTGGCCGACTATATTTTCAAAGGGACCAGACAAATCTTCATTCTTGCCTGAGGAAACTGAAAGAGGAGCTCAGTTGGATCATCCATAGAGCAAAGAGGAAACCTTATCACGCTTTTGAACCATCGGTCTTTAACTTCAGATAGACGAGATTGCTCTATGAATAATAGTCTTCTAGCTGATTTGTATTTCCCCACCTCAGGGTAGATAGTCTTTTAGCTGTTGTGTTTCCCCACCTCAGGGAAGCCTTGTTATTCTTTTATTTGATTTATCTGTTTTCCTTCTTTTTTTTTCCTTTGTACTTGAGAACAATCTCATAATAAAAATACAAAAATGGGATTTTTCCTACTGTTTTTGGTCAAAAAAAAATTTGTCGGCAGTGCTGAATCTTGCAATATGCATGCGCAGGTGAACAACAATGCAACGGTGATGATCTCGACGCTCATCGATGACGGCGTCCACGAGAGGATCATCTTGCCGGAGTTTCCCTACTTGACCGACGAGAATGGAGGTATATGTGCGGCTGGGTACTCGGGTCCATAATTTGTGCAACTGTCATTTTTCTTCCTTTAATCTTCTGTACGTGTGGCAATCTACTCTCAGATATTTACTTCGAGGTCGATTAAACGATTTACGCGGTCATGGAAAACATTATGGGCGACGACAAGATTGCGGTAACAATTCTGTTATTTTTTCGATATTTGAAGGTTAACAATTCTGTTATAATTCTCCACTCTTCAATCCCGAAAAAAAAAACAGTTCTCTTCATGAAAAGGTCAATTATGTGTTGTTGTGTCTTGTGGCTTGTGCCTACACTTGAGTTAATATGTTGTTTGGTATCTGCAGCATGTTATCATTGGACTCGATAACACAGATGTCTTTGCTGACTTGGATCTAGCAGCGGCGTCATCGACTTCATTTGCACAAGAAGAAGAAGAGGAGGAAGAGGACGATGATTCCGACGATTCTGATGATGAATATGAGGAGGTAGTAAAATTCTTCACAGCTGGGCAACTGGCCAACAGCAAAATAGTTTAGTGATTTACCTTGATGCTGTGTGGCTGAAAACATGTAGGAGGGTATATATGCTGTTGATGAAGAAGATGGGGATGACGACGGCGATGATGATGAAGAAGATGACGATGCACCTAACTGGTCCAACCTTGAAACCGTAAATTCCTGTCATCCACTATACTTTGCGAGGATGATTGTGGAGGTAGATGATTGAAACTCAATTAGCATCCATCAGCTTATGTACCACTCTTTCTGAATCGCTTTATTAGCCACTATGCTCTGAACTTTTATTGTCAGAATGCGAGCAAATCAAGTATAGATTGGTTGGACCGACCACCTGCAAGCCTTTGTTGTTGAGGGTCAGCTGAGACCTGCGTTTGCTGAAGAGAGCACCATGGTTTCCAGGCATTTATTAAATGGTTGTTGCAATGAACCTTACATTCATCAGATATTGCTTTCCTGAAACATAGGACTAATCTTATCAGCTCCCGGAATTTCGGTAGGTGATGAACCACTCAAAGACGACAAAAAGGGAAGTGGGGCTACATTTTTCAAGGTTGAAGTTCTGAGCATTGAGCTGATCACTGCATATGGTACAGAGGTATGTCTATTCAATTTGATAAGCCATACTAATTTTCCAAGAGGGCCGAATCTGTGTAAGCTCATGCCTACTACGTAAGTCTTTTTTTTAGAAAAGGAGTATTAGCCCCGGCCTCTGCATCATTTACATGCACATCTCAATTATTAGAAGTAGTTTAAGTATACAAATCAACCGTGTAAAAGAGTCACAACCGGCGAAAATAGGAAAATATGCCAACCTACTATTGGACCCACATCCAAACCAGTTGTATGTATCCTGTGCTACCATTGGTTGCAACCAGACACCATAAACTCGTGCACTTCCTCATGCTGTGGTAAGGACCACGTACGGATATGTCCTGTAGCTCGGAGACCCACAAAAATAGAAGAATTAACAATATTCTTTTTGAAACGGAGGCTAAAGCCTTGCCCTCCATCTCATTAAAATAGAAGAATTATACTAATTACAAGGTCACCACTTACAAAGAAAGTCTCATACTTAATCTTGGCAAGGACAATGCTAGGCAAGGAAGGATACATGCTTAAAAACATGGTGAATTAACAATATAATATCTTATGTGACTGGCAGAATTGTCGTTGTACAATCTTGAGCGCTAGTAATGATTTCTTCGTGTCTTTTCCTTGTAGCCCAAGGTAAAGATAGAAGAATACCGGAAATCTAGACCCGACATCATCGCGCACTCTGCACCAAACATAATATCACGCTTGAGAGCCGGTGGAGACAAGATAACACAAGCTCTGAAATCACTCTGTTGGAGGTGCAAGGCCATTCAAGTAGAGGTAATATTCCTTCATGGGCATTTTGTTAACATTGAAAATTAGGGAATAGATACATTGAGCATTTCGAAGTTGGGTATTGAACCACCATGCCCGCTATAATTCTTCAGGAAGCAGCAATCATCGGCGTCGACTGCCTTGGGTTTGACTTGAGACTGTGCTCAGGAACACAAGTGCAGACACTGAGATTTGCTTTCCCTACAAAGGTCAGTGGTTCAGCTTTTGCCTACAAATTTGTACTTATGGGCCATGTACAGTATGATAAACAATAAATCGATGGTGGAGAAACATTAGTCTGTAAGAAGATATTTGCATTTCATGCTCTTGTGGTTCTGAATATTTTGCACTGCAGGCTAGTTCGGAGTTCAGCGCAGAGAAGCAAATACACGAGCTTCTGTTTCCTAGGAGGATACATCAAGAAGGGGAGTCACCACAGGCTCAACCCAAAGAGTACTGATGTAAACAGAGATGTGACGTTTTGTTCTTTTTCTAGGAAATTTAATTCAGCAACACAAATAGCAGTAGCCATCTTGATGAAGTTCTTTCGAATTCACATTGTGATTTTGATCATTGAGCATCTGCACGGATGACATAAACTAGTGCACTCTGACCAATTGGGTTCGAGGTACTTACCAGAGGATTAGAGGTGCAACTACTTATGCATTCTTACACGAACTGGATCCCGGGGGTTTAAAAAGCCAAAAATAAAGTTTTTTGAACACGGTACAAATGCAAGCGCTCATGCACTCACCCCTGTGAACGCACACAGAATAATGCAAGCACCAGGATTTGAACCCTAGTGGGCTGGTGATACCACTGTCCTTCTAACCATCCAACCACATGTTGGTTTCCAAGCCAAAAATGAAGTTAACTATAAAAACTACCCTAATTTTTTTCTTTTTATCAAATAAGCCCCTCCTTGTGCAGCAACCATACTCTTTTTTTTTACAAAAGGAACATATTAATATCAGGGAGATTCCAATTACACCCAGCCTCTACAACAATTAAATGTCCTAAAGACATTAGAATGCACACAACCCAAAACAAAAAGAAGAAAGAAAAAAAAACAAAAGATCCTGCTACAGTAATCAATTCCTTGTAACTGCAGAACAAACCACCATGAAGACAACACCCGAAGTCCAAATTCTCCAAAAGTGATGTCTCAAAGAATCAAACAGTGTACAAGCACCGTGTCCGCCCGATCGTAGATCTTAGATTTTTCACCCTGAAGAAAATCCATGCTCTCAAAACAATGCCTTCAACAAGGCCACACAAACAATTAATGACGGACCTTGAGTTTACACCCTGAAAGCTAAGACTTTGTATTCCTCCTATGATGTCGTCTCCACTTGTCGATGCTGCTGCTACAAGTCACAAATCACCAAGCAAAGTCATCATCACCTCGAAGATTCGATCCGTCATTACTAGGCCTCAAACCTCAGCCACCATGATCAACATTTCTTTGAAATTAAAGAATTTAACCAGCAAATAGGGCGTGGCTATGTCTTGCCTTCAGCGCGAGGGTAGGAACGCTCACTGAAGGGGAGACCATGATGGGCCAGACCAGGAGCATGGGAGGACACACCCTCTTTTTTATGTTTCTATTTTGTTTTTGCCTTTTTTTATTCTTTAAAATATTCTAAGTGTTGAATATGTTGACCAAGCAATTGAAAAATGTTGAATGCGTATAAATAAAATGTTTATCATGTATCCAAAAGGAGTATAAAGAAACGTGTACAAATTTTTTGGCCATGTATTTAAAAAATGTTAATCAAGCATTTGAAATTTTATTGAACAATTATTTGAAAAATGTTAATCATGGCATTTGAAATTAGTTAAATGTGTATAGAAAAATGTTGACCGCGTATTGAAAAATGTTGACCATGTATAAAAATGGCATTTGAAAAGAATTTTCATTTATATGAAAATGTTAATCAAGCATTTGAAAAAAATGTTGATCAAGTATTTGAAAAATATTATATTTGTATAAAACAATGTTGACCATGTATTAAAAATGATGAAAATTCCTGATCATGTATTAAAAAATGTTGAAAACGTATTTGAAAAATGTTGATCAAGTATTTGAAAAATGCTAAATTTGTATAGTAAAATGTTGACCATGTATTAAAAAATGTTAAAAATAATGTACATAGTCCTCGACAAACGATAGAGCAAATTGGCTGTCGGACGAGACAAAGGCTTGACTAAGATCTTGCGTCTGCGTGGTCATGTCCTACAATCATAACACGCATTGACGGTAAGCATAGCACACAACATACCAGACAATCCATGAAAGCAGCAGCATACATGTACATGGTTCATGACTATCATACTAAGCAAATATGGTTCATCGCTATCATATTAAGCATATTGGGCAACATATGAGCACGAACATACATCTACAACAAACAACATGCTACAAATGAAGCACCAATAGGTATAAATCACAGATCTAAGCACGAATCAACACAAGCACAAGGTTCAACTTCAAACTCTACTACTAATCTAGCCTACCACATGCTTGAATATCTAGCCCTACCATAAATTGCAACCGCAACATAGCAATCAACCATATCAGCTCACAGATTAGACCACTAATCAACCATGCATCTAGATCAAACCCTAGCTGCAGCTCAGATCTAGCTAGGAGGAAAAAAATAGAAAGGGGGATTGAACTCACAGAGGCTATTGCTGCAGCTCGAGGACGAGGGGGGACGGTCGTGAAAGATCAACGCCGGTCGGTGAAGGAGCTTCGACGCCGTGGACCGCCGGCCGATGAAGATGCGCCGCTTACCTGCTCGTCGGTGCCAATGCGCATCGGCGGGAAAGCTCGAACGGAGGGAGAATGGTGGTGGAAGTTGGCGCGGTGGGGGAGGGGGCTAAATAGGGGTGGACTCGACGGGAGGTGAGCCGAAATCCTCCTGCCGATTTTTCGGTGACGCGGGCGAGCTCGCGCCATCTCCCTGCTCGCACGAGGGGAGAAGCGCGTCGCCCTCCCCTGCCTCGCATGAGCTAGGCTCGCGAGCTACTGCCGATTCAGACATTTTTTCCAGCCTGGCCTGGACATGCTTTGAGTCCCGTGCAATGCGGGCCGCACAATGAACGCAGGCTATCAAACGGGCTTAATTTTTCCCACAAGGGCGAAATTTAGGGCCATATGCAGACAACCAAACACGCCCATACTGAACAGAAATGCAAAGAAAGGCACTGCAGACTCTAAGTGGATGGAGCAAATTTTTAACCTCGACGATTGTCCGCGCGGATTTAGCGTCCGTGAGGCGCGCCGGCTCTCCGTCGTCGAGCTGAAGCGTCTCGGCGATGTCCTCCCAAGGATGGTAACGGCCGCCTCTGCCCGACGGCGGCGGCTCGTCCGGTGGTCCGGCGTCGCACTGGCACTACACCGTCCACAGAGCTGAATTCAGCGACTGTAGTACTGACAGAATACGTACACAACAAGCGCGCGCACATTCATTCATATCATATCATACCGGCAATGGCCGCGCGTGCGCGCTGCTGCTCCAGGAGCAGTGGCAGCGACAGTGCGAGGAGTAACTGCTGCAGCACCGCGGCGGGAGGGCGGCTTTTCTTACGGGGAAGAGACTAGGCGGTTGTGGGGGCGGCGGGGCTGGGAGAAGAAGGGTTGGTCCGGCGCTGCTGCAGCGGCGGCCACCATCGGCATGGTATACCATGGAACGGCGGTGACCGAGCTGAGAAGTCAGCAAGATACTAGTTTTGAGTGGAAGTTGAACTTTCCGGCCCGCCTCTCATTTTCTATCTGAAACTGACCCCAATAATGGCAGTGATATTGCTTGCGTCGAACTGTCCTCGTTTCGCCGCAGATTTGACAAATTTGACCTATAGACGCAATTAAATCACAGAATGAACTATCCGTAAAATTATTTCACGCGGTGACGCGTGGTGCCAGGCTACCGAGCGCTTATTCTGAACGCCTTGGAGCTAGGCGCTGCATAGTCTGGCAACGCCTAGGAACTAGGCGCTACATCAGATAGTGTGGCGCCTAGCTCTGCGCCTGCACACGACTTAGTAATTTTCTCGATCACACGCGTGTGCGACGCTGGCCGTGTAGCGCCTTTATCGTGAGGCGTTGCTGTAGTGTGCGCGCCGTGGCGGGCGTCACACAAAAAGGTCACCGCGTGAAATAGTTTCATGGATAGTTCATTCTATGATTTAATTCCGTCTATAGGTCAATTTGTCAAATTTGTTTCGCTTTATACAGACGTGCGGCGAATCGACCGAGTGGACGGTCTGGTTCGATTTGAAGGTCCTAAGCGGTTTACCGATTTTTTTAGCGGTTTTATGATCTTCTTAGAAGTCTTTTTTTCCCTGTTGTTTTTGTTTCTCTTATCTTTTCTTTTACATTTTCTTCTTATTTATCTTTTTTTAACGCATCTATATTTTTTGATTGTTCCATACTATTATATTATCTATTTAGAATATTTTATATGCATTTGGTACTATTTTTTTTGGGATTAACCTATTAACCTAGTGCCCAGTGTCAGTTGCTGTTTTTTCCCTTGTTTTTTTACTTTTACAGAAAGAAATATCAAATAGAGTCCAAACGGAATAGAACTTTACGGTCATTTTTCTTGGACCAGAAGAAACCTACAAGACTTGGAGAAGAGGCCAGCAAGCCGTAGGGGCACTCCCCCAGGGCTTGTGGGCCCCTCGATGACCTCCCTTAATTCCAGCACTATATATTCTCAAATATTCCTCTTATACCAGAAGCATCCACAAAAATAATTTTCCGCCGCCGCAAGCCTCTGACCTAGTGAGATCCCATCTTGGGGCCTTTTTCGGCACTTTACTGGAGGGGGATTCGATCACGGAGGGCCTCTACAACAACCTTGTTGCCCTACCGATGATGTGTGAGTAGTTTACAGCAGGACCCTCTGAGTGTCCATAGCTAGTAGCTAGATGGCTTCTTCTCTCTCTTTGATCTTCAATACAATGTTCTCCTCGACGTTCTTAGAGTTCTATCCGATGTAATCTTCTTTTGCAGTGTGTTTGTTAAGATCCGATGAATTGTGGATTTATGATCAGCTTATCTATGAATATTATTTGAGTCTCCTCTGAACTCTTTTATGCATGATTTAAATAGCTTTGTATTTCTCTCCGATCTATTGATTTGGTTTGACCAACTAGATTGATCTATCTTGCCATGGGAGAGGTGCTTTGTGATGGATTCAATCTTGCGGTGTCCTCACCCAGTGATAGCAGGGGTAGCGAGGCACGTATTGTAGTGTTGCCATTAAGGATAAAAAGATGACGTTTATATCATATTGCTTGAGTTTATCCCTCTACATCATGTCATCTTGCTTAATGCGTTACTCTGTTCTTTTGAATTAAATACTCTAGATGCAGGCAGAAGTCGGTCGATGTGTGGAGTAATAGTAGTAGATGCAGGCAGGAGTCGGTCTACTTGTCACGGACGTGATGCCAATATCCATGATCATTGCCTTAGATATCGTCATAACTATGTGCTTTTCTATCAATTACTCAACAATAATTTGTTCACCCATCATACATTTTCTCTCAAGAGAGGAGCCTCTAGTCGGCCCCGGGTCTATTTTCCATCATATATTTTAAGATCTATAAACCAAAAAATACAAAAATACCTCACTGAGTTTTATTTACTTTTTATTTGTTTTATATCTATCTCTATTAGATCTCACTCTAAGTGGTCATGAAGGGATTGACAACCCCTATTTCGCGTTATGTGCAAGTGTTTGTTAGTTTGTGCAGGTGCATCTATTGGGGACTTGGTTGTTCCTCCTACTGGATTGATACATTGGTTCTTAATTGTGGGAAATACTTATCTTTGCTTTGCTGCATCACCCTTTACTCTTCAAAGGAAATAACAAAGCAAACTCAAGAAGTAGCACACCTTCCATTGCATCAGGTTTCGACCAACCGCAGCGCCTACTCCCTTGCCGCCTCCAAGAGCCCACCCACTGAAGGAGGCCACAATAGTGCTAAACTGATCACCCATCATCACTTGAATTTTAAGCACATTTCTCTACTTCTTCAAAATTTAAATTCTCTATATATTATACCCAATGGATACCCATTTGGTATTCGGATACCCGATGGGTACGGGCATGGGTGTCAATTCGTGCTCATGGGTTTTAAAATAGGTGGGCATAGAAAATTTCTATGGGTATGGGTTTGGGCATAAGGGGGTTGTACCCACCCATACCGTACCCATTGCCATCCCTACATCCGGTTTAGTCGGGTTTGTTGGGTAACGCGGTAATTTCAAAAAATTTCCTACGATCACGCAAGATCTATCTAGGTGATGCATAGCAACGAGAGGGGAGAGTGTTGTTTACGTACCCTCGTAGACCGAAAACGGAAGCGTTATGACAACGCGGTTGATGTAGTCGTATGTCTTCATGATCCGACCGATCCTAGCACCGAAGGTACGGCACCTCCGTGATCTCGCACATCGCTCATTTCGGTGGCGTCCCACGAACTCTAGATCCAGCTGAGGTCAAGGGAGAGTTTTGTCAGCACTACGGCGTGGTGACTGTGATGATGAAGTTACCGGCGCAGGGCTTCGCCTAAGCACTACGACGATATGACCGAGGTGGAAATCTGTGGAAGGGGGCACCGCACACGGCTAAAACAATTGTCAACTTGTGTGTTCTAGGGTGCCCCCCTGCCCCCCGTATGTAAAGGAGCAAGGGGAAGGCCGGCCGGCCCTCCTAGGGCGCGCCCCAATAGGGGAATCCTACTAGGACTCCAAGTCCTAGTAGGTTTCCACCTAAGGAAGAGGGGAAGGAGGAAGGAAGCGGGGAAGGAAGGAAGGGGGGGCGCCGCCCCCCTTCCCTTGTCCTATTCAGACACAAGGGGGGGGGGCAGCCCCCCCCACCGGGCCCTTCCGCTTCACCCACAAAGGCCCAACAAGGCCCGTTAGTTCCCCCGGGGGGTTCCGGTAACCCTCCAACACTCCGGTTTTATCCGAAACTTCTTCGGAACACTTCCGGTGTCCGAATATAGCCGTCCAATATATCAATCTTTATGTCTCGACCATTTCGAGACTCCTCGTCATGTCCGTGATCACATCCGGGACTACGAACAATCTTCGGTACATCATATCACATAAACTCATAATACCAATCGTTATCGAACGTTAAGCGTGCGGACCCTACGGGTTAGAGAACTATGTAGACATGACCGAGACACGTCTCCGGTCAATAACCACTACGGAACCTGGATGCTCATATTGGTTCCTACATATTTTATGGAGATCTTTATCGGTCAAATCGCATAACAACATACACTACTGGAATCAGCTACTTTGCCATCTGCCAGCTCTTTGTCGTCTGCTAGCGGACGGCAAAGAAGCTCTTTGCCATCAGCTACCAAAAAGCAGACGGCAAAGAAGCGGCAGACGGCAAACAAGCTCTTTGCCATCGGCCGGCTCTTCTTGCGTCGCCACCGGTGACCAAGAAAGAGAGAGGTGGCCCCACCCCCGCCTGCTTAGAAAAACTTAACGCCTTCACTCTCTTTGCCGCCGCTAGCGCATTTACAAAGAGAGATAAGCGGACAAGAAAGAGCAGAGTAACTAACGGCCGCCCCCGCCCGTTACTCTCTCTTCTCTCCTCTCTCCTCACTGACGCCCGCCACTAGCTAGATCCCCACCCACCGCGCCGCCCGCCCGCCCGCCACGCCGCCGCCCGCCGCCCGATGTCACCCGCTTGGCCGTCGCCCTACCACCCTCCGCCCCACCCCACCGTCGACGCCTGTCGCCTCACCCTCCGCCACTCCGCCTCGGCCGCCCCGCCACCGCCCCGCTTGCCCTGTCGCCCCACCACCCTCCGCCCCCACCCAGCCGCCACCTCCTGAAAAGGTGTTCTTTGGCCTTCCAGAGACCGACGGGGTCATATATTTGTGAATTATTAGTTAGGTCATATATTTTTTGATTTTGTTATGAAAAACATCATATATAATTGTGTTGATCGGGTAGATTTAAATGTGCAGTTGTTTCATCGCTGCGAGATTTAAATGTGCACGTCATATATTCATGTCGGTATTTTTTTTATGTTGTACTAATTTCGTTTATTCTTTGTCATGGCAGGTGTTGAAAGATGGTGGGCGCTGGTCGGGAGCGCGCCGAGGCCCCTTCTTCGTCGGCGCGTGGTGTGAGGTCTTCCATTCCACACACACCTCTCCGCCGAGCGTTGCTGGACAGTATGGCGACACCGCCGGGCCCTTCTTCGTCGACCGCGGTGCCCAGCAGGGGACGAGGTAAGAAGAAGAGAGGAGGTGGAGCACGTGGTCGCGGGAGAGGAGGTAGGGTGACTGCTACGGCGCCTTCCTCACCGCCACCCCCAGCTGTTTCACCCGAGTATGTGACTGCTAGGGTGGACTCGTCCGAGGAGGAGGCTACACGGACTCCGGTCCACGAGCCTGCGATCCACGGGTCTTCGGCCCACGAGCCTCGGGTCGACGGGCCTTCGGCCCACGAGACTCCGGAGGAGCACACGTCTAGATGGGGTACCTGGCCGGATCAGCCTGAGGAGCCGAGTGGCCATGCTGATGATGGCGGGAGCCGGTGATATTGAGGAGGAGGGGGGCAACGTCTACCAGCGTGGTTGTACACGGCTCCCGTCCGTGCCGGCGACCCGCGAGCAGAGGTGGTTGATTTTCCCTGATGGGGAGAGGTAAGTGCATTTAATATTTTTGTACCTTCTGCATTCACGTTTCTTTAAATATCTAATGCGTTGGCCTTGTCATGCTGCAGGGGTTGGGACCACCATCATAGTGTCTGTCGTGGTTCTAAGCCTGACAGTAGAATGGGGGGTAGGTATGGAGAGGCAAGGTACTAGCTATGGAGTAGTTGTATACGCACGAGTTTTACGAGTTCAGGCCCTTCTCGGAGGAAGTAACAGCCCTACGTCTCGGAGCCCGGAGGCGGTCGACTGGATTATATGTGTATGAATTATAGAGGTGCGAACCCTTCTACCTGTGGAGGGGGGTGGCTTATATAGAGTGCGCCAGGACCCCAGCCAGCCCACGTAGTGAAGGGTTAAAGGTACATTAAGGCCAGGCGTTACTGGTAACGCCTTACATAAAGTGTCATCATGACCATAAAGACTACTTAATTACAGACCGTTTGGACACCGGGTGGTTCTTGAACTCCTGGTGGTCGAGTGGAATCCTACCAGGTCGACAGGAAGGCAGTTTATTCTAAGGATGTCCTTGGGGAGGGTATCTTGGACAGGTCCATGACCCTACCCTAGGTACATGACTTCATCATTAGCCCCCGAATGGATCGAGGTTTGAGTGAGGAAGGAGTTGATAATCTTTCCGACCTGTTTTTCGTCGCGAGTGTGTCTTACTCTGGATCGCTGACCTTTTAGTGATGGTGTCAACTTCTCTTTGGTCGCCTTGATCCATTCTTTACATCTGTCGAGTGAACTTTATGAACTTGGAGATTTCGAGCGACGGATCGGAGGAAATCTGCCGTCGACAAGTTGCTTTCTGTTAGCGAATTTAGCGGGATCCGAAGTTTCGGAAGCGCGCGAAGCGGAGAAGGCCGCAGCACTCAGATGGGATAAGGCAAGGACGCCTTGATTTCCGTGCCACCTGTTTCGCCACGTACCGTGCGCGCGGCTGTTGCGGGATTTGACAGGATTGCCCGGGCCCTACCAGTCAGCCACTCGGAAGCGACTTCATATAAGGCACCGGGCGGGGGTCTTTTGAACAGTGCGCCCTCATTTTCCCCTCTCTCGTCCTCAGATTCATCTGCCGCGCCCATAACCTGCTCAACGCTGCTGCTCCGTTCCTGCTTCGCCGGCGACAATGGTGAAGGAGAAGACGGCGGCCTTGAGGAAGCGAAGAAGACGGCAATGGCGAAGGGGAGAGCGACGGTCGGGCGGATCCTCGTCGCGGTCCAGCCTGCCGCAAGGTTGGGTCCAGGAGATTGGATCCGCTCGACCATCACCGGAAGGACCTCGACGACCTGGCCAACGAGGGATTGATCACCCATGGATCAGCACGGCTTCCGGGGGCGGAGTGGCAGCCGCAGCCTCAGGAGGGTGAGTGCGTCCTTTTAGCCACCCATGTTGATCGTGGATTTTCTCTACCGCCGAATCTTTTCTTTCGGGGTTTTCTGAACTTCTTTGGAGCACAACTCCATCACTTCACACCCAACTCCATTGCCTATCTCGCTGCTTTCGTGTCTTTGTGTGAAAACTTCACAGGTCATCGGCCTGCTGGGGCCTCTTCAAACACATATTCACTTGTCGCCACAGACGGTGAAAAAGGCTAGTCCGAATGATGAAAGAACCCAAGTAATCCAGATGTGTGGGGGTCTTGGGGTCCAGATGAGGGGTAAAAGTGCCTTTCCGGCCATGATTCTTCCCGATTCAGTTAGAGGGTGGCAGTCGACCTGGTTCTACTGCCAAGACCAGTCGACGCCAGGGCAGTCGACTGGACTCCCTCCTTTCTCCATGGATCGAGTGAACAAGCCGTCCTCTCTGAAGGTGCTTCCGGAGGAAAAGGTCCAGGTTAAATTGTTGATGGAGCGTGTAGTCCAGCTCATTCGCGACGGAGTGACCGGCATGGATCTTCTGGAGGTTTTCTTTCGACGGCGCATTCAACCGCTCCAATACCGAGGCCACCCGATGTGGTTGTATTCTGGTACCGACGACACCACCCGGGTCCACCCAGAGGAGGTCGACGACGCCACATTGGAGAGGTGGATGACTGCCATCACAGGGAACAAAGATAACCCTCGTGGAGCTAGGAGGATCCCACCACTCGACCAATCTTACCAACCAGACAAGGTATGACCACTTATCTCCTACTGTGATCCTGTTGCATTCGCTCTGTTCACCGCGAATCGGCCGATTGACTTTTGTCTTGTTTTGCTGTCTTCTAGGTCACCACTGAGATGTACTCGATGCCCAACGGGGCGCAAGAACAAGTCAAAGAAGAAGAATGAAGCGGAGGCGAAAGCCAGGAGGAATGGGAGTCCGACGGTGAGGAGGGCGAGGGAAATGACAGCTCTGATGAAGAGGAGGAGGAGGAGGAAGAGGAGGAAGACGTGGATCCTCCCCACTCAGAAAGGCGGTCCAAGCTGACGCATGATCCGACGGCAATTCGGCCTTGATAAGGCTGTCAGCGCTTTGTTAGGTGATCGACAAGCGCCCTCAGACTGACTTCCCCAGCGCCGGTGAGAAACCGCCAAAGCAACCCGAGCAACGTCATCAAAGCCGGTTTGCTGCCCTGCCTAAGATGAGGATGGTCATTCCCACCATTTCCGGGTAATCAGCCAGAACTTGTGTTTTCTTGTTTATCATGGGAGTACTTTTGGTCGACTCGTTTGACTGATCAACTGATTTCTGAAATCTACAGTGCTGCCACCTCCGAGACCTCAGCTAGGCATGAAGATCAGGACATGGAAGATGCCGCCACCTCCAACCTTGGTATGATCTCTGCAGTTTCGCTTTATGGTCGATTGGATTTCTGTTTTTACCTTTGAATCTTTCCTGTAGTTCCACCTCACGTCATTGATCTCCCTGACGACGACGATGAAACACCGCTGAGGAAGAGGAATGACAAAAGGGTGCCTGCTGGCAAGGCTACTCAAGTTGTATCACTTCCTGAGATGCTGGTTCATGAGGGAGGCGACACCACTTGGGCTTCGTGGACTTTTGCTGTCACCGACGAGTGTCCGCCTTTGTCGTCCGATCGCCGAATTCGCTTTCCTTTTTGCCACACACCACGTCCGGAAGACCAAGTGAGTGCTGCTAAGGAGGCATACGCTAGGCAGGAATCAAGATGGAGCAAGTGAAGGTGGTCCGGGAGGCCAGCCAGGCGGCTTATGATGCAAGCTCAGCTCTTCAGAGCAATGTCCAAGTAAGTTGGTCGCTGCTTATTCTGTTAGGATATGCTACCTGAAATTTCTTCTTTTTGAAGATTTCCATATCTGTATCTGTACACCCACTGGGCGGGTGTGTCGATTGAATTTTTGTACTGGTGGGGGCACGCTGAGTGCACCCACTGGGTGTAGTCCCCGAGTCTATGGTGGACTGCTGTCAGTCGACTATAGTCTTTATACTTCGAACTTCTTCACTCGGTCTGGTCGGGCCATGTCGAATGGATCTGAACCGGTGGGGGCACGCTGAGTGCACCCACTGGGTGTAGTCCCCGAGACTATGGTGGATGCTGGCAGTCGACTATAGTCTTAGGAACTGTTTTTTTTTGGTCGACTGGTCGAACCGAATTGGTAAAACCAGTGGGGGCACGCTGAGTGCACCCACTGGGTGTAGTCCCCGAGACTACTGTCGAATGTTTTGATTCGACTGTAGTCTTAGAAATGCTACGATTTTTTCTTTAGTCACTCGGAAGTGACCTGTCTTTGATGTTTTGTCGATTGACTCTTCACAGAAATCTTGCGAGCTCGTGGCCCGCTATACCGAATTGGAGAACAAACAGATCCAGCTCAACCTTGACTTGAAGCTTGCTCAGGAGAATTTGCAAAAGGCGTAGAGACGAAGCCAAAGGTATGGCTAGTGAGAGCTTTTGACGTTGTCTTTGTCTTTCTACCCATTCTCAACTCTGGGCTTATTGTTATTTTGCGGACAAAGCTGGAGGAGACTCAAGAAGAAAGACCACGACCTTGCAGAGGCACGGAAAGGCGGCTTTGGAGAAAACAAAGCTCATGGAAGAGAAACTGGTCTCGGTCGGCAAACTCAAGAGGAGAACACCAAACTGAAGGCTGCTCTCGACGCGGCCAACAAGGAGGTTAGCCGACTGAAGAATGACAAAGTTGCTCTGACTGACAAGGCTGGCGAACTGGCGGGGAAGAGGAATGATCTGGAGGCTTATCTGGGAGGGCTCGCCAAAAAGTTATTCCTCATGCTCGAAGGTAATCTCTTTTACCTGACTGTCTAGTTATCACCGACTGATCATAGAACTGTTAATTTGAACCCGAGTTGCATTTACGTAATTGCAGCCGAACTCTCAAGAAGAGACGGTCGAGTGGAGACAAGCCTGGACCCCATCAACTCTCCCATGAAGGATGAAGCCGCTATGAACGTGTTCGACCGGAGTCTCGCATTCTTTGGTGTGGTGGACTATCTCGCATCGACCGAAAGCTACGGTGTCGCGGATCGACTCAACACTCTGGCGAGACCGCACGCAGAATGACCTCGAAGTCTCTAATGACTCGGTGAACGAGGTTCCAAGTCGAGTGCAAGAATGGAAAAAGTCTTACGCCAGGTGCGGTCTTGATGTTGCTCTGTCTCTGGTTCGTGTCCACTGCAAGGAGGCGCGGGAGGAAAAGCTGGCGTCCCTCAAAGTTGCCAATACCAAGAAGTATGATTTCCGATCTTTCATGGAGACTTTCATCGCCGCTGCCACCCGGATTGCTGATGGGATCGACCTTGACCAGTTTGTGGCTCCTTCCAGTCCTCCACCTGAGGAGTAAAAAACTTCTATGCTCTACCTTAAATTTGCCTCGGAATGCAGAGTGGTTTTGTAACCGATAAACTTTAACGGGCTTAACGCCCGAGCACTTTCGAATCCGTAGGACGCTTATCTGAACTTGGTTTATCATCGAGCGTGCTTTTATTTGCCTTCGATGCGAACTTTGCTTTTCATTCGGAATATACTTCAATGCTTGAGCAGCATCCTTGAGGTGAATATCCAGTCGACTGGCACTTCATCGATTTTGCAGGTAGGGATGAAGTACAGGCTGCGGCTGACCTCGTCGTCCTTGCGGATCGGGATGGACCGCACGTGGTACTTGTGGTGCAGCTCTGAAGGAGAAGGTAGCAGTCGATCTGCACCTCGTCGTCCTTGCGGATTGGGATGGACTGCACGTTGTACTTGTGGCGCAGCTCCGAAGGAGAAGGTAATTGTCGAACTGCCTCTCGTCAACCTTGCGGATCAGGATGGATTTCTTACTTAGGCGAGTACTGGACTGCAGCTAAGCCCCCGAGTGGGAGGTTTGCTCTCCACTCGGTAGGATTTTTCAATACTTAGGCGAGTACTGGACTGCAGCTAAGCCCCCGAGTGGGAGGTTTGCTCTCCACTCGGTAGGATTTTTTAATACTTAGGCGAGTACTGGACTGCAGCTAAGCCCCCGAGTGGGAGGTTTGCTCTCCACTCGGTAGGATTTTTCAATACTTAGGCGAGTACTGGACTGCAGCTAAGCCCCCGAGTGGGAGGTTTGCTCTCCACTCGGTAGGATTTTTTAATACTTAGGCGAGTACTGGACTGCAGCTAAGCCCCCGAGTGGGAGGTTTGCTCTCCACTCGGTAGGATTTTTGATGGCGTAGTTCCGAAGGAGAAGGTAGCAGTCGACCTGCACCTCGTCGTCCTTGTGAAGCGCACATTGTATTAAATACTTAGGCGAGTACTGGGACTGCAGCTAAGCCCCCGAGTGGGAGGCTGGCTCACCACTCGGTAGGATTTTAATACTTAGGTAGTCTTGGACTGCAGCTAAGCCCCCGAGTGGGAGGTTTGCTCTCCACTCGGTAGGATTTTTGATGGCGTAGTTCCGAAGGAGAAGGTAGCAGTCGACCTGCACCTCGTCGTCCTTGTGAAGCGCACATTGTATTAAATACTTAGGCGAGTGCTGGGACTGCAGCTAAGCCCCCGAGTGGGAGGCTGTCTCACCACTCGGTAGGATTTTAAAACACTTAGGCGAGTACTGGGACTGCAGCTAAGCCCCCGAGTGGGAGGCTGGCTCACCACTCGGTAGGATTTTAAAACACTTAGGCGAAACGGATTCGCAGCTAAACCCCCGAGTGAGAGGCTGGCTCGCCACTCGGTAAGGATTTTTTTACAAACTTAGGCGAAACGGATTCGCTGCTAAGCCACCTTTGGGGGGATTTTAACAAAAAGTAATAACAATCACTGGGAAAATTATAACCTTCTTGATTTAGATAAACAAACTACAGAGGTACTTTTATTACATCTCACCCGAGTGAGTTCTTAAGTGTAAAAGGGGCGGAGCAGCTCCGCATTCTAGGCTCGAGGCTCATCGATCTGACGTTCGACGTTGTAAAGATGGTAAGCTTCATTGTGGAGAACTCTGGTGACGATGAAGGGACCTTCCCAAGTGGGAGCGAGCTTGTGTGGTTTCTGTTGATCCACTCGGAGGACCAGATCCCCTTCTTGAAAGGCTCGGCTCTTCATATTTCTAGCGTGGAATCGACGCAAGTCCTGCTGATAGATGGTCGAGCGGATCAGGGCCATCTCTCTCTCCTCTTCAAGGAGGTCGACTGCATCTTGCCGGGCTTGCTCCGCTTCAGCTTTAGTAGAGTTCGACTCGGGCGCATTGTGAAGGAGCCACTCGGCAGTAACTGCTTCACTCCATAGACCATAAAGAATGGAGTTCTCCCGATCGGCCCGATTAAGAGTGGTCCTCAATCCCCAAAGAACCGACGGAAGTTCGTCAACCCACGCCTCCTGCTGCATGCTTGAGATCACGCATCACGAGGTTTCGATCCTTTGAGAATTAGACCATTTGCTCGCTCGCTTGTCCATTCGACCGGGGTGAGCGATCGAAGCTTAGTCGACTCACGTGCCTTGAGAGGCGCAAAAGGCTTTGAACTTGTCGGAATCGAAATTTGACCCATTGTCAGTGATGATGCTATGCGGAACTCCATATCTGAATATCAACTCTCTGATGAAACTGACAGCAGTGCACGCATCAAGGTTCTTGATAGGTTTAGCTTCGATCCACTTCGTAAACTTGTTGACTGCCACAAGCAAATGAGTGAAACCACTCCTGCCAGTTCTCAGTGGTCCAATCATATCTAACCCCCAAACAGCGAAAGGCCAGACGAGGGGAATGGTCTTCAATGATGAGGCGGGTTTGTGTGACATATTAGAGTAGAACTGGCATCCTTCACACTTGTCGACTATTTCCTTTGCCATTTCATTTGCCTTTGGCAGTAAAATCCCGCCGGTATGCTTTAGCCACGATGGTCCGAGAGGACGATGGTGACCACAGCATCCCCGAGTGGATATCATCAAGAATTATCGACCTTCTTCCGGCGTTATGCACTTCGGGTGACTCGACCACGCTTTCTCACGAATAACTGTCCCTTGATCACAGTGAAGGCCTTGGATCGGCGTGACGATCTGTCTAGCCTCTTCTTCATTCTCCGGAGCTCTTTCCTCGGGATATACTCGATGTACTGATGCTTGTCGATCGGGAGTGATGACCACGACTTCCATGATCAGGTCGACCACCGCTGGGACCTCAACTTCAGTCGGATCAGTAGCACTTTTTGGCTGTGGAGCTTCTTCAGTGAAAGGATCCTCTTGAATCGACGGTGTGCGGATGTGCTCCAAACACACATCACTGGGAATGGCTTCCCTCTTGGACCCTATTTTCGCCAAATCATCAGCAGCTTGATTTTTGATCCGGGGTATATGGTGGAGCTCTAACCCTCAAACTTCTTCTCTAGCTTCCTCAACTGCATTCTGAGAGCTTGATCATGGCTTGGACTTCTGACGTCCCACTCCTTCATCACTGATTAACCACCAGATCTGAGTCGCCATAGACCATGAGGCTTACTTGGACGCCGAAAGTGAAATGGCCATACACAACCCATACAACAGTGCTTCGTATTCTGCTTCATTGTTGGAAGAATCAAAGTGAATCTGGAGCACATATCTGAGCTTATCTCCTCGGGGGGAAACCAACACTACCCCAGCACCGAAACCATTCAACATCTTAGAACCATCAAAGAACATAGTCTAGTGCTCCGAGTGAACTTGAGTCGGTAACTGTTGTTCAATCCACTTGGCGATGAAATCTGCTATTGCTTGGGACTTGATGGCTTTCTTTGCCTCAAACTTGATATCAAGGGGAAGAAGTTCATTAGCCAATTTCACGACTCGACCCGTTTCGTCTCTGTTGTGCATAATATCTGTTAATGGGGCGTCGCTGATGACTGTAATGGAATGATCAGAGAAGTAATGAGCAACCTTCTTCGCGGTCATATAAATCCCATACATAAGCTTATGATAATGTCTTTGCTTTGACGGGGTTAATACTTCAGAAAGATAATATACTGGGCGCTGAACTTTGAAGGCCTTTCCTTCCTCTTCTCGCTCGACCGTAAATCTTGCATCGATGACTTGTCCTGTGGGCTGCAATGTAAAGCAACAACGGCTCCTTGCTGATTGGGGCAGCAAGCACCGATCGGATGGAGAGCAGATCTTTGAGCTCGCAAACGCTGCATCGCCTTCGGGAGTCCACTCGAACTTGTCGACTTCTTCATCGATCGATGCAGGCAATGCCTTTTCACCGAGGCGCAGAGATGAATCGACTTAAAGCGCCAAGCATCCAAAGAAGCTCGGACATCGTGCACACGCATGTATGCGTTTCATTCGGAGTATAGTGCCAACTTTTTCGGGTTAGCATCGATTCCTTGTTCGTAAACGAAAACCGAGTAACTTTCCGCGGGAACTCCGAATGTGCACTTTGATGGATTAAGCTTGATATCATACCTCCCGAGATTGGCAAATGTTTCGCAAGGTCGATCAATAGGTCGGAACCTTTCCGTGACTTGACCACAATGTCATCCATGTATGCTTCCACATTCCGGTGATTTGAGTGAGTAAACACTTCGAATCATCCTCATGAACGTGGCTCCGGCATTCTTGAGGCCGAATGGCATGGTGACATAACGAAGCACCGAATGGAGTGATGAAAGCTGTTTTGATCTCGTCGGGTCCATATAGACGGATCTGATGGTATCCGGAATATGCGTCTAAAAAAGACAACCGCTCACATCCCGCAGTCGAGTCGACTATTTGGTCGATGCGGGGGAGAGGAAAATGATCTTTCGGGCAGGCCCGATTGATATGTTTGAAGTCGATGCACATGCGAAGTGACTTATCCTTCTTAGGGACCATGACAACATTGGCGAGCCACTCGGAGTGGTAAATTTCTTGGATAAACTCTGCTGCTAAGAGCCGAGCCACCTCCTCGCCTATGGCCTTTCTCTTCTGGACGGCGGACCGTCGAAGATGTTCTTTGTGACAGGTTTGACTTTTGAGTCGATCATGAGATGATGCTCGGCCAGTCCCACAGGAACACCTCGCATGTCAACGAAGCTTCCATGCAAAGATGTCCCAGTTCTCACGGAGGAACCGGATGAGCGCTTCTTCCTATTTGGAGTCGAGTGTTGTTGAGATGTGGGTCGGAGCAGCATTGGGATCGGTCGGATGAATATGAATCGGTTTCGTTTCCGGACGGTGAAATCTTGACTCCGTGGCGGGCTTCTTGGCTCGCAACATATCACTTTCGGGTCTGCGCAGTTTTACTGGTACTCTTGCAGCTCGACCATCGCCATCCGAGCATCGGCGATCTTAGAGCCTTCGAAAACACTCTTCCGCCTTTTTCCGATTGCCGCGATGGCGGTGATCACACCTTTGGGACCTGGCATCTTTATCTTGAGGTACACATAACATGGTCGAGCCATGAAACGCAGCATATCTTTGGCCTCCCGAATAAGCGTGATAAGCGCTCTGAAATCCACGACCTCAAAGGTCAACTTTTCCTTACGAAAATTCTTGCTTTGTCACCAAAACCACATCGAGAGCAATTTGGCGAGTGACTCAACCTTCTTTCGGGAATGACTCCATGGAAGCTCATGTTCTTTGGGGCTGAGTGCGGACATCGGAATGCCCATCCCTTTCAACGTCTCTGCATACAAAATGTTCAAACCATCGCCACCATCCATCAAAACTTTGGTCGGGCCGAGTACCTTCGACGACCGGATCGACCACCAACGCTTGCCTCCCGGGGGTGGCAATGTGTGTCGGATGATCGATCGGTCGAATGTGATGGCCGTGCAGGACCATTTCAGATAATTGGGCGTCGCCAGGGCGACCATGTTCACTTCTCGGTTGATAACTTTCAATCGACTTTTGCTTTCAACGTCGCCAAAAATCATCGTGGTGGAATTGACCGGGGTATCCACCATCACTATCTTCCTTGTCCTCAACTTTGTCCGACCCTTTTCTTTATCCTTGGGCTGCTTCCTTGGGCCGCTGAATCAAGAGCCGACATCGTCGTAGTGGTATGCTTCGGGTAAATGAGTTTACCCTCTTCATCTTTCTTCGTGTGAATGGGACATGGCAAGTCCAACACATCATTCCCATCTTGGTCTTTCACCTTCTTGGGGTTCCACGGGCCCTTGGGTTTCCCCTTGAACTTTCACAGGGTCATGACCAAGGCTTCTTCGGGAAGCGGTGGCTCGGCTTTGGCGCTTACATTTCCATTGGAGTTCCCTCCGCTGGTTTCATTAGCGGCTGACTTGTACTTACCACTCCGGAGCCGATCCTCTTCTTCACCATTAGCATACTTGGTGGCAATCTCCATCATCCGACTCAGGGTCATATCTCTGTCCGACCGAATTTCAAACTCAACTCTCGTTCTTGACACCTTCCTTGAAAGCACAGATCGCCTCGATGATCGGACACATTCTCAAGCTGTGTGGTGTAAGGTAATCCATCTCTGGATGTAATCTCTCAAAGTTTCATTCGACTTCAGTACACACGATCGGAGCTCTGTCAACCCCGCTGGTCGCTTGCAAGTCCCTTCAAATGTCACGACAAACACTCGGGCAAGATCTTCCCAAGTGTAAATCATTGGGTGCTAACTGATTCAGCCATGCTCTAGCCGAACCCTCCAACATAAGGGGCAAATGCTTCATTGCTACCTCATCGTTGCCGCCGCCAATCTGGACAGCCACTCGGTAGTCCTCAAGCCAAGTGTCAGGCTTGGACTCACCGGTGAACTTACTGACTCCAGTTGCCAACTTTGAAGTTGGGAGGAATCATCGCGGCTCAAGGCCCCGCTAAAACATTCTGGCCCTGAGACATGAACTCTGCTGCTGGAGGGAACATCTCTGTCATGACCTTCTCGGTGAGCTCTGTTCCTGTCGACCAAGCCTTGAACGATAATGGATCTCGCATCAAAGCCTGGCTCTCTGGGGTCGACTGGAACCCTTCGCCCGGCCTTTGTCTTGGCGTCTGTCATCTTGTTGCCGAGGCGTATGATCCACCCCTTGGGGAGGGTGGGCACTTTCGACGTCGATCATTGCGATCGAATCGGTGCTCATACGACTCGCGGTTCTTATCTTGATCATCGCGCCGCCTCCACGTTCCTCACGCCTCGGGGCGATCTTGGACTATGGGTCGATCGACTGAATTCGCAGCGACGGATCTGCTGTGAATCTGTTTCGCGGATCGCGTGATACGACTGAATTTTGATCTCCTGCTGCCCGGAGTAAATCTACGATCTGTTGCAAACCTCTACCCGCCTCCCGATCGGGAAGGCTGAATCGATTCTGCTATACGGGCTGCAGCTGCTAAATTCTGAATCGGAGTTCGATATACCTGAGTTGGTTGTGGAAAGAGTTGACGTCATTGGATTCGGAACCCGTGACGCGGCGCTCGTCGAGAACTTCGCTGGAGGTTCTCGGTCGAGTGCGCCGGCCAGGCTGTTAGCGCGCATCCTCCAAGGCACGAGCCTCGGGGGTTTCTCCAACGATAGGAGTGTGAAGCGCATCCATGTTTCGGCGGCGAAGTTCCTCCCTCTGCAGCGAAGTGAGGGGCTCGGGTTGGTACTCTTCGTGAGCTTGCGCCGGATCGCCTCCACCGTCGCCTCCGTCGGTGCGGGGGAATCCAGGAGGACTGCATGGTCCGTCGACCATCAGAACCTCTGTGCCGGATCGCCGCTATTGCATTCGGATGCAGTTCTGCGGGGCCAGTCGACAGATCGAACAGGCCGTAGAGAGATTCGTCGGGCTCGATTGACGCAACTTGGGAAGTGGCCGACTGGCGAGCCACCGCATGCCTCATCCACTGCTGAAGCCTTGACCGACCGGAGCGCTTGCGCTGGCGGGAGACTAGGAGTGAGGACGGCACAAGAACCAACCCATCTTGGGTCGACGGTTGCCGCAGAGGACGCCATGGACGACGCTGCGAAAGTGCGTTGCCCATGGACGGGAGCGGCGTCTCGCCAAAGGAGCCTCCTGAAGCCTAGTGGAGTCGTCGGCGATGAACGTGAGCGCACCGAGACGGATCTCGCGGCCCTCAACCAAAACTCCACAGAAACCATGATGTAGGAGATCGAAGAATCCCAACTTCTCCAACAAATCGCTAGAACACCAGCCCCACGGTGGGCGCCAACCGTCGTGGTTCTAAGCCCGATAAAGAGAATGGGGGTAGGTATGGAGAGGCAAGGTACTAGCTATGGAGTAGTTGTATACGCACGAGTTTTACGAGTTCAGGCCCTTCTCGGAGGAAGTAACAACCCTACGTCTCGGAGCCCGGAGGCGGTCAACTGGATTATATGCGTATGAATTATAGAGGTGCGAACCCTTCTACCTGTGGAGGAGGGTGGCTTATATAGAGTGCGCCAGGACCCCAGCCAGCCCACGTAGCGAAGGGTTAAAGGTACATTAAGGCAGGCGTTCTTGGTAACATGCTTACATAAAGTGTCATCATGACCATAAAGACTACTTAATTACAGACCGTTTGGACACCGGGTGGTTCTTGAACTCCTGGTGGTCGAGTGGGTCTTCATGGTCGAGTGTCTTTGAGTCTGTCGAGTGGAATCCTACCAGGTCCACTGGAAGGCAGTTTATTCTAAGGATGTCCTTGGGGAGGGTATCTTGGACAGGTCCATGACCCTACCCTAGGTACATGACTTCATCAGTGTCCGCCGGCCCAACTCCGTCCTTGGAGTTCTTTGTCGACAAAACTTCCCGGGGTTTGTGACGTTGCCTGGTGAGGGTCGGCTTCCAGAGCTTGGATTGAGTTGGGAGCACTACTTGGCTGCCTCGGCCTCATTGGGTGAGATTATCGGCGGTGTCTTGTGCAAGACGAGGCACGTGGTGATCGAGAAAGTTCTGGGTAATTTCTCCTTTACACAATTAAAATCTTCAACTAGCTAGTTATTAATTGTACTAATCAATATTGTCTCATTTGATTGCGGACATTCTACAGTGTGTGAGGAGGGATATGAGGAGGAAGCGGCAAATGTTATCGATAACGCGATACGCAGCGCCTACTACATGTAACTTACGGCACGAGGCTCGGGTGCAGGCTGTTCGAGACTACTACGCCTTGCGTGGTATCAAGAAGACCAAGCCGGCGTGCCGCGAGAAGTTCTTGAGTAAGGAGCAGTACATGAAGGTAATTCTTAAGGCCTTGTACTTACTTCCTTCATTTAGTAATTCATAGCCGTAGCGCTCAAGTTTCTATTTGCTAACTTAGGCCCCTCCGAGATGGTGTGCGGATCAGATGGATTGTTGGGAGGTGTTGGTCAATGAGTGGTGCTAAAATGAATGGCTAGCCCTCCACAACGAGGCCAAGGACAAACGTTCCCAAATGGAAGGTGTGCCACACCATCAAGGCAGCTCCAACTTATTTCAGTACGGGCGGAACTGGGTATGTGGTTTGCTTCATGATTCATGCAATTCATTCATTATGCTAGCTTTAGCCCTTTAATTACTAATTAACTTTGTTTCTCTCTTTCGTGCACGCTACAATAAGGCGGATAAGGTGCCGAGGTGTACGACCAGATGCCATGGCCCACACGGGCCCTTACGAGAAAGTCAAGGCATTCTCTGCGTCTGACCTCGATGATCCAAAGAACTTCACCAACATCTCCTCCCACGACAAGCTCGTGCAATATAGAGATCAGGGGAAGGCGAGGAAAGGGGAGGAGTTTAACCCGAGCCGTGGTCCCATTGATACTGAGCTGGCGATGATATCACGGTGGCGGGAGGTCCCATGGCTCCATAGCCATTGGAGATGGACTTATCCGTTGTCCTAGCACTCTCCGGAGATCAAGGCGCTCGATCCGAGCTCCGCTCTGAGATAAGGCCTCGTGAACGACCAGTCCAACTCGCCTTTCAAGGTTAGTTATACGTACTCAGCTATCTTTCTCCATTACATTGTGTGCGCTTCCATCAATGATTACAAATGGTCATGTGAGTGGTGTTGCAGGCTGCTATACAGAGTGAGAGAGATAGAACGGAGAAACTTCTGGCGGAGGCGGCGGAGAGGCAGCGGGAGTTGGAGGAGAGGACGACAAAGATGTTGGAGGATGAGAGGGCACGGAATGACATGCAGGCAAGGGCCATGTACGAGCTCCTTGTGGTAAGTTTCTTCTGCAGATTAGCCAAAACATTCATGTAGTGTTTGTCTCATTACTAACTAGTATGACTGTGTTTGTCAAAACCAAATGTGCGATGTGTGTGAGAAGTCGGTCGAACCGCTCCGCCGATGCCGCTTATTGCTCCCGGGACCACGGTGAGTTTAATTTGAATGGACATTACTTGCTAGTCTTAACATTTGAGTGTCATCATGGTAACGAGACATCGGTAATGATCATTGGTGCAGCGTAACTCCAGACAAGCATCGCACGATCCTTCTCCAGCTACCGGCACGAGCCAACCCGCTCCTACACCTCAATGATCAGGGTAAGTTTCTCTAGTGTTTTGCTTAACAAATGCATAAAGACCTAGACTTAGCTTTATTTCCTCCAATATGCTTACCATAATGACCTAGAGTTAGCTTCTTTTCCTCCAAAATGACTTAATAAGCTTCTTGACCTCCAAAACCATCCATTTTACCTAAGTTAGCTCTAAAACGATTTGTACTTAGCTTTATTATGTCAAAAATTGCATAATTAGCTTAGTTAGCTCATAAACGATCCATTTTAGCTAAGTTAGCTCTAAAATGACCCATTTTACCTTAGCTAGCTTATAAACGCTCCAGTTTATCCAAGTTAGCTCTAAAATGACCCATTTTACCTAGATTAGCTCCTAAATGATCCATTTTACCTATGTTAGCTTTAAAATGACCCATTTCACCTAGGTTAGCTCCAAAATGACCCATCTTACCTAGGTTAGCTCCAAAATGACCCATCACACCTAGGTTAGCTCTAAAATGATGCTTTTTACTAAGTTAGCTCATAAACGATCCATTTCAACTAAGTTAGCTCATAAACGATCCATTTCACCTAAGTTAGGTCAAAAACGATCCATTTCACCTAAATTAGCTCTTAAATGATCCATTTCACCTAAGTTAGCTCAAAAACGATCCATTTCACCTTAGTTAGCTAAAAAACGATCCATTTCACCTTAGTTAGCTCATAAACGACCCATTTCAACTAAGTTAGCTCATAAATGATCCATTTCACCTAAGTTAGCTCAAAAACGATCCATTTCACCTTAGTTAGCTCAAAAACGATCCATTTCACCTTAGTTAGCTAAAAAACGATCCATTTCACCTTACTTAGCACATAAATGACCCATTTCAACTAAGTTAGCTCATAAATGATCCATTTCACCTAAGTTAGCTAAAAAACGGTCCATTTCAACTTAGTTAGCTAAAAAATGATCCATTTCACCTTAGTTAGCTCATAAACGACCCATTTCACCTTAGTTAGCTAAAAAACGATCCATTTCACCTTAGTTAGCTCATAAACGACCCATTTCAACTAAGTTAGCTCATAAATGATCCATTTCACCTAAGTTAGCTAAAAAACGATCGATTTCGCCTTAGTTAGCTCAAAAACAATCCATTTCACGTTAGTTAGCTAAAACCGATCCATTTCACCTTACTTAGCTCATAAACGACCCATTTCAACTAAGTTAGCTCATAAATGATCCATTTCACCTAAGTTAGCTAAAAAAGATCCATTTCAACTTAGTTAGCTAAAAAACGATCCATTTCACCTTAGTTAGCTCATAAACGACCCATTTCAACTAAGTTAGCTCATAGATGATCCATTTCACCTTAGTTAGCTCATAAACAACCCATTTCAACTTAGTTAGCTCATATATGATCCATTTCACCTATTTCTAACTTAGTTAGCTTCTTCTAGTCACCTATTTCTAACTTTCTTATTTGCCGTTTTGCAGATTTCACTCACTTCATGGAAGCTAGCTTGCTATGATGGAGTGCTTGTTTTTTCTTTGATGAAACTTTGCATTGTATCTAGCTTGCTATGATGGAAGTTGCTATCTTGAATAAACTTTGCATTGTAATATGTATATGGATGGAATTTGATGGAACTTGCTTATGTATGAATGGATGAAACTTAATTATGTCTTTGGATATGTGATATGTTTGCTGTTAAATAGCCATGTGAAATATATCTATATATGTCATATATATTTGCTTGTGAAAATTGTTGGATTAAAAAAGCAGAAAAAGAGCCAATATCTGAGGCTATTTGCCGATGCGCCACCGTGACAGCGGTCTCTTTGCCGTTAGTCATGACTGACAAAAGAAGCCACGTGGCAGCCAACTGTGCTTCCTGGGAGCTGACCCATTTGGTCAGTTTGCCTACAGTGGCTGACGGCAAAAGTAGGACAAATTTTGCCGTCAGCGGCGGACGGCAAAGGCCTGCCGTGTAGTGACGTCTAGCTGACATCATTCAGCGGATGGCAAAGGCAGGACAAATTTTGCCGTCAGCGGCGGACGACAAAGGCCTGCCGTTAGCCACCTAATGGACTAACAGCGCAATTTTTGCCGTCTGCTTTCTTTGCCGTCTGCTGCTGATGGCAAAGGCCCCTTCTTCGTCGGCCAGCGTAAAGCAGACGGCAAAGTAGCTGTTTGCCGGACCTTACTCTGCCGGAGCCTTTTGCCGTCCACGGCGGACGGCAAAGACCTTTGCCATCCGCCGTGGCAGATGGCAAAGTAGCTGATTCCTATAGTGATACGTTGTTCCCTTTGTCATCGGTATGTTACTTGCCCGAGATTCGATTGTCGGCATCATCATACCTAGCTCAACCTCGTTACGGGCAAGTCTCTTTACTGGATTACGTAGTACTTCATCCCGCAACTAACTCATTAGTTACAATGCTTGCAAGGCTTATAGTGATGAGTATTACCGAGAGGGCCAGAGATACCTCTCAAGCACGGAGTGACAAATCCTAATCTCGATATATGCCCACCCAATAAACACCTTGAGAGACACCGTAGAGAGCACCTTTATAATCACCCATTTATGTTGTGACATTTGGTAGCAAACAAAGTGTTCCTCCGGTATTCGGGAGTTGCATAATCTCATAGTCACGAGGAACTTGTATAAGTCATGAAGAAAGCAGTAGCAATGAAACTGACACGATCATAATGCTAAGCTAACAAATGGGTCATGTCCGTCACATCATTCTCCTAATGATGTGATCCCGTTCATCAAATGACAACACATGTCTATGGTCAAGAAACATAACCATCTTTGATTAACGAGCTAGTCAAGTAGAGGCATACTAGGGACTATAAGTTTTGTCTATGTATTCACACATGTACTAAGTTTCCGGTTAATACAATTCTAGCGTGAATAATAAACATTTATAATGAATTAAGGAAACAAATAATAACTTTATTATTGCCTCTAGGGCATATTTCCTTCAGTCTCCCACTTGCACCAGAGTCAATAATCTAGATTACATAGTAATGATTCTAACACCCATGGAGCTTTGGTCTTGATCATGTTTTGCTCGTGGAAGAGGCTTAGTCAGCGAATTCCGCAACATTCAGATCCATGTGTATCTTGCAAATCTCTATGTCCCCTCCGACACTTGATGACGGATGGAATTGAAGCGTCTCTTGATGTGCTTGGTTCTTTTGTGAAACCTAGATTCCTTTGCCAAGGCAATTGCACCAGTATTGTCACAGAAGATTTTCAGTGGACCCGACACTACTAGGGAAAACCCTAGCAGTAGCGTTGGTTTTGTGCTCACTAGTAGCACGGGTAGGCGCGCTACTAATAAGGCGCTACAGTTTATCGCTTAGCAAAGAACGCTGCGTACGCACGCTCTTTGCTAGGGCGAATAGCTGCGGCGTTTGTTCACTCCACGCCATCGCTAATGTAACTCTTGGCAGCGTGTTTTCTCTCCATCGCTACTAGTATTCTTTTTTCATTTTTCGTTTTTAGTTTATTTATTCGCCATCGTACAAATATTGATACAATACCAGTTATGAGGTTTACATCATTATGTCCATAACAGTGTCAAATGAAGGTGGATTAGGTTCAAGTGGAGGCAATATGTGGTGCATGTCAAAAGTATACTACTAATCCAAACTTGATCTAGTTTGGACTAGTAGTACTACGATGTGCACCACATGTTGCCTCCACTTGAATCTAATCCGCCAAAGACAAGATATTTAATCATCATCATGGTCATTACCACCAACAGTATTTATTTAATCACCACTAACACTAGCTAATAATAATCATCATAGTCATTACCACCGAGCACTAGCTATTTTATCATCATAGTAATAGTGTAGCACATCATCCTGAAACTCATTTCTAGCGAGCTAATCACTCCTGCTGCTCTCTCTTAGGTAAAACAACATAAAACATGTGTAGCTCTCTTCCTTGATCAAGTTGGAGCATGCAGATGATCATGTGTAGCGCCTCTGTTTGCTGCCCCCTAGTACTTCTCTGCGCTCCCCCGTCACATATTTGGTCCAGTCTTGCACTATTAAGCATCTGTCGCTAATCTTGAATGCACTAAAGTAATCAATAGGATATCTTGGCCGTAAGCTGATAATACTCATGGTACCTTTAGTCTCGATCCCATAAGGCACAACATTCATTGGGAGTCCTGTTGAAGAACATCGTATGGTAACACACGATTAGCAATGAAGTTTAGCTTCAAAAATAATGTATGGGAAAAGATGCACCGAGGGACAAATAGTAAAAATCTTACCATCCTTCCTAAATAGATGTGACCGTAGTTCATTACGAACACTATTGGTCGCATACGTTTTCGATACTAACATTTCTAAATCCGGGAAGAAAATTTGTCTTGACAGTATCAAGATCCTCAAGCCATGAAACATAATGACTTAGCTCCTCGCGGTTTAGTTCAGCCTCCAGGATAGTAGTAGGTCCTGTCTACCAAGCACTTTGGACATGTTTGCTTCTGCAGAAATAAGTTGACAATACAAATTAGTTGTCAACTATTTTTGAATAAACAATATCAAAGACATAAATATGGTTGAGAAACTTACATAATGGTATAGCGGAGGCGTTCGCACATCGACCCGGATGTCGGTATTACCTTCAATATCATCTTCGGACGAATATCAAAGGTGATAACCATATCGTGCTCAAATGCATAAGTCTCGCATAGTGCTAGCCATGTTCTGCATCCAAAATAGGTGTAGTCGTCTGAATTGTATAATTTTGCATGGAAAATATAACCATGCTCGGTCTTCAAATAAACTTTCTTTACCTACGTAGTATGACTGAAACCTATCTTATACAATACAAACACTCTTGCATGGCGGGATACGCTAGTAGAATAGTAAAAAATATAAGTTGAAGCAAATGAAGCGGATGTCATGCTTAATTATGAAAAAGACTTGTCGTTATGACTTCTTGTATCCACTTGAAGTTCTCGTCCAGCTTGAAGCTGAAGCGCCTATCATCATCTAGGAAGATTCCGTCGCATACAGTCAGCGCTGCGTCTTCGCGGTATTTGCAAATACGAAATCCTTTTCGTCGTCGGACATTTCCTATGTTCATAGTTAAAACATTAATTGAAAATTGATCGAAGACAACTACCGGGATACACAACACACAAATCCAGGGCACTTTCGATATTTCCTACATATTCGGCACAAGTCATGCCAAAATTCACGGAAAAATCCGGCATGACCTTTGCTAAAATAGGACATATCGGCGCCTGAAATTTGCCGGAACGGAAATGAATCAACACTCCGGCAAAACATAGGCCACTCGGAGGTGTAACCTGCAAACATGACCGCCACTTGGATCTTGAGCAACACAAGATATACATTTCAAAATATCTTATAGGACTCAAATTAGCATGCATTCAATAAGCATAAGTAAATCATCTCATGCGTCCGTACATCGTCGAATATTATAACTAATACATCACGAATAGTGTCATACATATAACATCACTAATACAACTAAAACCCTAGCACACGACGGGTATCGGCGGCAGGCGGTGGACACCCACAAAGAAGGAACCATCACGGGATCATAGCTCCGGTGAGATCCACGGAGAACCTGCCAGGTATTGGAGAACCTGTGCTCCAACGCAAACAAGTAGCGACGGACGTGCGCGTCCTCCTCACTGACACGGTGATGCACCACCTCCGCGGAGTCCTCGAGCCTCTGCACCATCACTGGCCCATGCGACCGCCACCAAAGAAGGTTCGGGTCAATGACAGGCTGGCTCCTCACCAACCTGCGCCCCTCGGTAGGTAGCGCCTCCCAGTACCACCCCGGCGGAGCCCAGTCCTGGACATGGTCCATCTGGTGGCGCAGGTGTCCTCCGCCGACTTGACGACGAGGATGCGGGATAGGCATCGTCGACGTCGATGCGGTAACTACTATAAATAAAAATAAACTTACTATAAATAAAATTACTATAAATAAAAATTAGTACCTAGTTCTTACTAACTAATTAGTACCTAGGAACTACTGCCCTATAAATAATAATTACCTAGAAATTATTATGCATTACAATAGTGTTTATTCATATACCTATTTATCACAAGTTGAATACTTCATGTCACATAGCTATTGACTAATACACTTAAGCAATATGAGAACGAAATTCGCGTTCGTATCAAGAAAACATCTGAGCCGCATCCGTATCCTTTCCACTCCTAGATGAACTCTAACTAATTTGACCACTATCCGATCCGCATCCGATTCCTTTCCACCCCTAGATGAACCCTAACTAATTTGATGCAATTAATATTTGAAGAACCTAGGAAGAGGTAGGGGAGGGGGAGGAGCAGGCGTGCTCACCTCGGGTCTTGTGACGGAGGGGCAAGCGGCGTCGAGGTCGAGTCGGGGCTCGGGCCTTGACGGAGGCGGAGGTGGGGGCGGCGTCCAGGGTGTGCCGAGAGCGACGAGAGAGCGCGCGGCGGCCGACGGGCGACGGCGGCGGCGACAGCGCGGAGGGAGTTGGGATTTGGGGGAAGTGGCCATGGTGAGAACGAACCACACGGTTAAGTCAAAAGTAGTAGTAGCGCGTTCCAGGAAGTGTGCTACTGCTAAGCTAGCTACAGCGTGTTTTCCTATACGCGCTACTGCTATTCCTTTTTCTATTTTCCCCCTTTTCACTTATTTTTCTTTACAATTTATTTTTTCCTTTCACCTTTTTCTATTTCTTTCATATACATTTACTTTCCTATTTGCTTTTCATTTTATTTTATTTCCTTTACCGATGGCGCTTCTTTGGCGTAAGCATGTTGCTACAAAAGATTCTAGCGGTAGCTTGTTCGACGAGATCGCTACTACTATGTGTAGCCTATCGGCTAAGCCGTGTGAATTTTAGTAGTAGCGCCTTTATCTTCTGGCGCTTCTGCTACAAGCGATATCTGTAAGCGCGGTTTACATCAGCGCTTCATCGCTACTTAGCACCAGCGTGCTTTTTAGCAGCGCTGCGCTCTTTGCTAAATTTCTGTGTATAAGGATTTCCCTAGTAGTGCGATGCACTAGGTATGACACCTAGATCGGATATGAACTCCTTCATCCAAGCTCCTTCATTTGCTGCTTCCGAAGCAGCAATGTAATCCGCTTCACACGTAGATCCCGCCACGACGCTCTGCTTGGAACTGCACCAACTGACAGCTCATCCATTCAATAAAAATACGTATCCGCTTTGCGACTTAGAGTAATCCGGATTAGTGTCAAAGCTTGCATCGACGTAACCGTTTACGACGAGCTCTTTTTCACCTCCATAAACAAGAAACGTATCCTTAGTCCTTTTCGGTATTTCAGGGATGTTCTTAACCGCTGTCCGATGCTCCACTCGGGATTACTTTGGTACCTCCTGTTATGCTTATAGCAAGACATACATCAGGTGCGGTACACGGCATTGCATACATGATAGAACCTATGGGTGAAGCATAGGGAATGACTTTCACTTTCTCTCTATCTTCTGCGGTGGGCCGGGCATTGAGTCGACTCAACTTCACGCCTTGTAACACGAGCAAGAACCCTTTACGTGGATGATCCATTTTGAACTACTTCAAAAATTTATCAAGGTATGTGCTTTGTGAAAGTCCAATTAAGCGTCTTGATCTATCTCTATAGATCTTGATGCCCAATATGTAAGTAGCTTCACCGAGGTCTTTCATGGAAAAACTCTTATTCAGGTATCCCTTTATGCTATCCAGAAATTCTATATCATTTCCAATCAACAATATGTCATCCACATATAATATTAGAAATGCTACAGAGCTCCCACTCACTTTCTTGTAAATACAGGCTTCTCCAAAAGTCTCAGATAAAACCATATGCTTTGATCACACTATCAAAGCGTTTATTCCAACTCCGAGAGGCTTGCACCAGTCCATAAATGGATCGCTGGAGCTTGCACACTTTGTTAGCACCCTTTGGATCGACAAAACCTTCCGGTTGCATCATATACAACTCTTCTTCCAGAAATCCATTCAATTTAGTTTTGACATCCATTTGCCAAATTTCATAATCATAAAACGCAGGAATTGCTAACATGATTCGGACAAACTTAAGTATCGCTACGGGTGAGAAAGTCTCATCGTAGTCAACTCCTTGAACTTTTTGAAAACCTTTCGCAACAAGTCAAGCTTTGTAAATAGTAACATTACCGTCTACGTCGATCTTCTTCTTAAAGATCCATTTATTTTCTATGGCTTGCCGATCATCGGGCAAGTCCACCAAAGTCCACACTTTGTTCTCATACATGGATCCCATCTCAGATTTCATGGCTTCAAGCCATTTCACGGAATCTGGGCTCATCATCGCTTCCTCGTAGTTGGTAAGTTCATCATGGTCTAGTAACATGACTTCCAGAACAGGATTGCCGTACCACTCTGGTGCGGATCTTACTCTGGAAGACCTACGAGGTTCGGTAGTAACTTGGTCTGAAGCTTCATGATCATCATCATTAGCTTCCTCACTAATTGGTGTAGGAATCACGAGAACTGATTTCTGTGATGAACTACTTTCTAATAAGGGAGAAGGTACAACTACCTCATCAAGTTCTACTTTCCTCCCACTCACTTCTTTCGAGAGAAACTCCTTCTCTAGAAAGGATCCATTTTAGCAACAAAGATTTTGCCTTCGGATCTGTGATAGAAGGTGTACCCATGATTTCCTTTGGGTATCCTATGAAGACGCACTTCTCTGATTTGGGTTCGAGCTTATTAGGTTGAAGCTTTTTCACATAAGCATCGCAGCCCCAAACTTTAAGAAACGACAACTTTGGTTTCTTGCCAAACCACAGTTCATAAGGCGTCGTCTCAATGGATTTTGATGGGGCCCTATTTAAAGTGAATGCAGCCGTCTCTAAAGCATAACCCCAAAACGATAGCGGTAAATCAGTAAGAGACATCATAGATCACACCATATCCAATAAAGTACGGTTACGACGTTCGGACACACCATTTCGCTGTGGTGTTCCAGGTGGCGTCTGTTGTGAAACTATCCCATGTTGTTTCAAATGAAGACAAACTCGTAACTCAAATATTCTCCTCCACGATCAGATCGTAGAAACTTTATTTTCTTGTTACAATGATTTTCCACTTCACTCTGAAATTCTTTGAACTTTTCAAATGTTTCAGACTTATGCTTCACTAAGTAGATATAACCATATCTGCTTAAATCATCTGTGAAGGTAAGAAAATAAAGATACCCGCCACGAGCTTCAATACTCAGTGGACCGCATACATTGGTATGTATTATTTCCAACAAGTCTGTAGCCTGTTCCATTGTTCCGGAGAACGGAGTTTTAGTCATCTTGCCCATAAGGCGCGGTTCGCAAGCACCAAGTGATTCATAATCAAGTGATTCCAAAAGTCCATCAGCATGGAGTTTCTTCATGCGCTTTACACCGATATGACCCAAATGGCAGTGCCACAAATAAGTTGCACTATCATTATTAACTTTGCATCTTTTGGCTTCAATATAATGATTATGTGTATCATCACTATCAAGATTCAACAAAAATAGACCACTTAGCAAGGGTGCATGACCATAAAAGATATTACTCATATAAATAGAACAACCATTATTTTCTGATTTAAATGAATAACCGTCTTGCACAAACAAGATCCAGATATAATGTTCATGCTCAACGCTGGCACAAAATAACAATTATTCAGGTCTAAAACTAATCCCGAAGGTAGATGTAGAGGTAGCGTGCCGACCGCGATCACATCGACTTTGGAACCATTTCCCACGCGCATCATCACCTCGTCCTTAGCCAATCTCCGCTTAATCCGTAGCCCCTATTTCAATTTGCAAACATGAGCAACAGAACCAGTATCAAATACCCAGGCGCTACTGCGAGCATTAGTTAAGTACACATCAATAACATGTATATCAAATATACCTTTCACTTTGCCATCCTTCTTATCCGCGAAATACTTGGGGCAGTTCCGCTTCCAGTGATCGGTCCCTTTGCAAGAGAAGCACTTTCGAGTTTAGGCTTAGGTCCAGACTTGGGTTTCTTCTCTTGAGCAGCAACCTTTTTGCCGTTCTTCTTGAAGTTCCCTTTCTTCCCTTTGCCTTTTTTCTTGAAACTAGTGGTCTTGTTGACCATCAACATTTGATGCTCCTTTTGATTTCTACCTCCGTAACCTTTATAGCTTGGTGGCAGTGATTGAAGAACTCTGTCAATGACACAATCAACTGGAAGATCAACTCCCAGCTGAGTCAAGTGGTTATGGTACCCAGACATTCTGAGTATGTGTTCACTGACAGAACTATTCTCCTCCATTTTTCAGTTGTAGAACTTGTTGGAGACTTCATATCTCTCAACTCGGGCATTTGCTAGTATATTAACTTCAACTCTGGGAACATCTCATATGCTCCATGACGTTCAAAACGTCTTCGAAGTCCCGATTCTAAGTCGTAAAGCATGGCACACTGAACTACCGAGTAGTCATCAGCTTTGCTCTGCCAGACGTTCTTAACATTATCAGTAGCATCTGCAGCAGGCCTGGCACCCAGCGGTGCTTCCAGGACGTAATTCTTCTTTGCAGAAATGAGGATAATCCTCAAGTTATGGACACAGTCCGTGTAGTTGCTGCCATCATCTTTCAACTTAGCTTTCTCTAGGAACGCATTAAAATTCAAAGGAACGGTAGCACAGTCCTTTGATCTACAACAATATAGACATGCAAAATACTATCAGGTACTAAGTTCATGATAAATTAAAGTTCAATTAATCATATTACTTAAGAACTCCCACTTAGATAGACATCCCTCTAATCATCTAAGTGATCACGTGATCCAAATCAACTAAACCATGTCCGATCATCACGTGAGATGGAGTAGTTTTCATTGGTGAACATTACTATGTTGATCATATCTACTATATGATTCACGCTCGACCTTTCGGTCTCAGTGTTCCGAGGCCATATCTGCATATGCTAGGCTTGTCAAGTTTAACCCGAGTATTCTGCGTGTGCAAAACTGGCTTGCACCCATTGTATGTGAACGTAGAGCTTATCACACCCGATCATCACGTGGTGTCTCTAAGACGCATTTAACTGTAGCAACGTTGCATACTCAGGGAGAACACTTGTACCTTGAAACTTAGTAAGGGATCATCTTATAATGCTACTGCTGTACTAAGAAAAACAAGATGCATAAAGGATAAACGTCACATGCAATCAAAATATGTGACATGATATGGCCATCATCATCTTGTGCTCATGATCTCCATCACTGAAGCATCGTCATGATCTCCATCGTCACCGACGCGACACCTTGATCTCCATCATAGCATCGTTGTCGTCTCGCCAACTATTGTTACTACGACTATCGCTACCACTTAGTGATAATGTAAAACAATTACATGGCGATTGCATTGCATACAATAAAGCGCCAACCATATGGCTCCTGCCAGTTGCCGATAACTTTGTTACAAAACATGATCATCTCATACAACAAATTATATCACATCATGTCTTGACCATATCACATCATAGCAAGCCCTGCAAAAACAAGTTAGACATTCTCTACTTTTTTGTCGCAAGTTTTACGTGGCTGCTACGGGCTTCTAGCAAGAACCGTTCTTACCTACGCATCAAAACAACAATTTTTCATCAAGTGTGTTGTTTTAACCTTCAACAAGGACCGGACATAGCCACACTCAATTCAACTAAAGTTGGAGAACCAGACACTCACCAGCCACCTATGTGCGAAGCACGTTGGTAGAACCAGTCTCGCGTAAGCGTACGCGTAATGTCGATCTAAGCCGCTTCATCCAACAATACCGCCGAATCAAAGTATTACATGCTGGTAAGCAGTATGACTATTATCGCCCACAACTCTTTGTGTTCTACTCGTGCATATAACATCTACGCATAGACCTGGCTCGGATGCCACTGTTGGGGAACGCAGTAATTTCAAAAAAAATCCTACGATCACGCAAGATCTATCTAGGTGATGCATATCAACGAGAGGGGAGAGTGTTGTCTACGTACCCTAGTAGAATGAAAGCGGAAGCGTTATGACAACGCGGTTGATGTAGTAAACGCGTCTTCACGACCCGACCGATCCTAGCACCGAAGGTACGACACCTCCGTGATCTGCACACGTTTAGCTCGGTGACGTCCCACGAACTCTAGATCCAGCTGAGGTCGAGGGAGAGTTTCGTCAGCACGATGGTGTGGTCATGGTGATGATGAAGTTACCGGCGCAAGGCTTCGCCTAAGCTCTACGACGATATGACAGAGGTCGAAATCTGTGGAGGGGGGCACCGCACAAGGCTAAAACAATTGTCAACTTGTGTGTTCTAGGGTGCCCCACTGCCCCCGTATATAAAGGAGCAAGGGGAGGCCGGCCGGCCCTCCTAGGGCGCGCCAAGAGAGGGGAATCCTACTAGGACTCCTAGTCCTAGTAGGTTTCCACCTAAGGAAGAGGGGGAAGGAGGAAGGAAGAGGGGGAGGGAAGGAAAGGGGGGGGGGGGGCGCCGCCCCCCTTCCCTTGTCCTATTGGGACTCAAGGGGCGGGGGGGGGGGGGCGTGGGCAGCCCCTCCTGGCCCTTCCTCTTCTCCCACTAAGGCCCATCAAGGCCCGTTAGTTTCCCCGGGGGGTACCGGTAACCCTCTAGCACTCCGGTTTTATCCGAAATTTCTCCGGAACACTTCCGGTGTCCGAATATAGCCGTCCAATATATCAATCTTTATGTCTCAACCATTTCGAGACTCCTCGTCATGTCCGTGATCACATCCGGGTCTCCGAACAATCTTCGGTACATCATATCACATAAACTCATAATACCAATTGCCATCGAACATTAAGCATGCGGACCCTACGGGTTCGAGAACTATGTAGACATGACCGAGACATGTCTCCGGTCAATAACCAATAGCGGAACCTGGATGCTCATATTGGTTCCTACATATTCTACAAAGATCTTTATCGGTCAAACCGCATAACAACATACGTTGTTCCCTTTGTCATCGGTATGTTACTTGCCCGAGATTCGATCGTCGGCATCATCATACCTAGCTCAATATCGTTACCGGCAAGTCTCTTTACTAGTTCCGGAATACTCCATCCCGCAACTAACTTATTAGTTACAATGCTTTCAGGGCTTATAGTGATGAGTATTACCGAGAGGGCCCAGAGATACCTCTCCGAAACATGGAGTGACAAATCCTAATCTCGATATATGCCAACCCAACAAACACCTTCGGAGACACCTGTAGAGCACCTTTATAATCACCCATTTATGTTGTGAAGTTTGGTAGCACAGAAAGTGTTCCTCCGGTATTCGGGAGTTGCATAATCTCATAGTCTGAGGAACTTGTATAAGTCATGAAGAAAGCAGTAGCAATGAAACTGACACGATCATAATGCTAAGCTAACGAATGGGTCATGTCCATCACATCATTCTCCTAATGATGTGATCCCGTTAATCAAATGACAACACATGTCTATGGTCAGGAAACATAACCATCTTTGATTAACGAGCTAGTCAAGTAGAGGCATACCAGGGCTATAAGTTTTGTCTATGTATTCACACATGTACTAAGTTTTCGGTTAATACAATTCTAGCATGAATAATAAACATTTATCATGGATTAAGGAGATAAATAATAACTTTATTATTGCCTCTAGGGCATATTTCCTTCAGGGTTTACTATTCCAGTTTCATAGTTCATCTATTGTATGGTTCACATGGTTTGTGTTCTGGGTTACAATTCGGGTACTGTTCCAGTTTACTGTTTGAGTGGGTTAATGTTTTTTGCTTTATTAAGTATTTTTCTATTCCATTGCCTTTACTATTACGGATTATTCGGATTTTCCGTTTCAATTTTCTTGGGCTATTATTTTGGTTAGTAGTTTTAGATTTATTCGGATACTATTACGGTTTTGTTCAGGCAATTTTTGGTACACTGGTCACTGTTGTCGTGGTGTAAAAATAGGCGATGTCGGCGAATAATTTATTTTTTCCATGGGTTACTGTCCATGTAAATACACTGTTCCGGTTTACTGTTTTATGCCTCGGCAGCACCATCACAGGACAGGAGCGGAGACGATCGAGGCAGCTCTGCATCGATGCGCCGTGGAGATGAATGATGTGTAGAAAAATACTAAATCTTAACCTGTAAAAAATCTCAGTTTTTTCTCGAGCTATAGTATGTATATTTTTTGGGAACACTTTTCACATGGGGTACTATTCACTTTGGTGACTACTGTTCACTCGCACTACCATTCACGACTGAACACTTAAATGATACATAAAAAGATAAATACATGTAAAACGCATCCGTTATTTTTTTTGTTGATTCTTTGTCTTTTTTTGCAGCATATAATTTAACGCATTTTGGAATGAAATTTGACAGTCACCTAGAGGTTAGGCTGTTACAGGCCGATCTATCCTAGGGGATCTGAGAGAGGAGGAGGAGGTGTAAGGAGCTGGTGAGACAAGGAGAAAGGGGTAAGCGAGGAGGAAGACCAGCTTCTCTCCAATTCGTTCGATGTCTTTCCACATGCCTTACAACTGGGCCGGTCTGGCCTTTAATACACAGACACACACACGACACCTCACTCCACCTTGCCAGGTCCATCTTTGACTTGGTCCGCTCCTTCTTTACCTTGGTCGATGCCCTCACTGACCACATGCCCCACCGCCTCGTCCTTCATGTTCGCCATGGTAGCCTGCCCCATCGTGACATTCACCCCTCCTTGTTTGCCGGCTTGACCCCAAGCCGGCGCTGTTGGGAAGCGACGTTGGAGCTCCACAGGGTCTTCCCAAGTAGCCAGAGATGTTTGTATGCCACGGCCCCCACACGTGCGATGATCTTATACAGTCTGTAGTATCGGAAGGCCAGCTTTTGGTACAGTCGCTGTGCTAGAGATGTCTGAATGTAAGGTTGCAGGCGCATGAATACCGAATCCACAACAGCGAACTGCTTGTCTGTCTGGTGCTTATCGGCTTGCCTCTTCATTCTATCCTGAGCCTGTTTCAGATGCTGCTGGAGTAGCTCATGCATCACTTCCCTTTCCTTAAGCCACGATGCCAAGTCCGGCAATCGAGCATTCTTCCACTTGAACCAAACCAAACTCTCTCGGGTAAATGCCGTAGATCACTTCAAATGGTGTACGCCCAAGCGCCGGAGTGGAACCAGGTATTGTACCAATATTCGGCCAGGAAAAGCCACTTAAACCAATTCTTCGGACAAGCGTGCACTACGCACCTGAGGTAGGTCTCCACGCACTAGTTGATCCGGTCCGTCTGCCCGTCCGTCTGGGGGTGATACGATGAGCTGAGTCGCAACTGAGCCTGGGAAAGCTTAAAGAGCTCTACCACACATTGTTTGTGAAGATGCGATCGTGGTCGAAGATGATGGCCATTGGCAGACCATGTGATTTGTAAATATTATGCATGAATAGAGTTGCAACTTGGAGAGCCATGAACAGATGCTTGAGTGATAGAAAATGGGTGTACTTTGAGAATTTGTCGACAACGACCAATATCACGTCGAAGCCACACGAAGACGGCAACCCTTCGATGAAGTCCAGCGAGATTACTGCCCATGGTTTCCGCGGAATAGGTAGGGGTTGTAGTAGTCCCGCCGGTGATTTACGTTCTGTTTTGGCTTGTTGGCAGACTGCGATGCGCGGACAAAAGACTTGATCATTTCCTTCACTCCTTTCCAAGAGAAGAGCCGACGGATGTGATTGTATGTAGCATGAAACCCCGAATGTCCACCTGCAGCACTGTCATGCAACGATTTGATGATGGACTGTTGTGTTTCCTTGTCCTCGGTGTGACGCCCTCGATTCAATCGTACACTAATCATACATGCAAATGTGTACGATCAAGATCAAGGACTCACGGGAAGATATCACAACACAACTCTAGACACAAATTAAAATAATACAAGCTTTATATTACAAGCCCGGGGGCCTCGAGGGCTCGAATACATAAGCTTGAATATACAAGAGTCGTGAAGCAACAATATCTGAGTACGGACATCGATTAGACAAGTCTGCCTTAAGAAGGCTAGCACGAAAGCAACATCGATCGAAAAGGCAAGGCCTCCTGCCTGGAGCCTCCTAACTACTCCTGGTCGCCGGTCTGATGCATGCGTGGTAGTAGGCACCCTCGGGTAGTAGCGATCATCGTCAAGGTGGCGTCTAGATCACGGCTCCACCGTCTGCAGTTGCGACATCCGACAAGAATGGAAAGAGGTGGAAAAAGAGGGAGCAAAGCAATGTGAGTACTCATACAAAGTACTCGCAAGCAAGGATCTATACTACATATGCAACATTATCAAAGAGAGGTTGTATATGTGGACTGGGCTCTTGAAATGCCAAAATAAGGGGAGAGCCTAGTCCTATCGAAGACTAGCATCTTCAACATCTTCCGCGGTCTTGCAGCATTAGAAGAGTACAGATCAACATAATGTAAAGTAGTAGTAGTGTTATCAACCTCGGCCAGAGATCCTTTCTCGACTCCCTGCGAGAAAGCAATCCCAGAGCCATACTATCCATTTCTCATATCCATTTCTCATCTCAAGTATCCAGTTCTAGTTGTATCGATCGGGATACAACTCCAAGTGTCCATTACCGTAGGACAGGCTATCGATAGATGTTTTCTTCCCTGCAGGGGTGCACCAACTTACCCACCACGCTCGATTAACTCAGGCCGGACACAATTTCCTGGTCATGCCGGGCTCGGCCAAACAATACGTCGCAACCCGACCTAGGCTTAATAGAGAGGTCAACACGCCGGACTAAACCTATGCCCCAGGGTCATGGGCCATCGCCTGAACTCCATGTATGTAGCGTGACGCTGGCGGTGAGCAGAACCTAGCTACCTCCTTCAAAAAGTCAGTGCTTACAAGTCCAACCCGGTAGCGCTTTCGATTCGGCAGCGTCTATTAAGCTTCGCTTATGCATACGACGCGAACGCCCATACTAAGCCCACGTGATGGTTAGTGCTATCGGGCGAGGCCCCTCGGATCAAATATCCAAATCGTAGTGGATTAGGAACCCGCGGTAACAAGCGAGAGACTCATGAAAGATGTGACCCCGTTGCCACATCTCGAGGACTTGCGGCAAGGGCTAGGAATGCCCGGCCATGCCTCGTAATTATCTCGCAGGCACCCTCCAGGTCAATCCATCTCCACATCACTCGCGGGTACCCCTAAGGGTCGACCCGCCTTTCCAAGTAACAGTTGTAAATTCCAAGTATCTGTGTGTCCAAACATCAAGGGGAAAACCCGAGGAATCACCCCCGGCGGATTCCACTCGATGTAATCATCAAGGTGAATGTAAGAGGATCCACCCTCGAGGTTCACACTTGAGGGGTTGCATGATAGAGTCGTATCGGAAGTGGTTAAGGCAGAATCACCCTCAATGACCACGACCAAATAACTACACTACCGGCTTAACATCAGAAGTGCTGATGAGGTCTCACCCTCGGCACTCAATAGTAACCCAGTAGTGTCGACCAACTAAGGGAAAGTGATGTGCGGTGCTGGGGCCTGGTCTTCGATCCCGTTGATCGGGTCTTCGATGATGAAGCAGGGGCAACAAGGACAAGGTGGGGGTCACTGATGGATCACTAACCGACCTATACTAAGCAGTTTAGGATAAGCAGGTAAGGTAACAATAAGCAGGTTACTAAAGCAGGCTATGCATCAGAATAGGAGCAATCAATTACAGTAGCAAAATCTAATGCGAGCAAGAGAGAATGGAATGGGCGATATCGGGATGATCAAAGGGGGGGGGGGGCTTGCCTGGAAGCTCTGCTGTAAAGGAAGAAGGGTTGTCGTCGACGTAGTCGATCACAGGGGCAGCATGGTGTCTGTGGCACCCCGGCTCAGAGAAACCGGAACGCCCCGTATTCCAGCCGAGAGATCGAGGAGAAGTCTCTAGAATGTGGCACTGCTTGACATAGAACAAATCAGCTCTTATTACAAGAATAGGGTCTGATGTGACGAAGAATCACATCAGCACAGCGACACTACGCCTGCGATACTACACTTGCTCTATGCTAGCAGCAGAACAACTCGAAGCAGCGGAAATCTTCTAGCAGCAGAACAACGACGAAGGAGGAGAACTCCACTCCGCAGGGACTCTGGCTGGGACACGATCTAGCTCGCACGAACGGAAACCACGACAAGCAATCAAGCAATCACGGTATCACCTGCAATCTGGCATGACACGGCGGTCAAGACATTGAATGTACTTGCAAGCTCACAACAACCAAAAACATCAAGGCAGGACAACAACATAGCATTAAGCGGGTTAATTAAATTAACAGCTACCATGGTACAATAACAACTACTAAACATGATATGAAACTACTACAATACTGATAAATCACCATCACAGATCTCGATAACCATATCTCTCTTGGCTAACCGGCCAGGCAATATACCATCTCGATCACCTCGTGATCAAAACCAAACAGTGATCATTCACGGATCACAAACGGACCAACCTCGTGGTCTTGGATCGGGTTACCTTGTAACCAAATGGTGATCTTTCCGGCGATCACAACCATGACCAACACTTGGTCTCAAACGGTGATCTTTTTGGCGATCACTACCATGACCAACACTTGGTCCCCAACATCATCATCAACATCCTGCCAATCTGTACTGCTCAAAATATCAACATATAAATCACCTATAAGTCATTCCGTCATGTGAGTGTTGATCGAACGGTGTGACCTAGTATGAACCCATGCCCAAGACCGAGGACACGGCTATCGATAGTTTAAACAAACACACTCTGCAGAGGTAGCGCACTTACCCACACCACGGAACCCATGGCCTCGCACTCCCATTCGGGTGGACGAACGGCGTTCCGACAAAACCGTTCTACTGCTATGACACTCTCCCGACCACTCCGACTCACTCCCCACTGGGCTAGTCCTGGGTGGCCCCGTGTCTACCAAAGACACCAACGGCCACCGTCGTGGCCGAAACAATAAACCGTCCCAAATGGGGACGTGTGCACATAACAACAACAACAGGCACACAAGGCTTATGTCTGCCTACCTGATCAGGGTAGCGCACGCCCATAACCTTCCCTCGTTGGAGGCACTGGCGAGAGACACGGCAATAGCATCGCATTAGGGCCTTCCCATAAAGGCAAATGTGGTTGCACTAGAGAAATCCTGGTTCGGTGGCACTTGACCAACTTAATGACGGAATTTATCCCTAAAAATATAATTGTGATAACTGATACTCTGATATCAACTATCAAACTATAATCCAAGTCATAACGATATCCAACAAATAATCTGAGCATAATATCATCATATCAAAATACTCCAAAGATAGCATAATATTTCTATCATGTTGAATCTGAAAACAATAACTCTACTACTCCAATAACAAGAACAAAGCTATCCAGCTGAGATCGACACGTAAACATCATCTCCAAATTAATACTCCAAGCAACAAGAACAGAACATCGACTAGCATCATGAAAATAATCATACTAACCACTAATAATCCAAAAGGCAGCATGACATCCAAAGTAATTCTCCAAAATATAATAACAGATATCATCATGAAAAACAATCATAATATCAACCACCAATACTCCAATGGCAACATGATACTCATCAACTACAAACATAACTCCTAGTAATCCAAACAATAGCATGGAAACGACAAGATCAAAATAACACTTCAGAAAATGCCATGCACAGAGTCATGTAGCTAAAGCAATATTTTAAACAAGTTCAAATAGATTAAACCATGTCAACGCATTACAGTTGATGCAAATGGAGGTGTGGCTTGCACAGGGTGGAAGAAATCACCGGGAGTAAGTGTGAGAAACTCGCGGAAAGAATCGCCGGAAATCTTTCTCTCTCGGAGCGGGCTGAATAAGGGAAAGGGTATAGTAGTCATTTTTAGAATGTCAAAAGATGGTGAACGTGGTTCCATCAGAACGGGCTCGACTGTAAGTGCATCTAGTGCCCCTTAGTGATTTTGGTGTATTGAAGACTTATAGGTTAAGGAACTAATGTGTTTATGAGTGTACACAGGTCTATAAGTCTATGTGGAGTTTGACATTTACAGAGAAAGTCGACCCCTAAAATGAAGTTCTTGATCAAGACTTTGAAATTGAAGACTTTACGAAGACTTTGAAAGTGAAGAAATTGGTGTGACCTTGAAGACTTAGTATTCATTTGAGGAACATGAAGCGTGAAGACTTTTGTTTTCATAGTTTCGTTTCTCTTCCTTGAGTCATAGGAAACACTTGTCTTGTTAAAGGGGTCGAGGAAATACTAAGGAAAAATTTCCATGTGATGCTCAACTCAAAATCCTACACCTACCAATCCCTTGAGTGAAGCCATTGGAAATCTCATACAGTTCAGTCAATTTCTTGATGTGAGACGAAGTTCTTCTTGTCGCTGAGGAATTTGTTACGAATGAGGAGTTAGGAATTCGCGGTGCGGATTGCCTACGATGAGGAACATGATAGCCCGAGGAATTTGAGAGTCATATTTCCTAGATTCTTTGTACTCTACCAGACTGTCCCATAATATCTGACCCACCTAATGGTCATATCATTGAAGGGCATTTATGTCTTATCATGTCGGGCAGCTCCCTAGGCTATAAATAGCCGCCCCTACAACCACTAGCTGGTTGGCTGCTCGAGAGAACTTGACACTTGTCATTTGAGAGCAACCCATCCTCCGAGGACTTTGAGTGAAAATCATCAAGTGAGGAAAAACCCAAACCCAACACCTACAAACCCAAAGTGATTGAGCATCACTGAAGAGATTGATCCTGCGTGGATCCGACGCTTGTTACCTTTGAAGACTGTGCTTCTTCCAGACGGTTAGGCGTCATGGTCTAGAGCATCCAAGAGGAATTGTGGATCGCCGAGTGAACAAGTCTGTGAAGGTTTGGAAGTCATCAAGACTTACCACGAGTGATTGGACGAGGTCTGCGTGTGACCTTAGTTCAAGGAGAATACGGTGAGGACTTGGTGTCCTGAGCTCCGTGCTCAGCGACTAGGTGTCCGGGACTGTGTGTCCTCGAGTTTAAATACTCAGCCGCTCCAACCAGACGTACAACTGAGACAGCAGTTGAAACTGGTCTACCAAAACATCTTCTTCACCAACCTTCCTGGTTCTATTTCCTCAACTCTTTCATTTCCTCATTACTGTGTTGAGTGATTGTTCATATCTGTGTTCGAAGACTTTGACTGAAGACTTTCTCAATTTCCTCAGTTCAATTTGTTCGATCTGTTTGTCTTCATCTTGTGTTATCCTGTGATTACGCTTTTACGTACTCTGTGTTTGTCTTCATTTCATCATGATGACCATGCCTGTATTCTATTATGCTTACTTCTCAGTACTTATTCCACTGCAAGTAGTTCTTCGCTAAGGAATTTCCTCATCGGCAAATTCCTCAGTGAAGAATTCATAAAAATCGCCTATTCACCCCCCCTCTAGTCGATATAACGCACTTTCAATTGGTATCAGAGTGAGGTACTCCCTTGTTCTGTGTGATTTTGGTTTAACCACCTGGAGTTTTAGTTATGTCGACCGCAGGTATGATCAAGGTCTCAGCTGGGTGTCCTACCTTCGATGGAACAGACTACCCCTCTTTGGAAGAACAAGATGCGAATGCATCTTGAGGCAATTGACAACGATCTACGGTATGTTGTGGAAAATGGTGTTCCCACCGTCACACCCTCCTTTGAACGCTACCGATGTGAAGAGATTCAAGCAACTCGATTCTCAAGCGAAGAATATCATATGTGGCCATCGAGCAAAGGACCGGTATGGAAGAGTGAGTGCTTTGGAACTGCTAAGCTTATCCGGGATAGGCTGTCCAAAGTAAATGAAGGAGTCTCAACTCAGCGTGACTCTCGAGTTGATGTTCTTCGCAATCTCTTCAAGCTGCTTCAAAAGACTCGACAATGAAAATGTTCAACAAACCTTCGATCGCCTCACTGACATCTCAAATGAGCTTCAAGCGCTTGGTGCCACTGACATCACCGACCTTGAGGTGGTGAAGAAATTGTTGAGATCGCTTGATTCCTCATTTGATACGCTGACACTGATGATACAAGAGCGTGTTGACTACAAGTCACTTGATCCCGCTGATATCCTCGAGAGGCTAAATACTCATGAGTTCCAGCTTGCTGAAAAGAGAAATCTCTATGGTTCGAGCTATGGCAAATCACGTGCTCACGAAGGCCAAGGCGGGTGTCTGAATCTGAATGTGAAGATTACGTAGCAGCCTTGGTGATCCTGAAGAATTGAGCCAGGAGCTAGCACTGCTCGTGAAGAAGTTTCATCAGTTCTCAAGACGTGGTCGCTTTGCAAAATCCTCAAGGAATAGTGATTCCTCATCCAGTGACTACAAGAGAAGGCTATGCCACAAGTGCAAGAAACCTGGTCACTATATTCAAGATTGTCCTCAGTGGGAAAAGGAATTGAAGAAGAATAAATACAAGGATTACAGTTCTGATGACGCTAAGAAGAAGAAGAAATCGTCAAAATCTTCATCATCAAGATCCTCGAAGTCTTCGTCCCACAGGAAGAGCAGCTCCAAGAAGACTCGAGCATTCATTGGCAAGGAAATGGACTCTGAAGCTGAATCTGAGGAACATGAGGAAGAGGAGGCATCTGAGGAGTCCGAGTCTGGTGTGGTGAGTCTGGCTCTCGCTCTTTTGCTTTCGTCGACAAGTCTATCTTCAACTCAAGAAACGGCCTCACCAACAAGGTTGATGAAGATTATGATGACTACGCTCCCACCTATTGCTTCATGGAAAAAGGTGCCAAGGTACTCAAATATACCTCCTCTGAATCTAGTGAGAATGAATCTGATGAAGACCTCAAGCCCAACTACTCTAAACTTGCTAAGATTGATGTAAAACAAAAAGGGCTTTTGAAAAGGTTCAAAACATGCTAGACAAAAGAGATGATATGTTGGGTGAAGAAATGGATCGCACTAAAGCCACATTGAAAATCTTGAGAGACTTGCCTAGGTTTGACAGCCTTCAAGGTCATCATAACACTCTCTTATCTGATCATGAGAAGCTTTCTTATGAATTTCTTCAAAGAAAGCAAGATCTTGAGAAGCTAAGAGTGAGTTATGAAGATCTTCATAAGGAGCGTGATTCATTACTTGCTCAACAAATCAGTGCTTCTCAGGAAGAATTTGTACCTCCATGCTTAAAATGCATTGAACGTGAATCTGTTAATTCTTCACCTGAATGTTCAAATGCTTCAACTGTTACAAATTCTTCACCGCCTATGCTATCACTAATGCCTCATCTCGAGGACATTGCTAGTATCACCGACAATGCAGGTTTGAAGGAATTGTACATGACAGTGCATGTACAAAAAGCCTCAAAAGGGCATCAGGCTCTTTGTGATGTGCTTAAAAAGCGAGATCCTCAACAGAAACCCTAGGAAAGAGGGTATTGCCTTTGAGAGGAAACTCAATGCTTGATGGAACATATTGGAAACTGAGCAATACCCCAAAACCTCATGGGTTGCTGCAAAGGGACCTCCAGTTGATCCATCTAACTTATACGGCTTTACATGTGAATCTCCTCATTCTTCGATGAGTCATTTGACTCCAACTATAAACTGTTCAAAATCAGAATGGTGAAGTATTTGCTAGATATGTTGGCACTAATCTGCAGGAACGGTTCCCCTATGAAGAAAATCTGGGTTCCCAAAAGTTGCCTTGAAAGTCTTGGTGAATGTCCTCATGACACCACACGTGAAGAATAGGAACCCCAGATCAAATTCCTCATATGGACAAAATTCTTCATATGGATCCAAGTCCTCATACGGACTGAATTCCTCACGTGGATCAAATTCCTCAGAAGGATCAAAGTCCTCACATGATTATCATCGTGCTAACAACTCTATTTCACAGGGTAGAGTTAAGGGCTATGAATATGTGCATTATTCTTCAAACCAATATGTTCATAAGTCCTCGAAGAATTTCTCTACTTATTCATATGCTTACCCTAACCCCTCTTATGTGAAACGAAATGGATTGGCTTCTATGCCACCATTCTCATATGGAGGTCGCAGAGTGATGAACTCTTTGCCACCCCTTGAGATGTGGGTGGTGAAGAAAAAGAACTAATCTCTTCTGCAGGGTCAGGTCTAGACGAGCTTTAACGTCGAGAAGAATTTCTTGGGGCACGACAAAATGCACTGAAAGGGCCTTGAGGCTAATCATGATGAAATGAACTTTCATTTCACACGTCCTCATACTGCTATATCTGTTTTTACTGCTTGATGAAATTCATCTGATGAATTTGATATCATATTCTTCAATGATGAAGTATATGAGTTCGTAAGTTGCACTAATTCATCTGTAGGATGATCAACCCAAAGCCACTGAGTGGGTCCTCGATAGTGGATGTACAAATCACATATTTGGTGACAAGAATCTATTGATGGATGCTCCCTTATCACCATCGCATCTGAAGCATATCATCTTTGCTGACAAAGGAAAAAGTCAGGTATTGGGTCTAAGTAAGGTTGTGATCACAAAGGATCGACACATGGACAAAGTCATGCTTGTTGAGTCCTTAGGATACAACCTTATGTCTGTCTCAATGCTTTGTGATCTTGATATGGTTGTTGTCTTTGGCAGAAATGTCGTTGTGTTGTGGTTATGGAAGCTGACCATTCCAAAGTCTTCGAAGGCTTTAGGAGAGGAGACTTGTATATTGTTGATTTCTCTACAGGACCACAACCAGCCGTGTGCCTACTTGCAAAAGCTTTAGAAGGCTGGCTATGGCATCGACGACTTGGTCACGCAGGCATGAGGAATTTGCACACGCTTGCGAAGAAGAAGCATGTCATTGGCATTGAGAATGTCAAATTCCTCAAGGATCACTTGTGTGGAGCATGTGAAGCTGGAAAAATGACCAAGGCCAAGCATCCAAATAAGACTATCATGACCACTACTCGACCATTCGAATTGCTTCACATGGACCTCTTTGGTCCTAATCATTACTCAGCAGTCACTAATGATGCATCTCTATATGGCTTTGTTATTGTTGATGATTATTCTCGTTACACATGGGTACACATTGTTACTTACAAACATGAAGTGTGAAGTCTTCAAACGATTTTCCTCGAGGGCTTCAACCAACTTTGGTGTGAAGATCAAGCACATCAGGAGTGACAATGGAACTGAGTTCAAGAATTCCGGTCTTGATGACTATCTTGATGAACTTGGTATTACTCATGAGTTATCTGCTCCTTATACTCCTCAGCAGAATGGCGTCGTGGAGCGCAAGAACAGGACTCTTGCTGAGATGGCTCGCACTATGCTTGATGAATACAAAATGCCTCGTCGGTTCTAGATTGATGGAACTGATACTGCGTGCCACATCATCAACAGAGTATATCTTCACAAATTCTTCAAGAAGACTGCCTATGAACTCCTCACTGACAAAAAACCCAATGTGAGTTATTTCAAAGTCTTCGGTGCTAAATGTTGGATTAGAGATCCTCATCACAATTCTAAATTTGCACCGAAAGCACATGAGGGTTTTATGCTTGGTTACGGAAAGGACTCGCACACCTACAGAGTCTTCAACTATGTTCTTTACAAGATTGTTGAAACTGTAGATGTGCGGTTCGATGAAACTAATGGCTCGCAAAGAGAGCACCTACCTTCTATGATAGATGAACCAGCACCTGAGGATTCTATCAAGTTCAAGGCGATCGAGGATGTCATTCCTCTTGAAGAATCTTACGAAGAATTCATTCCGTAACGCGAAGAACGCCGAAATGATGCACTGAAGACAATGCTAAAGAAAATGGTCTTTGAAGAAAATGCTGATCAAATTCCTCGGCGACAACCAGCTCATCCTCGCGTTGCAAAAAGAAGTGCAAGTTGAAAAAGATCATCGATGACATTGAAGCACCGGGTCCTCTCACACGCTCAAAAGCTTCACATTTATCTAACTTTTGTGGGCACTATGCTTTTGTCTCTATCACAGAGCCCACTAAGGTAGATGAAGCATTTACGAGCTGAGTGGATTCAAGCCATGCAAGAAGAATTACATCAGTTCGAGCTCAACAATGTCTGAGAACTGGTCAAACGTCCAGATCCTCGCAAGCATAATATCATTGGCACAAAGTGGATCTCCCGCAACAAGCAAGATGAAAATGGCCTTGCGGTGAGGAATAAAGCACGACTTGTAGCTCAAGGCTACACCCAGGTTGAAGGAATTGATTTTGATGAAACTTTTGCACCTGTTGCTAGACTTGAGGCTATTCGCATATTACTTGCTTATGCTAACCATCATGACATCACTTTATATCAAATGGATGTGAAAAGTGCATTCCTCAATGGTAAGCTTGAGGAAGAAGTATATGTTGCTCAACCCCTGTGTTTTGAAGATTCAAAGAATCGACAAAGTCTTGAGACTCAACAAGGCCCTCTATGGCCTCAAGCAGCCCCTCGGGCGTGGTATGATACTTTGAAGGAATTCTTCGTGAAGAATGGCTTCACACCGGTTCACTCGACCCTACTCTCTTTACTAAATCTTATGATGGTGAACTGTTTGTGTGCCAAATATACGTTGATGATATTATCTTTGGCTGTACTGACCAACGTTATAGTGATGAATTTGCCTATATGATGAGTGAAGAATATCAAATGTCTATGATGCGAGAGTTGAAATTCTTCTTAGGTCTTCAAATTCATCAACAGTGGAATGGCATATTCATATCTCAGGAGAAATACCTCAAGGATGTTCTGAGGAAATTCGGCATGCAAGATTGCAAAGGCGTCAAAATTCCTATGCCCACAAATGTCCATCTATGCACTGATGAAAATGGTATTGACTTCAATCACAAGGTATACCGCTCCATGATTGGTTATTTATTGTACTTATGTGCATCTAGGCCAGATATAATGCTTAGTGTTTGCATGTGTGCCCGATTTCAAGCTACACCAAGGAATCACACCATAAAGGTGTGAAGCATATTCTTCGATATCTAGCTCACACACCAACACTAGGATTATGGTACCCCAAGGGCTCTGCTTTTTGATCTCATTGGATATTCTGACTCGACTATCTTTGGTGATGATCGTGTGGACCGCAAGTCAACATCTGGTACTTGTCATTTCCTCGGACGATCTTTGGTGCATTGGTCCTCAAAGAAACAGAAGCTGCGTATCACCGCTTCATCGCGGAAGTCGAGTACATTCTTGCTGGTTCTTGCTTTGTGCTCAATTGCTGTGGATGAAGCAAACTCTCAAGGACTACAGCATCAACGTGAAGAATGAGCCTCTCTCTTGTGACAATGAGAGTGCCATCAAGATTGCTCACAACCCAGTTCAGACTTTCGAAGACAAAGCACATTCAGATTCGTCATCATTTTCTTCGTGATCATGTGTTGAAGGGCGACATCTCCATCGAGCATATGAAGACTGAAGAACAGCTAGCCGATATCTTCACAAAGCCCTTGGATGAGAAGAGATTTAGCAAGTTGCGGTGTGAGCTAAATATCTTAGAGTCTTCGAATGTTCTTTGGAAAGGACACACATCCTGACACTTATGCAAAATTGATGACTTAGATGTGCAACACATGAAGAAACGTTTTTCTTCAATCAATGAAGAACAACACTCTTAAGTGTGAAGAAATTAATGAAGAATTTGATTCTCAGAACCCTACGACAATTGTACGCGGTGTCTGAAATCATCATTCTTATACGGTGGGTCACGCCACCACCAAAGTTGAAAATCTTCAATTTGAGTTTTTCCTTAGTTTTGAAATTCTTCAGTTTTTCAAATTCTTCAACTTTGCAAAATCTTCACTGTTTCCGTCGTTTTTCTTCATTGGCTATATATATATATATGGGTTTATGTCCTCTATAGCATTCACTTATGGCTATTTCTTCAAAGTTGCATTTTCTGCTAAGTGAATGTGATCGGACCCTTCCCGCTCTATGCTATACTGAACCCAATCTATTCACAAATTCTTCATGTGCGTTCTATTTGAAACTCGTTCAAAATCTTCACTGTGTCCTTGTCAGCTGAAGAAATTGCAAACGACACTTTAAAACTAATCTTATCCAAATTTTCGGTTTTGCCGCTCAAACCGTTCCGCTTCCTACGATAGACTGATCTATTCACCCACGATCTAACACGATCTCCACCTTTCAGTACGTGGGTGACACATGTCAAGCGAATGAGAAGGGTCAGGGGCACGTTCGTCCAAAATCTTCGGGCCAACAGTTCTTCACCGTGGCTATATATACCCCCTTTCCCCTTCCTCACTTCCTTTACTCCGCTCGACCACTCTCTCTCTCTCTCTTGCTCGAGCTTCTCAAACCCTAGCGCCGCCGCTACTCCATGGTCGCCGGTGAGGAAGAGCTTCACTGCCTCGACCTATAAATGTCATTTCAGCAAGCCTGCATGGAAATCTTCACTCCGCCGAGTTAGGGCGTGGAAGATCTAACTTTGACGAACTTCACATCTGTTCTTCCCGGTTAAATCGTGTTCTTCACTTCGGGTAATTAAAAGTTACTTTTATTACTCGCTTTGATTCTCAAGCTTTCCTGAAAATCTTCAAAGGTGTTTATTCTTCAAATCTTCACTCATATGAACACCTCACACATCATATGCCCTTGATTCGTTTCTCTAAGCAATGATTTTTCTTCAAGATTCCTCAATTGTGTGGATCCCCGATCTATACAACTCTGGAACCTAAGACAAATAACGCTTAGTGAAATTCTTCAAGGCACATCTGGTCAAATTCCTCAAAACTTGTTCTTTTTGAAAAACCTTCTGAGAACGCATATGACCTCTCCAAATTCCTCGCAACTATACTCTGTTCATAGGTACTCATGTCCACTGCTGAATCACTAGGTTCTCATCAACTTAACTCATTTGCAGCGTTCCTCGAAGAAAAGTTGCACACTTCTTCAGAGAATTCGATTGTTCAAATTCCTCATCTGAAGACTATGGCTGACGGTAAAAAGCCACAGAAAGGAGGAAAGAGGCCTGAGGTCATGACCGCTTTTGAAATACCTGAGGACATCTATGCTGACTATTGCACACCTGATGAGGCCAAGTTCGGAAAGGAGAACAAAAATCAGCGCAAGGTGCGCATATCTGAGAGGATTGAAAGGAGATGGGCAAGAGAATGGAGGAGTACAGTATGTTACTCCAAAGTACATGAAGAAATTCGCACTAAATCCTCCATGCCCAAGAGCTCCATTGGCACTGGCCAAGCTGACCCCACCAGTATCAAGCGTGGTGAGGATTTTCCTGAAGAATGGGCCAAGCGCCAAGCCAAGTTGGCAAGACAAGCCAAAGAAGCAGTGAGGAAATTCAATGAAGACTCTGCTGCTGCTGCTGCCACTGAGGCCTCTGTCAAGCCTAGAAAATCAATGGCTAAGAAGCCCGCGCACAAGCCTAGTGCTTCACCAACAGTGCCCTCACGGCCTAGTTCCTCAGCAATGCCCTCACGGCCAGGATCTTCAAAGCCCTCACGGCCAATTCCTCATGCCGCTCCTGCTCCTTCAAAATCTTCAGCTCCTCCTCCCAAGTCCTCAGCTGCTCCGGCAAAGTCCTCAACACCTGTGCATCTGGCCACGTGTCAAAGGACAGCAAGCATCTCTATTGCCTCTGGTGTCTCAGCGAGTTCCTCAGCTGCACCAAATTCTTCAACTGGCCCCACTCTGCTGAAGACAAAGGCAACGGCTGGTCGAGGTCCTCGGCCAAGTCCGAAGAAGAAACAGGTTGCCTTCCAAGTGCCATCTGACGATGAAGCTGATGATGATGAACTTGCAGAAATCATCAGAGACAGACAAGAAAGGGCCGCTAGAGCCAAAGGCACACCTGTGCCACTGCTTTTGGATCCTAAGAAGATCCTCGACTACATTGATCTCTGGCACAAGGATCCAGACACTCCTATGCCTGATTTTCATTTGACTCCTGGACAAAGTCACATGCTGACCCATTTCATTGCTGAAGAGAAATGGAAATTTGAGAAGGCCAGACAGATTAAGAAGGCTCAGTTCAGGAAAGAGAAGTTGCTGAAGAACAACGTTGTCAAAATGACAACTGATGAACTCATCAAGATTCGATCTGAAATCAAAGCCCTCAGCGATGACTTTGATGCTTATTATGCTGATTGGCAAGGAGCCAAAGTCAGATTCGTTAAACTGACTGAGAAGTTCACCAATGTTGCAGCTCCAACGCAACAGGAAGTTCCTCAGGCTGAAGCCTCTGCTCAGCCTACTGAAGAACATGCCAGCACCGCTGATGACTTTCAGGCTGCTGAAGAAAATGCTAGTTCCAGGGCTGATGACTCCATTCCAGCCGCTGAAGAAATTGCCAGGGCATCCACTAGCGGTGCACCTGAAGAAAATGAAGAAGTCAGTAACTGCATCGGGCCATACCGAGGAAATTCAAACAGATTCCTCAGCTCCTCCCGCGCCTACACCAACTCCTATCCTTCCATCTACATCAGATGTGAAGAAAACCAAGGCTGCAGAGCGAGCTACAGTGAAGAAAGGAAAACATCAACTGCTTCAGAATCTTCAGCTCCAAAGAAGATGAAGCCTATGACAAGCTCTTTTGAAAATCCGGTTGATGCTGTTCCGATTTCCTCCATACCATCAAAGGACCTTGTTCCTTTTGGTGAAGAATATGAGATCCCTAGCGGATCTGATGAAGAAAATCATTCTGCTTCTTCGTCAGAGCAGATTGATGAAGAAATTGAAGTGGATGCGATCCCTTCAACACCAATCATTTCCTCACCAATGCCTCAGTTCACAGCTGAAGAGGCTGGCGTTGAAGAAATTGAAGAAGATGTGGATATTGGAAGCACAACGCCAGTGATGAACGATGACTTTTGGGACAGTCAGCATCCAAATTCTCCACTCTTCACCCCAATACAACAAATTCCTCAGTCCCCTGCACCAACAGTTCAAATGGGCTCTGAAGAAACTCATCCCACCTCGTCCGTGCATGAAGAAATTCCAGCCCGTAGTCTTTGAAGAACCTGCCGCTGATCCTATGAACACGCAGACTGCAAATGAAGAGGAATTAGAAAATCCTCAGCCTGAAGAACCTGAGATTGCGATTCCTGAGGTAGTGATGCAACTCACTGACACTCCTCTTCCCAAACCAAAGGATCCATTCTCACGCAAGCAAAAGTTCAAGGCTGAAGACTTCTTTGGCGAGCATGTTTTCTTCACTGATTACAACCCTTATGATTCTGCTCGCATAAGGAATAGGCGTTTCTGGACTGCTAGTCAAGCCAATTTCTATTCCTCAGTGCTCTTTAACAAAGACAAAGTCTTCGATCATGCACACATTCCTCACGTGGACATGGAAAAATCTGCCGTGCTTCGAGCCAGTCCTCAGTGTTCTTCATGATGCTGGTTTGTTGAATTTCTGCACTGACATATGTGATTGGAATGAAGAACTCATTCTTCAGTTCTATGCGACGCTGCACATCACCGGAGATTCTGAAGATGTGAACTCTTGGGTGCTGGACTGGATGACAGAAAATACTCACTACAAGGCACCAGCAACTGAATTGCTTCGTGCCCTCCCACTCAGTCCTCCCCTTGACGGTGCTCGTTGTGTCTACAGTGAACCTGAGCTTACAAATCATTACATTCAAGTGCTGATGAAACCTTTGAAGCCAGGGCAGGCCCCTAGAACCAAATTCCTCGTCAAGGAATTACTGTATGTGCCTCGGACTGTCTATCGCATTCTGACGAAGACAATGAGTCCTATCAAAGGCCACGACTCAAATGATGAAGAAGTCGTTGGCATCATGAAGAATATGCTTTCCAATATCATTCATGGCGTTCCCGTCAACTTCCATGATTTCTTCATGAGGACTCTGGCGAATATTGCTATGTCACCATTTGAGCTGAAGCCTTATGCCCCATGGATTATGAGATTCATCAGGACAAGGTCTTCACTCAATTACAAGGCTGAGACTCTAAACCACTGCAGCTACTTGCCTCCGATTGAAGTCCTCAAACGGACATTTTCCTCAGCTGATGAGAAAGGCGAGGCAGCTTGTTGGGGATATTACCGCTAAGGGTAAACCGGCCAGGACAGGCCGGGTTAACTTCATCAGTAGTTGAACATATTAAAGCCCAAGAAGGCAGTAGAAGGCTTATGGCCCATAGCCGGTTCATACCTGTAGTTGTAAACCGGCATCAGCATGTAACTTGTACTGTAAGTTAGGAATAGTAGAGACCGAGCCGGATACATCTATGAACCGGCGTCGGGACTCTGTAAACCGGCGGGCGTCACCCATGTATATAAGGGGACGACCCGGCGGCGGTTTAAGGACAGACAACCACAACTCGAGGCTTAGGCGAAGCTTGTTTGCTCCCTAGTCCTCGAAACCCCATCAATTCCATCACAACTAGACGTAGGCTTTTACCTTCATCGAAGGGGCCGAACTAGTATAACTCTCGTGTCTTTGTGTCCGCTTTAACCCCTTCAAGTTAACCCGTAGCGATGGCTCCACGACTAAGTCCTTTCACGAGGACATCTGCCGTGACAAACCCACGACAGTTGGCGCCCACCGTGGGGCTATCGCACGATGGTTTGACGTTCTTGGAGGGCAAGTTCGAAGGACTCAAGGGCTATGCTATGGGCCGGATGACCAAGAGTCATCGCGGCAAGATCTACATCGACGATGCAGGATGGGGCCCCGAGGCCGGCTCAATCGAGTACGGGTACCGGGTCCCCTTTGGTGGCATACACGTCTTCATTGGCAAGATTGGTGAACCGGGTCCTGAGCCGGACATCTGCACCGACCTCGCCGAGACGGCTCAACAGGCGGTAGATCCGCCCAGGTTAAACCGGCCGTGAAGCGTGCCTTCGTGGGGGTCATCCACGGAGGGAACTGCGAGGATGAATCAGGATATGGTAGTGAGACTGTCGTCTATTCCGGCGACGAGTCCTCGACCGGAGAAACCGAATCATTGTATCAATTGCAAGATGGTAGTGTAGGGGGCTGTTCCGATGGCGACAGTATTCCGGACCCCTCCGATCTGCCTAACCGGGTTGGAATATTTATGGCTGGTACACAGGCGGCGGTCCACTCTTCGACCGCGGCGGCAATGTTCTCTGGATCTTCAGCGGCGGTGGCGGCCGGGGCAGGGAGTCCTGCGTGCCCGCCGGCTCAAATCTTATCTGATCTATTTGATGCATTAGCTGTGCTTATGGCGGAAGCCAACCCGGCGTATCAGGATGCCCACAACGCGGAAATTGCAAAGGTGAGGGGGCAGATCAATAAGGCCAAGGCCGACCTAGCAGCTGAGAACGACAGGATGGCCGCAGAGCGGGCCGCTTTAGATGCCCAGGCCTACAAGCTTATGCTGGATCAGAACGCATCGCATGAGGTCCTGAAGCGGAAGCACCGGTCCCGCTTGCCTTCGGGTTTCGACGCCAGAAATCTCTTTCACACCCTGTAAGGCAGAACCAGGAATCCACCGGTGGTAAACCGGGCGGAGGCGCCTGGGCCAGGCGCGCCGGTCCAACCCCGTTTAATGGAACCTCCTCGGCAGAACAATAACGTACCTCAGCCGGTCCAGACTCCTCCGGGTCATTATTCCAATCCTATGGACAATCTCGTCGCTGCCGCTTCACGATTGGAGGCCATCCCGATCGAAGGTGATTCTCCGCAAGCGGTGGAGACGCGCCGGGTCAAGGAGCTCCTTCGCCCGCTTTGATCCAACAGAAGCATACTCGTACAGCCGTGGATCGGATTCATTCCACCCTCGTCCGAGCCGAGCTACGAAGCGTATGGATGAACCGGCCGTATCAAGCAACGCACGGAACCGTGAAGCGGCTCGTGGCAATGACCCGACGGGCGGTATTCGTGACGCTCAGGAAGTGGTAGACCGGGCCCGAGCTCGCAGGGAGGCTGAGTTAGCAGAACAAAACGAGGCACGTCAGCTCACGCCGGTTCGCCCCACCACATCTGTCGTGGATTTGTCACGACAGATGTCCTAGTGTAAGGACTTAGTCGCGAGGCCAACGCATCTATGTGGTAGCTTGAGAGGGGTTGGGCGGAATCAAGAGACGCAACACAAGACAGGGATTTAGACAGCTTCGGGCCCCGGGAAACATCATCCGGTAAAAACCCTACATGCTGTTTGAGGCTAGGTCTCATTATCATAACGAGGGAGTCGCCGTAAACCGGCTCTCCTCTTTGTGTCTAGCCCTAAGATTGTTTCTTCTTGCTTGTAGCTTTTTTTCTCTTTGGGGAGCCCTGCCCCTCCTTATATAAGTTGAAGGGGCGGGTTACATGTGGAGTCCTACTAGGATTAGGACAAACCTATTTCTAATACAAACCGGATACAAGTCCAGGTCTTAACTCCTTGTAAGACAAATATTCCTTATGCCTTTCATTATAATCTGTCCCACCTTAGTTTAACCGGCCTTCATGAACCGCCAGTCAGGCCACCGTGTCTTGTCGCTCCTCTGACCCGCCTGCCGGTTTACCAATGAACCGTAAACCGCCGGGTCGCCAGTGAATCGTCAAGTCTTAGCCGGGTCTCAAGTAAACCGCCAAGTCCGGCCGGGTTATACTTCCGGCCGGTTTACGCCGCGGGGTATATCCCCGACATTAGCCCCCAAGTTTAGCTTGAATTTATCCATGCTAAACTTATGCTGCAAAATAAACATAAGAACAAATTTGACAGGTTGTGCTCCGGGTTAAGAATTCTTGAAAACCGGCACCTGATCATCCTTAAGTCCATGTCATCCCTCCTTCTAGAAAATCCGGGTCAAATAAGCTAGCTTCATACTCAATTTGCTGATGTTGGTTTCTCACAGGAAAATATTGTGAAGAATAATCCACTTGAGTCAGCTCCCAATGCTTAAAAACAATATCGGTCCTTGAAATACTCATCCAATCTTCAGCCGGTTTAAGGACGTAGAACTTTCCGGTTTATCATTGCCAAGATCACCGGTTTATAAATATTGATGGTACCAGGTCATACTTGTAGTTAACATCCAGCTTGAAAATATACCTCTTATATACCTATCACTTGTAGCCCCCAAGTCTTAAGAAGGTAGCATAGCAACAGCTTTAGACTTGCTTCAATATAAATATCACAATCTTGAATAAATCCAGGTTGTTCATCTCAATCACTAGTCAAAATTGAGTATTCCACATATGTAGCCCCCAAGTGCCGGGTTGTCATGCTTGCAAAGAACTGGAACTTGTAATTACTGATGCTCATAAAAACTTCAACCAAAGATAGCCCCCAAGGGCCGGGTCATTATGCCAATAATAAGAAGGACTTCAAAATATGATCATGTAGACTTTAACAAAGAACGTGTAGCCCCAAGGGCCGGCTCAAGAAGATAATATTGAGCTGGGACTTTATATATATTTCAAACATTATATTATGTAACTCCCATCATGGGGCTTGAACCCACGTCCACAAGGTTGAGAGCTTTGTGCTTTACCAACTGGGCAGTGGATCCTTCAATAATAGATGAAAATTTGTGTACCTTGAATTGTTGACAGGAGCAATTGGTAGCCCCCAAGGGCCGGCTCATTATAATGTGATGAGTCGGGTCTTCAATAATATGAGCAAAAAAATGACTTTGCATTAGCCCCCAAGTGTCATGGTGCATGCTTGCAGCGACATGAGACTTGTATATTTGATGTAATCTCAATTTGAATAATGTAGCCCCCAAGTGCCGGGTCGTAAGCCTGTAGCGACTTGGAACTATTCCTTCCATTGTAGAATAAATCATATCCTTTGATGAGATAATAGCCATTGCGCTGAAGCGACTTTGAAAACCTCAATCATGATATTGGTTATTGATAACCATAATAAAAATCTAGCCATGTTGGCTATTCAAGATAATATAATCTGGTATGAAAAACCTTATTCATTTAATATCATAATGAAAATTCAGCCAAGTTTGGCTAGTTGAATAATATAACCCAATGATTTATAAGCGCATGATTCCAATGGCGCAATCCAAATATGTACCGCGACTTATAGTCCAAAACCAGGCCGGGTTAACAAACACCGGATAATTTCTCATCATATATCTGGCGACTTATCGCCTTAAAGCCAGGCCGGTTTAATAAACACCGGATAATTTATCATCATGCTTTATTCAAACTGTCTCTGCATAAAACAAGTTTAAAGCGTCCTGGCGGTTTACCACCGGACGGGTCATAATGCCCAACATATAACCCAGGTTTTTAACCAAGGCTGCACTTTAAGAATAATCAATAAAATATATCATACATGTGACATTGAATCACATCATTGGTTTACCAATTTTTCGTAGTAAGGGTGATGACCCCAATCTTGAGTAATGATAACTCCTTTCATACCGTGGTCGGTTTATGATAAAACCGCACCGGGTTGTGATAAACACCGGTTTAACCATATATAATACTGGCGACTCGTAGTCAAACCAGACCGGGCGGATAGTCTCCGGATTATGATTTGATCATGTACTAACAATTTGTAATTGAAAGTCAAGCCGGGTTAATGAACACCGGTTTACTCCATAATAAGATGGTAACATCAAACCGGGCGGATAGTCTCCGGATTAGGATTAGACCGTGTTCCGCCAATTTGTAATTGATGCTTGAACCAGATTAACAATGTCGGTTTAAAAACGCAACAGAAGTAAAAGTTCTTTAGCAAAAAAGAACAGAATTCAAGCAAAGGCAAAGATAAAACCATTGCAAATGAGGCTTTACTGAGCCGATCAGATGGTGTTACAATGGTCGGACACGACCAAGCTCCCAATAAGGTGTAGTCATGGTTCAAGTTAGCTGTGTCCCCAATCGAAACCGTGGCATTATGCCGATCAAGTGGGCGTGGCAATGGTTCGGGTTCGACCAAGCCCCAAGTGACTCTATGGCCTTAGGCCGATCAAGAGGCGGACTGGTTCAGACTTGACCATGTCCCCAAGTGATCCGCGCCTATCAAAAGGTGTTGCATTGGTTCGACACCACCAAGCCCCCAAGTGATGTTGTGGCACTAGGCCGATCAAGAGGTGTGGCTATGGTTCGGATACGACCAAGCCCCCAAGTGATGCTGTGGCATTGAGCCGATCAGAGGTGTGACTATGGTTCAGACATGACCAAACCCCCAAGTGATCAATAATATGATAAGCCAATAAGGCATGATACCCATGTTTGAACCACAAGATCATGGCAGCAGTCCTCTTTGGCACCTTTTAACTTATTGTAAGAGAAAAATCCTTCTTGAACCGGGATTTTGAACCGGATATCGAGAGCTTCAAAGCTTTGTGGGAGACATCTTTCCCTTGAACCGGATTTTAAACCGAATCTTCATTTTCAGCCGGAAATTTTCTGACGGCCTTTAAACTCGAACTTGCGAGAAGCTAATTCCTTTTTGAACCGGACATTTTTTAAACCGGATTTTTAGAACTTCAGAGCTTTGCAGGAGAACAGATTTCCCTTGAACCGGATTGTAACCCGGATATTTCTGAGCTCCAGTGACTCCCCTTGAGCCGGATTTTAAACCGGAATCTTTTCTGATGACCCGAGACCTCTTCATTGAGTCCAGATTTTGTAACTTTCATATAATTTCTAAGCCGGAAATTTTCTGACGGCCTTTAAGTTTTTATCAATATAACAGGAGCCTCCGGGACCGGGTTATCTTTCCCTCCATTGTCCTAGGGTTCTTAATTTTGTCAAACTGGCAAGATTTGCCGAGTCATGTCATCAGAGTCCCCAGTCTCAACGGTGACTCGAGGAGTTGGCTTGAGACTCTCCATATGTGACCGTGATGTAAACCGGCATAAGTTGTATATCATCGGTGTTGATAGCCTGATGTGAATCCACGTAAGATTGAGGTGATCGCGGCAGGTTATAAATGATCCCGTATGAGCCGTGGTCAAGAATTCGCCAATGGTTCCTTCCAACTGGTGATTTGAAGTTAACCAAACTATAGCGGCAGCGACTTGTGCGCCTGCCCATTGAGCCATCCAGCGTATACGGCAGTCGATGATAATTTGCCTCCAATGTGAAAGAAAACCGGGCTACCCAAGCTGTGGCTTGCTTTATACTCAATAAACACCTCATGCAAACAGGTGCGGCCCGGTGTGTTGATGTAAACCAGGCCACGAGAGGCGGATTTTAAAAGATGACCTCAAAGATCGAGGCGGCTCAAACAGATGAACCGCCGCGGTGTTGTAAACCGCCCGGACGGGCGAAGTTAACCACGCCGCTTTTGATGCAGCGAACAATTGTCCCGCATCAACAAGATTGCAGACCAAGACAAAGATAAACCGCTCTTTGACAAAAAATAATATGTACCAATAAAATATATTTTAGATGGATATCACCTGATGTGCCAGGCCGGAAATAATCCGCCGTAAAATTGATGATCGCTAGGTGAGGTTGAAGTTGCTCACGGGTGAACCGGCCGCGGCGTGGTAAATCGGTGCGGACGGGTGAGTCGGCCGTGACGTTTGTAAACCGGCGCGGACAACAAGTCGGCCACGGCGTTGTAAGCTGGCGCGGACACGTGAACCGGCCGCGAGGGCGGACGGGCGAGTCGTCCGTGGCGTTGTAAGGCAGCGCGGACAGACGAAGTCCAATCATGTGGACGGTTCTGGTGAGTTGAAGTAGTCCGGGCCGCAAGGGTGGCGGCTTGCGCGTCCATTACCGGGTAATGAGGCACGGACGAACGCCGGGCGCAATGTTGCAAGTGCGTGCTCCATACCCATGGTATAAACCACAATTGTCCTGCATACAAAACATACAACATGGCGGAGTAGTTGTTTGTCGAAGGAAATCAACATGTACTTAACAAAATATGTAAGATAAACATCACCTGATTTTAGGCTGGAGCTTGGCGACTCAAGGCCGCGCGGGTGAACTAACCCACAGAGGGAGCGGCGCAAGCCGGCAGCATCGCGCAAGGGCCGGACGGAGTGAAGCCGCGGGGGCCATGATGGCCGGTTCAGAGGCGTGAAGGGCGTAGATAAAGTCGCTTTGGCCGAGGCGGCTTAACGGCAACTTGGTCGGGGCAGCTCACAACCTTGGAGGCCGGCGGTTTGGGAGGCTTGGCGGCCGGCGGCTCAAAGCAGCGGCGGCGGCACACGCGGGTGGATGACGATGGTAGAAGATGACCCAGCGTGGCGGTGTTTCAGAAGTGCAGCGGCGGCGACGGCAGGGCCAGACCAGCCGTAATGGCTCGGAGGCGTGGCGATATCTTGATGCGGCGCGTGAAGGCGAGGCCGACTCCGGCGACCAAAAATCTCCTTCGGTCGTGCTTGGTTTGACCCATCGCTTGACTAGTGCTGGCAGCTCCGCTAGACTTAGCCATTGAAGAAAAACAAAAACTGAGCCACAATAAGCCTCCACGTGGGAAGTACTAAACGAGTACTTGAATTAATGATGTGGCTTGGGTCTTTCACGTGGAGGTGCAGCAGCAACATAGCCTGAAGTGTCTCGGTACTTGCAGCCCGTAGATGGATCAGCAGCCTCGGGTGCAAGCCACGACCGGGCAAATCAACTTCGTGGTCAATCTTCGTTACGGCAGCGGGCACAAGGAAAATTTTGTCGGTCTCGGTCCTGTAGAAATCGATCCGACGGATCATCGTCGTCAGCAGCGGAAGCCAGGGCAGGGCGAGGGCAGTTCTCCGGCGTCCCGGAGTAGCAGCGGAAGCCGGGGCGGCTCTCCGGCGGCCCGGAGTAGCAGTGGAAGCGTCGACTGCGGGGGCGCAGAGTTGGCTTGGCGCGTCTCGGTGGAGCAAGGGCACGATGGCGGCTTAGAGGAGCGAAGGTATGGCCGTGCTGAGATGACTTGAAACGAGGGCAAGGCCGCTCGGCCATGGTGGCAGCGACGCGGTACATGTGAAGGCACCCAGGCGGGTTAGCACGGAGGTAGAGGCAGTTCTGCAGGGGCCGGCTCTGAGACGACATCGATCGGGCATGTCGGCGGCGACGGGTTGGACATGAAGGCGGAACAAGGCAATCTGAATCATGGCTGAGTCTGACTCTGGGTCATTGACTGTTTCGTCTTCTCCTTTCTGTTTTTTTTGAAGTTCTTGTTTGTCTCGATATCCAGTTTGGAGTCGAAGTAGCAGTAGAGCAGGTACACATGAGGCATCGGTTTGATCAGATGCGTCTCTGTTAGTTTTTGGCAACTTAAAATCTGGGCTGATGAACTCGCAGATGTTGCCGATCCTTCCGAGCTGAGTCTTTCTTCATCCGGAAAATTGCGAACTTCTCGAACCCTAGAAAGATCCCTCCAAAAACTCAACACCACCGTGCGATGGCCCCATGGTGGGCGCCAACTGTCGTGGATTTGTCACGGCAGATGTCCTAGTGTAAGGACTTAGTCGCGAGGCCAACGCATCTATGTGGTAGCTTGAGAGGGGTTGGGCGGAATCGAGAGACGCAACACAAGACAGGGATTTAGACAGCTTCGGGCCCCGGGAAACATCATCGTAAAACCCTACATGCTGCTTTGAGGCTAGGTCTCATTATCATAACGAGGGAGTCGCCGTAAACCGGCTCTCCTCTTTGTGTCTAGCCCTAAGATTGTTTCTTCTTGCTTGTACCTTTTTTTCTCTTTAGGGAGCCCTGCCCCTCCTTATATAAGTTGAAGGGGCTGGTTACATGTGGAGTCCTACTAGGATTAGGACAAACCTATTTCTAATACAAACCGGATACAAGTCCAGGTCTTAACTCCTTGTAATACAAATTTTCCTTATTACTTTCATTATAAACCGCCCACGGTAGTTGAACCGGCCTTCATGAACCGGCCAACAGGCCACGGACTTGTCGCTCCTCGACCCGCCGGTTTACCAATGAACCGTAAACCGCCGGGTCGCCAGTGAATCGTCAAGTCTTAGCCGGGTCTCAAGTAAACCGCCAAGTCCGGCCGGGTTATACTTCCGGCCGGTTTACGCTGCGGGGTATATCCCCGACAACATCAGTCGAGCCAGGGGTCACTTCTAGTTCCTTGGCGGTGCCCTGTCTAATCCCCGCTTTACGCAATGTGCGCTTGCCCAAGGATTTCAAAGGCCCGCGCAAAGTGCCAAGCTATACTACCGATTTGGCTCCAGAAGCATGGATAGAGAGTTACGAGATGGCCATGGAGATGCTAGATGTGGATGAGGCCGCGTGTGCAAAATACTTCACCATGATGCTTGAAGGAATGACCCGTGCTTGGTTAAAGAGCTTGCCGCCCAATTCTATCAGCTCATGGGCCCGATTCTATGAGCCCGGTTTATCCAGAATTTCAAGGACACTGTAAGCAGCCCATGTCAATAGTGGACTTAGCGGCCTGTGTCCAGGAGGAAGGAGAGTCGACAACTCATTGGGTGCGCGCCGTGTCTCGAAATTTTGCACTCGTCGATCAGATCAACGCTGATTCTGCGATCATAACCCCGAAGTCAATTGCCGGTTTAAACCCTGAAGTTCAAATTGGGGCGAATGAAGGCCACCGCAATGACATGGGGACCCTTATGGGAGCCTTAGTGAAGTATGCTGATTCTGATAGTACCAAGGATCCCGAGTCTGATGATGACAAGGCAGGGAAGGGAAAAAAGAATAGCAACTCAAAGGGGCAGCAACACAACACGGTAGGTCATGGGAACTGAGGCAAACGTAAAGCGGATGACAGCGTAGATTTTGTGTCTAATACTAGCGCGTAGGACAAGGGTCAGCGACGCAAGGGTAAAGCGGCGAATCGTGGTGGAGCTCAGAATCCTAACCCAGACCGCCTAAACTATTTGTTGAACCAGCCCTGCCCAAAACACGGGACGAGGGAGATACCGCCAACCACCTTTTGGAAGGACTGTTATATTATGCAGAGTTCAAAAATTCTAATGCTTTCCGGTATGATCATGGATCAGGTGTGGTGGCTCAGAACCGTTTCCATGGGCCGGGTCACGATGGAGGAGCTCGTTCAGGCTTCAATGGCAATCGTGGTGGACATAATAATAATGAATAACCAAGGTGGTCACAACCACCACCAAAGAAGAAGCAGTTATCAGTGAGCCATCCAAAGCAGTTGAATAGTGGGCAATATCATGTCTTCACAACTAGCTTGGACAAGTGAGACCGAAACTCCATAAGCGAAGCGGTGAATTCTGTTGAACCGCCGCATTACCACGTTATTTACGCTGGTCGGAACAACCAATCGTATGGAGCAGGAGGATCACCTCCCCGGGTTGACAATCCGGTCATTAGCATTGGTGGTAGCCCCTCGTGTGGGGGTTATAAGTTCAACAAGGTCCTTATGGATGGAGGAAGCAGTATTAACATCCTGTACTATGAGACCTTCCGTCGTATGGGATCGACAGATAAAAATCTTAAACCGTCTAATACGGTGTTCCATGGTGTGGTACTGGCAAGTTAGCATATCCTGTTGGCAAGATAGCTCGAGGTGGCCTTTGAGACGATCATGACTCCCGGTCGAGACACCGACTTTTGAAGTGGTGAAGATCCAGAGTTCGTATCACGCCTCTATTTGGGCGGCCGTTTATGCCAAATTCATGGCACGGCCTTGTTATATCTATTTATAGCTCAAGATGCCGGGTCACAAGGGAACGATAACGGTTCATGGCAGCCGCAAGATTGCTTTGGAATGTGAGGAAGGTGATGCGGCCTACGTAGAGTCGGTTTGTGCGACGGAGGAGTTGAAATATTACAAGGACAATGTTGATCCGGCGGACATGACCCCGTTGAAGAAGCCAACTACAGAGCATGATCCGGATTTAAAGTTCAAATCGGCGGCTGAGACTAAACTTGTTGACTTCGGTTCATGCGATTCGTCCAAGCAGTTCACTATCAGTGCCAACTTGGATCCGAAATAGGAAAGCGCGCTCATCAAGTTCATCCGTGAGAATCGGGACATTTTTGCATGGAAGCCTTCTGACATGCCAGGTGTACCGAGGGAACTCGCTGAGCACACTCTTAATGTTGATCCTAAGTACAAACCGGTGAAGCAGTTTCTCCGCCGGTTTAATGAAGAAAGACGCAAAGCTATTGGAGAGGAGGTGGCCAGGCTCTTAGCCGCTGGTTTTATTGTTGAAGTCTTCCATCCGGAATGGCTTGCCAATCCGATGTTGGTTCTTAAGAAAAACGCCACTTGGTGCATGTGTGAGGATTACACAGACCTTAATAAAGCTTGTCCAGCAGATCCTTTGCTCTCCCCGCATTGATCGATTATCGATGCTACCGCTGGATGTGAGCGTTTGAGTTTTCTAGATGCATATTCTGGTTATCATAAGATCAAGATGGTAGTTAAGGACCAAGAGAAGACGGCGTTCATAACTCCCTTTGGGGCCTTCTGCTACGTATCTATGCCTTTTGGGCTCAAGAGCGCCTGTGCAACTTATCAACGATGTGCACTGTAATTGCATTCATAAACAGATCGGCCGTAATGTGCACGCCTATGTGGATGATATTGTGGTCAAGTCAAGAAAGAAGGAGACGCTGATCGACGATTTGAAGGAAACCTTTGATAACCTACGGACTTACAAGATGATGCTCAACCCGCCAAATGCGCTTTTTGGTGTACCGCAAGCAAGTTATTGGGTTTTCTTGTGTCCAACAGGGAATTGAAGCTAATCCGGAGAAGATTACAGCTATTACCTCCTGGCTAAACCGGCGTGTATCAACGACGCTCAACGCTTGGCGTGACGGATTGCCGCTGTTGAGCCGGGTTTATCAGCCGCCTCGGTGAGAAGGCGATCCCCTTATACCAGATGCTGAAGAAGACGGATCAGTTCGTCTGGAGTTCGGCTGCTGATGAGGCATTTGAGGATTTAAAGCGGCAGTTAGCCAATCCGCCCGTTCTTGCAGCTCCGATCGACAAGGAACCGTTATTACTATATGTAGCGGCTAATGCTCGCGGCAAATAAGCGTGGCTATTGTGGTGGAGCGCAAAGAGGCAGGCAAGGAGTATCCGGTTCAGCGTCCGGTTTATTATATCAGCGAGGTGCTTATTGAGTCTAAGCAAAGGTACCCGCATTGGTAGAAACTGGTGTATGGAGTTTTTATGGCAAGCCGGAAGCTTAAACAAGATTTGTGGACATCTCATCACAGTGGTCAGTTCAGCTCCTTTGGGAGATATAATTCAGAACAGGGAGGCGACTGGCCGGATTGCCAAGTGGGCTATAGAGCTTGGGCCGCATGGTTTGAAATATGTACCTCGGACGGCGGTCAAGTCTCAAGCACTTGTTGATTTCATCAATGATTGGACGGAGCTACAAGCACCTGAAGAGAAGCCGGATCACACTTATTGACTATCCATTTTGATGGGTCCAGCAATTGAGGGCTCGGGGCTGAAGTCGTGTTAACTTCCCCATGAGGTGACAAGTTCTGTACGCTCTCCGCTTAATGTTCCCTTTGTACTAACAATGCAGCTGAGTATGAAGCTTTACTCCATGGTCTCCTGATGGCTAAGGAGATGAATCTCAGCCGAAGTTAAATGCTTCGTGACTCGGACTGGTGGCTCAACAAGTATCCGGCACTTGGGATTCCAAGGATCCGCTTATGGCAGCCTATCGTCGTGAGGTGGATATTGTTGCAGGTCACTTTAAGGGTTATCGTGGATCATGTGGATGCATTTAAAGAACGAAGCGGCGGACGCTTTAAGCCGGGCTGGGTTCTCGCCAGAACCGGTCCCGCCTTAACGCCTTATTAGATGTTCTGCATAACCCGTACGTCTAGCTCCCTGGTGAAGAGGATTTGGCTATTCCTGATCCGGAGGCTCAGTTGGTGGCAGCCCTACATGTCATACCGGATTGGACAATTCCTTACCTTGCGTACATGAACCGGGGCAAGTTACCACAGGATGAGACTCTGGCCAGGCAGATCGTCCGGCGATCCAAGTCCATGACCATTATCAATGGCGAAGTTACATCATTGCAACAGGTCGAGCGTTTTCAACGCTGTGTGTGTCCCCGAGGAAGGCTGTGAAATTTTATGCGGAAATCCACGAAGGGGATTGTGCTCACCACGCCGTTCAAAGTCTCCGTGGCCAAGGCATTTGGCCACGGTTTCTATTGGTTGACCGCTCATGCCGATGCAGAGGACCCGGTTAAACGATGTGATGGCTGTCAGAAATTCTCAAGGCGCTCATATGCCGCTCAAGAGTTGAGGATGATTCCAATTACTTGGCCGCTTATGCGACTTGGGGTTGGATATGGTTGGACCTTTCAAAAGGTCCAAGGATAAGAAGACCCACCTTTTGGTGGCGGTGGACAAGTTTACAAAGTGGGTTGAAGCGGAGCCCGTTAGCAAGTGTGATGCAGCCACGGTGTTCAGTTCATTAAAAGGTGATTTTCCGGTTTGGCTCCACACAAAGATCATCGATAATGGTACCAATTTGTCCAAGGGGGCTATGAAGGAGTTTTGTGAGCGTGAGCACATCCGCTTGATGTATCGCCGCTGGCTCACCCACAGTCCAATGGCTGCTGCAGAGGGCTAACCAGGAGATCTTGCGAGGCATAAAACCCCGGCTTATGGTTCCTTTACAAATAACGCCGGATGTTGGGTTGAGGAGTTACCATCCGTGTTATGGAGCATCAACACCACGCCCAACAGATCGGCTGTGATACACGCCGTTCTTCATGGTTTATGGAGCGGAGGCGGTCCTCCCTAGTGATATCCGTCATGATTCGCCTCGTGTAGCGGCGTATGTTGAAGCGGACAATGAGGAAGCGCGGCAAAATGCATTGGACCTATTGGACGAAGAGCGTGACGTCAGCCGCCTGCTCGGCGATTTACTGCCAGGATCTTCCTCGATATCACCGCCGAAGTTAGAACTAGTAACCTTCCAAGAAGGAGATTTGGTGCTTCGACTCATCCAAGACCAGTGCTGATATGCACAAGTTATCCCCACCTTTGGGAGGGACCTTTCGTGGTTAGCAAGAATCTGCACAACGGGTCATACTATCTCGATCGACATTCGAGAGCATAAAGACTCACGCACGCCGTAGGAGGAGACCAACAGCCCCGAACATAGCTCATCTTCGCCTTACTATACTTGGAGCCATAGGCTCTACTTATGTACATATTATGACAATGTATATATTATGATTAATACAATAAACCGGAGCCTTAGCTAAAGCGGGTCTCTGTTATTTTTACATCATGTGTGGTTACATGGAGTTTCTTTTTTCTTAAAGCAACCTCCGTTTACCCCTTGAGTTAGCTTCTTCAAACAAGCTTTGTATCATGTCTCTAGGGGCCTGGTCAGATCCAACCAAAGCAACACCTTTAGACCGGCCGAAAGCCACAAGATCACTTGGGGACTTGGTCATGTCTGAACCAACACGCCTCTTGATCGGCCTAAGGCCACGTAATCACTTGGGGCTTTTGGTCGAACCCGAACCATCACTACACCTCTTGATCGGCATAATGCCACTTCATCATTTGGGGACCTCGCTGACTTGAACCATAGCTACACCTTTATTGGGGCTTGGTCGTGTCCGACCATGGTTATGCCACTTGATCGGTTTAAACAAACCTCTTGTTGCAAAAAACTCTATTTGTTTTTTCTGTAGAAAAGTTTCTCTAGATTGAATATTTCAGACTTTATGTTTTTATGACAACAATTGTAACTCCGGTTTGTCTGTCAGCTGACGGAACACGGTTTATTTTAATCCGGAAACACTTTGCCCGGTTTGATTTTCTCGTTAACATCCTATTATGGAGTAACACCGTATTCTTTGTAAGTCGACGGTTACTTGGTAACCCGGCGCTTATATTCAAGGAGCGGTTCTCCTCCAAGAGAGTGGTTTTCTTAAACACTCCGGCCATTTATTGGCACAGCCAAATCCATGGCCTACAATGGCAGGTATCATATATTGTTATATTTAATAATATGTTTAAATCTCAGATATTATCTTTGATTTCATGTACATCATTATTATGACCTGGTGGTACAGCCACAGCGGTGTTTTAAGACTTTTTCTGCAGATAATGGTTTAACATTGATGATTCAAAGGGAGCATAAGTTGCAATAAGTATGCACGAAGGCATATCAAAACCAAGTGTGGCAGCTAGTCTATTACACGGCAACACGGTGCCAAAATAAGACAATTGTTTTTGTCATCATAACGTAGCGGAACAAGCTATATAAACCGGCTTCCGGTTTAGGCTTGGTTGCCACCGCCTCGATGGTTGCGGGTCATCCTGCGCCGCTTCAGCTTCTGCTTCCCTACCCAGTGGCTGGAAATCAACAGTTGTCCAGTCGATTCCCATTAATGCTTGAAATACAGCTTCATCGCTGATCAGCAAGGACGGTTCAATATCAGGAGCGTAAGTATGCTTACGGATAGGAGGGATAAGATTCTCCGCTTCAGGAACTGGTGCAGCCACTCGTTTATTTTGACCATCATATTGCGCTTGATAGTGGGACAAATTTGCCTCTTCAGCCAATTGACAAGCCAGAGGGCGCACTTCCCGGTTTATAGCTCGGAGGTCATCTTCACTGAATTCTATCCCGTCCTCCTTCACGCTTGGGAAGCCTTGGGCCGCTTCAATAGGATCAAAATCTGGAACCCATGCTTTTGCCCGGATTAAGGCGGTTATAGCGCCGGTTCTAGCAGCAGATTTCTTCAATTCTTGAATCCGGGCAGGAAGCAGTGACAGCCTCTTGATGGTATCCTCAATCAAGGTCGGGCTGGGTTGTTGTGAGAAGCAAAGTGCCGATGATCCGCTGCACGCCGCAGATATAGTTGTTCTATCAATGTATAGGCGGCTTTCAGCTTTCTTCCGCACGCCCGATCCTGTGGCCAATACGTGTTCCTCAAATCGCTCAAAGGGTCGGTAAACCGCTACAATATGAGAAGACATCGTTATTGCGTAAAATAAAATGCTTACCAAAGATGGCAGCGGTCATAGCATGCACTTGCCGCTTTACGCTGGTCAGCTCATCTACCACCGGTTTGAGTGCCGCTCAGCCTTTTTCTCGCCTTTGAAGTAAAGCAGTCTTTTCAAAGGGCCCAATCTGCCCATTCCTTGCTGAAATCCTCTTTAAGCTTTTCCATGACGCTTAAAGCGCTGGTTAAATCGTCTCTTGCTTTTGAGGTTTCAAATTGCTGAGATTTCGTGGATTTCTTGAAGATCAGCAACTTGGTTTTCTTTCTTGCTCAAATCACCTCGCATACAAAGTCATCGCTTGATTAAAGATTATGATGCAGAATTGAAGTACCAACCACATAACAAGTTATGCCCTTGATACTTGGGGGCTAATGCATATTTGCTTTTTATCCTACAAATTTCATCAAAGTCCCAAGATCAATACGAAAGTATTCAACTTGGCACTTGGGGGCTAATGTGTATTTGCTCTATCCTCTAGTGACACCGAACTTTACGGTACAAAGTCCCTGCTTAGCTTGGTCACGTTAAACCGCCCTTGGGGGCTACAGGCCTCAAAAAGAATAGATGTACTAAAAAGGTTCAAGTTGAGAAGTCCCGCTTTAAGTTCCTATCTTAAAACCGCTACTTGGGGGCTAATGAATTGATGATTGAAGTACATAAGGAGAGTCATATGGAATTTACCTCATATTTATCCTTCATCATTTTGATCAAACCGCTTCGCAATCACGGCTGGTATAAAGCCGATCTGTAGCCGTAATAAAGTTCTTGGGGGTCCAAAGTGGCAAAGGTGGCTAAGTCGTTGTTCCATTTGTTTTACCAAAGGCCGCAAACTCCTTCTTTGTGGTGTGCTTGGACAAAGCAACAGGATTGCCCGGTTCAAGATGACCAAAGCCAAGAATAATGACATCATCATCCCTAGCTTCACGGTTCGCATTGGGGTCGCCGGATTGTCAAGATGTTTGGAGGGGCTTGCTGTTTTGTCGGGCTTGGACAGGGCTCAGAGGCTGATTAACAGGACCTCAAGCATCAACATGCGCCTTTTCAAAGCAGCAATATCATAGTCTTGCGGTGGTGGATCATTCATCACGTCATCGCGATAGGTTCTTCCAGATCTATTGTTCGCCGGTTCAGAGCATCATCTTCTTTTGCCGCTTTGTCCGCATTTAGCTTTTTTGCTGGGCTTAGGCTTCGCCCTGAAAGAGAAAAGATAGATGAATCCAGTAAATATGGAAAGTACTATATCAAGCAGAATTATTAGTAAACGGCTCACCCATGCACAATCTTGAGGGGTGGGAGCTGGGTGGTCAAGACTCGCCAAGAAGAATGAGAAGTGCCCTCGATAATCGGAGTCGAGGGGATTAAGAGGTTGATGGATACAACCCGCTTTTAGGATAATCATTGATGAAACAATTAGAGACCTCTCGAACGGCGCTTCCGACCCGGACTGTTCGGTAAACCTCGCGGAGGTAACTACCTGACCACCGTGTCGGGTGGTGCGGCGAAGCTTCAGGTTGTTGTGTCTTCATAAGAAAGTTCCGGTCCAAGTAAGCAAGAGGATGAGAGAATTTAACTTTCCGGTTTGCCCGACGGATTTTTAGTGAAGGGAAAGGATTTGAATCGAAAGAAATAGTGATTACCTCTATAGTGTCAGCATGACTGGCCTCAGCTTCATCCTGACAATGATCATTGTCAATAAGGCGTGAGAAAAGTAAACCAAGTGAGTCAAGTTCTACCTCAAGGTCCGGGTTACCCACATCATCATCAGCTGGTGGATCGGAGGAGGCAGTGGTTCTCTTTCGATAGGCCGGTTTCTTCACAACTCTGGACTTGGGCCGGATTGTCTTCTCCGGTTTCTCCTGGGGAGTTTCTTACTCCAAAACGGATCATCACCCTGTTTGAAAGACGATAAAGTTAACAGAGGGTATATAAAGAATTGACAAATATTATAAAGGTATATGATATGAGGTTTATACCGGCGGTTTGTTCTTGGCGTAAAAGGAGCAAGGCCGATTTGAGCGCAGTGCAGCCTCGTGTTCATTCAACATCTTCTTAACAGCCTCAAGTGACTTCATCGTCTCGACAACCGGACTTCAATGTGCCATAGAGGATCTTTTAAGTCTTCGTTATTCAAGCACATCAAACCGAGCGCCGGCTTAAGGGTAATATGCTCCAAGATATCCAAAGAAGGCAGTAAGGTCAACTCCGGTCAACCCATTAGCCATGAAGGCCCGGAGCTTGGATAATTGAGGAGCATATTTGTTTCTTTCCCTCGCAGCCAGTCTTTGAGGGAAGGGATGTGTATTGCTCAACCGTTCCGGACGGTAACCCGACAAGGGATTTTCTCCATCAGGCGAAGTATCTTTGCAGTAGAACCATGTAGCATTCCACTCTTTGGGATGGCTGTAGTTTGGCATGAGGATAAGTGACTTATTTTCTTTTGAATCGCCATGCCACCTAGCTCGTGTTGGGACCATCCAGAATTGCAGGCGGTGGTTTAGATGGAAACAATCTTCAACAGTTCAACTGAGGGCTCCTCTTGAAAGAACACCTCACAGAAGCACTTGGAAGTGACATATGTTGGTTACGGAGTTAGGGCCGATATCTTGTGGATGCAGTTGGAAGTTGGCCAAGACATCCCGATAAAACTTTGAACCGGTGGATCAAGCCCCGTGCCGATGGTCAAAAAAACAACAACTTCTCCATCCTTGGGTTCAGGAGAACTTTCCGCCAAGGACACTCCAAAGGAATGACATCTTTTTGCCCAAGGTGCCAATTTGGACTAAGTTCTCTAGTCGTGTCTCTGGCCACTCGAGAAGGGACCCAGCTTGCATTCATATACTTGCTTGGCCATGGTGCAATCTGCAAAACATTAATACCGGTTCAAGAATATGATTGGAAGGATATATACCGATTGCATTCATTGTTAAACCGAAGAAGTTAACAATAAACCGGAGTTCTGTAAAGCGGCAATAATTAGCTAAGATCCTGGCGGTTCAGTAAGGGGACTAATGGTATATGCTGGGTCATCAATTTTTCTACAAAGCTAAACCGGACGGTCTAAAAATTCCGCAGAGTCAGAACTATGGTGAAAACAGGTTTCACAGTGCTGCTTAACAGTTTTGGATCTGGGGCAGGTTCAGAAAAAAGAAGTAAATACTCAAGATTTGAAAAGGAGCAGATGCTGAATCCACGAGCAAAGATACAGATAGATCTATGGCCTTGAGAGGCGTGAAGACAAACAGATGGTAAAAATTACCGCTACAGAGAACAGAGATTCGCAGGTTTGTCTGAAGACTGCCATATGAACATTAAGCAAACTGACGAACACTGAAGAACACAAGAACCCTAGAACAGATCTACGGGGGGAAGGAAAGAAAACTTACTGGAGCAGATGAAGAAAAGGAAGATCACCGTGGTGTTCTGGTACGCTGAGGTTGATGCAGCGGCTAAGAATGGTGCTGAAGTCAACGGCGGAGGCGGAGCTCTGAAGTAGGGCAGCGCGAGGAAGACGAAGAAGAAAGGACCGAAGGGGAAAAGGAAATGACCCCTTGGGCCTATTTATAAGGCAAAAGACATGTGTCAGGCGTGAAAATCGAGGGATCATGGGCTTGCAAGCGGAGCTGTCGCCTCGATTCTCGCAGGTCTATTAAACAAAAGACAACGAGGATAACTTTATAACAGGTGACGTCATGCCGGTTCACGACGATCAGAGAAGATGACATTACGGGCGTTCACCACCAATACAAGATGTAGAAGATGAAGTTTTCTATTGGCTAAGGATTGACATGAATCTGCTCAAATCAATCTGGGGCCTAATGTTGGGAATATTACCGCTAAGGGTAAACCGTCCAGGACAGGCCGGGTTAACTTCATCAGTAGTTGAACATATTAAAGCCCAAGAAGGCAGTAGAAGGCTTATGGCCCATAGCCGGTTCATACCTATAGTTGTAAACCGGCATCAGCATGTAACTTGTACCGTAAGTTAGAATAGTAGAGACCGAGCCGATACATCTATGAACCGCTGCCGGACTTCAGAAACCGGGCAAGGCATCACCCATGTATATAAGGGGACGACCAAGGGCGGTTTAAGGATGCAGACAACCACAACTCGAGGCTTAGGCGGCTTGTTTGCTCCCTAGTCCTCGAAACCCCATCAATTCCATCACAACTAGACGTAGGCTTTTACCTTCATCGAAGGGGCCGAACTAGTATAACTCTCGTGTCTTTGTGTCCGCTTTAACCCCTTCAAGTTAACCCGTAGCGATGGCTCCACGACTAAGTCCATTCATCAGGACATCTGCCGTGACAAACCCACGACACATCTGCTGTGATAGATGAAGGCATTCGTCCATTGGATGGTCAATTTCGCAAGGCTGCATCCTACTCCACCAATGATGACTCTGCCACACATGACTCGCCGCCAACAACTCGCCAAGCAAAATCCTCAACCCACAAAGACTCTGTGGTGATGACTGATCGTGAGTTACTCCTCGCCTTCATCGTAAAGTTGATCGCAATCATAAATGGGTCAAGCGTTAGTTTGGTTCAATTCTTCACAACATGACCTCAACACACAATACCGTGAAGAAAAACCAATACTACCTCCATGAAACCTTCAACCGTACCTGGGCTGTTCTGTCTCATGTCTACAACGCAGAAGATCTGAAGAAAATGGGTCTCAAGGAAGAATTTGACTGGTCGGCACCTCCACCGAAGAAATTCAAGAAAGTCAAGGTTCTTTCCTTGGTAGCCAGCTCTTATTCTTCATCGCGAGACACTGATGAAAATGAAGACTTGGACGACATCGCTGGCAGGCCCTACTATGACAACCGACTCTCGACAACGCCGGGCGCCCTCCATCAACTTGATATTCTTCAGGGCGTTAGTCCTCGCCGATCCTTTTGGTCATTCGATGACAAAGGGGAGAAATTTGAGTTAGTCTTCAAGCGGTATATTATATGGGCTTTTTGCTAAGGTTACAACTCTTGTTCTTCTCGAAACTTTATTGGATCGAAGTTGTAATCTTAAACCCGATGGTGCTCGATACTTTTGATGTGTTCCTCTCGCATGCTTATTCCTCGCTTTTATGTTAATACACGCATGCTGAATTACATCACCACCATATTTCATCATGCATTTCAAATTCTTCATATTATATGTCAAATGTGTATGAATTACAAGATATAGGGGAGATCTCCATGATTCAACTCTTCAAATGTCCATTGCCTCAAAAGAAAATTCCTCACAATGCACACCTTCAGGGGGAGTTCTTCTATATCTTGCAATCAAATTCATCAATATCAGTATTTACACTTCATATATTTATCCCCGTTGAAAACTTAACCTATATTGTCATCAATCACCAAAAAGGGGGAGATTGTAAGTGCATCTAGTGCCCCTTAGTGATTTTGGTGTATTGAAGACTTATAGGTTAAGGAACTAATGTGTTTATGAGTGTACACAGTTCTATAAGTCTATGAGGAGTTTGATATTTACAGAGAAAGTCGACCCTAAAAATGAAGTTCTTCGATCAAGACTTTGAAATTCTCAAGACTTTTGAAGACTTTGAAAGTGAAGAAATTGGTGTGACCTTGAAGACTTGGTATTCATTTGAGGAACATGAAGCGTGAAGACTTTTGTTTTCATAGTTTCGCTTTTCTTTCTTGAGTCATAGAAAACACCGCATCTGTTAAAGGGGTTCGAGGAAATACTAAGGAAAAATTTCCATGTGATGCTCAACTCAAAATCCTACACCTACCAATCCCTTCGAAAGTGAAGCCATTGGAAATCTCATACAATTCCAATTTCTTCAAAGGATGTAGACAAAGTTCTTCCGGGTCGCCGAGGAATTTGTTCGACCGAGGAGTTAGGAATTTGCCAAAGGTGGATTGCCTACACAAAGGAGGAACATGATAGCCCCGAGGAATTTAAGAGTCAAATTTCGACTGCTGTGTGTTGCCGCGCCACCTGTCCCAAAATATCTTATCCACCTAACGGTCATATCATTGAAGGGCATTTATGTCTTATCATGTCGGGCTGCTCCTCGGGCTATAAATAGCTGCCCCTACAACCACTAGCTAGTTGGCTGCTCCGAGAGAACTTGACACTTGTCATTTGAGAGCAACCCATCCTCCGAGGACTTTGAGCGAAAATCATCGAGTGAGGAAAACCCCAAACCCAACACCTACAAAACCCAAAGTGATTGAGCATCATCAAGAGATTGATCCCGCGTGGATCCGACGCTTGTTACCTTTGAAGACTGTGGCTTCTTCCATACGGTTAGGTGTCATGGTCTAGAGCATCCAAGAGGAATTGTGGATCGCCGAAAGGACCGAGTCCGTGAAGGTTTGGAAGTTGCTCAAGACTTACCACGAGAGATTGGATGAGGTCTCAGGTGACCTTAGTTCAAGGAGAATACGGTGAGGACTTGGTGTCCCGAGCTGCGGTTTCGGGCCGATCGGGTGTCCGGACTGTGTGTCCTCGAAGTTTAAATATTTAGCCGCCCAACCAGATGTACAACTCGAGACAACAGTTAGCTTGAACTGGTCTACCAAATCATCTTCTTCACCAACCTTCCTGCTTTCTATTTCCTCAACTCTTTCATTTCCTCATCATCGTGTTGAGTGATTGTTCATATCTGTGTTGGAAGACTTTGATCAAGACTTTCTCAATTTCCTCGCTCAATTTCTTCACCGCTTTGTCTTCATCTTGTGTTATCCTCGTGATTACGCTTTCAGACTCTATGTTTGTCTTCATTTCATCATGATGACCATGCCTCGTATTCTATTATGCTTACTCGAGTACTTATTCATTGCAAGTAGTTCTTCGCTAAGGAATTTCTCACCAAAGAAATTCCTCAAGAAGAATTCATAAAATCGCTTATTTACCCCCTCTAGTCGATATAACGCACTTTCATCGACAAAACAAAGACGTGGGCTTTGGATTCACCCGATTTGGAGCTACAGTGAAAGAGAAGTTGTTTTTTCGCCAGTGACCTCTTTGTAATAAAAATCATCACAAACAGGCCCTTAACCGTAAAAATGTAACGAGACTGGGAAATACGCTGGTGGATGAAAGCGTGACACGGCAAAAGCCGTGTCCACTTATCCACGCCGCCAGGGCGGGCCAGGCCTAGTCTTGCCGACATCGCAAGGCCCGCGACCACCGGCAGGAGGGGTCGCGCTTGGGTCAGCCGACACCGGGGCGCCAAGGGGTCCATGTCGCTGGTCAACTCCTCCGCCGCGCGCCGCTTCCTTCTCCCCCGACGGTGCGTTGAGGCAGAGGCGAGGCCGGTCGCCCCGATGACGATAGCCGGCGGCACGGTCCACCATTCGAGGCGCCCGACCTACTGGCATGATCAGCGCGGGAAGATAGGACACGGCCACCGAAGAGCTTGGCAGAGCGTGGGAAGCCAGCTGCGGCGGACGGCTGCTTCGGGTGCTGTCGAGCACACGGCCACAAGCCACCAGAGGAGAAGATGGAGGTCGGGGCGACCTGGTGGGTGTTGAGGGATATCTCTGGTGGTGGTGGAAGGCAAGGAGGGGGACGGCGTTGAGCGAATCTAGCCGAGCATGGCCGGCGGCCATGGTGGAAAAGGTGGTCGAGGAGGACTCCAGGAGGTAGGGGAAGAGGCTCGGGAGGACTAGGGGAGCGAGGTGAGGCTGGTGGGATTCTCGGGAGGCGAGGGGAGGGGCTATAAATAGCCGGGGCGAGAGGCACGGGCTCGGGTGCCGTCGGGCACGTCTGGTCGAGGCTTTGGCGACGGCCAGCGAGCACGGGAGGGCGCGGGAACACGACGAGCCATTGATTCAGAGGTCACGAAGGGGTAGACGATGCCGGAGAGAAGAGGAAGAGGCCGAGCTGAGCCCTGAGCCAAACGGAGCACTATGCCCCCGTGGGCGTTCAGCGGGGAGCGTCGGTGAGGAAACAGACGGAGGTGGAGAGGGGTCCAGGGGAATGGCGACGACGCGGGCCAGCTACAGGACACGCTCACGCGCGCGAAGACGACGAGAGGAGGAGGTGCCGAAGCACAACAAAGATCTGGCGCGCCATCGCATTACGTGAGCTGCTGGTAATAATGATGCCATTAACACGGCCAACAAGGCACCGGCATGTAGTGGAGGAGATGGTCTGGAACTTGTTGTTTACTGTAAGTTCATCCAGGGGAGGTCTCAACTACGGTGGTAGTTTGGTTAAAAGTGCTCGTTAAATGGTAATCAACTTCAAGTTTATCGCAAAGAACTTGAACAAGAACTGCTAATCAACAGGAAAGGAACTGGAGCCAGAGAGTTTGTCTGCGAGGTTTAGGGTAAGAAGGACTTCCATCCTGGTAACTTTGAGAAGATTAGGACCAAGGTTTAATATAGTTGCTTTGCAACTACCAAAATGGTCCATAAATGAGATTTGGATGATGCACTCACATGGTGATGCCATTTGAGCTCAAATTTGGCAAGGCTTAGTGATTTGGTCATAGTAAGAAGTCGTAATAATTTCATACCAATTGATTTACCAAAATGGTACTTCCTTCATGCCTATCTTCATTGACCAGAAATTTTGCAAGAATTTTGGAGAAATATTGGATAAGTGAAATGGTGCCAAATTGGGTGGAGAGGTGTTTTATGGGTATAAGAATGATCTGGTAATTTATCAGGATTTTTTAAGCAATATAAAATACACTTGCTTCACAACCTGAAAATAATGCCAGAATCAAAGATTTGCTCCTGTGCTCACATAGATGATTGGATGGGGCTGAAAATGGGTGGAGGGGGTTAATATGAGCACATTAAGGAGTGTGCAAAAGTTCAACTCATTTGGATACTCCTAGCTAGTACTTCCTTCACAAAGCCTTCTGTCTGACAGAAACTTTGAAAATTCACTGAGGAAGATTGGCTAGGCAAATAAAGTTGAACTTGTGCATGAGGCAATTATTTGGACATATAAGCATGCCCAAAAAGGTTGGGAGCCACTAGGAAAAATATAAATGACACTTCCTTCTCAAAGTGCCATTCAGTAAGTAATAGAAAAGGAATATTGGGGAATTATTTTTGAACTGGCCAAGGAAATGTTTGGGCATACTTGAGCTATATATGACCCAAAGGAACTATGAGAATTATTTTGGGATTTTTGGATGGACAGAAATATAGGTTGCTTCGCAACCTAGAGCAGATAGGGTTATTCCTTTAATAGAAAAAGGAATATTCCCTAGAAAAAGATTTTAGGGTTTGGTCAAGGAGTGAAGTGACATGATCTTGGAAAGGTTTTGAGAATGATGAGCCACTTGGGAGGGGAAATGAGGATGATTTCCCAGGTGGCAAGGCCACAGAACCACTCCAAAAAGAAAAGAAAAACAGAGCAAAAACCAAATAAATCCAAAAGATAAAGAAAAGGGCCAAAAACCAGGCTGTTACAAACCTTCCCCCCTTAAAGAAATCTCGTCCTCGAGATTTGGTTGCTCAGGGAGCAAGTATGACTTGAGGACACTGTTTCCAACTCGGGTATCCTTTTTCCTTTATTTATTGTTCCCACAAGAATTTCAGATGATCAACTTACCTTGCTCTAGGGTGGTTTGCTTCGACTTTCCCAAATTCTCGGCTGTGTGTTTTTGCTCACATACCAAATTATTTTGTCGACGCAAATTTTTCTCAAATCATGGCGGTGATGTCCATCGGATCTCGAGCATAAATTTTCTTTTGATCATGAAACCTTTTTCCTCTGTCATGGGGTTGCTTCAAATAAATGCAGGTCTTCCGGTTTCAATAAATGCCGAGAATTATCATGGCCATCTTCGGACAGGATCTCGACCGCTCATAGGTGTTACTAATTTATTTTGATTTATTCCTTTGGCTCGATCATGAGATATGTACCAAAGATTTGACCGCTTTCTATCGTGAGCAATATAATGGTGTATGGAGATATAGTGTGCCATACTTCAAATATTTACATCTTGAGACTAGCCCGACAGGGCCGATTTGGACAAATGTTTTTCCCGATGCATCGACTCATGTACTTGATTTCATCGGTGAGTATACCGGTCCGAGCTGATTGTTCGGCTTTTGATTTTTCCCCATGTGGTCGAGTATACCCATCTGTGGTAATAGGCCGTGATATGCTTTAACACCGCCGGTGAGGTCGATCACGAGGTTGCAAAGGAATCTTGGATCGGATGTAATGCAGACTTGGATATTCCACACTAACCATGTCAAGCGGGTCAGCGGGATATGAGAATCCTTGTATATAGAGTAGGCCGCTGAGAGTATGCCTTCGTGGATCCATATGGGGTTATGGCCTTCAACTGACTTGGGTATCCGGACCCTGATGGTCGTGCAAAAATCATCATACCTTTGCGGTTGGTCTCATCCTTTTTAGGGTCATGATTTTCTTTGTCAAGATACCATATTGAAATATCTTGGCCACACTTGTCCTTGATTCTTCGTATGACCAGGGACGTGATTAGTGCAATATTTTTGACATTATTCCTTGTGCTTGTTTTTCGACCTGGATCCGCACACATATGACATATACCCGGGGTTTATAGCGGTATGGAGCTCATTGTTGAGGCCAATCATACAAGAAGGTGACAAGGTTTTATAATATCTCCTTGTCGGGCCTGCCGTAATAATGAACTTGATGACCATTGTCAAGACTGTGGATTCTGTGATGTCATCTCCAAATATTGTCGATCCTTGTAATTCATGATATGTATTTCGCCATCTTTATTTTCCTTTGCCTCGACCGGGAAGTTGTTGAATCCTTACTTTTCTTAGGTATATCCGCTAGATCACCGCCGATCTCGTATGGGTGACTGATATGACTGTGGATGCATGCTCACCATATATACCAAGGATATGCCACCGATCACTCGATCCTTGCAGTAAGCATATGTTTTGACTGAATTTTACCTCTGACAAAAATATTGCAAGTCTGATTCTTGAGTGGTGCTGCCATATATTGGCAACTCATCATATAATCTCTGAGGATGGTGTAATAGTATCATACTGACGCAGACTGAATGGCTTACAAGAGAAGTCATCCGAGTAGCTTGCTGAGGAAGTCTTGTTAACTTCGCTTCAAATCTTTTGTTTGGGTATTGTGCGTAAGAAGGCTCTATAGCTTACACACGAAGCTTGCTCGACTTATGTGCCGGAGAAGCCCGAGTTCCGTACGTGAGAAGCTTCTCCTTAGGTTTGCTTGTTGAGAAAATTTTATTTCCATCTGTCAGAAGCCTTTACTAAGGTGTCTTGCTGAGAAAGACCGGGTATCCTTGGCCGGAAAGTGTTCACATATCATGCTAAGGAAAACTGATGAGCCTTAAGCGCCATAAATTTCTTTCGATAGCGTGTGGAAGAAGACCGAAGTTTCTTATATTCAAAGCTTCATACTGATATGCAGACTGAAATCCATACACACGCCCATAAAGTTCTAAGGTTGATTATTTGCATGAGAAAAATGGTTTGACTGTCTTCCTTGGGCACCTCACATTCTGAATTTATTTCGGACGATAACATATTTCAAGCATCATGCATTGCTAAGCCAAACTTTATATAGGATCCATACCTCTATCTGAAAATATACCGTTGGTCTTGCAACTAACTTGTCTTTCTGCTAGCTGGATCATAAATAACTGTTGTGAGGATTTTGTACTGATGTAGACTTGATGCTGATAATCAATCCATACACCATTGGTATTCTGAGCAGTTGTTAATGCCATAATGCAGTTGACTGGGTAGACCATAATGTTTAGCTGAGCTTCTTCTAAATATTTGAAATCCTTATTGCTTCTTCAAGTCCGGTGTCAGTTGATGAGCAACACTTTATAGGGAAAAAATAATGTAACAACAGGGCTCAAAAAGAAAGAAGCAAGAGAAAACTCAACTAAACAAAAGCACACAAAAACAAACAATTCACACACAATCAATGTCACATATTACTGCTAGTCACACAATATGCTTGCCTACTTAAGCACACAGATTTCGCGGGATCTCCGGTTCTACGATCTAGCATGCTGTGAGGATGTGCACGAGGACGAATAAATGTGTGAAAGAATTGTTGTAACCAGTGCTACACCAAGCGCTAGCTTAGCCAGGTGGCAACCTGAACTAGCTCGGAGGCGAGGACGCACTTGGTAATCATGCAGTGGGACACGAAGGTCGCAACCACATTATTATCAAGCGGACGGAAAAAGATCCGTACTCGTCCAAGAAATAGGATTGCGGGGAAAACTGAGGCTGCTGACATTTCCCTTTCTTGATTACTAAGATCATTAAGGGTTGCCAACACGATAAAATAAAAGAACCATCCGGGATAGAAGCATGTCCATCACCGAAACAATAGACGGATCGAAAGAAAGACATCGGCGCTGCACCGAAAGCACCATTTTTGCAAACAGTGTTTGGATCACTTGGCATCACTCTACTGGGACAGAAATGACACCAAACACCGAAAGAAAAAGGAACTGGAGAAATGCAAAGGTTGAGCCTTAGTGGATCCGAACCGATGCCAGCTACACTCACCAGATAAACCGTTAACGGTTGAGCTGTAGTGGATCCGAACCGATGCCAGCTACACTCACCAGATAAACCATTATCACAAATACTAAGGCTATATGCATGCTATGCAACAAACAAATGCAGCAACCAAATGCAATCATTAAGCCAGACTCTATACTACCGATTTCTACCGGTTTCTACCGTCAGACCGACTAGGGCATCCTACAGCCCAGATCTCGCTCGATATCAAGCCTCGTGGCACCCTACTCGTAGAAATCGAACGCTTCATATTCCAAATTCCTCAGTAGATCAAGGAGAAGTCTCGAATACAAAGACCGCTGACATAGAACAAATCAGCTCTTATTATAAGAATAATAATACATGAGTCTCATGTTATAAAGAAACACATCAGCACGGCGACACTACGCCTGCGATGCTACACTTGCTCTATGCTAGCAGCGGAACAACTCAAGCAAATAAAATCTTCTAGCAGCAGAACAACGATTTAAGGTGGTGAACTCCACTCCGCAGGACTCGGCTGGGACACAATCTAGCTCGCATGAACGGAAACCACGACAAGCAATCAAGCAATCACTAAGATAACTCGCAATATGGCATGACACGCCAAAGTTAGTACATTGAATGTACTTGCAAGCTCACAACAACCAAAAACATCAAGGCAAGACAACAACATAGCATTAAGGTGTTAATTAAATTAACAGCTACCATGGTACAACAGCAACTACTAAGCATGATACGAAACTACTACAATACGGATAAATCACCATCTCAGATGTCCATAACCATATCTCTCTTGGCTAACCGGCCAAGCAATATACCATCTCGATCACCTCGTGATCAAAACCAAATGGTGATCATTCACGAATCACAAACGGACCAACCTCGTGGTCTTGGATCGGGTTACCTTGTAACCAAACGCTGATCTTTACGGTGATCACAACCATGACCAACACTTGGTCTCAAACGGTGATCTTTCCGATGATCACTACCATGACCAACACTTGGTCCCCAACATCATCATCAACATCCTGCCAACCTGTATTGCTCAAAATATCAACATATAAATCACCTATAAGTCATTCCGTCATGTGAGTGTTGATCGAACGGTGTGACCTAGTACGAACCCATGCCCATGACCGAGGACGCGGCTATCGATAGTTTAAACAAACACACTCTGCAGAGGTAGCGCACTTTACCCACACCACGGAACCCATGGCCTCGCACTCCCATTCGGGTGGACCAACGGCTGCTCGCAAAACCAATTCATCGCCATGACACTCTCCCGCCTCCGACTCACTCCCCACTAGGCTAGTCCTGCGGCCCCGCGGTTCACTAAAGACACCAACGCCACCGTCAGGGCTAAAATAAAGTAAATTGTCCCAAACGGGGACATGTGCACATAACAAAAACAATGGGCACACAAGGCTTATGTCCGCCTACCTGATCAGGGTAGCGCGCGCCCATGACCTTCCCTCGTTGGAGGCACTAGCAAGAGACACGGCAATAGCATCGCATTAGGGCCTTCCCATAAAGGCAAATGTGGTTGCACTAGAGAAAGCCCGGTTCGGTGGCACCTGACCAACTTAATGACGGAATTTATCCCCAAAAATATATTGTGATAACTGATACTCTGATATCAACTATCAAACTATATTCCAAGTCATAACAATATCCAACAAATAATCTGAGCATAATATCATCATATCAAAATACTCCAAAGATAGCATAATATTTCTATCATGTTGAATCTGAAAACAATAACTCTACTACTCAAATAACAAGAACAAAGCTATCCAGCTGAGATCCACACGTAAACATCATCTCTGAAATTAATACTCCAAGCAATAGTAACAGAACATCGACTAGCATCATGAAAATAATCATACTAACCACTAATAATCCAAAGGCAAAGATGCCATCCAAAGTAATTCTCCAAAATAAAATAATAGATATCATCATGAAAACAATCATAATATCAACCACTAATACTCCAATGGCAACATGATACTCATCAACTACAAACATAACTCCTAGTAATCCAAACAATAGCATGGCAACGACAAGATCAAAATAACACTCCGAGAAAATGCCATGCACAGAGTCATGTAGCTAAAGCAATATTTTAAACAAGTTCAAATAGATTAAACCATGTCACTTCATTACAGTGATGCAAATGGAGGGTGTGGCTTGCCTGGGGTGGAAGAAATCACCGGGAGAAAGTGCGAGAAACTCACGGAAAGAATCACCGGAAATCTTTCTCTCTCGGAGGGGGTTGAATAAGGGCAAGGGCATAATGGTCATTTTCATAATGCCAAAACATGGTGAAAGTGGTTCCATCAGAACGGGCTTGACGAAACGAAGACGTGGGCTTTGGTTCACCTGATTTGGAGCTACGGGTGAAAAGTTATAGTTGTTTTACCTCTTTGTAATAAAAATCATCACAAACAAGCCCTTAACAGAAAAACTGAACGTGCACTCTGGGAAATACGCTTTCGGTGGATGAAAGCGATACGGCCGTGTCCACTTATCCACGCCGCCAGGGGCGGGCCGGTTTAGTCTCGCTGACACGCAAGGCCCGCGACCAGCTGGCAGGGAGGGGTCGCGGCTTGGGTCGCTGACACCTGGGGCGCGCGGGGTCCATGCTGCTGGTCAACTCCCTCCGCCTGCGCCTGCTCCTTCTCCCCCGACGACGCGTCGAGGCAGAGGCGAGGCCGACCGCCCCGACGACGATAGCCGGCGGCACGGTCCACCATTTGAGGCGCCCGACCTACTGGCATGATCAGCAGGACGAGGCGGTCCCCTTCAGGTAGGACACGGCCACCGAAGAGCTTGGGAGAGCACGGGAAGCCGGCTGCTGCGGATGGCTGCTTTGGGTGCCATCGCACGCACGCCCACAAGCCACCAGAGGAGAAGATGGAGGTCGGGGCGACCTGGTGGGTGTTGAGGGAGATCTCTTGTGGTGGTGGAAGGCAAGTAGGGGGACGGCATTGAGCGAATCTAGCCGAGCATGGCCGGCGGCCATGGCAGCAAAGGTGGTCGAGGAGGGCTCCAGGAGGTAGGGGAAGAGGCTCGGGAGGACTAGGGGAGCGAGGTGAGGCTTGTGGGATGCTCGAGAGGCGAGGGGAGGGGCTATAAATAGCCGGGGCGAGAGGCACGGGCTCGGGTGCCACCGAGCACATCCAGCCGAGGCTCTGGCGACGGCCAGCCAGCACGGGAGGGCGCGGGAACACGACGAGCCATTGATTCAGAGGTCACGGAGGTGTAAACGACGCCGGAGAGCAGAGGAAGAGGCCGAGGTGAGCTCGGAGCCAAACGGAGCATCAGGTTTCCCCGTGCGGGCGCCAAAAGCAGCGCCGATGAACGCCGGTAAGGAAACTAACGGAGGGGAGAGGGGTCTGTGGGAATGGCGACGACGCTGGGCCACCGCCGGACACGCCACGCCGCTGAAGGCGCATTTAGAGGAGGAGGTGTCAAGCACAAACAGCCATCGGGCGCTGCCATCGCATTACAGTAGCTGCAGTACGCGGATGCCATTAACGCGGTCACCGTGTGCACTGGCATGTAGCGGGGGAGATGGGCTGGAACTTGTTGTCTACGGGTAAGTTCATTCAGGGGAGGTGTCAACTATGGTGGTAGTTTGGTTAAAAGTGCTCTGGTTAAATGGTACTCCCTCCTTCCATCTATATAGGGCCTAATGCGTTTTTTAAGACCGCCTTTGACTATTGACAAGATTAATAGTACATGACATGCACAATGTGGAAATTATATCATTGAAAGCTCCTTTCACACACGAATTTAAAGGTGTGCTTTGTGTAAGTTGCATGTCATATATTATTGCTCTAATATTTGGTCAAAGTTAGCCTCGAAAAACGCATTAGGCCCTATATAGATGGAAGGAGGGAGTAATCAACTTCTAACTGCTGATCAACGGGAAAGGAACTAGAGCCAGAGAGTTTGTCTGCGAGGTTTAGGGTAAGAAGGACTTTCATCCTGGTAACTTTGAGAAGATTAGGACCAAGGTTTAATATAGTTGCTTTGCATACTGCCAAAATGGTCCGTAAATGAGATTTGGATGATGCACTCACATGGTGACGCCACTTGAGCTCAAATTTGGCAAGGCTTGGTGATATGGTCATAGTAAGAAGCTGTAACAATTTCATACCAATTGGATTTACCAAAATGGTATTTCCTTCACAGCTATCTTCATTGACCAGAATTTTACAAGAATTTTGGAGAAATATTGGCTAAGTGAAATGGTGCCAAATTGGGTGGAGAGGTGTTTTATGGGTATAAGAATGATCTGGTAATTTATCAGGATTTTTAAGCAATATAAAATACACTTGCTTCACAACCTGAAAATAATGCCAGAATCAAAGATTTGCTCCTGTGCTCACATAGATGATTGGATGGGGCTGCAAATGGGTGGACAGGGTTAATATGAGCACATGAAGGATTGCGCAAAAGTTCAACTCATTTGGATACTCCTAGCTAGTACTTCCTTCACAAAGCCTTCTCATTCTGATGTAAACTTTGAAAATTCATCGAGGAAGATTTGCTAGGCAAATAAATTTGAACTTGTGCATGACGCAAATTATTTGGACATATAAGCATGCCCAACAAGGTTGGGAGCCACTAGAAAAATATAAATGACACTTCCTTCACAAAGTGTCATTCAGGGCAGAATAGAAAAAGGAATATTGGGGAATTATTTTTGAACTGGCCAAGGAAATTTTTGGGCATATTTGAGCTACATATGACCCAAAGGAATTATGAGAATTATTTTGGGATTTTTGGATGGACAGAAATATAGGTTACTTCACAACCTAGGGCAGATAGAGTTATTCCTTTAATAGAAAAAGGAATTTTCCCTAGAAAAAGATTTTAGGGTTTGGTCAAGGAGTGAAGTGACATGATCTTGGCAAGGTTTTGAGAATGATGAGCCACTTGGGAGGGGGAAATGAGGATGATTTTCCAGGTGGCAAGGCCACAGAACCACTCCAAAAAGAAAAAAAAACAGAGCAAAAACCAAATAAATCCAAAAGATAAAGAAAAGGGCCAAATACCAGGCTGTTACAGTCTCGGGGTCTATCAGAGAAGAGGGGGAAGAAACAATGAATATAAAGCAAACGAAGCACCATAAAGCATAACATGGTAATACGCGATGTTAGAGGTGAACTAGCACAGTGCTAGACGTTGCAGACGGAGAGGGAAAACATCCGGAGGGGTTTTCTCGATGTCTGAAGTTTTTCGGACACATGAAAAGAGAGGGACGGTTCCATGTTCAGCATGCTAGGGCATGTGATGATGAATGGACCGCGATCCGGATTCGTTCGATTTTTCTGAGAAACTTTCATGTAGAAAACATTTTCATCCGAGTTACAGTTTATTTTCTATGATTTTATAAAGATTTCAGCATTTTCTGAGTTTAGCTAAATTAACAGAAATGGATTATGACATCATGCTGAGGTCATGCTTAAGGCCAGAGTCGGTCGACCAAACCGACCACCAAATCGACAGTGGACTCCAATTGCCACTGTGGGGCTAACAAAGGTTAATATGAGTAATGTATAATTAGGATGTGGGCTACATTAGTCGCTGACTAATTAGTTTAACTAATTATTTTTATTTATAAAAATGTTTAATTAGCAGATGGGACACATAAGTCAGTGGGCCACGGGGTCCAGTCAGCATGTTGACTAGTTCAACCCAAATAATCGGGCCTGGGGCCCCACCGGCAAAGTGACCTGTATGGCCTGTGTGCCACGTCGGTGATGACCGGAGTCTCGACGCCGGCGACCAAAACTGCGGCGGGGCTCGCAGGACTTTGCTGGAAATCACGCACAGGCTTTGGTCTTTAGTCGCAGGACTTGACGCTGCTTTGAACGAAAGCAAAGAGTGTCGCTGGCCCATCTAGGCTAGCGAGAGGCGCCGGGAACGACCGGAGCGGCGCCGGCGACGAGCTCAAGCGGTGCCGGAGTTCGGGCACTGGTGGAAACGGAGCTAGGAGGAACGGGGAGGCGCGCTAGTGGTGGCATTGGACTCGCATGAGCTCCCGGAGCTCGATGCGAGGCTCAACCGCGCGTTACAGTGGCGAAGGCCATGACGGCGAGCTCATCGGCGGCGGCGCGTGGGGTGCGATGAGCGGCGGCGGAATAGCTCGGGAGAGGGAAGGGAAAGAAGCGCAGGCTCACAGTTCTCCTGCAGATGTGCTCAAGCGTGCTCGGGGAGGGCTCGGTGCGGCGGAATCGACGGCGAAGCTCGTCGGAGAAGAGGAGGAAGACGACGACGTAGGGGACGAAGGAGAGGCGCTCCTGCTCGGGTGATTCTTCTGGGAGGAAGAGGAGGTCGATGCGGTCCTTCTTGGCGTGGAGGCGAGGCGAGGTGGTGTCGGGGACCGCGTGCGTTACGGTGGCGGGGCCACGGGGCGCTCGGATGCAGTGGGGAATGGGAGAGGCGGAGAGGGCAAGCAGCAGCTCGTGGGGAAGGGGGGAAAAGAACTCTCGTAAGGTGGGTCGACGCAAGGCCCTTATCCTCTCAAGGGCGCTCAGAATGGCATGGCCGGGTGACGCTTGTTCGGTGGCGACGCCTGCTAAGGGTCTCGAGACCAAGGAATGTATGGGGAGAGACCAAAGGTGAGGGGTCAACCGAGCTGCCTGGGTGGGTTAGTTGGTCGGCCTGTGGGTTCGGGTCCAGGAGGGGTTGCTCTCTCTCTCTCCCTTTTCTTTTTCTTAAGCATCAGTTTCAAATAGCTTAGGCCATTTAAACACTTTTTTAAAAAATAGGTTCACCACAAATGTTCATTACAGATTATTTGGCACAAGATGAACATTTTAGTTTTCATGTCTGACAAATATGAATTTTTGACTTCAGATTGGATTTGAATTTGAATTGTGATTTGGATCAAGTGAAGATTAGCAACAGTAATGTGATGACATGTCACCATTAACAGGGGATTACTGTAGCATGACACTGGGGTTGAAAGAGAATCTCCTCCACCACAAGAAATCTCGTCCCGAGATTTAAGTGGTGAAGTAAAGAGTAACTTCGGTAGAACTGACCCTTATAGGGTTAATTATCTGGTGAACAATTTAGGGAATGAGGCAGAAGTATCTGTCGAGTTGAAACTTAATTAACATCGAGAGCAAAGTATAAAGGTACAATAGGAAGTTTCAAGTGAATGGACAAACGATTGATACCTGAACAGAGTGTGAGGAAGGGGTTCAGAGCATCGGGAACAGGTTATCTTTCCAAAGGTGGCTCGTGACATGATACGAAGCCAAATGCAAGAATATTTCAGAATCAAGAATGTACAGGAGTCAAGTTTTGATCCTGTGGAACCGTGGGCTATGGTCCCACCATGTGGTTCAAAAGAAGGAAGGACGCCGACATATTGCACAGTCATGGTAGCAAGGCATGTCAGAGGATAGCCTATCAGTTATGTTGGCAACAACGTTGGTACCAAGGGCGAGGGACAAATAGAACCATTTTCCTGCTCATTGAACGAGGCGGACCAATAGGCAAGGTTCTTGTCCATCAGGGGTTACTGGGATGTCGTCAGCAATAGTAACAGGGTCACACTGACAGAGTTGTAAACCGAGATGTTTCCATAAGCAGGGAATTATTTCTGCTTATAACATATATAGATCACAAGAAAGGTTAAGCAAACCAATGGAAATGAAAATATGTTTATACACAAGATTTAGGAGTGTATCTTTTCCCAAGGAAGAGTAAAGCATGATATACATGTTAGATCAACAAGTACATCATCATTTGGACATAGGGGCAAGGGAATCCATGATGTTATCCATACAACGGTGTTTGGATAATAGAGCAAGAAACATTTGGCAATGCACTTCCAATGTTCTTGTTGTTGTTCGGTGTACCATAGTCATGCTTCGAGGTAGCATTAACATGGTGTTACAAGTAGGGGTTGGAGTTGAAGATCACAAGAAATACTCAAGGAACAATTGCAGGAATAGCAAGGATTCCAAGGTATAACCAAGACAAGATCAAACATGTGTTGGAAAGAAGACAAGGGAGGTGCCGATGATAACTCAAATCATCGAAGGTCAAGGATGGTATTTCTCATCATGAATTCGATTGATATGCTGGAAGAGCTCAAAATGTTGACGAGCATGACACAATTGTTTAGAGGTTTCGTGAAGATGTAATCGATCGTATGGCGACATCAAGTCAAAGGAATGATGAAGCTTAAAAGTTATTGGAACCACGAGTACGACACAAACTCGAAAGCAAGCTTGCTGTTCAAGGAGAAATGGTATGACAAGGAAGATCGACATAAGCTTAGCTCATCGTCGAAAATTCTGTTCCGGAAGAAGGACCGTGTAGCATGCTTAAAATTTAGCACGATAATGACATAGCCAAAGTGCTAGGAATGACTAGAAGGATTATTAAACTTGTAAGCAATGAAAATTACTTAGAGTTATAGAATCGGAGTGCGGAATCGATTCAACCAATTCACTTATCGGTGTCCTCGGGTGATTAATAACTCAGATCCCAGGAGAAATCTGAAATCGGTGAGAAGCAATACTAGATGAAGACTCACAGGAAGCAACACAGTTCTTTGATATTCTCGAGGTACCGGAGGGTAACACTCGAAGGAAGATCAAGATAGAGGTTTCGAAGATGCATTTATCTGCAGAAGACAAGTGCTTTAACTTGTCCGAGAAATGGAATTAAAGGGGAACAATCATGGTCAGAACCACGGTTGCCAAGGACCAAACATAGATACCATATGAACTTATTGTAAGGGGATTATTATATCACAAGAAGCTTCCATGATAAGTCCCACATTAGGTCCATGGGCATGAACACAAAGTTCAGGGTCGACTCCCACTTCTCCAATGCAAAACCTTTCATTCACTTCTCACTTACGACGAAGTTGTAGTGTTGAAATTTTTTCTGGCATAACACCAGTAGAGTATGACCTATAGAAGTTTCTGGGTTCACACAGATTAGAAAAGGCATAGGTTCAACCCATCGGGGCATCTTAGGAACATATACCACTTAACTTCAATACTACTTAACACCAGCTCGAAAGTAGAGCATTGTTCACAAAAAGGGAGGATAATGTTTACCATAGGCGTTATGTGTCAGGGGAAAACTCACGAGAATTTAGAATGTGAAAGAAAGTGTCGGATGATAATCCAACAAAGGATTTGGCGGTCCACAAAGGATCTAATGTGATTATCGATACTCAACCAGAGGAAGAAATAATGCAAAGGCATCGGATTATAGATATATTTGGATAACTTCAAAGCTTAAATAAAAAGGGATTACAATTTTTAAATGAGAAGATCAGAAGCACAGGCTCTAATCAATATATAATTGAGTTGAATCGATATAGACCGACAATCGATGAAGGTTTGATTTGCCAAGAACAAGCTCAAGTTCGGAGTGACGTCTGAGCCAAAAGGGTGAATGCTAGGATCTGATTGAGGATTGCAAGCATTCGCAACATATTGGATCAAGGGATTCGAAACGATAGTGACAGAGGATGTCAACGGAGATTACTAGAAATATGGATTTAACCATAATGCAGGCACGCAAGAATTTCCAAAGAAATAGGTTGCAAAGGGTTCTTGGAAGGTTGAATAGCATTTCGAGGTATTTTGTAAAACACATGAATAACAAGGAATGAACAAATCCTCGATAAGTGTGAGGAACTATTCGAACATGTATTCAAACGGAAATGGAGCTGCAAGACAGCAGGCACCATGGATTCTCGGGATATTGGAATGTATCGGGGAATCTTATAACAACAAGAGCAACAGGAACGAACGTATGAATGGCGAGTGTATTTAATTATCCATAAGGATATAAAATTGGTAGGGAATTGCAAAGTCGATGAGTACAAGTCTCGAGAGAACATCGGAGAGTATCTTCGGAATCTTCTGATGCACCAAGCAATCATCTGGAGTGAGGGGCTCTCCGGGAGAAATTAGTTATGAGAACCTAGAGTCAGAGTTAGTAAAATCTTTAACCCGAATAGAAGAGAGATTAGAGTCCCAGAGTATAGACGAGGAATAAAAGATCCTAATACCACCCAATGGTGACGTGGGCCCGCAAGCCACATAGCCATGTTAGTAAAAGTTTTTCAATGACTAGACTCGACTTCGGCCAAGGAGTTGGAAAGGGGCCTACCTACAGGCAGTCGGCTCTGATAGCAACTTGTGACGCCCTTGATTCAATCGTACACTAATCATACACGCAAATATGTACGATCAAGATCAAGGACTCACGGGAAGATATCACAACACAACTCTAGACACAAATTAAAATAATACAAGCTTTATATTAAAAGCCAGGGGCCTCGAGGGCTCGAATACATAAGCTTGAATACACAAGAGTCAGCGGAAGCAACAATATCTGAGTACAGACATCAGTTAGACAAGTCTGCTTAAGAAGGCTAGCACAAAAGAAACATCGATCGAAAAGGCAAGGCCTCCTGCCTGGGAGCCTCCTAACTACTCCTGGTCGTCGGTGGTCTCCACGTGGTAGTAGGCACCCTCGGCGTAGTAGCAATCGTCGTCGAAGGTGCCGCCTGGATCCTGGGCTCCACCATATGGTTGTGACATCCGAGAAGAATGGAGAGAGGTGGAAAAAGAGGGATCAAAGCAACCGTGAGTACTCATCCAAAGTACTCACATGCCAGGATCTACACTACATATGCAACATTATCAAAGAGAGGTCAGATATGTGGCCCGCCTCGCAGTAAATGCTGTAATAAGGGGAGAGCCTAGTCCTCTCAAGACTAGCATCTTCAACATCTTCCGCGGTCTTGCAAAGATTAGAAGAGTACAGATCAACATAATGTAAAGTAGTAGTAGTAGTGTTATCAACCTCGGCCAGAGATCCTTTCTCAACTCCCTGCGAGAAAGCAATCCAAAGCCATACTATCCATTTCTCATCTCAAGTATCTAGTTCTAGTTGTATTGATCGGGATACAACTCCAATTGTCCGCTATCAGAGGATGTGCCTCGATAGATGTTTTCTTCACCGCAGGGTGCACCAACTTACCCACCACACTCGATTAACTCGACGGACACACTTTCCTCGGGTCATGCCCGACTCGCCAAACAATACGCCGCAACCCGACCTAGGCTTAATAGAGAGGTCAAGACACATCGGACTAAACCTATGCCCTCAGGGGTCATGGGCCATCGCCTGAACTCCTCAAGACGTTGTATATGCGTCGATGAGCGTATCTAGCTACCTCCTTAAAAACTCAGTGCTTTCCAAATTAACCCAAGGCCGGCCGGCCGACGTCCATTAAGCTTCGCTGATGCACGACGCAGAACGCCCATACTATGCCAACATGATGGTTAGTGCTATCGTGCTAGAGGCCCTGATCAAATATCCAAATCATAGTGGATTAGGAACGCGTAACAAGCAGAGACTTGATACGCCTCCATCAGATCTATAATTTTGATTGCTCCATGCTACTTTATCTATTGTTTTGGACTATAATGGGCTTTATTTTCCACTTTTATATTATTTTTGGGACTAACCTATTAACCGGAGGCCCAAATGAGAATTGCTGTTTTTGCCTATTTTAGTGTTTTGAAGAAATGGAATATCAAACGGAGTCCAAATGGAATGAAACCTTCTAAACGTGATCTTCTCACCGAACGTGATCCAGAGACTTGGACCCTACTCCAAGGAGTGCCAGAGGCGGTCACGAGGTGGGGGCGCGCCTCTCGGGCGCCGCCTCTACCTTGTGGGCCCCTAACGCCCACCGACGCATTCTCCTCCTCCTATATATACCTACGCACTTCAACAGATCGGGACGGAGCCAAAACCTAATTCCACCGGCCAGAATCTCCTATATCCACGAGATCCCATCTTGGGGCCTGTTTGAGTTCACGAGGGGGCATCCACCATGGAGGGCTTCTACATCATCACCATAGCCCTCCGATGAAGTGTGAGTAGTTTACTTCAGACCTTCGGGTCCATAGTTAGTAACTAGATGGCTTCTTCTCTCTATTTGGATCTCAATACAATGTTCTCCCTCTATCGTGGGAGATCTATTCGATGTAATCTTATTTTTATGTGTGTTTGTTGAGATCGATGAATTGTGGGTTTATGATCCAACTTATCTATGGAAAATATTTGATTCTTCTCTGAATTCTTTATGTATGATTAAGTTATCTTTTCAAGTCTCTTCAATTATCCGCTTGGTTTGGCCAAATAGATTGGTAGTTCTTGCAATGGGAGAAGTGCTTAGCTTTGGGTTCAATCTTTATGTGACCTTACCAAGTGATGTAAAGGGTTGCAAGGCACGATTGTATTGTTGCCATCAAGGATAACAAGATGGGGTATTTATCATATTGCATGAATTTATTCCTCTACATCATGTCATCTTGCTTAAGGCGCCACTGCTTTTTAACTTAATACACTAGATGCATGCTGGATAGCGGTCGATGAGTGGAGTAATAGTAGTAGATGCAGAATCGCTTCGGTCTACTTGTCATGGACGTGATGCCTATATACATGATCATTGCCTAGATAACCTCATAACTATGCTTAATTCTGTCAATTGCTCAACAGTAATTTGTTCACCCACCGTAGAATACTTATGCGCTTGAGAGAAGCCACTAGTGAAACCTATGGCCCCCGGGTCTATTCTCATCATATCAATCTCCATCACTTTATTTACTTGCTTTTGCTTTTACTTTTTACTTTGCATCATTATACCAAAAATACCAAAAATATTATCTCTATCAGATCTCACCCTCGTAAGTGACCGTGAAGGGATTGACAACCCCTAAGCGTTGGTTGCGAGTAGCTATCGTTTTGTGCAGGTACGAGGGACTTTCGCGTGGTCTCCTACTGGATTGATACCTTGGTTCTCAAAAACTGAGGGAAATACTTATGCTACTGTGCTGCATCATCCTCTCCTCTTTGGGGAAATCCAACGCAAGTTCGAGACGTAGCAAGAAGAATTTCTGGTGCCGTTGCCGGGGAGGCTCACGCAAGCAAGTCAACCATACCAAGTACCCATCACAATCCCTATCTCTCGCATTACATTATTTGCCCTTTGCCTCTCGGTTTCCTCTCCCCCACTTCACCTTTGCCGTTTTATTCACCCTCTCTTTCCCAATCTCCTCCTCCTTTTCCCTTTGCCTTTTGTTTGCTCGTGTGTTAGTTTGTTTGTTCATCGCGATGGCTCAAGATGCCACCAAATTGTGCGACTTCACCAATACCAATAATAATGATTTCCTTAGCACCCTATTGCTCCTCTTGCCAATACCGAATCTTGTGAAATCAATAACGCTTTGTTGAATCTTGTTATGAAAGAATAATTCGCCGCCTTCCTAGCTTAAGATGCCGCTACTCATCCGAATGGCTTCGCTGATTTATGTGATATGCAAAAGAAAAAGGATGTCAATAATGATGTCGTTAAATTGAAGCTATTTCCTTTTTTCGCTTAGAGATCGTATAAAGCGTGGTTTTCATCTTTGCCTAAAAATAGTATTGATTCTTGGAACAAGTGCAAAGATGCTTTTATCTCTAAGTATTTTCCTCCCGCTAAGATTATCTCTCTTAGGAACGATATTATGAATTTTAAGCAACTTGATCATGAAAATGTTGCACAAGCTTGGGAGAGAATGAAATTAATGCTACATAATTGTCCTACTCATGGTTTGAATTTATGGATGATTATTCAAAAAAATTATGCTGGATTGAATTTTGCTTCTAGAAATCTTTTAGATTCGGCCGCGGGAGGCACTTTTATGGAAATCACTTTAGGAGATGCTACTAAACTCCTAGATAATATTATGGTTAATTATTCTCAATGGCATACCGAAAGATCTACTAATAAAAAAGTACATGCTATAGAAGAAATCAATATTTTGAGTGGAAAGATGGATGAACTTATGAATTTATTTGCTAAGAGTGTTTCTTCTGATCCCAATAATATGCCTTTATCTACCTTGATTGAGAATAATAATGAATCTATGGATGTGAATTTTGTTGGTAGGAATAGTTTTGGAAACAACGCGTATAAAGGGAATTTTAATCCTAGGCCTTATCCTAGTAATCCTTCTAATAATTATGGAAATTCCTACAACAACTCTTATGGAAATTTTAGTAAGATGCCCTCTGAATTTGAGAGTAGTGTTAGAGAGTTTATGAATTCACAAAAGAGTTTTAATGCTTTGCTTGAAGAGAAATTACTTAAAGTTGATGATTTGGCTAGGAACATTGATAGAATTTCTCTTGATGTTGATTCTTTAAAGCTTAGATCTATTCCTCCTAAGCATGATATCAATGAGTCTCTCAAAGCTATGAGATTTTCCATTGATGAGTGCAAAGAAAGAACCGCTAGGATGCGTGCTTCCAAAGATGCCTTTATTAAAGCGTGTTCTTCTAATTCCTATGAAAATTTAGATGAAGATCTAAAAGTTATTGATACGTCCCCTATTAAATCTTTGTTTTGAAATATGAATCTTGAGAAACTGAATATGATCTTCATTTACCTAGAAGGCGCTTCTAAGAATTCGGAGTTTTTAGATCTTAATGATGAAATTGATAAAAGTGGGATTGCAAGAAATAGAAATCTAGATGTTGCTAAACCCGCTATATTGGATCTCAAGGAATTTAATTATGAAAATTGCTCTTTAATTGATTGTATTTCCTTGTTGCAATCCGTGCTAAATTCTCCTCATGCTTATAGTCAAAATAAGGCTTTTACCTAACACATTGTTGATGCCTTGATGCAATCTTATGAAGAAAAAGCTTGAGTTGAAAATTTCTATCCCTAGGAAACTCCATGATGAGTGGGAACCTACTATTAAAATTAAAATTAAAAATTATGAGTTTCATGTTGTGTGATTTGGGTGCTAGTGTCTCTACTATTCCCAAAACTTTGTGTGATTTGCTAGATTTCCGTGATTTTGATGATTGCTATCTAAACTTGCATCTTATGGATTCCACTATTAAAAAATCCTATGGGAAGAATTAATGATGTTATTATTGTTGCAAATAGGAATTATGTGCCCAGAGATTTTATCGTTTTGATATAGATTGCAATCCTTCATGTCCTATTATTCTTGGTAGACCTTTCCTTAGAACGATTGGTGCAATTATTGATATGAAGGAAGGAAATATTAGATTCCAATTCCCTTTAAAGAAAGGCATGGAACACTTTCCTAGAAAGAAAATAAAATTACCATATGAATCTATCATGAGAGCTACTTATTGATTGCCTACCAAAGATGGCAATACCTAGATCTATCCTTGCTTTTATGCCTAGCTAGGGCGTTAAACGATAGCGCTTTGTTGGGAGGCAACCCAATTTTATTTTGTGTTTTTTGTTTTTGTTCTGGTTAGGAATAAATAATCCATCTAGCCTCTGTTTAGATGTGGTTTTATCTTTTAATTAGTGTTTGTGCCAAGTTGGACCTATTGGATCTTCTTGGATGATAGTTATTTGATCTTGCTGTAATTTCCAGAATCTTTGTGCTCAGTGCCCGAATTGTTAAAAATCACCAGAACGTGATAAAATACTGATTCCAATTGTTGCTGATCAAAAAATAAAATGTCCAGGTCGTCTAATTTTGGTAGAAGTTTTTGGGTTCCAGAAGTTCGCGTTAGTTACAGATTACTACAGACTGTTCTGTTTTTGACAGATTCTGTTTTATGGTGTTGTTTGCTTATTTTGATGAATCTATGACTAGTAAAATAGTTTATGATCCATAGAGAAGTTGGAATTAAGTAGGTTTAACACCAATATAAATAAATAATGAGTTCATTACAGCAACTTAAAGTAGTCTTTTGTTTTCTTTCTCTAACGGAGCTCACGAGATTTCTATTGAGTTTTGTGTTGTGAAGTTTTCAAGTTTTGGGTGAATTATTTTGATGGATTATGGAACAAGGAGTGGCAAGAGCTTATGCTAGGGGATGCCCATGGCACCCCCAAGATAATCCAAGGACACCAAAAAGTCAAAGCTTGGGGATGCCCCGGAAGGCATCCCCTCTTTCTTCCACTTCCATCGGTAATTTACTTGGAGCTATATTTTTATTCACCAACATGATATGTGTTTTGCTTGGAGCGTCTTGTATTATTTGGGTCTTTGCTTGTTAGTTTACCACAATCATCCTTGCTGTACACACCTTTTGAGAGAGCCATACATGATTTGGAATTTGATAGAATACTCTATGTGCTTCACTTATATCTTTTGAGCTTGATAATTTGCTCATAGTGCTTCACTTATATATTTTGAGCGTGATAATTTTTGCTCTAGTGCTTCACTTAGATATTTTCGAGCACGGTGGTGGATTTGTTTTAAAGAAACTTGATCTCTCATGCTTCACTTAGATTATTTTGAGAGTCGTTAATAGCATGGTAATTTGCTTAATGTTAATATACTTGGTGTTCAAGATATGTGAAACTTTCTTTTGAGTGCGTTGAATACTAAGATAAGTTTGATGCTTGATAATTGTTTTGAGATATGGAGGTAATAATATCAAAGTCATGCTAGTTGAGTAGTTGTGAATTTGAGATATACTTGTGTTGAAGTTGGTAAATCCCGTAGCATGCACGTATGGTTAAAGTTATGTAACAAATTTGAAACATGAAGTGTACCTGGCTTGTGCATCCTTATGAGTGGCAGTCGGGGACAAGCGATGGTCTTTTCCTACCAATCTACCCCCCTAGGAGCATGCGTGTAGTACTTGATTTTTGATGACTTCTAAATTTTTGCGATAAGTATATGAGTTCTTTTGACTAATGTTGAGTCCATGTATTATACGCACTTTTACCTTTCCGCCATTGCTAGCCTCTTCTGCACTGCGTGCATTGCCTTTCTCACATTGAGAGTTGGCTTAAACTTCGCCGGTGCATCCAAACTCCGTGATACGATACGCCTATCACACATAAACCTCCCTATATCTTCCTCAAAACAGCCACCATACCTACCTATTATGGCATTTCCATAGCCATTCCGAGATATATTGCCATGCAACTTTCCACCGTTCTGCTCATCATTACTATGACATCCATTACTTTTGTCATATTGCCATTGCATGATCATGTAGTTGATATCGTATTTGTGGCAAAGCCACCATGCATTATTTTTTCATACATGTCACTCTTTGATTCATTGCACCATCCCGCACACCGCCGTAGGCATTCATATAGAGTCATACCTTGTTCTAGTTTCGAGTTGTAATCCTCATGTTTTAATCAATAGAAGTGTGATGATCATCATTATTAGAGCATTGCCCAAATAAAAAAAAGAGAAAGGCCAAAAAAAATAAAGGCCCAAAAAAAAAGAAAAGGGCAATGCTACTATCTCTTTTTCCACACTTGTGCTTCAAAGTAGCACCTTGTTCTTCATGTAGTGAGTCTCATATTTTGTGCTTCAAAGTAGCACCTCGTTCTTCATGTAGTGAGTCTCATATATTGTGCTTCAAAGTAGCACCATGTTTTTCATATAGTGAGTCATATAAGTTGTCTTTTTCATACTAGTGGGAATTTTTCATTATAGAACTTGGCTTGTATATTCCTACGATGGGCTTCCTCAAATGCCCTAGGTGTTCATGAGCAAGCAAGTTGGATGCACACCCACTAGTTTTCTTTTTTGAGCATTCATAGCTCTAGTGCATCCGCTTGCATGGCAATCCCTACTCCTCATGTTGACATCAATTGATGGGCATCTCCATAGCCCGCTAATTATCCTCGTGAATGTGAGACTTTCTTTTTTGTCTTCTCCACACAATCCCCATCATCATATTCTATTCCACCCATAGTGCTATATCCATGGCTCACGCCATGTATTGCTTGAAGGTTGAAAAAGTTTGAGATTATTTAAGTATGAAACAATTGCTTGGCTTGTCATCGGGGTATAGAATCTGGGAACATCTTTGTGTGAAGAAAATGAAGCATAGCCTAACTATATGATTTTGTAGGGATGAACTTTCTTTGGCCATGTTATTTTGAGATGACATAATTATTTTGATTAGTATGCTTGAAGTATTATTATTTTTATGTCAATATGAACTTTTGTCTTGAATCTTTCGGATCTGAATATTCATATCACAATTAAGAAGATTTACATTGAAATTATGCCAAAGTATCACTCCGCATCAAAAATTCTTTTTTATCATTTACCTACTCGAGGACGAGCAGGTGAATTAAGCTTGGATGCCTCGATACGCCTCCAACATATCTATAATTTTGATTGCTCCATGCTACTTTATCTATTGTTTTGGACTATAATGGGCTTTATTTTCCACTTTTATATTATTTTTGGGACTAACCTATTAACCGGAGGCCCAACCTGTAATTGCTGTTTTTTTTTGCCTATTTCAAAGGTTTCAAGAAACGGAATATCAAACGGAGTCCAAAGGGAATGAAACCTTTGGAAACATGATCTTCTCACCGAACGTGATCCGTGAGACTTGGACTTACTCCAAGGAGTGCCAGAGGCGGTCACGAGGTGGGGGGCGCGCCCTCGGGCGCCGCCTCACCTCGTGGGGCCCCCGACGCCCACCGATGTACTCCTCCTCCTATATATACCTACGCACTTCAACAGATCGGGACGGAGCTAAAACCTAATTCCACCGCCAGAATTTCCTCAGATCCACGAGATCCCATCTTGGGGCCTGTTCGAGTTCACGAGGGGGCATCCACCACGGAGGGCTTCTACATCATCACCATAGCCCCTCCGATGAAGTGTGAGTAGTTAACTTCAGACCTTCGGGTCCATAGTTAGTAGCTAGATGGCTTCTTCTCTCTTTTTGGATCTCAATACAATGTTCTCCCACTCTCTCGTGGAGGTCTATTCAATGTAATCTTCTTTTATGTGTGTTTGTTGAGACCGATGAATTGTGGGTTTATGATCCAACTTATCTATGGAAAATATTTGATTCTTCTCTGAATTCTTTTATGTATGATTAAGTTATCTTTGCAAGTCTCTTCAATTATCCGCTTGGTTTGGCCAACTAGATTGGTAGTTCTTGCAATGGCGTAAGTGCTTAGCTTTGGGTTCAATCTTGCGTGACCTTACCCAGCCATGTAAAGGGTTGCAAGGCACGTATTGTATTGTTGCCATCGAGGATAACAAGATGGGGTATTTATCATATTGCATGAATTTATTCCTCTACATCATGTCATCTTGCTTAAGGCATGCTACTCTATTTTTTAACTTAATACTCTAGATGCATGCTAGATAGCGGTCGATGAGTGGAGTAATAGTAGTAGATGCATAATCGCTTCAGCCTACTTGTCACGGACGTGATGCCTATATACATGATCATTGCTCGGATAACCTCATAACTATGCTCAATTCTCACAATTGCTCAACAAAGAATTTGTTCACCCACCATAGAATACTTATGCTCTTGAGAGAAGCCACTAGTGAAACCTATGGCCCCGGTTCTATTCTCATCATATCAATCTCCATCACTTTATTTACTTGCTTTTTGCTTTTACTTTTTACTTTGCATCTTTTATACCAAAAACACCAAAAATATTATCTCTATCAGATCTCACCGTAAGTGACCGTGAAGGGATTGACAACTCCTAAGCGTTGGTTGCGAGTAGCTATCGTTTTGTGCAGGTACGAGGGACTTGCGCGTGGTCTCCTACTGGATTGATACCTTGGTTCTGTAAAACTGAGGGAAATACTTACGATACTGTGTTGTATCATCCTCTCCTCTTCGGGGAAATCCAACGCAAGCTCGAGACGTAGCAAGACTCACGAAAGATGTGACCCCGTTGCCCCATCTCTAGGACTTGCGGCAAGGGCTAGGAATGCCCGGCCACGTCTCGTAATTATCTCGCGGGCACCCTCCAGGTCAACCCGTCTCCACATCACTGCGGGTACCCCTCGTGGTCTAATTCGCCTTTCCAAATAACAGCTTGTAAAGTCCAAGTATCTCAGGTGTCCAAACATCAAGGAAAACCCGAGGAATCACCCCCATGGATTCCACTTGATGTAATCATCAAGGTGAATATAAGAGGATCCACCTCGAGGTTCACACTTGAGGGGTTGCATTATAGAGTCGTATCGAAGTGGTTAAGGCGGAATCACCTCGGCGACCATGACCGAATAACTACACTACCGGGTTAACATCGGCGTCGATGAGTTCTCACCCCAAGACTCGATAGTAACCCAGTAGTGTCGAGCAACTAAGGAAAAGTGATGTGCGGTGCCAGGGCCTAGTCTTCGATCCCGTTCATTGGGTCTTCGATGATGAAGCAGGGGCAACTAGGACAAGGTGGAGGTCACTGATGGATCACTAACCAACCTATACTAAGCAGTTTAGGATAAGCAGGTAAGGTAACAATAAGCAGGTTACAAAAGTAGGCTATGCATCAGAATAGGAGCAATCAATTACAGTAGCAAAATCTAATGCAAGCATGAGAGAATGGAATGGGCTTATATCGTGGATAATCAAGGGGGGGAGGAAGGGCTTGCCTGGAAGCTCTGCTGTAAAGGAAGAAGGGTCATCGTCGACTTAGTCGATAACAGGGGCAGCATCGGTCTCGGGGTCTACCGGAGAAGAGGGGGAAGAAACAATGAATATAAAGCAAACGAAGCACCATAAAGCATAACATGGTAATACGCGATGTTAGAGGTGAACTAACGCAGTGCTAGACGTTGCAGACGGAGAGGGAAAACATCCGGAGGGGTTTTCCCGATGTCTGACGTGTTCCGGACACATGAAAAGAGAGGGGACGGTTCCATGTTCAGCATGCTAGGGGCATGTGATAGATGAATGGACCGCGCATCCAGATTCGTTGGATTTTTATGAGCAACTTTCATGTAGAAAACATTTTCATTCGAGTTACGGTCTATTGTCTATGCTTTTACAAAGATTTCAGCATTTTTTTGAGTTTAGCTAAATTAACAGAAATGGATTATGACATCATTATGAGGTCATGCTTATGCTGCCAGTAGGGTCGACCACCGACAAGTCAACCGACAGTGGGGACCCACCTGTCACCTCTATGGGACTAATAAAGGGTTAATATGAGTAATATAACTAATTAGGTGTGGGCCCCATTAGTCGCTGACTAATTAGTTTAACTAATTATATTTATTTATAAAACGCTTAATTAGAAGATGGGACCCACAAGTCGCTGGGCCATGTGGTCCAACAGATGTTGACTAGTTCAACCCACTAATCGGGCCCAGGGGCCCCATCGGCAAGGACCTGTAGCGGCCTGTGTGTGCCACGCCGGTGATGACCAGAGTCTCAACGCCAAATTTAAAAACAGAAGCTGGGCTCACGAACTTCGCCGGAAATCACGCACAGGGGGGGTCTTTAGTCGCGGGACTTGGCGCGTTTGAACGAGCAGAGAGTGCCGTGTCCATCTAGGCTAGCGAGAGGCGCCGGGAACAACCGGAGCGGCGCCGGTGACGAGCTAAAGTGGCGCCGGAGTTCGGGCGCTAGTGGAAACGGAGCTAGGAGGAACGGGGAGACGCGCTAGTGGTGGCGTTGGACTCAGACGAGCTCACGGAGCTCGATGCGAGGCTCAGCCACACATTACAATGGCGAAGGCCACGACGGCGAGCTTGTCGGCGGCGATGCGTGTGGGTGCTAGCAGAGCAGCGGGTACGGCGGCAGAATAGCTCGGGAGAGAGAAGGGAAAGAAGCGCAGGCTCACAGTTCTCCTGCAGATGTGCTCAAGCATGCTCGAGGAGGGCTTGGTGCGGCGGAATCGATGGCGAAGCTCGTCGGAGCAGAGGAGGAAGACGGCGACGTAGGGGACGATGCAGAGGCGCTCCTGCTCGGGTGATTCGTCGGGGAGGAAGAGGAGGTCGAGGCGGTCCTTCTTGGCACGGAGGCGAGGCGAGGCGGTGTCGGGGACAGCGTGCGTTACGGCGGCGGGGCCACGGCAGCGCTCGGATGCGGTGGGGAATGGGAGAGGCGGAGAGGGCAAGCAGCAGCTCGTGGGGAAGGGGGCAAAAGATCTCCCGAGGGGCAGGGGTCGACGCTGGCGTCCTTATCCTCCCCGCGGCGCCTGTAGCGGCGTGGCCGACGAGGTGGGTTCGGCGATGATGCCCCTGTTGCGGTTTGAGACCGAGGAACAGGGTGGGGGGAGAGACCGGTGCGAGGGGGTCAACTGGGCTTGCTCGGGTGGGTTAGGTGGGCCGGCCCAGGTGGGTTCGGTCCAGGGAGGGGTTGCTCTCTCTCTCTCTCTCTCTCCCTTTTCTTTTTCTTAAGCATCAGTTTCAAATAGCTTATACCATTTAAACAGTTTAAAAAAAATAGGTTCACCACAAATATTCATTACGGATTATTTGGCACAACATGAACATTTTAGTTTTCATCTCTGACAAATATGAATTTTTGACTTCAGATTGGATTTGAATTTGAATTGTGATTTGCATCAAGTGAAGATTAGCAATAGTAATGTGATGACATGGCACCATTAACAGGGGATTACTGTAGCCTGACACTAGGGGTGTTACACTCGGCAATCCACACTCGATCACGATCTCGAATGATCCCCTCTTTCAAGGTGAATCCCTCTTCTGTGTTTGGGTCCAGTGCGAGCTGTGAGAGTCGCTGCCGCGCGACTGGGTCCTGTTGGTACCCTGTGATGATGGCGTCCAACCATACTGGTCGGCAAACTGAAACAGCTCGCAGCTCAGCTGTCTTGTCGTGACGCCATCATGATAGCGCGTCTGCTGCGTGATTTAGTGGCCCTGCTTTGTATTGAATGCGGAATTGGAGTCCAACCAGTTTAGTAAATGCCCGTTGTTGAATCGGGGTGTTCAGGCGCTGATCAGTAAGGTTGAGTAGGCTTTTCTGGTCGGTTCGGATCAGGAACTCTGAATGTTGAAGATACGGTCGCCAATGGTGTATGGCCAGTAGTAGCGCCAAGCATTCCTTTTTCATACACCGAGAGGCCAAGGTTTCGAGGGGAGAGAGCCTTACTCAAATATGCCACAGGATGTGTATCTTGCATCAGAACCGCTCCCACTCCTGTAGTGCTAGCATCAGTTTCCACCACAAACTGTCGTGGAAAAATTGGGCAGCCAACACAGTGTGCTTGAATCAGGCTTGTTTGAGTGCTTGAAATGCCTCCTCGGTCATTGGTGTCCAAACAAACAGTGGAGTTCTTAAGTAACTAGATCTGTGAGGGCTCGGCTAATGACACCAAAATTCCTCACAAATTTACGGCAGTATCCTACCAATCAAAGGAACCCGCGTAACTCCTTCACGGACGCTGGCTGTGGCCATGCACTACAAAAAAATACACTTCTGTGATGATACGTGTTTGTCACAGTAGGTCGCATTTTTTGTCATGCATGTACATCCATGACAAAATTATGACAGAATCAAGATAGTCATACCAGGCCGTCAGAGAAGTGTTCCATGACATTACCAAAATTATCATCACGGAAGTGTCCATTTCCATGACGATAAATCGCGGTCACGTAAGTGCTTTTCGCCAAGGGTGACCGACACGCGTTATCCACCGTAACGGAACGCCGTTAAGCTATTGGGTCGGGTTTTGGGTCCGATAACCCGTTAACATCCCTGACCAATGGGGATTTTCCACGTGTAAGATAATCATTGGCTGGAGGAGACACGTGTCAGGTCCGCATTGGCACAGGTGTCACTCATCCAATAGGCGAGACGCGCCTATGATATGTTGACACGTGGACTAGCCCATCAAGTTTAAATGGGCCGGCCCAACTAAAGGCCCACAAGATTTTGCGGACCATAATGGGCCGCCCAAATTAAAGGCCCATGAGATTTTATGACCATAATGAGCTGGCCCAACTAACCGCCCCCAAGATTTTGCTGGCCATAATGGGCCGTCCCATGTAAAGGCCCACAAGATTTTTGTGTGCCATAATGGGCCGGCCCAGGTAAAGGCCCACAAGATTCTTGCGGATCATAATGGGCCGGCCCAGCTAAAGGCCCACGAGGTTTTGCCAACATTAATGGGCCGGCCCAAATTGTAGAGGCCCACAAGATTTTGAGGACCCTAGTAGGCCGACCCATTAACTGGTCGCCATGTTTTGGGCCAAATGCCGCCCATATTTGATCCGTCCATTAATGGCTCGCCACGCTTCGGGCCTAATAATGGCCCATATGAGATCCGGCCTGTTAAAAGCCTACCACGCTCGGGCCAAATTACGGCCCGCATCGCACGGCCCTTTAAGAGGCTTTGGGCTCAATTATGGCCCATATCGATTCGCCCGGCCAACCGGACACTATGCTTTTGGGCCCACTTGCTAAAGGCCCACTTAGTAATTCGCCCGATATGAGTTTTGGCCTTCGTTAAGGGCCTGCTTAACATTTCGCCCTATATTAATTTCGCCCGTTAAAAGCCCGCCATATAGTTGGGCCTAACCACGGTCCGGTTTGCATCCGCCCGCCGCATCCGATATCCGATTGGGCCAAACAAGGATCGAGACAATTTTGCCATTAAAAGCCCGTGATTTGATTCGCATAATCATGGGCCAGGTCCATTTCGGCTGCCGCCGCCCGTGAGTCGTTCGCACGCTTTCGTGCCCAACCTACATCGTGGATTGCATGACGGCCCGATTATGTACCGTAATTTTACTGCTTATTGGTTTACTCAAGACGGGATATATATACAAGAAAATAATCAGAGCATCGTGAATAAGAAAAAATCTAGACTATACAATAAAGAAATTACAGCATATTACATCCACTGGGCATCAAAGTTAGCGACTATGATAATAAAGCACAAGCAGACATCATATTACATACACTGGGCATCAAAGATCGCCACTAGTGCAAATAATCATACCGACAAAATAATATAAAAAACCGACAACACTTCAATAGAGTTCAAGAAAGGTTAGCCCTGGCCGAGGAGTCAGAAGCGCAAGCAGCTGAAAGCAAGATGATGAGAATGCGCTTTGTTCAACACTTATATCTTCCTCACTCAAAGATAAACAAGCGCATGATGATGTGTTTTTCACATAAAAGTATCGTTGTCGATAATTCATCACATTTCTTACTAACGTAATAAAGTGACACAGCTTTAAAATTGCATTAACACAATATGGTATTGTTCAGGTCAAGACATGGCAGGAAATGACATTGTGAAGGAGTTGGCAGCTTCATGACACCACCGGATTACGTATCAAGAACTCATAAGTATCAATGGTTAGTGTGTCATTAATCTATCCCATTACAAATTGGCAAATAAAGAGACGGTTTAAATAATAGTAGAATGATATGACATTGTTCATAGTTAAGACATTGCAGAATATGACATCATGTCAGAGTGGGTAGGTTCACCACACCACCGGATTACTTGATGAAGAATGTATATACATGCAAAGGCAAACGAAGATCACTTGCTCAGAGTAGTTTAATTACATGGTATGAAGAAGGAACTTGGTTGTACAACTGAAAACTTAAATTGAGAAGGACAAACTTTTGTTTATGAACTACATAATAAATCAGAAATATGCAATTTGATGCAAACACCAAAAATAAATAGTTGTTGCAACCATGCCTAACCAAATATACACAACAAAGTTTGAAGGCTTGAGATGGACAAACTTACATTATTGTTGAAGACAGGCTCTATAAAGGCCTTGTCCATGCTGATGGGTGGGGGCACCAAGAAGTTTACCACGTAATCTTCTTCATAAGCATTGCATTTATTCTACATTTTGTTAAGAGTAAATATAGATGTGATAATATACTAAAAAATGGAGAATATTTAAGATAAGATGAGGAGTGATGCTACATAACCAAGTAGCTATAAATGTAAGTGCAGCGACACAGCAAAAGGTACAGCCAAGAGCATTGCACACTAAACTTCTTTAGTACCAACCTTATGGTAAATGTGAATATAGATCTGATGTGTAGAAATGGAGGGCAAAGGAAAATAAGCTGCAGAGTGATGGTACATGAACAACAACTGTCATTATAAGTAATAATCGATAAAGGACGGCATGTACTTAAAAGAACAATGCAAAGCTAAAAAACATTGTCATTGGATATATTCTACACTAATGTAACCATTCATACAGATCGATAATTTGGAGCTTAACAATTGATAAGCAAGCTATCATGCATACCGCTGTCACATAATGAACTGTATGTATGCAAGTACAAAGGATACAGACAACAGTACTAACAAGAGCAAAGCAGCGGCAAGCATATTTGCGATATCCTCATTATTCTTTTCAAACCGAATTCTTCTTCGAGCAGATTTCCGCAAAAAGATCCGTAAGGCACATGCGAAAAGTATAAGTTCAAATTGAAATGTGATTTCATAGACAAGACTTCATCCCGGGAACGAGACCAAAGCATAACAAGGTTTTTCCGCTCAATGACTTCTAAATTTAGCATGTGAGACTTCACCGTAAATTCGCTTATAGACTTGCCATCAAAGTGTGATTTCCTGTGTAACATCGACATCGCCGCAATGCTTCCTTGAAAAGCACAAGCAAGCTTTGCTCATTATGACTATCCAGATTGACCTCGCCTAGTTACAACAATGTAATGTAAATCATTGATGTGTTCAATCAGCAGAAAACAGGAAAATAATAACCATGAATAATAGCACTTACACGTAAGTTGGACAGAAGATGTGAAAATGGTGTTTGTCTTCACAATAATCATCCCATGATGGGAATATATGCACGTAGTCCCCAACAACATTGAAAGCATTGTCTTTAAACTGGAATAAATGGAATGGGGTTCCAATCTGCAGGAATTGGCCATCTCTGCAGTTGGGATAGGTCTTCGACCGGTGGCCTTGTTGTACTTTTTGCTGGAGTGGGATTTTTCTGTGGTACAGCTGGTGCTATGTCAAATGAAATCGATATACCTTTTGCTGGAGTGCAGGTCCTGTGTGGTGGGGCTAGTGGTGTGGCCAGTGAAGCATGGGTACAGTCTGTTGGAGGCGGTCCTACGTTTTGTGTCACTGGATGTACAACCAATATAACTGGGTGTCATTCGATTTCTCCACCACCACGCTTTTTCAAGGACTTTGCCGGTGCTCCTTCAGTTCGACAATCACCTCTTCCTTTTTGATGTCCGATGCACAAGAACATCATTTGAGTGGAAAAACATGGTATGATGACATATGGAATATGTATTGATAATGGATGGGCATGGCATCTCGACATATATGATGAGTAAACTAAGGTATGGCGGTGCAACAAAGTAGAAGAAATGCAAGACAACATATGCAAAATAATTCGCAATCAATAAAACATTGCCAAATTAGAACATGCACCTTGATGGGTGAACAGACAGCCATCCGCCTTTGACTCCTCGAGGTTAGAATAGTCATTAGGATCATATTCCTCAACAAGAATCAACAGTGGGGAGCGATGAGTTTCATTGCATCCGTAATAGCACTCAATGCCTTGGTGCCAATTTTGTAAGTCATTGCAGTGTTTAGCTTCAAGAGTGCACCGCTGCCAGCGACACAAAGCAGCTACACAGATCATAGTGTAGATATAACGGGGAAAACCGTAAGCATCAGAGTAAAATCAGCAAAGTGCAACTTGCTGGAATATATGTGCTAGTATTGCCAGTACGGCTAGAAAGGCTTCGGATACCAGCTCTCCTCAAGTGAAGGTGCGGTAATGTTAATATCAGTGTAACTCTCAAAGGCTTACACAGCCCCTCGCATTTCCTTTGCTATTCTTATAGGATTCAAGTGGGCAGCTGACTACAAATCCTATTCATATGTTTACAAAATCCTACGAATCAAAGAGGCTCAAAGTGTCCATCACAACCGACCGTGATAGACCTCTACATCGCAAATGTCCCTCGCCATCTTCAAAGACAAGGTACATATCAGACATTATCATATTCTCCGCTCCAAAATATAAGTCTTGGTAGAGATTTCCACTATGGATCACATATGATGTATCCAGATACACTTTAGAGTGTAGATTCACCATTTTGCTCCATATGTAGTCCATGGTGGAAGCTATACAAAGACTTGTATTTAGGAACGGAGAGAGTACATATTAAAGAAGAACGGAAGAGGAACATGGTAAAGAAGAGCAAGAAGATTTTGGATAATAAAATGTTGGTTGCACAGTGCCCACACATGATGAACCAGAGCGCATTAAGAATGCAACTCCCAGCTGTCTCTCGACCATTTCAGGCGGTTGGATGAAGATCCTACGTCTCCTAACCCATCTTCTTCATCGTCTCTCATTCTTCCCAAAAAGAACACCGCACGGGCCGCCTGTGTTCCTCTGCCACCCCCACCCCACCCCGGCCCCAACCCCCACCCGCGTCGAGTTTTCTTCGTTCGGCGAGGCCCCACAACCACCCGAGCCCCTTCGTTCCCACCGGCGAACTCCGCGAAGTAGCTCAAAAATCGACTGACCTAATTTTGAAATTTAGTCATCGTGATTTAACTAGTGTGGAATATAAAAGGGAAAACCATAAGCATTGGGAGTATAGTGTTGAGCGTGCCATGTCGGATCTCAAGGTGCAAACCGGACAAAGGCAACTTCGCAACCAAGACAAGAAATCGAGTAAAGCAAAGTGGCGATCTATTTTCTTGCTGCGATAAATAAGTTGAGCAGATACGAAAGAGTACCGCCTGTGCGGGCGCTGCACGATTCCGGCGAGAATTTGACTGGCAAGGGTAGCGATGGTCGGCGGAGTGGAAGCAGATCTAGGAGGGTAGACGGTAAGGCGGGGCACGGTGGACTAGACGGTCATAGGAGCGGGCACTGCAAGGTGGACGACTGGGATGAAGCGAGAGGACGGGATGCAAGGATCCCGTCCAAGCCGTGGATGAGAGAGGTCGATCTCTTGTAATGGACGGCGGCGCTGGGTATCAGCCCGCATGGTGGAGGAGGACGGGCGGTGGATGGGGTATGGACGGCGCCGAACGGAGGAGGGTGGGGTGGAGAGGGTGTTTTGGCGCCCACGGAGTACCTAATGGGGAAAAGGGAGGTAGAGAGGAAGGGGAACCATGTATTCAGGGCGCGCTTGTCTCAAATGCGAAGTTTACAAACTTAGCCCCTGCTTTCAAATTTCTACTACATCACAAAGAACATTAGTCGGTTAGATAGGACGGTAATCTCGCATACAATCAATATTTGCCGACGAGAGTTTGTTTTTGGCGCCCACCGTATGAATATGAATCGGGAGGAGTCGATTTTGACGGAGGACACATCAGTGTTTTGGCGCCCACCGTATGAACCCGGTGAGAGGCGGTTACGCCATGTTTGGGTTAAATTACAAACCTACCCCTATCGAAACCCATAGAAATCCAGCAGATAGGCTTTATGCAAGGTGGAAAGGCAGTAGTAATTTCCATCTCGCAGATTTTGGTTTCATGTTATCGCGACTTTTCCCCGCTTGCTCAAATTTTGCAGAGTGCACGCCACTGCCAACTCAATTCTAATCCTGTTTGTATTCTAGTTTTTTCGAAAGGATCCATTTTCAATTGGAATTACATTCTATATACAACATTTTTATATATATACTTTCAAAAGCACAACAAACAATTCTGCTCCTTTATATGTATAATATGATTTACAAATACAACGATCTCGAAATCTTAAGGTTGAATTCAAAAAATTAACCAAATTATGTTCTACTAAAATGTATGGATCAATAATATCTACATATTAAATAACATAGATGTGCGTGAATTCATATGAGTATGCATGTTTGATAGATCAATTTTGGTTCGAGTATGGATTACATGTATCATCATCTCGAATTCAAATATTTGAATCCCTTTTTTGTTCACCCTTTCATGCTCATCTCTAGCATGCATGCTCCTTCGTGTAGCTATCACTCTCTTTTCTCCAGCTCACCAAGACACTCACTTCATGTTTCTCCTATCCTCGCAAACATGGTCTCTCGACGCCTCCCTTGAGAAGTGTCACACTCTCCCTATCATTATACATTACACGGTTTTCATTATCTCTCATGTCTCTACTGCTCTCCTGCATCACTCGGCACCTAAGCTTTTTTCACCGCCACACACGCAGTCTCCACCCGCCTTTCACTTTGTCTTTCTTTATGGGATTCTCTCACACACCCTATATGTCTCTACATATGACTCATACCACTAAAATTACTCTCTCTCTCTCTCTCTCTCTCTCTCTGTCAGACACAACATTTGTTGCGCCTCCTTTTCGCCTCCATCCTAGATCGACATTATTCATTTGTTTCACCGATCGCACAAACCCGACTACCATCTCCTCTTTCTCTCTCTCATGCACATGCACACAACTCATGCTTCCACTCCCCTTCCCGACCACCGCCTCTCTCTCACACACACAAGACTCTCGCCGCACCTCGACTCAGATTTCTCTCACAAACATTTATCGACTAGCTAGCCTCTAGATAGGTTTATACACCCGCACACTCGCTCTTCCACTATCGCATACATGTCTCTCTCTCCCGCCTCCTTGTATCTATGTAGATTTTTTCTTCCCTTCTTGAGACACGCCTCTCGATCGTGCACACACACACACTATCGCCTCATTTTAAGCTCATACCTATCGCACACACACTCCTTGTGTCTTTGTCACACATGCACTGGCCCTCCTCCACTCTCCCTCTCTCTCACACACATGGGCTTTTTGAAACAACTAGCAAGATGCCCATGCGTTGCACGGAACATCAAGATGCATTTGTATGAGTAGTTTATCTTGTGGGGGGAAAAGGATGAACGAGGGAAGGCCTTATTTGCAAATGTGAGAGGGGTGGGTATCTTTTAAAAATTGTTATAGTTTCCGTCCTATCCGTCAGATATAGATCGGACAACCTATATTGCAGGATGGCAGGCACATGATCATCACCGACAATGCTTTTTATAAGAGTAGGGATAAAAAATAAAGTTGGCGATGGTGGTGGGCCTGCCATCCTGCAATGTAGGTTGTCCGATTTATATCTGACGGATAGGAAGGAAAATATGGCAATTTACCCAAACCCTTCACCACATTTGTAGATAAGGCCTTCCCTCGTTCATCCTTTTCTCCCACAAGATCTTGATGTTCCGTGCAATGCACGGGCATCTTGCTAGTTAGAGTAGATATTAGACATATACCACTTTTCGAATCTTGAAACCAACAACATTCCTCCCTTATCTCATCAAAACCGCCAAAGGAATATATTTTGAGTGAAACATAACATATTTTTAGTGATATACGTATTTCAAAACTAGACTTTTTTTCTATCAAATTGATGAATATGTATTAATCTACTTTGATCGTGTGGCAACGCATTGGCACATTGCTAGTAGTTATTATAATTTTTTGGACACCAGACAAACAGTGGAGTACATATTCGAAGAGAAGAGGCGCACGCATGCAATCGGCCTCTCGCTGTCTCGCACACATGAGTGTTACATAAAGGCGACGTTAACAAATAAACCCCAAAACCCTAGGTGCACGATTGCTGCATTCGCGGGTACCGGGTGCGTGGTGGGGCACCTTTGTAGGAATAGTCAGCTCGCGTGATAATTTGATCTGCAGGAGTTGATGGTCGGGACCACAGGTGAACGACTTGGAGCGTGGTGGCTCGCCAGTTGCCACAGATCGAGTAGCCATGTTTAAAATATCGTTTTTTAGCGGGGTTAAGAGTTTCGATTTTAAATGGTGCGCTATAAGTAGTAACTAGTTTTTAGAATGATCCGTATGGAGCAAAAATGGAATTCATAGTACTACGTACCTCCTTGGCGTATGATTGTATGGGTTTATGTTAAGTAGATGTTGAACCCGGTAGTTCTAGCGAAAATACTATGGGTTAGATTTAGATGCTGGTTTTCAGTAATGAAAATCGGAAGGGGAAACCCTTCTTTGATTAAAAAAAACTAGTACCTCCATTCTGGTTTACTAGTCCCCATCGTACTTTGGGTCAAAGTTTGTCTACGAATTTTACTTATAAAATGTGTATGGAAAGCAAGATTTTGTTATACCCAAACAAAAAAGGACTGGAGGGAGTGATTGCTCTGACACGGACGCGACCTCTCATAGCGCAGGCATTTAACCGCAAGGCCGCCAAGAGGGCCGCAGACTCGCCGCAGTTCCGGGCCGAGCACGCCTCGCCGCCAAGGCAACCAGCTTAAGTCTGCCCTGCCCGCTTTCATTGAATCAAGGCTGCAGCCGCAACATCGCCCTTCCATGAGCCGCTGTGCATTTTAGAACACAAAAAATGACTAAAATATAATTAATTTACGCATGGTCTTGACTTGTTGTGCTCGCACTGGTAGCAGGAACTAGTAGATGTTTTACTTTATTTATAACTCTCCTCACTTTTTTTTGGCTTTGAAGTGAATCATGGTTGTGGACATTATGTATGAAATGTGCAGATATCCGTGAACATGAGTTTGATGTGGAAGTTGAACTTGGAATGCCGGGCTTGCGCGTGAACTATACCATGTCCAATGCTTCGTCTGTTATAGTTTGGAAAGTAATTGCTGTTATTACATGACCCGAAAAAAACATTTTGTGCCACATCAGTAAATGCACGGACATCACAACAGTGCATGCCGATCGGATAAACATTTGAACCTAGCTATTATGAAGGAAATTTCAGATTGACAAAAGTTTTAGATAGCAGAGACGCTTAGCCTGCTTCCGCCTCGCTAGATTATTTCTGGCTTCTTCCATCTCTTCTTTGGTTTGGGTGAACAGAGCATCCGATTGCTCTTTCCGCTTCTTCAGAACTCAGCTACATTCTAAAGGGCTGTCAGACGCTTTCTTTCAGCCTTTACTAATGCCACGAGGACACGAACAGCCGACGACTCCACTTGGCTTGTGTGTAATCCAAAGCATCATCTAGGAATTTGCACCTTGTGTGTAATCCAAAGATCATTAGGGAACTCGACACCTTGTGTGTAATCCAGCCTTCATTTTGGAAACATGATCTCGAGGTCGACCATATTTCCTCCTCGCAGGAACTGCATCCCGACATGAAGTTACTTCTTTTTAGATCAATACCAGAGCAACCTAGATCCATTTAGTAGAAGCTGATAAATGTAACTCTGAGAAGTGAGTTCAAAAGGAAAAAAATATAAAAGCAGTACTACAAGGTGAGAACACCTACTTCCTACATCAAGCTAAAAACGAAAGCCTTAGGACAATTAAGACTCTTCTTATTACACATCGAAGAACACCACGCTTAAGAGAAATAGAAACTACAATATATACACATCAAAGAACACGAGGCTAAACGAAAGTAATTGAAAGGGTGTTACTTACCAAAGCTTGTTTTATGTGTTCGTGCAGCTCCTCTTTAACTTGCCACGCCCTTGAAGATGTCCCGAATATCCTGTGTTTGGTCTTCATTGCTCCTCCGCATGTTCGCACTCGTGGTTTTAAAATCTCAACATGGCAAGAAAAATATACTACTAGTAATACACGCCAAGATCTTGTGGGCAACATTAAAGCACCTGCCTGCCATCTTAGAGCATCTCCAACAGAATCAAGAACACGCCGGGCGCTTTAAAAAAGCGCTTATAGTGCTGAGATCGAGAAGTAGATACTAGAGAGTAGAGGATAGTTCTCAAGATAGATAGATAAAAAGATAATTCAACTACTCCTCGCCGCTCGACTCCTCCTTGGTGATGTCCTCCTCCGACGCCCGATCAGAGGCGTGAAGATACCGATCGTCATCGGATTCCTGTGGCGACGCTGCTCCTAGCCTCATGTTGAATTGAGCGCCCGCCGCCACGCTTGTCCTCGCGATAGGCGGCTCGCTCCGCCCTCCTCTTATCCCTCTCCGCCCTCCTTTCCGCGTAGAACTCGTGCTTGTTGATGATGTCCTGCGGGAAGTGTTGGCACCACAATGCCATGGCTTCCTCGTCCATATCGGCGATGCCAAGACGGTGCTCCCGCCTCCGGCTATGGAGACGATCCTCGTCGGTGCAAAGCCGCGGCAGAGGCGCGAGCTCCTGTGCCCACTCCCGCGTCGGCACGTTGGGGAAGTTCAATGTTCTATGAGGCCACCGGAGGCGCCACGCCGCCGCATCGTACGCGCGGGCAGCCTCGTTGGCGGTGTCAAAATTGCCGAGGCCGAGGCGCATCTCGCGGAACTGGATCTCGGTGGAGAAGCCGCCGAAGGGGCGCACGCGGACGCCGCGGTATCCCCAAGTTTCCCAGTGACGCGGCGGCATGGTGGCGCGGTGGCGGCGAGGCGAAAAAGAGCGGGGAGAGAGCGGTGGCAAGGCACAAAGCGGGGAGAGAGCAATGGCAAGGCACAGAGCGGTGGGAGGGTGTTGGATTTTGTAAAGCGCGCCGGACGCCGCACGCCAAAACTAGCGCACGCCTCGACTGCTTCCACAAGGCGATCCTTTCCCGACGTCTCTGTTATCTCTACTCTCTTCTCTACTGTTATATTTATTTTGTATTTCATATTTAATATTTATCTCTACTTCCTTTACTGTCTACTTATTTTCTCTATACTTTTTTTTCTTGCAATATAGGCCGTCCGATTTATATCGGATAGATAGGAAGGAAACAAATGGGAATTTTGCAAAAGATACCCATACCCTCTCCATATTTGCAAATAAGGCCTTCCTTCATCCTTTTCTCCCACAAGATAAACTACTCATACAATGCATCTTGATGCGTGCAACGCATGGGCATCTTGCTAGTTCTAAAAACCTTTCCATCATTTGCCACACTACTGGTTGCAGATGAAAAACCTACCCAAGCACAACGCGATATAGGAGCGACGCACAATTACAATAGCAGCCAGGAAATTTGAAGGGTAGGTATGAAAAAAATTGGAACTGCACATGTGCTGCTCAGTGATTCAATACACACATTACCAATCGAGGAGGAGAATGAAGGTCGCGGCGGCCTCTGAGAGTCATGGTCGGCAACGGGAGTCAGTTCATTGTCCACGACGGTGGTACTTCAAGGCTTACGCCGGCTTCCGGGAAGCAGATCCGAGACCATGGAAGACGATGCCGAGGAAGAGGTTCCGTGGTAATGACGACGACAAAGTGGATCGGCTCCAAAGGCGCGCATAAGGTCGCCGATGAGGCAGATGCGCTGTGGTGGACGAAAAGCGCCGATGTAAAGGGGAGGAGCACGAAGGCCGGTGCCGTGGAGAAGTCTATTTTATGTGTGGATAGAAAATGGGGAGTATTCAGGTGTACTACTGGGTGCCGGGTGGGGTTACTGGGTAGGGTGAACTCGACGCTACGAAAACAGCCCCTACCAAGCGCCATCCGTAGGCCTGTTCCAAGGCTATGATGGTAACTTCCCATCGCTGAATCAGTGGTCGCGGAGATTTTCCCACGACCTCAAAATTTTGTGACACTAGACTCTGTGGCGTGTTAAGTGATTTGGCTACAACTAGCTTAGTAGTAGTAGTAAACTCTGCATATTAGGTTTGATCAAGTCAAACTTCCTAAAGTTTGACCAAGTTTATAGAAAAATATAAACATTTACCATAACAAATATGTATGATGTGAAAGTACATTCAATAATGAATCTAATGGTATTTATCCGTTATTATATATGTTAATATTTTTGTTATAAACTCTGAGAGTTTACAAAACTTCACTTTGACCAATGCTAATACGCGGACCTAAATAAAAACGGAGGGAGTACACATTTGTTTTCTTAGTTTGTAGTGAACTAATCATTTGTTGAAATTGTGAAATAAATATATTAGGCTATTGACTTCGAATGTAATGGTCTATACAATTCAATAGTTACAATCATTGTCGAATCCCAAGATGTATACAAGGTATATAGTACTTCACAACATGCTCAAACTCACATAATCCCAAATAAATGAGAATCTAAATGCATTTCATAGTTATTACTTTGTAGGATGCAACAAAAACAACCATAACTCTACATTAACCATTATAGAAGCAACATTTTGACATATCCCAATGTGTGAATGAAACGTGCAGAGAGAGCTTTTAAAGATGGAGCAGATAGGGCGGGAAAGATTGTATGTATGTGGACGAGAGAGTAGGAGACAAACCTAACGAGACAGAGAGAGAGAGATAGAGAGAGAAATATAGAGGAAGAAGTTAGGTCTGTGAGAAAGATGGAGACATGTAATATAAGTGAGATGCGTGTGCATCCGGATTCTGTATACATGGAAGCAGAAGAGACATGGACGAGGAGAGGGTGGGATCTCGTGGGTTGAGGGATTGACAATTTTGTGCGGGCGAGAGAGGGATTGGTAATTTTGTGCAAGAGAGAGAGAGAGGGTGGGGGAGGTGTCAAAATGTGCGCGTTGATGCATGTGTTACATGCGATCGTGCGAGGGACGGACGAATCGAGAGAGATGGTTGTTGTGTTACGGATGCTCCTATCTCTATCTCTATCTCTCTCTGTCACACACACACACACACACACACAAGTAAACTAGAAGACCATTCTCTCATGTATACACAACGATCGGCATCTCTGCCTATGTCTCACCTATGCATGATCATTTGCACATTCACACCTCTCTATGTCTCAGATCACACGCACACCGCCTCACACATTGCCCTTCCGCCGCAACACACACATGGACACATACACACGCTTCTCTCAAATACACGCACAAAATCAGTATTAAAAAACTAGGCCCACCTAAAACGGCCCAAATCCAAATAAACACGAACCGGAGCTAAATTCAAATATATGGAAATATTGTAGCGTCAAGAACTTTTCCAGGAAAAAGAGTTATGTAATATTCGAGGATTGTTTTCACACTAACAAAAAGGTTCGGTGGATGTCCTTAGAGTGCGACACGGTGACGCACCGTTCGATCGACCGTGCGGCCGGGATTCACGCGCTTGCATAGGATTCCGTATCATGGCTATGGTAACTAATATAAGCGCTTGCCTCGCCTAATGTTTACGCGGTACTAGTACGGTTTTCTTTTAAGTTTGACCAACCTTATATAAAACTAAAGTAAGCTCACACGCCAAGACTTCATCAATATGCCGCCGCCGTCACAGACATGGAGGAGCCCGCCCGCCCGCCAACAATTTTCACCTGCCGCCGCGGTCGCCATCCCTCGTGCCATGAAGCCAAGGCTCACCCGCCACGCCGCTCGCAGCCCCTCTCCTCACGATGCCGCCGAGCTGCCAAGCACGTGAGCAGTTGGTGGAGCTGCCGCTATGCACGCGCGCATTTAAGAGGAGGACGAGCTGGTATTACATGGAGGAGCCCGCCCGCCCGCCAACACTTTCACCGCCGCTGTCGCCGCCATCCTCGTGCTATGAAGCCAAGGCTCACCCGCCACGTTGCCTCGCAGCCCCTCCTCACGATGCCGCCGAGCTGCCAAGCACGCGAAAGCAGCTGGTGGAGCCGCCTTATGCACGCGGGCGCATTTAAGAGGAGGACGAAGCGTGTTCCAAAGCACGCCGGGCCAGGGAGGAACTAGCTTGTTATTGACGCTCACCGCGCGAGGAGGTGCTCATGGTGGCTGCCGGGCGAAGCATGTCATACAAGGCCGAGCTCGCAAACCGGTGCGGACGAGAATCTACCTTTCGAGACCTTGAATGCCACGTGGATCCTGCAATCAAGGAGCACTTGATCACCGACCATGTGAGCCGCTTTGATGCAACATGGATGGCTAGAAGGGCTTCTTCCACCTCTTCTCGCCATCTTTCTTCCTTCGCCTCCGTTTAACTTTTTCATAAATCGATCGACCCAAATTATACTACTAGTACGAACGTATTAAGTAAAGTAGGAACACGAAGATACGAAAGCAAGAGTACCAACCGCAAGAAGAACAGTAGTAAGACATAGTACTAGTACTACTATACGCATTTCAAAGAGTTCAAATAACGAGAAAGAACATAAACATAGTTCTCATTGGGGCCTCAAAGACAACACACCCTTGAAAATAAACTAAGCAACTAGTCCACTTGACACCGCAGAGAACCAAAGATGAGCAACGGCATCGCCACCTACCGGAGTCCGAGTACACGCCCTCGACTTCTTCCTCGCCCCTCTTCCTCTTCCCTTCGCCGACGCTTCTTTGCTTGAACCGACATCGGGCTCTACTTCTTCATCCAACCTTGTAGATATTTAAACAAAGGTAGGCATCCATTTCGCGTAAAGCGATGTGATCTTCATCTAATGTCTTTGACTCCAATGCATGATGAAACTCATGATGAGGTTTCTTCAGCTTAGCGCATTTAAGGATCAATCATGGCTGCTGCTGTGGTCAAGACTCAAGGTTGAGAGGAGGACACTGTGCTTGCCTTTCCGAGATCAAGGGCTGGCCTACAATGAGACCTATCCGACGCAGACATCCCCTCGCTGCTCTTAAAGCCTACAAAGAACGAATTTCACTCTTTTGTCCTTGAGGAAGTTCTTAAAACTCGGCACTCAACGCCGACATGGCATATGTGGTAGACCAAGCAAACATTATGTACACAAACCGATCACGGCGGCTTCTTCCTCTCTTCGCCCTTTAGATCCTTCTCTCATCCTGTAACTGTGGTGTACTCAACATCTAGCCCAAATGACCCACTCATCCGCTGAACTGTTGAACATGCGAGAAGCGAGCAAGCCATGCTTTCACCGTCATGATCCACGGTGTAGATGACAATGAACTGATCGCCGGTGATGGCTCTAACTCGGTACTCAAAGGGCGTACCATGGAGATTTTGGAGGCCATGGATTTTGGAGGAGGGTTAGGAGAAGTTGAACTGTTGTACCCCGCAAAAAACACCGGAGCGAACTAATGTGAAAGGACGGGACGACTGGGAGCGAACTGTTGTAAGGTAGAAGACGGGGACGAGTAGGGCGTGCGAACGGCATGGTGTTGCTGGCTTGCCCGGTGGATAAACGGCTGCAAGCCCCCAAAGAGTTCTCGAGAACTATGTGGGGCCCAATAGATGTCATGTCTACTAGACCCATATCGTAGGCCTGACGGTATAGCTTCTTCCTGTTCGCACGCCATGCCGGTGCGTGGATGTAACTTCACTTAATTTCGTCAACCGTCACGCCTCCCACGACCTTCGCTTTCTCAAGGGCCACGCCTTTTGAGACTTTGACCGCTATAAATGAGCAATTTTTTTCCTTTTTTGAGACAAGCATTTTTGCCTACTCAAGATGCATGATACTCCTCCGGTCCTTTTTACTCCCATCAACCATTTGCAGAGTGTTTGACCAAATCTATACTTTTTTTAACACCACCTTATATTAATTAACCAGCCACACCAATACACTCATTCAATACAATATCCACCACACAGGGCGGTACGTTATTTACAAGAATACCATCTAATTCCATCACAAAGCTTATACTTAGCGATTATGTGCCACCTTATTGGCCGACCGCTAATCTTTGACAATTGAAGATTGTTGATCAACTTCGAGATGCTCAACGCCATCTTCGTGTCACGATAGCGCACTGTCATAGTCCCCCAATGCAAGAGACGCCACCACAAAAGCGCAATCAGCCTCTAAAATTACAGGAATATGAAGAGAAATACCTATGTAGAGACCGCAATGTAAGCCCTAAGTTCCGCTTCCTCCACGCTTTGACAGCATCAATGAAATCCTACCACCAAATTTATACTAAAAATATCAATATCTGCAATAATCGATTATAATGAGTATAAGAACCACGCTTTATAATGAGTGTAAAAATATTGATTTGACATTGTGAATGTTGATACTACATTTTTCTATAAGTCTGGTGAAAGTAGAGGTACATTGACTTCGCATAAAACTTAAAATGCACAATGCGTACTAGTTCCCCGTCTGGCCCAAAAAGCGCAAGCTATGTCCTATCTTGTCATCACAACAAGGTTAGCTATTAGAGTACCACTACCTCCCTTCTAGTTTAAAGGGCTCGATTCAAAATTTTCAACTACTCTTAGCAAGATAGTAGAGGCGGTGGAATAGTTTTTTAAGTCTGCAAAAGTACTCAACTAATGCTGTCGTTCTTCACAAAAAAATGTGTTTACCAATGCATGCATGAACACTAGTTACACTAACCCCCCCTCTCTTCTTTAATTATTTGCCACATCAGCATGTTTGCTATTCCCGTGTGCATGATACCAGCTAAGATACCACCATAATGGCCAGCCTTAATCATCGCATGCAATAATTTAGTGCACCTTGAAATATGAACATGTGTGGGGCGTGTATGTTTTTAGCGACTTGAGGCTATACCTAGCCCGCATGCAAGATGACTTATTATGCACCGCTCCCCATACATGCAGTGAAGCCCGCTCTGCCTCCAAATCTTTTCCTCTCCATGTGTGGAAACAATATGCCCGCCAAACTCTCCTTCTCTCCGGCGGTCCCACCACTCCACCCCTGTGAAAAAATCTGCATGCATGACTCTCCTCCCCCACGCTTGTCCAACTACAGACCAACAATATTTCCACCCCTTCGCCCCCGTGAATTTACTCCAACAAATATGCCCACGTAGTTCTTACTTAACTGCAGTGCATTGGGTCATCGACATATGGGCCAAACAGGGTCCGCCCACATGTCGCTGACGCAACCGACCTCGCAGCTTAAGTCTCAGGCAGCTCAGTCCATATCTTACGAGGTGTGCCATTGCTCGCTATAACATACCGCGCCCCACGACATCGCTATCTCATCCCCTCACGCTCACGCTCATCGCCATCTCCTCCCTCCTCTCACGCCGACCACCATTGCATCGCCTCCCAAGCCCTAGGAGCCCGTCGCTGCATCGCGGCGGACGGCCACGCTGCCGCTGCCTGCTCTCGCCGCCACTAGTCGAGGATGATGCGCCGGTGTTCGCCGCCTCGCCGCCACTAGTCGAGGAGGACGCTGCTGTGTTCCGCCTCGCCGACGCCAAGCTGCCGCTGCCTGCTCGGCCGCCAGTAGTCGAGGAGGACGCGGCCGGCTGCCTGGCTTCTCGGCCGCGACGCTGGCCGAGGTGGACACGCCGGTGTTCCTAATTCGCCAAAGACGCTGCCGGAGGACGCCTGCCTCACACGAGGAGAACGCTATGCCGCCCGGGCCGAGCCCCCAGCCTTGAGGAGCTTTGGAAAGAAATGGATGTCGCCAGGGGAGGCTTTGCCTCCAAAGAAAGCGCCAAAATAGAGGAGGAGAAGAAGGCCGAGGAAGAGAAGCGCATCATGGAACAAGATGCCCGGGAGGCCTATGTCGCGGCCCGAGAGAGTCGCACTGGCCCTTTATTGAAGATTCGCGGCGAGGGCCCCGAGGGTGGCGGAGGACGCCTGCGCCGACGCCTCGAGTGTAGTCGGGCCCAAGCGCCTCATCTACGCCATGCACGTGGGATCGGTGCACGCTCAGCGAGGAGGAGTACCTGGGCGCTGGATCACCACACCGGTGAGATCGCGCCGCCACGGGCAAGCTGCCAATCAGCACCTCACGAAGTTGCAGGCCGAGGAAGAGGCGTTGTGTCGGCGCTACTTGAACGGCCACGCACTGCAGCACTCGTGGCGCGGCCATAAGCGCCCCGCGAAAGTGCCGTGGGTTTTTTAGGAGTAGTATAATTTTTGTTTCGTAAGGCTTATCTCATTAGTTTTGGGAGGCAAATGATAAATCCCAAACGCTCAGGAATTTTTAGCGCCCTTAATTAAGTATGTAAAAAGGAAAGTTTGGAAACCTTATGTATTCAGACGATTTTGCAAGTACGCGTATATAGCACAAACTTTACTATATACTATCACACTACACGCCTCTCTCGATATATGCTTGCAGATTGTAGCATTCTCTCCGTCTGTGTCAATAAGTCATCTTTGGTTGTGCACCGTGACCAAGATGGAGGGAAGACTTATACACCCATACGGAGGGAGTACTACTATTATTTATGTACGTGCAAATGCATCGCTTTAATATTACGATGCGGTTTTTGTAAAAGTAGAAAACAACACTAGTCAAGCTTATGAAACGATTCAATGCAAAACAAATGCAAAAATGCTCGTTGATTGTTTACTTTAGCTTCCTTCTCTCGTTATTTCTCCGTCAGACTTTTGTACGGAGTATCTCAATGGTTGGAAAGGCATGCAAATTCCCAAACCGCTTCCTACACCTCAGTATCGAATTTTTTGCCTAACAAGTTGTGCCGCAATTGGAATTCCAACTTGAGTACTATTACTAGTAGGACTACTCGTACGCTTCTTTTTAGGGTTCTAGATTAGTAATCCAATAACTACTACCTCCGTCCTATTTTATTGGTCCCCATTGTAATCTGTGTCAAATTTTGATCATAAATTTAACTAATGAAATGTTAGTGCATTTCACATGCACTACGTCTAGGTGAGTAAGTCATCTTAGGATGTGCACCGTGACCAAGGAGGAGGAGAAACAAGAAACGTTAATGTTTATTTGCTAATTAATAGTATTGCATGCAATGAACTAACCACTGCATGTCGTGTTTGATATCTCAAGTCATTAAAAGCATGCACACTCTTTATCTCTTATTGGTTGATATGTCAAGAAACAAGAAACAAGGTAGAAGTCACCGCACCTAAGTGTTTTGGGATTATTTGGTTTTCGTAAGATGACTTACACACCTAGACGGAGGGAGTAACATTTTATCAGTTAAATCTTTGGTCAAAATTTAGCACAAATTACAATGGTGAGGAATAAACCAGGACAAAGTAGTAGTTTAGAAGCCCAAATAAATGAGTGAGGCGCCTTATTATTACTCTCCACTGTGGCTAGTCTTATGGGAAAAGCTGGGGAAGCCGCCAAAAGAACTGGCCCTAGGAGTAGTAGCTAGGGTTCGAGTGTGCGAGATGAACCGGAGAAAGTAAATGCAGAGAGATGAAATGCAAAAAAGCCAGAGGGATGTGATGGTTGCTTGTCCGTTTATTTTACCAGGCCACTTATTACTGGGAGTGGTTGGGTTTTGTAATATGACGGCTTTACTGCCGCGCCACGAGCAGGGTGAGAGGTGAGACTTCAGGCAACGCCGCCTGCATAATTTGTACTACATCGGTCGTGGTTTATTAGTCCCCATTGAATTTGATCAAGATTTAATCGACAAAATGTTAGTGCATGTCAACAAAAACTATATCGTTGGATTCAGATTTGAACATAGTTTTGAATGATATAATTTTAGGTGACATGCATCAAAGATTTATCGTATTATATACCCCTCCGCTCCTAAATATAAGTCTTTGTAAAGATTTCATTATGAACCACATACGGATGTATATAGATGCATTTTGAGTGTAGATTCACTCATTTTGCTCCGTATGTAGTCCATAGTGAAATCTCTACAAAGACTTACATTTAGGAACGGAGGAAGTATAATGTTAGTTCAATTTTGGGTCATACTAATCTATAGTAGTAAGGTGCCCGTGCGTTGCACCGAAGAGTGAAATGCATTGATCGGGGAGTTGTTTATTTTGACAAAGGATGTGCGGGTCATCTCATGTGTAACGGGTATCGATAGGTTTCTTCGGATATTATCTCATCTCTAGAGCTCACAAACATCCGGTGAAATAGATAAAAGGTATCTTTTGCAAACAAAAGCATTCAACTGCTCAACCTCGCATCCAAAACTTGTGAAGAAATAACACTTATTGTGCTTTGCAAGAAATGATCTTTAAGAGTTTGTTTTTGAGTATCGATTGTTATACATGTTGGCTACAGATGACATGGCACTTTCTTATAGTCAACAGCCATTATACTATTAAGTAATATTAACTATGCCCTTATACACCTAGACGGAGGGATTAAATCAGATGACTTGCATAAGCAGAGGAGATGTAAGAAATGGTTCATCGTAAGTCTTTCACCAGTACTGTAGTAAAAATTCATACATGGAAGATTCTAGACTAAACCATAAACGGATACACTTTTATTCATGCGCGATACTCCAATAGAGCAAGATCCTGCATGGAAGTCTCCACATGCTTAGACAGCGGACCCCATTGAGTGAAGACTAATGATCAACATTTAACTTGATAATGCGTATGTCCAGGTGCACCTCCTTGGAGTCCCCGTGCACCGCATCGGTGGGTAAAGGATGCCATGGGTTTTCCAAGTCCACATTGGCGGATAGTCCCAGCTCCCCTGCAGTCCAAGTCCGTTAGATGAGGCCGTGTCACCGCCCACGTGACCCGGAGGGTAGTAACACCCACCAAGCACCCAGACATCGGCCTCAGTCGTTGTCGGCGCCAAGAAGCCGCCTCGACGCACATTACAGAGACGGGGCGGCGGCCTGCGCGGGCCTCGCCGGTGCCCATGATCAAGAGGAAGACGCTGCCGTCCTCCTCCGAGACTAGCAGGCGGCGGTGATCCTCCAGTGACTCTGGCATGATGAATGGGTAGCACGTCTTGTACTTGATGTTCTCCGCCAAGGGCCACAGTGACCGCTGCACGCATCTGTGAGGTGATGCACCATGTCCGCCGGCGAGCCACAAAATGGCATCGGGCACTCATAGCAGTGAACGATGGGCTCCTTGGAGGTATCGACCAGGCCGTCCATGAAACGGGAGTGGCTGTAGGGGACATTGCGCCAGCTTGAATATATGAGCAAGTTAATACGAGATTTAATCTAAATAAGCACAAAATAAATAATGACTGCTATAACAGATATGAAACTAATCATGTGGACTAGCATAGTAGTAGGATACAGAGTAGAAACATGAATTCTACCACGATTTCGAACATGAAGGACATAAACACATATGGTGCAACGGGAGCAGCACCATTGGCGTTGAGGTTGTCGCCCATGTCGTTGAGGAAGAGGTTGTTGAGGTCGGGGAAGAAGTCGTCGTCGGTGAAGTCATGGCTGCCAGTCAGCGAGAGTGCGCCTCCCCCAAATTTCAACAGCGCCGAATGGAGCGCAGGAGGGAGTGGCTGTAGGGGACATTGCGTCATGAATGGAGCGCAGGAGTAGCACACTTAAGTAGTAGATGGTGTCCTTACTAGTACTCCCTAGTCTCTATCTATCTATGGCCTCTGTTTGGATACTCTAACACGCTTAGAGTTAGAGTTATTTTCAACCCACTCTAACCCAAATAAGCATCGCCTCATCGGGATAGTTGGGTTAGATGGAACTAACCCACTCTAACCCTCCCTGTTTGGATACTTTTAGGTTATTTGAGCCCCCAACTAACCCAAACTAGCTCTAACCCCATGATCCAAACAGGGCCTATATCTACTCTTATAGAAAACGAGTTGGTGATGATGGTATGCCTGCCATCTTAGAATATAGACCGTCCGATCTATATCCCATTTGATAGAAAGCCAACTATGACAATTTTACAAAAGATACCCGCACCTCTCTCCACATTTACGTATAAGGCCTTGCCTCGCTCATCCTTATCTCCCACAACCTCGTGCTCCTCCCTATGTCTCCATCTCTACTACTCTTCTTGTTTTTATAACAAATCGAATAGTGTTGCAATCATTCACGCACGCCCTACCGAACACGCCTCGCTTCCATCATCACCAATCGAAGTCTTTATAGGAGTAGGAGTAGAGAAAAAACCGAGTTGGTGATGATGGTGTGCCATTCAATGCACAGGCATCTTGCTATTTTTTTGCATATAAGTCCAAACACCACGTAGACACGGTCTTTGAGCACGGTTCGTAGTCGTTCCACGCTCGGGCATACTATGTTAGATTAGAATATACTACTCCTCCAGTGCTAGTAGTAGAGCAGAGTCCTACTCTACTACTCTACTCAAGCAAGTTCGCATAGTAATCGTAGTAGATACTATAGGGAGTACCAAGATCGTGATCACTCAAGCAAGTTGTCCGCATCGATATGACCCCACGCTGCTGGTATGTGTCTCAGAAGTCAAGCGGCGGTCAGTAGTCATCATCACCGCCCACTTCCCGCAGCACATATTCGCTTTCTCCATCTTTGTCCGCACATAATCTCGCCCAATCTTCCATCCCCGCTAAGGCGCCTCCTCTCGTCCAAACCCAAGCACTAACAATGGCTTAACCGAAAGCAAAGATCCGCCGAAGAGTGGCTGGAATTCGCCCCACAGAGGTAATCAAGCTCATTGTTTCGCTGTAGGTGGACAATCTCAAGACCATGGCCGTCATTGCCGCTGCGTTTCGCTGGGCTGTACCGCTTACTCAAAGCCCTCAGGCCGGAGCTTTTAAGCCAGCTCCTTGTTTGCCGATGTCACCGATCTTCGTAAACGGCGTGGTCACGCGAAGCATAACGATCATAGGGTGGCGAGCATCAACCCCTTGACTACGATCCGATCCCCGGCCACCCTCAACTACATTAATGGTATGTACCGGGTCGGCATGAACACGCCTTGATGGTGCTCGCCAACGGTCCCGTAGCTGGATGCTCGTGGAGGTCTACACCCGCATTGATCCCCTTCCTTCGATTAACATCAGACCGCTTTGGCACCGCTGCCCGTAATACTTGGAATCTTCCAAAGAGCCAACATGATACCAAGTTTGATTTTCTCAAGGTTTTAATCTGCCAAGTGCCCACAAGATTCATGTAATTATAAAGACTTCAGTTAATTATGTTTCTTCAACCGCAGCCTCGCCATCTAATGTGTCATCATGTAAGTGGATAAATCTGCACGCCCATCGCAGGATCATACATCCTCCATGGTTCTCTCGATGCCATTGAACACAAGGGTTTCATTTACGCCGTCAATTCTTCTATGGCTGGATGTATTGCTGGCCTACTTCCAAATATCGCTACAAACGGCAATTACAAAGAAGATGTTACTTTCCTATGATATCATGATGGCTTGCTTATATTATCACAACATTTGCTGAAAAATATTCATGCTCATAACATGTTGTTCTTAAGATTGACTAAATCAAGAGCCCTTTTTTATTTGACTCAACTTGATATTGATGTTGTAGGCCGCCTGGTGTCCCTACTCCTTCCTAATCCCGTAACCTTTCAAAGAAAAGTGGCATGGCAGTTGCAGGTGGTTCCCTGCTCGATCAGACGACGGGCGAACGATTGATGATCGTCGCGACGAATCGGACGTGTTGTTCCCGGAATACAATCACACCACTACAAGGTCTTTGAGCAGGATCCCAGCTTCTCCGGGAATTCAGGAATTTTTGACCGAGGCTGGTAAGTAGCCTTGGTACACGCCTCTGCTTTGTCGGATCGATTATCCGATTAACCAGGAGATAACCGACGACAAGGATCATGATGGCAGCGCTGTTTCGTTTATCGTGCAAAATGCAGGTACACAAAGGTACCATGCGCGCTCGCATGCACCATACCTCGATATGTGCCGCCACGCTCAGAGCCCAAAGTAGGAGAGAGGGTCGCAAGTATTAGACTTCGACTTGCAGGCTGGAGTTTCCGTCAGCACTCCATCCGGTTCAAGCCGCCACCAATCTCCACAACTTAATAAATAGTAACGCCTAACCGAGCCGCTTAGTTAGATGCGGCACTTGGTGTAGTAGGATCTTTATTTAGTTTGATGCATACACTTATTTTTTTGGTAGCCCTTTTGTAATGATGGCTGATGTTTGGTTTAGAAGAGAGCCGTGTCTTCACTCTTCCGGCTCGCTTATCGCTTCCGCTGCACCCCCAGCCCTGGTTGCCGCCGCCGCTGTTTTCAATGTACAATCAGTGAGTATATTTCGCCTCATTGGTTGAATAAATGTGTTGTTAGAACGACAAACACAATGTTTTGGAAGTCGCTGCACGGTTCGATCCTTTAGTGCCCCGAACCGCACGTAGCTCATACTATTTTTCGCATTTTAACACATTTTCCACTTGATAACATGCAACCCAATCGATGAAGGCCCAATAGAGAAGCCCATAATTAATCGGAAGGGAGACTCTCACATGAATCACCTGTACATGCTCATGGTCCCCTAAACATAAATAAGTAAATAAATAAATAAAGCTAAATGCTCATGCACCAGCTTCTTTGGGAAAATAGGTAGCCCAAGATTTCTTTTTGAAGAATACCCAAGCTAGGCCTATTTGTTTTCTCCGACCATTACGGGCTGCAAATCTTTCAAGACAAGGAGGGATGCATTCCGTCTCCGCCAAAGTGTATGGTCAATGTCCGTTAAAACTAATATCAAAAGGGGTTGAAAATTCCAAAAAAATTATAGCAAATGGGATATTAGTTTTTTTTTGTTTTTGTTCTTCACTGATATCTTATACGTATTTCATTGGATTTAACATGACATAGTACTAATTTATTTTTAAATTTGTTTTAGTATGGCTATTAATTTTTGGATTAAGAATATTTCGCTCTCAAAGAAAAATTTGCGAAGTTTTCAAAATTTCCCACATATTTAGTTATTCTTTTGACTCGACATCGACTCGTAAAAATGGTCAGCAATTCTAAAATGGAAAACGGGCTGCAATAAATTCCATATGAATTAGAAAATGAGTAAAAATTATAAAAATAATAGCAAATGGGTTGTACACGCCACAGATTTCGAGGCTGGCTTGTTTAAGCAAGGCTTTGTTAGTGAACACACGATTCTAGCAGCAGTGACTGCTGGATGTCCATCTAACGGCCGGCGTGCTTCTTCAATCTCTGATCTTCCTGCTCCAGCCGCCTAAACTAGCATCGGCAGGACTGCCTGCTCCCTCCTCTTGTGTCTCACAGGATGCCACAGCAGCTTCCCCGCCCACCCTACTTCCCTCCATCGGCCCGGCCGCACGCAATCAATCGCCTCCTTATTACGCTAAAAAATGATTCCTCCCATCGACATCCGGGCGCACTGCTGGGAGGCTGTCTCAGGCCTACTTGTTGACGCAGACGCAGGGCTTATCAACTTAGTCAACAAACGATTCTAGCAAAGCAGAACCATTGATTTGAATCGAATGGTCCTGCCGCTTCTTCAATCGCCGCTTTTCTTGCACCAAATACCAAACCAGCCGGGAGACCGGCTCGCTTGCTTGCCTCCAAAGGGTCGGGTCAGGCCGGCTGCTTGAGGCCTCATCGCCTCTACTACTTCCCACCGCTTAGCTGTGCCCTCAAGGCACCGGCAACCTCACACCGCAGCCAAACCAGTGAACCTCAGATTCTTCTCCGCTGGGCATCCATCGCCGCTGCCTTCCTGCTCCGGCCGTCTCCTTTTTCCTAGGCTCGCTGTCATTGCCCACCGCCTTGGTGCGTTTCGGCGCTGCATGGTCAATGTGGTCAACGCCATTCCATCTAAGAGTATCAGACGTGGAGAGACCGATAGCTTGGGTCCATGCCCACAACCCGCTTTTTTGTGATTTGCCAAGTAAGTCGCTTTGTCGCCTCATAATGCAAATCTTTCAAGACGAGGAGAGCTTTCATTCGGCTGGCCGAGAAAATGGCCCATCAGTAATGAGAAATGGGTTGTACATTTTTAAAACACATCAAACCGACAATTAGTTTCAAATATCCTTTTTCATTTCGAGATTTTAAATTACATTTATTTTTATGCGTGGAGAATTTGTTGGATTTTATATTGATATACATTTATTTTAAAATCAGTTTCAATGTGAGTTGAAATTTCAGGATTAAAAATAGTTCTGACCAAGACCGAAATATGCAAAATTTCAGATAATTTTTAACCGTGGCCACAATATGGGCTGTAATGCTAACAAAAAGAATGTGGGCTCCAAAAAAACCTTAAGAATTAGCAAATGGGCTGTAAATTATTAGAAATAACGGCAGATGGGTTGTATGTTGTTTTCCACAGATTTGAGGCTTTCCTAAAAAAAGGTTGACGCACAAGCAATGATTGTTGGATGTCCATCCAACAAATTGCCGTGCTTGTTTCTTCAATCTATGCTCTTTCCTACTCCAAATTACCAAACAAGCGGCCGGCGGATCGCTCGCTTCCTCCTCCACGGCCGGGTCAGGCCGCTTCGCAGCCTCACCGCCTGACTGCATTCCCATCGCTGGGCTAGTGATCCTCTACTCACCCACACCGCCGTTATTCTCCGGGCGACGGCAAACGAACCAAGAAACCCTCGTATAATCGCATTCTCCGTGTGGGAAACAACCGCCGAAGTCTTCCTCGCCTCCGTGTTGTTCCTTCCTAGGCCTCACTGCCGCCCACCGCCTCGGTGTTTTCGGTGTGGCTCGTCAACATGGTCAACGGCCGACATGCATCTGAAGTGGATCAGACGTGGAGAGGCCGAGAATGGGTCCATGGCCGCACACAAGGAAATGCCTCCTTATTACGCTGCAAAAACAATGATTCCTCCACCTGACTTCGTGGACCCACCGAAGGGCCTCTCAGATTTCGCGAAAAAACGTTATCACTACCGACAAATTGCACTCCACTACCTATATCTTCGCACGCAAGGAAGTGCCTCCTTATTACGCACAAAAAATGAATACTCTCGTTAGCCGGGACCCAGATAGTGGCAGCTGACTTGTGGGCCTACTAAGTTGACGGGACGGAGGGCTTTGTCAACTTAGTCAATATGCACGATTCTAGCTCCAAAGGACTGCATCGATGTCCATCCAACGCCATAGTGCTTCTTCAACCTCGGGTCTTCTTTGCTCCAAATTACCAAAACCAGCGCCGTCGTGGCTTCGTGCTCTCGCCTCCTGTGGGTCATGGCGATGCGTTAGACGCCTCACCGCCTTCTACTACTCCCACCGCTGGCCAAGCCATCCCTCTACTCACCCACACCCCTTTTATTTTGCGGCGACGTAGCCTCACACCGCAGTTGAACCAGTTGAACCTCGCATTCTTTCACGCTGCGGCATCCACCGTCAAGCCTTTCCCCGGCTCCGCCGCCCCTTCCTAGGCCTTCGCCGTCGCCCACCGCCTCGGTGCTTCTCGGCGCGGCGTGGTCAACGTGGTCAAGGAACGGCTTCCATCGGACGTGGATCAGACGTGGAGAGGCCGACAATCGGGTCCACGGCGGCCGCAAGGAAGTGCCTCCTTATTACGCTGCAGAATAATTATTCCTCCACCTAACAGGGGGACTCCACCGGACGGGCCACCGTGATTTCGTGAAAAAACGTTTCTCGACCGCCGGGACCCACCAGCTACACCTTCGCAGACGCCAGAAGTGCGTCCGAGCAAAAAACCAAAACGATTCGCCGACCGCTGGGACCCACCAGCTATATCTTCGCAGGCAAGGAAGTGCTTCAATACCGGGACCCACCTGGTCAAGCGCATATAGCGTTGTCATCCTAGTCGCGAACGGTAATGCACATATATACTGGTCGATGTAGAGGTGCGACGTGTCGTAGAGTGGAGGCGCCAGACGTGTCGTAGTAGAGGCGCCAGACGTAGCATGTACACGCACGCATAGCCGCCGCAGTGCAAGAAAGAATACGGCCACGTATGTGTACATACGGGCGGGTCTCGAACGCCTACCACGCATACGCACGGCCAGGCTCGTACATGGCTGGGTCGAACAGAAACAAAGATCGCTGCCGTGTTCATGGGGAGGCAACGGAATGCGCTGTGGTTCATGGGAAGGCAACGGAATGCGCCGTGTTCATCGGGAGGCAATGGAACGCTGTGGGACCCAACCGGCCGGGTCGGAACGGAATGCGTGGTCGCGGTTCATCAGAGGGCTTGGACGGAACAGCGATGGAAACGAGGCTCGGCGCATCGCAGAACGGAGGAACCGGACCTCCTACGGTCAAAACGGGGTCCCGTTGATCGGGAGGGGTGTGGCGATCAAGAACGAGAGGAAATGCACTCTCCCACAAGAGAAACGGGGTCCCGTTGATCGGAGGGGTGTGCGCATCGCAAAACGGATTTAAATGCATTTGTGTTGGAGCCGCCACGGCCGAAAGGGGGCCTATTCATCGAGAGGGTGTGGCGCATCGGAAAACGGGACTCCACGGGATACCGCTCATCTCCACCGCCGACCTCCTCCACCTCTCCACGGCTCCCCTCGCTCATCCAGCCTCCACCGCGGCGCTTACTCCACCGGCCATCGCTCAACCACCCTCCACGGCAACCCTCCACCGCTTCATCGCTCATCCAGCCCTCCACACCATGGGGTCCTGTTCATCCAGAGGCAACGCCACCGCCATCGCTCATCCAAACCTCCCCGCAACGCCATCGCTCATCCTGCAGGCAACATCGATCGGCTTCGCCAGCGAAGCAGTAAGCGGCGAATCGCCGATCGGGTTCGCTTAACAGCCATCGATCAATCGCCGGGTTCGCTGACGGACGCCAGAGTTCGCAGCAGTAACCGCCGGGTTCGGGCTTAGAGCCCAACGCCGCCGGTTCAGTTAGGAGCCAGCGGCCGCACACACACGCATACGGTACGAGAAACACGATCGCCGCCCCCGACCTCCCACCGTAATCGGAACTCCCTGAAATTTTCCTTGCCCTCGCTTCTACCACGGATTTTTCCGTCATGGACGGCCCAAAGAATGTCATGCAGCCGCGTCTCCGGCCCGCCTAGGACGAAAAGCCCATTTTTTGTCATGATTTTTTGTCATAGAAGTAGGAGCCCACTGAGGGAGTCCCGGATTAGGGGGTGTCCGGATGGTCAGACTACCATCATCGGCCGGACTATCATCATCGACCGGACTCCAAGACTATGAAGATACAAGATTGAAGACTTCTCGCCGTGTCCGGATGGGACTTTCCTTGGCGTGGAAGGCAAGCTTGGCGATACGGATATGTAGATCTCCTACCATTGTAACCGACTCTATGTAACCCTAGCCCTCTCCGGTGTCTATATAAACCGGATGGCTCTAGTCCTTAGGGATGTAACAACAACCCTTACAATCATACCATAGGCTAGCTTCTAGGGTTTAGCCTCCTTGATCTCGTGGTAGATCCACTCTTGTAAACATCCACAATATCAATATCAATCGAAAGCAGGACGTAGGGTTTTACCTCCATCGAGAGGGCCCAACCTGGTAAAACATCGTGTCCCTTGTCTCCTGTTACCATCCACCTAGGCGCACAGCCGGGACCCCTACCCGAGATCCGCCGGTTTTGACAATCGACATTGGTGCTTTCATTGAGAGTTCCTCTCGCTGGCCACCGATAGGAAGGATGCCTCCTCCCGCCTTCAAGGACGGTATTTTCGCTAAAGGAGCCTTTGGCCGCCGCCAAACTATCCGCCTAGGTGGTTTTCTTATGATCACCGTCCGCCATCGCTCGACAATGACCTCTCAAGTCGCCAAAAGCAATTTCGCATTAGCTCGAATTCGCCGAGCGGTTGGATCCAATAGAGCTCTCGTCCCAGAACGAGCTCTTGATCGCATCGCCGCCTCGGGAGTCGCTACAGACTACGCATCAGATTGGGCTTAAAACCGATCTCGAGAGAGACTAACTTCACCAGTCACCCACCACGCTGCAAAGGTAGAGGAACAATGCGGCGACACTTCTCCTCAGTATTGAAAACTAGTCATGTCCGGCCTCAACCCCCATGCCGGATTCCCGCGTGAGGGACGGGCTTCGATCAAGCATTGAACTTAAAGTCGCATCGCATCAGTCTCGTTGGACAACGCCCGAAATCCAAGCTTCCAAAGTTGGAAACTCTCGGCCTTCGAGCCTTGAGATGGGTAGGGTTCCGGACTTAGTTCCATCCACCCACCCGCATATATGCGATCTATCTCTAATTCGCAAGAGCCCGCCGAGACAAGAGCATCACTATCGGGCCGATTCCTCCCGGTTATGGACAGGATAAAGGACTGCCGAGAGGAAAACGCAATCTCAATTTTTTGCAATAATTGCAGACGGACGAGGGAATCTTGAACGCCGTCACCGTCGTGAAATTACATGCTTCACGACCAAGGCCCATAGTACGAAAAGTATCGTATGATGGAGAGTTTCCGACAACCGAAAAATAAATTTTGGGACAATCCGCCTCAATACAACCCTAGTCCGCAACAAAAGGGTGCATTACACTCGTGCACCAGATACAAAACCAAAAAGCAAAAACCCCATAAAGGCCACGGAACTGCATTAGAGGGATGGCTTATGGACCTCGCAAAATTCACAAGATGTATAGGCCATTCCCCAACACATAGCCTTCGAAAGCATGTTGGATATTACGGCAGGTGGCTAAAAGTGGAGAGGAGCTTCTAGCCCCGAAAACCACTCCAACAACATCGCAGACGGTATCAACAGTCTTCGAGACTTTCAGATCAAATAATATGCGGAAACGAATAATCCGCAGCCTCGCCAAGTCTACCAAGTAGCAACAACCAATCCATGGAGCGACACAGCCATCACCTTCAACGCCAGCGATTTAACCCAAATTCGAATAGCCCAAGCTCCACCAAGACCGGTACTTAGTCCAATAGTGAACGGCTTTCGACTTACAAAAGTCCTCATGGATGGCGGCAGGGATTAAACCTCATCTACGAGGAAACCCTTCAAAAATGGAAATAGATCGAACCGTATTGAGCTAAGCAAAGACAACCTTTAGAGGAATAATCCCTAGCCGGAGGCGCGCCGCCAGACAGAAAAATCACACTCGATGTGGTATTCGCCCACCGGACAATTACAGATCCGAGGAAGTCACGCCCAAGTGGCCCTGCTCAACAGCGGATATCACGCTATATTAGGACGAGAGGCATTCATAATTTTTTCAAGCTGCACTCCCATTACGGGTACATGAAGCTCAAAATTTCGGCCCGGGCGGAATAATCACTCTCGTTAGTGATCCGGACAAAGCACTCAAGGCCGAAAACAAGATACCAGATTAGCCTTTTAGAGGCACTATCCAAACCCTAGAAGGCAGAGGAACTCACCACGCTGTGCTCTACGGTGAATAGGGACGATGTGATACTCGATAAGAGATCCAAGTCCACCTCCTTTAAACCAGCAGATGAAATAGTAAAATTCCATGTCCACCCAATCTAACCCCGATGTAGACGCCAGATCGCGAGAATTCCTTCAGAAAATTGGGACATTTTTGCTCGGCACCCCTCGGATATGCCCTAATCCCATGCAGATTAAGGCAACACGGCCTAAACATCCTAAAGGATTCAAGCTACCAAACAGTTTCGATGATTTCAACCCAAAAAGATGTGCAATGGGGAGAAGAGCTAGCCAAACTATTGGAAGCCGGATTCATCAGAGACATCACATCCGGATTGGCTAGCAAACCCGGTAATGGTACCAAAGAAGGACAAATCCTCGGGCGCCTTATGTGTCGATTTCAAAGACCTAAATAAAGCCTCGCCTAAAGGATCCTTCCTCCCCCACATCGACCAAATCATCGATGCCATCGCAGGCACGATTCATTGTGCTTCCCGAACGCATACTCCGCTATCATCAAATCAAGATGGCAGAAGCGGATCAAGCCGCAACGGCATTCATTACTCCATATGGACCATTCTCGCTTCAACACGATGCCCTTCGGACTTAAAAACGCCGCAAGGCAACATATCGCCGCATGATTCGTAGCATGTCCGCTACCCAGATCGGCAAAACAGTAGAGGCATACGAGACGACGAGTCATCAAAACTAAACACGCCGAAACTCTAGTAGACGCACTTGAGGCTCACATTCGACAACCTCGTGAGCATATGACATCAAGTCAATCCGGAAAAATGCTGCGCATCACCGGAAAGTCTTGGGCTTCATCGTATCCGTAGAGGAATTGAAGCAAACCCAGCCAAGATCCGAGCTCATACAGCTAGATATCCCAAAAGACCTCAAGCAAATACAAAATTGATCGGATGCGGGCGTGCTCTAAGCCGCTTTATCTCCGCTCACGAGAAAAGGCATTACCCTCTATTGCCTCCTTAGGCGCGATCGAACACTTCGAGTGGACGGATGCCGCCACCGCCGGACTCAAGAAATAAAGGCCATATTGGCAACAACCGTCCTCGGCCAGCGCCCAACCCGGGCGAATCCAATGTTGTTATATCGCCGCAGCTACGCATCAAGTTGTAAGCGCGTACTGGGTCATTAAATGAGAAAAAGAAGGGCATAAATTCCTCTTCAAAACCAGTATACTACGATCCAATCAGATTAACTCCCCAAAGCAAGTCCTGCTACACGACTATCGTAAGATAGCATACACGGTGTTCATGGCATCCCGGAAACTCCGACACTACTTTCAAGAGTGTTCGATAACAAAGGCCTCAAGTACCACTTAACGACATTATAAACAACCGCTGACGACGGGCAGGTGATTGCAAATGGGCCATTGATCTCTTTACCATTTGATATATCTTACAAACCTCGGCGAAGCTATAAAGTCACAAGTTTTGGCTGACTTCTTCGCTGAATGGACCAAGTTTAACTCCCTAAAGAATACGGCGATACTCCAATTGATTATGCACTTTCGACGGCTCTAAAATGTTAGCCGGATTGGGGTCATGGCGTCAGACGACGCCCCCGACCGGGACATAGTCCAATACGCATTTCAGATAATGTACACGGACTCCAACAACGCAAATCGTAATACGAGGCCTTTTTACATGGTCTCCGGATGGCAATTCCATGGGCATTAAACGCCTAGAGGTGCGCTGGGGATTCAAACCGCAATATCCCAAATAAACGGAGACTTTGATGCCAAAGATCCGATAATGGCAGCATATCGCAACGCTGTCCTAAAAATGTCACCGTTCAAGGACTTGAATTCCATCACGAGCCCGAGATAATAACCAAGCAGCCGACGATCGGCACGACATTGGCTTAAACGCGACGCTGTCCCTCCTAATATCTTCCCGAACGGCTCTTCAAGCCATCCGCATTCATGGGAAGAGGAGTCCGAACTAACAAACCGGAATAAGCCGCACTAACCGGCGATTCACCCGATGACATAACACCTTCCGCCCACCTACATAATGGCAGTAATTGCCTGCGGATGTAACCATTCCTCACCTACTTGCTTAGGCAGGAGCTTCCCTCAAGACCAAAATGAGGCCCGCTGCATTGTCCGCGATCTAAAGCCTACAAGGTCTATGAGGGAGAACTTTATAAGAAAAGCACAACCGAGTCCTTCAAAGGTGTATCTCCAAGAGGAAGGGCTTAAACCTCCGGCTGAAATTCATGTCGACTAGGGCGGACACCACGCCACAGCTCGGGCCCTTGTAGGAAAGGCATTCTACAAGTGATTTTATCGGCCGACGTCCCGAAAGGTAAGCATGCTCAGACTTAGTCCAAAGATGCGAGGTTGTCACTCTTTGCTAATCAGAGCCATATGCCACCCACCGCCTCAAAACTATACCCATTACCTGGCCGCTCGCGATCCGGGGGCTTGACATGGTTGGACCACTCTAAAGGGGGAACCCACAAGCAAAGGTACTCTATTGGTCATGGTGGATAAATTCACCAAATGGATAGAGGCCAAGCCGCTTAAAACGGCAAGAGTCCGACCAAAGGATAGACTTTATATCGGGTAGTACATCGCTATGGTGTCCCCCACAACATCATCACCGATAACGGCATCTAACTTCACCACCGGCGAGGTTAAATCATGGTGCAAAAATATGGGCATCAAGCTCGACACGCTCACCTATCATCCTCAAACCAACGGTCAAGTGGAACGAGCAAATGGTCTAATAATGAGCGGCATCAAACCTGCATTAGTGCGGTCCCTTACGTAACCGACACGACCGGGTAGAGGAGCTCGACCAGACTGACTGGGGCTGCGGACAACGCCTAACCGTATCTACCGATTCACACCATTTTTATGGTATACGGCGCAGGCAGTTTTGCCTCATGACATCATTCATGACTCACCTCGAAAGCGCATGTACGAAGAAAGAGAAGCCGAGTTGGATCGGCAGTGATAGCTTGGACGCATTGAGGAAGAGCGCCGACGTCGCCAAGGCTCGCTCCGCATTCTATCAGCAAAGCAGTGCTCAAGATATCAAAGCGTAGAAGTACGGCCAAGACTTACAACGCTGGCGAACCGGTTCTACGCCGGACAAGAAAAGGACAAGCTCAAGCCCAAATGGGAAGGCCCCTTCATCATCGATCAAGTCCTCGACCAAGTGAGCTGCACTGCTCATTTAAATGCATCGGATAACCGACTCGAGCCGAACCCATGGAACGCAGCCCGCCTCCGACGATTCTATGCCTAGCGCCACTAAGAGTTCATCCCTTTCCCCCCGTCCAATTTTTTTTTTACTTCAGCTGCCTTTTGTTTATCTTTTTCTTCTCAACCCTATTCATCCAAGCCTTAAAGGGCCTACTTGCGCAACGTCACAAGAATTGATGTGCTATCCGCGACTCATTATACTCGGGGCTTCTTTACCGTGTTTAATTATACGGCTTTATGCCCAAAGACATGTGTCAAGCCTCCACATGTACCTTTTATTCACCATTATATGCATCGACATGACTTAAGTTTTGGCCAAGCTGGGTTGCTCGCTCCTGTGCTTACCCCTACGCTCCCGATTGTTCGGCTAGGAGGTAAAGGAGCACCTTCAAGCGACAGTTATCGCTGGTCACCTGGATGTGTACGCCGACCGGGTGAAGCTGAAAGCTAGCTCTTAAGGGAATATTCGGTCGGTGACTTCAAAGATGATTTTTATCCACTTATTTATCTGCCCCTGCATGTTTTTTCTCGCTTTTTCAGCAGTCCTGGACATGCACTTTAGGGCATGCCACCCCAGAGGAAAGGAACCCTTAACGGAACTATTCTCCCCGGAAGATGTTTCTTACTACCCATGTAATATAACATAACTAGTTGGGCACTTGTTCCGATTACATCGATGACCCCTACGCCTGGTCTCCATGCATACCCCGGTTGTTTCATAACCAAGAAGGTATTCGGACACACTCGGACTCTAGGGTCCCGAGGTCGGCTTAAAAGGTCGGCAAAGACAAACGATCTACAATCCGCTAGAAGGCATTTTGTATGTCATTTTATAATACATTGTCAAATCGACCGATTGTATTCTTCCTCAATCCTGCCTAACAAAGTTGTCTAATTTACAAATTCTGTTGGGAAAATTTAGCTGCCAACTCCACTTGGTCAGATACTAAACTCACAGGATCTCCTTCCCATCGGGCCCCACAGTCCGACTTCGCCATGTGGTTGGGATCCGCCTTCTTGTACTGCTGCTCTTTACCATGGCCCAGCCTCCGGCACCTTGGCGGCAGTCGAAATCTTTCCATAAATGGAAGCGCCGTCAAGACTTCGGCAGCTCCGCAAGCTCCCCAAGACCTCGGTAAGGAGAAGGCTGGCCATAACGCCTGGATGACGCTGGGCCATTGCTCGGCCGAACTCGCTCGATCGCTTGCAACACCGAAGTTGATCACCCGCTGATACGGCATCTCCTCCACAGGCGCACTGTGAGCATACTCGCATACATATTCTCATTAAATTGACTTCCTCGCCAACTCTTCTTTTCAAAAGAGTTTGCTCAAGCACTTACTATATATGCCGCGACGGTTGCTGATTCTCCTTAACGGAGCCCGATAGCTTGGCCTCAACGCTTTTCAGCTCTTCTCCAAGCTGGGCATGGGCATCCTGGAGCTTGTTCCTTTCTATGTCGCACCTTATGCAAAGCACCTCTCGCCGCCTTTAGTTGGCGCAGGTTCTTGCCAGTCCGGATCTTGTCCCAAGAAGCACCTGCAACGCCATTTTTTCTTTCAGACTTAAGCAAAGGCCAAACGCTACTTATCTTTCTAAAATAATGCGCTACTGTGAGAGGTCCTCGCTTCTCCTCAAGGCCAGAGAGTGCGGCCTCAAGTTGGGCCTTGCACTCTTGCAGCCCCGAGACAGTTGGGTATTCTTCTTGTAAGATCCTTATTGCTTATATGATCCTTAAATCAGTTAATATAACTACTTTAAGTCTCGGGGCTACTGCATATATAACTATTAAATTCTCTTACCCAGATGTCTTTTTACATACATCGCTCGCTGGCTCGTAAAACCATCTTGAGCAGCACGAAGGTGCGCGGCCCCGTGTTAAAGGCATTCAACGCCGGGAGAAGCACGCCACGAATAACGTCCGGCGGCGCTCGTGATTCAGGGCACTCTCCACCTCAGACTTGGTGGCGATACCGTCGGCATGTTCGCTTCGGAGGAACGCCCGGCTCGCGCTTGCGCCGCCTCCTCCTCGACCAAAAGGGAGCCTGGCTGGTAGAGGTTGGATTGGCAACCTCCACGCCCGCAGTCCAGCGGACGCTTTTTTTCCTATAAAAGTCATGAGCACTCAAACGTTTCCTAGGAACGTTGCTCTAAAATAATGAATTGTGAGCTACACCTTTGCGGCAACATTTCAGTCCGCGCCGCACTCCTCTTCCGCCTACAGTGTCCGAATCGCCCTTGTTGGTCAGCCACCATGGCTCGGTTTCTCGCCATTCTAGGGGCGCCTCCGCATAGCGCCATCATATACGGTGGTCGAAATAAGCAAGGAAGGAATGACGTGTCGTGGCTTCGCCGCAATCACCGGGAAGCCGGATATAGTCCGGATAGTCGGCCGTGATGGCTACTTCAAAGCATTGTCCATGCCGAGCTGGTGGAACACCCGCCGATTAGCTCCACCTTTATGTCCGGATCCTCTTCAGAGGCCGGATCCCGGATCTCTCTCGATCCTCGCCGCGGAGCCGACTTAGCATGCCCTCCATGGTCCGGGCGCAGTTCCCGCACAAAAAGAAGAACACAATATAAGAAACTTAAGTTTCGAAGGCACGGGTCGGACACGCAGAGTGTTCGCTACCCAAGGCCGGGATTATTCATGGAGTACCCATTTAATGGGTTCGTCCAAGGAAATCCTCCTTCTCCCCTTATACAGCCGGACAGATCGCCACCAGATCTTCGCCAATCCGCCCTTTGGCCATGACGGGTGGCATCGCCCTCCCGTTGAAATCCCACATGGGTGGCCTCAGACAGTAGGTTGCACCCTCAAGATATAGAGCATGTTGCCATGACTCCAATCATGGTCAACCTGCATGGGCCAAAGGACCTTATTCGCCCATCAAATAATGGACGCCTTGTCTTCCTCCGTATGGGGCTCATGGATGCCAACTAAGGCTTTTCTTCAGAGGATCATTGCTGAACTCCGGAGGCCGATCCAACAGGTCCGCAGCGAGCCGCCTTCTATATAAAACCATTCCAAAGGCCGCTGGCGCTTTTCGCTTAGGGGTTCCTGATGGATATCCGTCCCGCAATGTGCCATATTTCAAGCGCCGCCACTAGATATATGGACCCTCGTGAGAGCGGGTACAAGGCGTAACAACCTCTTCCACAAAGGCAAGCAGGCTCGACGCCAGTGAATAGCTCGCAAGAAGAGCTACGTAACTCCGCAATATGCGTGATTGAGGCGGGCGTGAGGTGATGGAGCCGGAGTCCGAGAACTCCTGTGAGCCCGCTGGAGGAATGGATGTACAGAAATCCGAGCCCCTTATCGATAGGGGACGGCATACCCGCCTCCCTTTGTTGGGATTTGGGGTAACCTCCGCTTGCTTCCCACCTTTGTAGGTGGCCAACCCGGCTCGAACCGAACCATGAAGGCCGGAGGGAGATATCCCCCACTTGAGCTTCACCAGCTCGCTGTGCGGAACAGAGCATCTCCTCCAATCTCCCAAAGAAAGGGCCGAGCGCGAGAAGAGGAGCCGCGTTGACGGTCCATGATGGAATGGATTCTTGGTAAAAATGTTCCGATGAGTATTTATGGAGGAAGATGGTGATTTGGATCTGGATTCTTGCCTCCCATATAGGCAGATTATTCGCACAACTAGGGGTAAAACATAAAAGACACCTCGTTTTTCAAGTTCAAGGACGCTGCGGAAGAAGGCCATTATTACGGGCGGAAGCCAAGACGCCGCAACATTGATGAGGAAGCTGGACACCGCTCGGCATGTACGTGAGAACTTGAAGGAGAACCCGCCTTTGCAACGCCAAGACTACACGATGTCGGACTTATCGTTATTGAAGCCTGGTTCGGGGCTACCGAGGAGTCCCGGATTAGGGGTGTCCGGATGGTCGGACTACCATCATCGGCGGACTATCATCGGCCGGACTATCATCATCGATCGGACTCCAAGACTATGAAGATACAAGATTGAAGACTTCGCCCGTGTCCGGATGGGACTTTCCTTGGCATGGAAGGCAAGCTTGGCAATACGGATATGTAGATCTCCTACCATTGTAACCGACTCTATGTAACCCTAGCCCTCTCCGTGTCTATATAAACCGGATGGCTCTAGTCCGTAGGGATAGAACAACAACCCTTACAATCATACCATAGGCTAGCTTCTAGGGTTTAGCCTCCTTGATCTCGTGGTAGATCCACTCTTGTAAACATCCACAATATCAATATCAATCGAAAGGTGACGTAGGGTTTCACCTCCATCGAGAGGGCCCAACTCGGGTAAAACATCGTGGTCCCTTGTCTCCTATTACCATCCACCTAGGCGCACAGCTCTGGGACCCCTACCCGAGATCCGCCGGTTTTGATAATCGACACCCACCACATCTATGATGATACCGGTTTTGTCACAATTATCGCTATAGAAGTGCCATATGTATGACAAAAATAATTTCGCTCGCCCAAAAATGTCACGGATGTGTCTTTTTTTTGTAGTGATGTCGCCACGTCCTTAACTTTATCTGGCAGCGTTGAGACACCTTCACCACTGATCTGATGCCCAAGATAGGAGATGGTATTTTGAGCAAATGTACAGTTGGAGAGCTTTGCTCGCAGGTCGTTGGATCGCAGAACTGGATATGAGCGGAGAAAGTAGCTGTGTGGACTAGGATATCATCCAAGAAACAAAGGACCTCGTGGATGAAGCAATGGCCCCACATCGTGTTCATGCCTCCCTGAAATGTTGCTAGCCCTCCTATCACACCATATTGAAGGACCCAAACTGAAAGTGCCTCGTGAGTTTTGAAAGTTGTCTTCCTTCGCCCCTGGGCCAAAGTCTCGATCTCGATGATAGCGCCAAGGTCCAAATTTGAGAACCATTTGAACTCGCTAGTTCATCGAGCAACTCGTCGATGATTGGCAAGGGTATGTGTTCTTGACTGTGATTGCATTCAAGTGTTTGATATCCATTTAAAATCGACATGTCACATCTTTCTTCTTGACTAATAGCACCGTGACAAGAAAGGATTGATATCATGGGTGATTAGTCCAGCCTTGAGCATTTCCTTGACTTGATTCTCTATCTCTGCCTTCGGTTCCGGGCGACGATGTGGTCTGATGTTAATCGCTTGGTGCCCGCAATAGTGTGATGGAATGATCCCATGCTCTATGTTTGGGAAGTTCATTGGTTTCAGAAACCACTTGGAATTCATCTAGCACCGCTCGAACTCTCTCGGTAGCGCCACCTTGTCCTTCTCCTCCGTGCGATGGGCACACAAGACCACAAATGGAGAATGTCCCTTCCGCCCATTGCTTTGAGCCGAGTGGTCGACACCTCTCGAACTGCCGCAGCCGCGATCGATCCCTGTTAGTGACACTTCCTTGCCATTGTGGTTGAACCGGAGCGTTTTATTTGTCCAATCCACCCACTTGGGTCCGCACTGTTCCAGCCAATCCATTCTGATGATCATGTCGTAGCACCCCAAGGGCAGCACTCACAAATCAGACTGAAACACTTGTCATTGTGTCCTCCACTCAGATCAAGGGCAAAGATGTCGCAAGATAAGGTGCCACCGCTACTATCTTCACCGCACGGAAGCCGCTATTGAACCTTGACATGCATCCTTGACACACTTTGCTCGCTAATGAAATTGTGAGAGCTGCCGAGTCGCATCAGTAATCAAAGCACTTCCACGCCTCAATTCTTCCTAACAATCGTGACTGCATAAGGTGTCATTTGCCCTGCTAGAAGCGTAGCTTGAGATAGACATCAACACCTCTTCTTGATCATCATCGTCCGGCTGTTGTTGTATTGGGTATTCTGCTTGGAGTAGCTCTTCGACAACGTGGAGTTGTACAGTGGGGGCACATTGGTTACTGGCCCCCCATCTTTCCCCACATTTGAAGCACAAAGCATGAGTGCTCGCTGGTAATTCCAAGAGCAATGCGATCTATTGCCGCCAAGACCCCTCGATCTTGGAGGATGAGCAGCCTCTTGCCCTCTTCCTCAGCAGCAGTGGCCTTTGAATGGGTCGCACCAAAGGAACACCCATCGGTAGGAATGGACGCGCGGTGCTCGAGCCGGTGGTGCCTCTTGTCGCCCAGATTCCCACCGTGGCAGTGCTTCCAGAAGCTCCTCCTGCATGGAAGCCAAGGAAAACGCAGAGTCCAAGTCTTTTGGTTGATCTAACACAACACCCACACAAATTTCATGCTTCAATCCTTCTAAAAATTGTGTGGCAAAAAACACTGGATTGTAGGATGAATTGTGCGCTAATAGCTGATGCATCAACTCTTCGAATCAGGTCATATACTCTCCTACCGTCTCAGCTTGTCTAAGTGTGCGTTGTCACATCCCTAGTTCTAGTATGACCTAGACTAGCTAGTCATGTGTGCATCATGTTTAAATTCCATTTAAATTTGAATTAGGGATTTGAAACCTCGTAATCATTTCTAGAAATGACCCAAATAAAAATTGCTCCAAAAGGGTCCAAGAAAATGCTCATGTTGTTTCTCTGAAAATATTGGACAGAGATAAAAATCAAACCAATATTTTTAGGAGCTCATAAGTATTTATTTTGGGCATTTGGAATTAATCCAATAATTAATTGCTTTGGATATATACTTATATATATAATATATGTCCAAAAATTATGCCAGTTATTGAGGAGCTCTGAATAATGCCACTAGCCCCTTCAAAAATTGGCATAAGAAAATAAAATGGTTTAGTATTTTATTAAACCAAACAAATGTCGTAAAACAAGAAAAGAAACAAAAACAGAAAAAGCTTACCCGGCGCTTGTTTACAGCTATTTGGCGCCAGCCTGGCAGCTGTGTGGCCCATCGCCCCACCGCCAACCGCTGCCCTCCTCCGGGCGATTTACGTATGTATGATGTGGGCACGCTGCCGGCCAAGGCCGCCACGCTGTCTGCCGTGGGCCACGCCTTCCCCGCCACCTCCTGCTTCGCTCGCCGCTGAACGCCTTGGACGTCGCCACGCACTTCCAAGCCTCTCTCACTTTCCTGCGTGCCTATTCCCTCTTCCTCGCTTTCACAGACGGCCGAACACCACTGCTGCCGCTGCTGCTTGCCGCAGCCACCGCTTACCTCACCTCTCCAAGACGCCCAGAAGCTCCGCTTTTCGCCTCGACGCCCGCCGAGCCAAGCAATCCGAGCGCTTCGTGGAGCTGCCACCGCTGGTTTTCTTTCACTCTCCGTCGCCCGAGATCGCTGGCGCTGCCCGGCTGCACTCAACCTTCCTCGAAGCCTCCGACGACGCCTCAATCCACCGTGAGCTCCTGCATCGGTTCCGCCTTTCTCCTGCCTCTCCGGCTTTTTAGCCTCAAGAATCGCCGAGCCTGAAGCTCGGCCTCCGGGCCATGAAGCCTGGCCCGGGCGAAGCTCACGCTTCGCAGCCTCCTGCTCGCCTCCTCGATGCGTGACGAGCCTCGGCTACGCCCGGGTGCCCTTAGCCGCCTGTGGCTCTGTAACGCGGACGCTGGCTGGCCCGTGAGGTCGCCGCCGACGACTCCTAGCTGGCCTGACGGGCGGGTTCGGCCTGCCAGTGATTAGCTTAAGGCTAATCACCGCTTAACTAATCCTGACGCCGACAAAGGGGCCCAGCGCCTTAATCTTTTTATTTGTTTTAAACTAACCCTGCTTAACCCTGATGTCACCGACGTGTGGACCCCACACGTTAGGGTTTGACTGGTCAGCCACAGCTGACTTCGGGCCGACGCCATGCTCTCCAGAATGCCGACGCAGCTTATTCTTTTTCTCGATTTAAAATAAATCGTGAAATTCCAGAATGATTTAAACTTCAAAAAATCATAGAAATTCAACCGTAGCTCAGATTGAAATAAGTTATATATGAAAAATTATCAGAAAAATTCATTCTATCCATCTGTACTAGATTCATGCATGACAAACTAACTTATACCTGCTGTATAAGTGAAACACTAAAATGGCATTTATAAAGAGCTTAATTTGGAGTTGCATTTGAATTCTTGGTTCAAATGGACTTCAACCTAATGAATGCTAGTTGCATTAGCTCAAACAACATCACATCTTCATGGACATGTTCATGCATAATATAGTTGCATATGCTTGTGTATTGATTGTCGACACTGCTCCTTTCTCGATAGGTCCCGCCCGAGACCGATCCAGAGTACTTGCTGAGGAGCAAAGGCTCGTTGATCTACTGTGCAAGCAAACCCCCTTGTTCATTCCGACACAATCCTACTCTCTTGCTCCTGCTCTCGCTTATTGCATTAGGACAACAACGATTCATCCGCTACTTTGTGTCATGCTGGTAGTTGAACCCATTCCTTTGCATGACCTCATTGCCACAAAGATATAGTTGAAACCCACTAGCATGTGTAGGAGTTGATTGAAGCCATTGCTGTGTTCCTACCATGCCATGCCCTGCTATTGCTTAGAGGTGTCGTGTCTGATTCATTGGGAATGAAATTGGAGTGTTACGATATGTTCTGATGCCGAGAGTGAAGTGTGTGAACACGATTTGGTAAAGGTAGTGGTGAGAGGCCATGTAGGAGTACATGGTGGGTTGTCTCACCGAACCGGCCCTAAGCTAATCGAAGTTTTATGTATGTTGTACAATGACTCGACATTACCACACATTGGGCTCCGGGCGCCCAAGCCCTCTCGACTTATTAACCAACTTGATCTCTCTGGCCTGTGAGTTGCAACTAGTTTCCGTGTTTGTAGGTAGTGCTATTTTTCTACCAAGTGGCACCCGGCAGGTGGTGGGTTTGGGATGCATTTAGGCACACGTGGCCTAGTGTACCGAGTGGAACCCGGATGGTGGGGTCGGGAACCCCGACACATCGCTTGGGGGGTCAGGAGTTTAATAATTGGCCCGGATCTTCCTCATGGGATGGAACCCGAATAGGCTTATAAACCTGGACTAGAGTCTTGTGTGGTTAGTCAGTCGCGCCGACACCCCTCGCTAGGCTTCCGCTGAAGGTTGCCGAGTTACATGACGGGTACATGGCGTAAGTGGCTAGAGCGTGTGTGAAGAAGTACACCTCGCAGGTTAACATGATCTATTCGAATAGCCGGGTCCATGTTATGGACTTCTTGGATGCTTACGTGGTACATAGACAACTTGAAGTGGATACTCTAAAATGCTCAAGACAAGTGTGAGTGCTATGGATGGCCTTCTCGTGAGGGAGACGGGATGGATCCATAGTAGTGTATTGTGTGGTGATTAGTGGACTCGTGTGCGCCTATATCACCTCAAAGAAGTTCTTGTTGTCGAGAACAGATTGCCATCGAGTCAAAGTCGCTTGTCAGTAACTAAACCCCACATTACCTTCTTTGATACTAATGCATGTATAATAGGATCTGATGTAAGACTTGGCCGAGTACCTTTGTACTCACGCTGTTTTATTTATGTTTTTGCAGCGGAGACCTCGGTCTTACTAGTGTTCCCGTGGCTTTTACAAGTAGCTTGTACCTCAAATACGCATCTTGATCGGATGTTGTAGTTAGTCGTGCTCTTTAGCCTTTTTTCATTTGTTGATGTCTATACTGCATATGTAATGCTTCCGCTTGTTGCTTGTCCGCCTCAATGTTGGATCATGTGACCTCTGCTTTGTATTAATGCTATGATGGCTCTTTTCCGAGCCTTTTATCTATAAGGAGTTGTTGAGTTATGCTATGATGCCATGTTGTACATCACATACTTGCATGTTATAATGACGCAGTAATGTGTATTGCTATGTGTGGGATCCGACTATCTAGTTGTTTATCCTTAGTAGCCTCTCTTACCGGAAATGTCTCCTAGTGCTTCCATCGAGCCCTCGTAGCTTGCTACCGCTCCTGATCACTTAGGGTTGGCCGGCATGTGTCCTTCTTCGCTCATGTGTCCGTTCCTTCGGGGAAATGTCACGCTGGTGTCTACGAGAGTCCCGTTAGCCTGCTACAGCCCGGTTTATCGAGTCCTGCTAGCCCAGCTTGCTACAGCCCTCGGATTCACTCACCGATGACCGACATCGCTCGCTGTCGGGTCATGTATGCCTATCCCTCGTAAGTTAGTGCCACTTTGGGTTCACGGCTAGCCATGTCACCCGGGTTCTTTGTCATATGGATGCTACCGACACTATCATATACGCAGCCAAAAGGCGCAAACGGTCCTGCATGGTAAGGCGACACCCGTGGGAATACCGTGTGTGAGGCCGCAAAGTGATAAGGAGGTGTTACGTATAGATCGGTGTGGCATAGAATCGGGTCCCGACAGCTTTGGTATCGAGCCTCGATCGCTTATAGGATTACCAAGCCAAACCGTTGAAGTTGATTCCAAAATTCTTTTAGTTATGTAAGGGAATTGATTGTGGGAAGGAACGAAGGCTCTTTTTACTCCTTTACCTCATGGCCTTCGACCGAGTCATCCTACCTTTCCGCGGGTTAAGGAACTAGTCTTCTTTCGCTCTATCGTGATCACGTGTTACTACTCCGTAGTCCCATAGGATTGGTTGATCGTGAGTCATACCCCAGCTTCGAAAGTACTCTCCGTGTAGTCTGCTTTAGTACTATCCCGTAACCTTGAGTGGTGATGTTGAGTTGTTGCACTACCCCATTGTTGGCAGGATGTCTCATTCTCGAGCATTTTATCGCTGCTATGCTGCCGGAATTGCCCTAGGAGTTCGGAGAGATACTAATTTCCTTGTCCCACATTCTACAATGGAGAAGTTGATGCCGATCCGCCTTGGTTTCGCTTTCTCGTGATGTCATCGCTAAACGAAGTTCGCTGCTCGTAGCCGAATCCACGGAGATGGTAGGGATGAGGATCCTCCCGATCAACCTTCGCTGATGTAGTTCATGTTAGAGATGGAGAGAAACAAGCGTGAGTCTAACCGCTTGTTGGCACGTGACGAGGAGAACACCGCACATCAGCTCAAAGGGTCTCAGGACTATTCATGACTTCATTCGCTTGCACCCACCCACCTTTCATCATTCTATTGGAGCCACTCGATGCAGATGACTGCCCAGAGCATCACTCATAAGTTATGCGCTCCATGAACGTAGCTGAAGATGACAAGGTCACCTATGCCACATACCACCTAGAAGGTCCCGCTTAGTCTTTGGTGGTAGAACTATGAGGCTATGCTTCCACCTGGCCGATTCCTACCTTGAGGGATTTCATTGAGGCTTTTCATGAGCATCACATCCTCAAGCCCTCATCGATCGCAAGAGAGAAGAGTTCAGAGTTTCACCTGTGGTAAGATAGCTGTTGATGCCATGAGAGAGAGTTTGAGAACCTCGCCCGCTATGCCACGTAAGAAGTGTCCGCCATGACGCCAAGAAGTGTGCTAGGTTTCTAAGGGTCTCAACCCCAAGTTGCTGCGGATCTCCACCTACATCATTGTGATACATTCCAAGCTCTTGTGAACAAAGCCATCAATGCAGAGACAGCCCAGCTCACTTACAAGGAGTCTCGTAAGCACACCCGTGATTTGGGATCTTCCTCCGTTCTAGTTCTCGAAGCCGAATTTGGATTCAACTCGCTCTTCCATCCGGATTTTCACCGAGGCCATCTTATGTGGCACCTCACCCAGCTCAAAGAAGATGCTCCACCCAGCTCACCGGTAGACCGCTTGTCAAGGGGTCCACATCCAACTTCGTGGACTTGCTTCACATGCGGAAGCCGTGACACTATGCACGGATCGCCTCAGACTAATAATGCTCCACCCCACTTCGAGAAGACTGCTATTGTGTTAAGCCATCAAGCAAGACGATCGCCAAGTCAGCCCCTCAATCGAACGTGGACGGTGCATCACGCCTCGCCTAAAGACGCCATGATGATCCGGATGTCGCTCTTGGTACACTCCTTGTCAATTGTCATCCAAAGATTTGCCTGCTCGATACTAGAGCATCTCATTCTTTCATTTCAAGGTTATGCTCGCTTGCACGACATGTCATTTTGTGATATGCCAACTCCGCTTGAAATCCAAACCCCTGAGTCTATATGGCAAACCACCAGAATAAGCCATTGTAATTAAATCCTTTTTGATAGACTTGTATTCCTTGCATCACTTGTAGCCCTCAAGTCCTCAGATATTAACGCTATCTTGGGTATGGACCGGATGATGCCCTCATCATGCCAAGATTGATTGTTACACCAGATCTGTTCAGCTTACACACCCATCCGCAAGATAGTCACCGCCTCCACTAGGAGTTGCAAAGCCGCCAACTCTATTCTCTTAATGCCAGCCCTCTTCCGCACTCTTGAAGATATCCCTAGTCCGTGACTTTCCTGATGTCTTTCAGAGGAACTGCCAGTGTTCCACCCGACAGAGATGTAGAGTTCGCTACAGATCTTATCCTGTGAACTGCTCCAATCTCTAGGAGACCTTACAAGATGGCACCCTTAGAACTAACCGAAGCTTAAGAAACAACTTGACGAGTCCTTGCAAAAGGGTTTCATCCGCCCTAGTTCTTCTCCCCTGGCTTGCCTCTGCCCTCTTCGTCAAGAAGAAGGATGGTACGGACCGGATGGTTGTAGATTATCGTCCCCAAGTTAATTTGGTCACGATAAAGAACAAATATCCGCTTCCTCGTGATCAACGACCTGTATGATCAGCTCGCTGGGTCCTCGCCTTTCCAAGATGGATTTGAGGTTAGGTTACCACCAAATCAAGATCGTAAACGGGACATTCCTAAACGGCTTTTATCACTGTTATGGCCAAGACGAGTACACCGTCATGTCCTTTGGTCTAACCAACGCCTTTTACCCACTTTCCCCCACTTGATGAACTCGATTTTCATGGAGTACTTAGATAAGTTCGCCTCTGGTTTACCTTGATGATATTCTTATTTACTCAAGAACGAGGAAGAGCATGCCAACATCTTAGACTTGTGTTAGAAAAACTCAGAGAGCATCGCCTTTATGCCAACTTCTCCAAGTGTGAATTTTGGTTGCCGTATGACCTACCTAGGCCACGAATCTCCGTAAGGGTATTGCTGTCAATCCCGAGATAGTTAAGGCCGTTCTTGATTGGACTTCACCTGAAACCGTTAAACAAGTTAGGATTTTCCTTGGTCTAGCCAGCTATTGTTGCCGCTTTGTTGAAAACTTCTCCAAAGTAGCTAAACCTCTCACGGAACTTGTCAAGAAAGATAAAAATTTTGAGTGGTCCCCATAGTGTGAGTACAGTTTTCAGGAACTGAAAAGACGCCTCACTTCTGCTCCCATACATGTGCCACCGGATTTCACTAAGGACTTTGTTATCTATTGTGACGCCTCACGACAGGGACTAGGTTGCATTCTTATGCAGGATCGTCATGTGATTGCCTATGCATCTCGACATTGCATCCACATGAGGAGAATTATCCCACACATGATCTAGAGCTTGCACCGTAGTCTATGCACTCAAGACTCCGGCGACATTACCTTCTTGGTAAACGCTATGTAGATCTACACCGATCACCGTAGTCTCAAGTATATCTTCACCCAACCAGAGTTGAACCTTAGGCAAAGACGTTGGTTGGAGGTGATCTCAGATTATGATCTAGGGATTACTTACACCTGTGCAAAGCCAATGTCATGGCTGATGCGCTTAAGCCCTAAATCTTATTGCAACAATCTCATGTTGCAAAGAAGGCCAACCACTTCTCCATGAGGAATTTTGTAAGCTTAACCTTCACATTGCTCCTCACGGATTCCTTTCTACCTTGGTTGCGAAACCTGATCTTGAAGATCGGATTGTCGCTGCTCAAAAGCAAGACATAGGAATTTCTTGGATCAAGAGAAACATTAAGAAGGGAGTAGGTGGATGTTTCTCTATGGATGATCGTGGTGTTGTTTTCTTTGAGAATCGCTTGGTGGTTCCCAAGAAGCAAAGATCTTCGCATAACCGATCCTTAAGGAGGCGCATGAATCTCCTCTCACAATTCATCCCGGTAGTACTAAGATGTATCAGACCCACGCCAGAGGTTCCGTGGACTAGGATGAAGAGAGAAATCGCCACTTTCGCTATAATTGTGACGCTTTGTCGTCGTGGTTAAGGCAGAGCATCAAGGGTCCGCTGGCACCCTTCAAATTTTAGCTATTCCTGAATGGAAATGGGATAAAGTTGGTATGGACTTCATCACCGCTTTCCTGTGACCAAGAGAGGGAATAATGCTATCTTCGTAGTCGTTGATCGTATTTCCAAAGTGGCACACTTCCTACCTGCTCGAGAGAGTATCATCGCTAGTCAGCTCGCTGACTTATATATTTCTAATAGTATCACTTCATGGTGTTCCACTAGAGATCAATTCGTAACGTGGTAGTCTTTTCACTTCTCATTTCGGAAAGTTTCCAAACCGCCATGGGAACCCATCTTTCCTTTCAAGACCGCTTCCACCCTCACCGAGTGGTCGTGGAAAGGGTCAACCAAATTCTCAAAGACATGCTTAGAGCTTGTGTTATCTCATTCGGTATGGATTGGGAGAAATGTCTTCCTTTTGCCGAGTTTGCTTATAACAATAGCTATCAATCCAGTCTCAAGAAAGCTCCTTTTGAGATTCCTATGGACGAAGATGTCGAACACCTTTGAACTGGTCGTAAACCGTGAAAGACAATTCTTTGGACCGACATGATCCAGAGGCGTAAGAGCAAGTTCAAGATCATTCGTGGAGAATTTAAAACAGCCCAATCTCACAAAGAGCCAAGATGACCGCTGCCATAAGGAAGTGGCTTATGAAGTTGGCGATAAGGCTTACCTTCGGGTTACTTCCTCTAAAGGATACCCATCGCTTCGCATCAAGGGCAAGTTGGCTCCTCGTTACATTGGTCCTTTTCGCATTCTCGCTAAACGAGGAGAGGTTGCCTACCAGTTGGAACTACCCCCACATCTTTCCAGAGTGCATAATGTCTTCCACGTCTCTCAACTCAGGCGTTGCTTCTCAGATCCTATCCGCGGAGTGGACCACGACACGCTTGATCTCCAAGATAACCTCACATATCGAGAGTACCCTGTTCACATTCTTGATATAGCAGAGCGTGTCACTCGACGTCGGAACATCAAGTTTCTCAAGGTTCAGCGGTCTCATCATTCCGAGAGAGAAGCTACTTGGGAGCTTAGAAGATCGCCTTCGACCGGAGTACCCCACTTTCTTTCCGGTTGACTTCTAATCTCGGACGAGATTCCTTCAAGTGGGGGCGAGTTGTCACATCCCTAGTTTTGGTATGACCTAGACTAGCTAGTCATGTGTGCATCATGTTTAAATTCCATTTAAATTAGAATTGGGGATTTGTGAAACCCTCAGAATCATTTCTGGAAATGACCCAAATAAAAATTGCTCCAAAAGGGTCCAAGAAAATGCTCATGTTGCTCTCCAAAAATATTGGACAGAGATAAAAATCAAACCAATATTTTTAGGAGCTCATAAGTATTTATTTGGGGCATTTGGAATTAATCCAATAATTAATTGCTTTGGATATATACTTATATATATAATATATGTTCAAAATTATGCCGCTTATTGAGGAGCTCGAATAATGCCACTAGCCCCTACAAAAATTGGCATAAGAAAATAAAATGGTTTAGTATTTTATTAAACCAAACAAATGTCGAAAATAAAAAGAAACAAAAAGAAAAAGCTTACTCGGAGCTGTTTACGCCCATCTCGGGCGCCACTGCCCAGCTGTGCGCTCCATCGCCCAACCGCCAACCGTTGCCCTCCCCGGGCGACGACAGGATTGTGGGGCATCGCTACCGGCTGCCACGCTGGGTCCGACCACGCCACGCTCTCCCCGCCACCTCCTCGCTTCTCCGCCTCGCCGCTCGAACGCCCGGACGCCGCCACGCACCCCCAAGCCTCTCTCGCCTTCTCCTGCGCCCATTCCTCTTCCTCGCCTTCTTCAGACACGGCCAACGCCACTGGGTTGCCGCCGCCGCTGTTGCCGCAGCCACCGCCTCCCTTCGCTTTCTCCCAGACGCCTGTAAGCTCCGCCTCGCTCGAAGCCTCCGCCGAGCCACGCAATCCTCCGGCCGCCCGAGATCGCTGGCGCTGCTCGGCTGCACTCAACCCTTCCCCGAAGCTCTCCGACGACGCCCCGAATCCGCCAGGATCTCCTGCATCGTTCCTCTTCTCCCTGCCTCCTCAAGGCTCAGAGGCTCCCGCAGCAGCCGAGCCCGAAAGCTCCGGCCGCCACGAAGCCCGCCTCCGCGAGCTCACGCTGCCTCAGCCTCCTGCCTCGCCTCCTCGATGCGGACGAGTTCAAGCTACGCCTGGTGCTCTTAGCCGCCTCTGGCTCTGAACGCGGACGCTGCCGCAACCAGAGGTCACCGCCGACGACCCTAGCCGCCCCGACGGCGGGTTCAAGCCGCCAGTGATTAGCTTAAGGCTAATCACCATTTAACTAATCCTCGACATCGACAAAGGCCCAGCGCCTTAATCTTTTAATTTGGGTTAAATCTAACCATGTTTAACCTCATGTCACCGACGCTGCGGACCCCACACGTCAGGTTTGACCGGGTCAGCCACGGTTGACTCGCGTGTAATGCTGACGCAGTTATTCTTTTCTGGATTTAAAATAAATCAGGAAATTCCAGAGAATGATTTAAACTTCAAAAAATCATAGAAATTCAACCGTAGCTCAGATTGAAATAAGTTATATATGAAAAATTATCAGAAAAATTCAATCTATCCATATGTACTAGTTTAATGCATGAAAAACTAACTTATACCTGCTGTATAAGTGAAACACTAAAATGGCATTCATAAAGAGCTTAATTTGAAATGCATTTGAATTATTGGTTTAAGTGGACTTCAACCTAATGAATGCTAGTTGCATTAGCTCAAACAACATCACATCTTCATGCCATGTTCATGCATCATATTGTTGCATATGCTTGTGTAATCGATTGTCAACACTGCTCCTTCTCGAGCAGGTCCCGCCCGAGACCGATCCAGAGTAATTCGCTGAGGAGCAAAGGCTCTCTGTTGATCTACCAGCAAGCAAACCCCTTGTTCATTCCGACATAATCCTACTCTCTCGCTTCGCTTCTCGCTATTGCATTAGGACAACAACGATTCATCTCGCTACTTTGTGTCATGCGGTAGTTGAACCCATTCCTTTGCATGACCTCGTCATTGCCACAAAGAAATAGTTGAAACCCACTAGCATGTGTAGGAGTTGCTTGAAGCCATTGTTGTGTTCCTACCATGCCTTGCCTCGCTATTGCTTAGAGTGTGTCAGTGTCCGATTCATTGGGAATGAATTGGAGTGTTACGATATGTTCCGATGTCGAGAGTGAAGTGTGTGAACACGATTTGGTAAAGGTATGGTGAGAGGCCATGTAGGAGTACATGGTGGGTTGTCTCACCGGAACCGCCCCTAACTAATCGAAGTTCTATGTATGTTGTCCAATGACTCGATACATTACCACACAATGGGCTCCGGCGCCCAAGCCCTCTCGACTTATTAACCAACTTGATCTCCGGCCCGTGAGTTGCAACTAGTTTCTCGTGTTTGTAGGTAGTGCTATTTTTCTACTAAGTGGCACCCGCAGGGTGGGCTTGGGATGATTAGGCACACGTGGGTCTGGTGTACCGAGTGGCACCCGGATGGTGGGTCAGAACCTCAAGACACATCGCTTGGGGCCGTGGAGCTTACATTCTCGCCGGATCTTGTGTGGTTAGCTGTGTCGTGGCCAACACCCTCGCTAGGCTTCCGCTTGAAGGTTGCCGAAGTTACATGACGTGTACATGGCGGTAAGTGGCGAGAGCGTGTGTGAAGAATTACACCCCTGCAGGGTTAACATGATCTATTCGAGTAGCCGGGTCCACGATTATGGACTTCTTGGATGCTTACGTGGTACATAGACAACTTGAAGTGGATACTCTAAAATGCTCAAACAAGTGTGAGTGCTATGGATGGCCTTCTCAGAGGGAGACGGGATGGATCCATAGTAGTGTATTGTGTGGTGATTAGTGGACCTGTGCGCCATATCACCTCAAAGAAGTTCTTGTAGTCGCAGTAATGTGATAGCCACCGAGTCAAAGCTGGCTTGTCGCAACTAAACCCCACATTACCTTCTTGATACTAATGCATGTATAATAGGATCTCGATGTAAGTCTTGTTGAGTACCTTTGTACTCACGCTGTTTTATTTATGTTTTGCAAATGAGACCTCGGTCTTACTAGTGTTCCTGTGGCTTCACGAGTAGCTTGTACCTCACCTACGATCTTGATCGGATGTTGTAGTTAGTCGTGCTCTTCAGCCTTTTTTCATTTGTAGATGTCTCAGACTCGCATATGTAATGCTTCCGCTTGTTGCTTGTCCGCTTCAATGTTGGGTCATGTGACCTCTGCTTGTATTAATGCTATGATGGCTCTTCCGAGCCTTTATCTATATGAGTTGTTGAGTTATGCCGTGATGCCATGTTGTACAAAGCACATACTTGCATGTTATGCGACGTAATGTGTATTGCTATGTGTGGGATCCGACTATCTAGTTGTTTATCCTTAGTAGCCTCTCATCGGAAATGTCTCCTAGTGCTTCCATCGAGCCCTCGTGAGCTTGCTACCGCCCGGATCACTTAGGTTGGCCGGCATGTGTCCTTCTTCGCTCTCGTGGTTCCGTTCCTTCGGGAAATGTCACCCGGTTCTACTGGAGTCCCGTTAGCTCGCTACAGCCCGGCTTAATCGAGTCCTCGCTAGCCCAGCTTGTTAAGCAGCCCGGATTCACTGGGCCGATGACCGACACGTTCGCTTTGGGTCATGTATGCATGTCCTCGTAAGTTAGTGCCACTTTGGGTTCACGGCCAGCCATGTCAGCCCGTGTTCTTTGTCATATGGATGCTAGCGACGCTTATCATATAATGCAGCTAAAAGGCACAAACGGGTCCCGGCATGGTAAGGCGGCTACATTGGGAATACCGTATGTGAGGCCGCAAAGTGATATGGAGGTGTTACGTGCTAGATCGGTGTGGCATAGAATCGGGGTCCTGACAGGAACTGACGGAGATGTGCCTGATACTGCTCAAGCCCAAACTTACCACACAGTGTTGTGCACAACTCCTCCGAGGACATGGGCGTGCCTCTGGCCTTGTGCATCTCAGAGCTAACGAGTCTGCCATGGCCGTGAAATGAAGAGTAGCACCAACTCCACATGTCCGGGTTGCACCTCATAAACATCAAGTACTTCTCACATTAGTGCGTAACCGGCAATAGCACCGGCTTGTAAGGCCATTTAGTGCCGGTTCCATAACCGCACTAAAGTGTGGGTACTAAAGTTTCTTTAGTAATTTGCTCGCATTTAACCGGTGCTAAAGGGCAACCACGTGGCACGAGCCAGCCCGGGCCTCGATCTTTAGTACCGGTTGGTAAGACCAACCGTACTATAAGGTTTGGGGGTTTTTAGTTTTATGATTTCTTTTTCATTTAATTTTATGTTTCCATTTTAATTCTTTTTCGTTTGCTGGTATTTTACGATACTACACATTGTACACGTTATGCATATATAGAATTTCTAGTAGAACCAATCATGCATATATATATCATCAATGTCTCACAAACCACCATATTAATTAATTCACACATACACACATGTATAGCTATATACAATTTCTCCTACATATGCATGTTGCCTTCGGAGCCAGTGGCATTAGTCTAATTGGTGCCTTCGGAGCACAATGACAATTGGAAGTGGTTTTCATGGGGAAGTGTAGCGGTAATAGTATTCTCCTTCGGATTTATGACCCGGTCGAGCAAAAATCCCGCTTATTTCCTCTTGAAGTGCTTCTACGCTACCCGCTTCTAGGAGCTTCTCCGCACCTCTTTGAACTGTTAAGAAGGAGATCAATATGCATGTGTATTAGTTGTGTGACTAGATATCGATAATGGTGTAAAAATTGTGAATAGTGTTCGACAAGCTGCATCCATTCCTGCCTTTTGAGATCCGCTCCTTTCGGACGCCATCATGCTAATGTTCTCGCAAAACGCAGAATCGCATTACAGATCAGTCCCTCGCTACCGCTTCAGTGGCCTTTTACGAGAATGGAATTTGATCAGATAATAATTAATCAAGCATGATAATTAAAGAGATGGCAGCTAGCTAGCTAGCTAGTACTACTTAATTACTTACCTAGGGTCGAAAACCATTTAAGCTTTTTTTTTTTCCATTCGCTCCGTGACGCCGATGAACCTTGCCCAAGCCCCGCCTCACGACAAAGAAAATGAATAAAGGTTATTAAATAGTTCATATCATGAAATGACGAACTAAATAGGCCGAGATATATAGTTAATAATGATTGAAATTACCTGCTGACTATCCCAAACAAGATGTTATAGTCAGTTTTTTCTTTGAGTAGTGAGTCCAAGATTTCAACTGTTCCAAGGCCAACTTTAATGATACACAAGACCTGTTGAAATCTGCATGCACACACGCTTGCATGTCTTAATTAAGCGGGCATATGTAAGCAAAAACATGTAGCTAGCTAGTAGGCAAAAACAGAGAATTTGTAGTACAAGACAGTGTGACTCACTGGAAGTTGTAAGGAAGTAGTATATCTTCATTCACTACACCATGGCAAAAGTTTGAGGGCAATCAATTGCCGGGAAAGATCAAGAATTCGGGTCAATTAACTGCCGGGAAAGATTTATGTGCCAGGCAAAAGTGTATAGGTCATGCAATCTGCCGGGGATAGTAAAGCTAGAAGGGCGGTGCCATCCGCCAAGATCTTCAAGGTCACTGCAATTGCCCTGAAATCCAAATGCGGGCAAATGTTCTGCCGTTAACCATGTTGGCGGGGACGCGAAAAAATTTGGGCCCAAAAGCGAGCGTGGCACACGCGGGAGAAAAATTAGAAGCCACTGGAAGCCCACCGCGGCCATACCACGGGCCTAATTTCCCTTCCTTATCCACACTGCTCCCTCAATCGCTCTTCCTCATCCGCCACACTAGAATCGACATCGCTGCCGCTAACCCTAGCAAAGATTGTCGCCGACCACCCTCACCGCCTACTTCGCCCAAATACCGCCACCCCATCCTCTTCCTCACCCACGCCGTTTCCCCCTCAGACCCCGCCCCATCGATGCTCTCAACCCAGCGCCGCCGCAAGATCCCAGACCACGCCGCCACCTAATCCCCATTGACGTGCCCCACACCCGCACCTCCAACTAACGGGCCACCCATCCACACATCGACGCCAAGAATCGCATTCCCCACCTGTAAACACGACGCCGCCCCATCTCGACGCCGCCATCCCATTCCCCAACCACGACGCCTCTATCCGGCCCATCGCCTGTAACATCGCCCCAATCCCCAAAGAACGACATCGCCCCCGCCACCGCTTCGCTTTTCCATCAAGAAGACGGGCTCGACGCCACCGCGCCACATCCCTGCTTCAAAGATTTGGGGTCTGCTTTGGTTTTTGCTCAGGTGAGCCTTTGCTAATCGCATAGCCAATTTATTGGCTAGGATTTGCCACCCTGCATTTGCCAACTTTTTGGCACCGAGCTGAACTGGAAAGCGGGAGGGCTAGGCACACCAAAATATTGGTTCCCATCCAAACGGGAAGCTGTGCTCACCAATGACCAATTTTTGGTTTGGCAGCCGAGGGCTGCAATCCAAACAGCCCTTATTCTCAGTAGTGTTCGTATACCCTTATTAATCGAAAGCAAGAAAGAGCCTTTCGCATAAGCGTATAGAGGCTGCCATCGAGCCTGCTCTCCCTTCGTGCTCGGTCTTTACAGTATGCCCGGTCTTTACATGTATGCTTTAGAACCTTGTTTTATTGTTCAACATGCAAAGATTTTCTTGTTGTGCCGAGGTTGTTCTGAGCTATGAGTCTAATAGATATGCCTATCAGAGCCATGTAGAGGAGTATATGATTTAGTTTCATTAATAACTGGATGATGCATTGGACAAGTTTGTGGTGCATATGGATTTGATCTCAGAGTAAAATTACTTAATTCAAATTTAAACTGTTGTGCATTGTTAACTTGTATTTTCTATTTAGATGACATGTGTTGTCGATTGTTCTTCACCCATGCTAATTAAATTTGATGCTTTGCAGTCGACAAGCCTAAACTGAATTTTATTGAGTTCTTGGTTAGCAAGTGAAGAAGTCGGGTATCAAGTCGCAACCATCAATACCGGATAAGTGGCACTTGCATATTTTGGTGAGATTCTTGATCATAACCTGTGGGTGGAGCTACTAGAGCCTCCCCGATGCACAGCATCGTGGTCGATGTTAATTTCGTGAAGCGATTGAGTAGAGCATCGTGGTTGATGTTCATTTCTTGAAGTTTATTGGGTAGAGTTCTTTAGTCGTGCACCAGGTTATCCAAAGTAGCACTACAGAATATTTATTTTCATATGGCCCATATAACAATGACTTTCCTGATACAGAGTTGATTAAAGAAATGGGTTCTACAAGGGATCCATTCAAGTATTTGCTTAATTTGACATGTGTTCAACATGAAAAACATGGATATAAGATGAATTTGTCTATAGTAGAGAACAAAACATTTTGTATAGTTTCAGCCAAACCATTTGACACTTGTGGTGTTAAAACTAAGTTTAAAAAAAATACTATTTGTCACAAAAAATGTTAGAATTCAAGTTTCCCATGGTAGACTATGTTTATTTTTGTTCTTAAGCTTATTTCAAGTTTCAAATGTTAGCAAACTTCTTCGGTCTCTAATACTAGGCTAATTTTGGTGTATTTTCATGTCGCAGTTGACATGGGCCTCGAGGCAAGATTCTGATCATTGAGCAATTGAAAAGGGAGACTACAAATGGGGCAATATTCTGATCTCTTCTCGCTTCTCATTAATTTTGTGTCTTCAAATTTGTATTACATGCCACGCTTTTATTCCCCGAATGGTTGTTTTGCAAAATGTAGTATCCCATGTCCCTCGCATATGTATCACCGTGGTCTATCATGTCCGTGTCTCAGATCCATGCTTTTTAGCTAAGAATTGTCGCATTTTTGTTGTTCACTTACTCAAAATTGGTGCTTGTGGAAGATGGAGCTGGTAGTGCACTAACGAATTGTATTACCCACCAAATCTCAACTCAGATCAGAATGTGTATGGTTAGACTAAAACTGAAGCATCTTTCCCTTTTGGTTCTTCAATTCTGCTATGACTGAATATGCAGCAGCAACCCATCTGAGAAAAATGACACATATCCATGCAAATCACTAGCACCAAGTCGAGTGCACATTCCAGTACAATCTTATCATTTAATGTTCTTGACAAAACTTCTATAGTCCCGAAAACGGTGGAATACAAGATTTTGTTGAGAAAAGTGCTACTTGTTTTTCTCAGAGGATTTCTACTCTTTGCTATGTGATGATTGACAGCTTGTGCTTGCTATTCACAATGTTGACGTGAAACCGCAGTAATCATATTTACGACCGTGGAAAAAGCTGGGATTGTGATTGATATGCAGGTTAGATAATAAGGTATAAGGCTCTTATACGCTGTCAGATAAGGTTGCATATGAATGTCCTTTGGGGGCTCTCAGAGAAGAAAGTTATAATTTTCTCATACACCGTTATATAAGGCTCTATACACCGCAGTAATCTTTTGATTTTAGTTTGAATACCTTGTAATTTGTTTCTATCGCTGCATGTTACCGCTTGACTCTATTTCCTAATACCTCAATGATTGCTTTGGCTATTACTTAGGCTTTCAAGGCCTTATTTAGTTTTGTAAATAATATTGATTTGTGTTGGCTTGTGATATTTATGCAATGATTGAAATTTAGTAGTACAAACAAACCGTGATGCAAAGTGACACGACATGGTAGGTAGTTCTAATACTATGTATGCAGATCGAGGTTGTTCATAAAGTTATGCGTATAACCATGACACCTGGTAACAAATTCTCACATCTAGAAGGTATTACATCTTTTTAGAATTCTTGAATATTACAAGAATGAAAAGATATTTATGTTTCCAAAGATTAAATAGACAAGGCGATAATGAACTAGCCCTTGCAAAAATTAGACCTTACCATGGATCCCTTTATACCCATTTGAATTACTTCCTCCATCTCAGCTTTTATAAGTCCTACGCCAGATACCTAGGTTGTCAATTTTATCATCCTAATATAAACTATATAACACAAAATTTATATCTTCCTAAAATAGAACATCTAAAGTTTATATTGGTATATTTTTTGTAATATATGACTTGTATTAGGTTGGTCAAATTGACGACCTAGGGGTACGCTGCATCGCCTGTAAACCGAGAGAGAGGAAGTACAGATTTAGTTCTCGATCCCAAGGGCCATTCTATTGAAAAGCAATCATAGCTTGCCATCTTGTTCTAAAAGCAATCATAGCAAGCACCGACACTGGGAGCTAGCATGATATTTTCTCCTCTCACATGCGTCAAGACTAATTATTTTCTCGAGTCAAGCATGTGATTGAAAAGTAGGAGCCTACAAGTTTCTTATTCCTAATAAACCAGCAGCTTCCAAGGGCCATTCTATTGGTTTTCCGGTAGATTAAAATTGTGCCTCCTTTCAAACACATGCTTAAGTACTTTTATTCTGAATAAACCAGCAGCTCTGCTTTCTTAAACAATTCTATAGCTACTATCAAACTTTGCACACAATTTGGACAAACATCATGGATTAATAAGAGGGACCACACAACTATTTGTTCAAGAAACCAACATTCTTTTATTTTGAGCAACCTATATTCATTTCAAAGAAATGATTTATGTGCCTGCAAACTCTTCTTTTTGTTGAATCAACATTTTTATGAAAACCCATGTAGCAGATTTAATCAGAGGGCTGTTCAGTTGGTATACATTCTGATAATTATTCTCATAATTATTGATTCTCACTATCTAGCACTAGTACACAGTACACATACGTAACAAACATGTACAAAAAATGTAATCTAAGGACATCCTGCATTGCTACCGGATTGCAAGTAATTAATCCTTACCTGTAGTTTTGAATGTTCTATTAAGTTCACAGCAAACAAAAGAAATTAATATACCAAAAGAAGGTGACTATTGGTAAATATTTATAGTGATAGGTTAAATTGGTCTTTCTGATGATCCATACATAGTGCATAATCTATTCTTATGAGTACATACACATTCTGCTTTGTGACTTCATGGAATGCAAAAGTATAGGGTGACACACATGTGTATTTATCATTTGGATGACTTGATTTTCTTTTTCAGCCATGCAACTTCTATGTTTGGAACATGTGTTCTTCCGAGCTGATCTATTTGGCCATTTCCTTTTTTTACAGGTCACTAGTATAATGCCCCTTTGCATCCACAAGTTTCTGCTGTGTGTGTTTGGTGAGCTAAAAAGGATCTTCTCATTGATATGTTCTACCTAAAACCGGATCTTATATTTTATGCTTTTGTCTTTTATGTAATACTTTGACTTCATTTAACCTACAAATGTATGCATGTGTACATGTAGACTTGATGGATATCCTCATATCGGATTCTTAGGCGTATGTGTGCACGTAGGCACACATGATCGATTTTCGTGCTTTTGGCTGTCCTGGACTTATGAACCTATGTATGGATGATAGATTGCTTATATATATATACACGCACACATTATCTATTAAGTGATGCAATCTTAATTAATTATTGGATGCATGTGTGTTGTTATACATAGATGACACAAAATAGAGTGAAAATAAATGCTAGTTGTTGAAATACATGTATACAATATATAGGAGATCTGTTTGTCCGCAGTGGACACAACTACAGGCAATTTACCTGCCGGGGAACTCTTATGTCTGCCCTGGATTGTAAGTCTGCCGGGAAAAAGTTGTATGCCTGAAATAGTTCTAACTGCCGGCGAAGGTATGAATATGAAGGGCAGAGAATCTGCCGGGGTATATACTAACCGCCGAATTGTTTTCCCGACAGACTTTCAAGGGCAGTTCCTAATTGCCGCAAAAAGCATTCCCAACAGCTTAGTCTCGCTTCCAATGGCTACTTTTCCCAGAGATGTGGTGACCCCTAAATTTTGGTCATGGTGTAGTGATTGTATATGAGGTGCTTCAAGAACTCTAGCATGTTGTCCTCACGGCCTTTTGATGATGTGGATTTATTAGCCATGTGTATTCATTAATCTGCTTGGGTCAATGAACCCAATGCCAAAGCTGCCCACCTTTTCTCATTTCATACACCTTCATCCCGCATAATATACCATAGAAAAGAATATAGTGAGGATAATTACAGGTAATGATTGATCAAAAGGATCACTACAGCCTAGCTTGAGACTTAAATTACGTAAAGAAATCACTTACGTATAATAGCAACCCATTTATAGATTTGTCGAAAAGGCCTTGATTGTATAACTCAAACAGTTCGTAATACTCAACGGACAGTAGCTTTCTCATGGAAGTAATGCTCCTCCTTGACATTCACCATGAGGGACAATCGATTGAAATCTTGGTAATGTTCATGTACCATTGATGCAATTCATACATTCTCGTTGGGAGGTTCTTGACCTTGTCCGGCTTGACAAAAGGTTGGCCCTTACATATTTCCGCTTTCATTTCATCCTCCTCAGAAGTTACTGTGCATGGGCTCGATCTCGAGGAGTTGTCCAACAAAGGATGTTGAGAACTTCAAATTTCGCATTATATGGTCCTTGGTTATTACCACATTGCCCACCTCGAACGTAAACTGTTTGCCCACAATAATATTGGGCGCCACAGATCGTCACGTGTTGTTGGCACAACAAGCGAGGGATCGATTGCGCTACTGCTCTCCTAGCCGGGAATGGTTTTGCCGCATTTTTGACAGCTTCTTGTTGTTTTTCGATCCCGAGCTCGCCTCCCACGAGACGTGCTCGATTTAACTTCCCGATGTGGCGCCATAGTCCTGTGTCAACAGTGCTTGGGAGCTGGTGGTTGAGCCATACGAATGAAGTGGTCAATCGCTTCCTCGTGCACTTTCTACCTTGGCGGCGTGTGGCGGTTTTTGGCAAAATGGGCTTCCACCTCGCCTTCGATATGGCTGCTGCTTCCTCCTCGGACTTGTCATAAGGCCTTCATGGAAGAGGCGTGAGGCTTGGACCATATTTATATCGCTTGCCTTCGCTGCATTTCCTGTGACTACCTCGACTTGCATCGCCACGCACCATAGCTGCGGGTGTCTCTTCGCGATTGCCGAGGCGGCGGAGATGGTCGATGTGGCTGAGTTGGACGAGGAGGAGTGGCTCAAGTCAGTGCCGGACTTGGAGGAGGAGTGGCCCGAGGTTGTGCCGGACTTGGAGGAGGAGTGGCCCGAGGTTGTGCCGGACTTGGTGGAGGAGTGGACGCCTGACGCCAGGCCGGACTTGGGGAGGAGGAGTGGCCTCGACACTTTGCTCTGACTTGGAGGAGGAGTGGCCTGACACTTTGCCGGACTTGGTGGAATTGCAGGAGCGGGAGTCCGGCCGACTCGGTGGCGGACTTCAACGAGGAGTCGGCCGACGCGTGTCGGTGGCCTTCAAAGATGATGCAATCCTTTTTCCATAGGATGATACGATGTTTGGCCTCTCCGAGAAAGTGCTCTGCCACCTCCAGAATGTCAAGTCTGTAGTTCAATATGGGTCCACCACTCATCAACCAAGACACGAGCATAGCTCACTGGAATCGGGTTGCAATGGAAGGTTGCCTCAGGGGATTTGTAAAAGCAACGGCGTCCGCCACCTTCATGGATATGTTCTTCATTTTGACGCAGTAGCTCGTAGCTAGTGTTCTCCGTGATGTCATCCACGGGTATCTATCCAAAGCATTGCGCCGTCTGGGCGGAACCCACGCCGCTTCTCGGCATGGATGGGGCGGTGCTATCCAATGCTGGATCATTCGCCAGCTGTCAGTACCGCCGAGACCCCCTTTGCTGGGTAAGTGAGTCGATCTGCCTCGCTGCCGCTGGAATTTGACCGCCAATTCCACTTGACTTGCTTCTAGGCCTTGAAGGCTTCATAGTCCCGCTTCCTCTGCTCCTCCTCCATCTTCCTCTTCTTCTCCTCCGCAATCTTCTTTCTCGCACAGTGTTCTCAGAGTCGGTGTTCCACCTGAAAACCCTCATACCACGGAATAGCGCCTTTGCCTCGTGTTCTTCCCGGTGTTCAGGATTTCCTGTGGCACGCCAGAAGCTCGCCGCTCTCTCCGTTAGGCTGGAACACCCCGACCGCGTTTCTTCTATTGCAACAAGTATCGCATCGCCGGCTCCTTCAGACTTGCCTCCTCGTCAAAACATTGCCTGCCTTCGGGTCCAACTCCCCCATGCGCATAGAACCAAGTCCTCGCACTGGGGCCAGCTCTTAGTAACCGGAGTGACACCTGCATCCTCCATCTCTTTCTCGTACTTATCTCACTTAGGCATTGCCACCAAGATAGCCACCGCCCCAAATTTTATGGAACTTATCCTCTTTTCGGCATTCTTCTTGTTTATTCTCGATCGCCTTAGCTAATTCAATCCTTGAATTTCACGAAATCGCCCCAATGAGCACGTTGGTTCTCTAGTGTTCCTCGGTCATCGGAGTCTTCCTTCCTCCCTTGACGCATTTCTGTCCCATTCACGCATTCTTGTGGTTCTTGAATGCAACCGCCATCTTCCTAAGAGCAGCGCCCTTGACTTTCTCGCACATCCGCTTCGTGGAAATGATCCGTAGGGTGAAATGTTCCATGAGAGTATCCCAAAGCAGATCTTTTTGTCTTTTGTCATTAAAAGTAACATCCGGACGTGGAGCAGCGCCCTTTTGTCTTTTTGTCTTTTGTCTTTTGCTGGCTCTTCCATTGTCGAAGGGAAACCGGAGTTGGTCCTTCACAACAACTCCAAGATCGATTTAACAAACTTGTCCGCAATCTTCTTAGGCGCTTAATGGTTCGCCATTAGGTCCGATTGCCTCGATATTGTACTTTATGCCCTCCTTCAACTTTTTGTTCGCCTCGCTTCGCCCTTTTGCCTCAAGATTTGCTCGATCCGGATGGCTGAAAGAACAAAGATCGATTCGCTAATATATCTTCAAGTCATTTAAAACATGTGATGATCACCAGATGCTCGCTTATATAAATATATATACCTCGCCGGTCTTTGTTGTTTCAAGATCAACATTTTCTTCATCATCATCATAATCATAGTTCATGACTTCATCAATTCGGTCGTCATGATCGAATATCATATCACCCTCTCCGTGTTGTTTAGAAATTCGGAGCCGCCATAATCTTCTTCATTCTAATCATCATCCGCCCGTGAGGATGGCGATCACATCGTAACATGGCTCGTTTCTCCTCTCTCGCCGTATTGTCCGCCATAGCTTTTATTTAACTAATCCAAAGAAATATAAAACAATTTAGTATTCAAATTACATCGCCTCAATAATAGATATAATCTCTAATACATCGCCTCTAATAATAGATATAATCTAATACATCGCTCTAATAATAGATATAATCTCGAATACATCGCCCCTAATAATAGATATAATCAATACATCATCGCTAGGTAGCTAATAAAGATCAATACTACGTAAGAATTTAGGACACTCATGTTCTCGCGCGGCGCCAAGGTGGACACCCAAAGAGATGGAACCTCACAGTGATCATAGTCAAGTGAGATCCTCAAGAAATCGCTGTGTATTGGAGAACCTGCCGCCTCTAACGCAACCATGTAGCGATGGACGGTTCGCCCTCCTCCCCGACACGGGCGACGCATCACCTCCGCTGGGCGGGCTCCTCCACAAATAAACTGGCCCACGCTAACGCCACCAAACGAGATCGTGGTCGACGACGGACCCGGGGCCAGGTTCTCATCAAGCGGCACGCCCTCCAGCAGCACTCTCCCAAAGGCTACCGGTGAAGCCTACCTCAGACATGGGTCAGCCGGACGCCGTCATGGACGTGTCGATGGCGAGGATGCGGGACGGCATCGCCGAGAACAAATACTAGCTATATGCCCGCATAAAGTTACATTTTTTAATGATTTGATTTTGATAACTAAAATTTCTAACATTTCTATATAACTAACATTTCTATTACATTTCTAACAATGCTATATGTAACTAACATTTCTATAACATTTCTAATATTTCTATAACTAAAAACAGAAAAAAATTATAACATTTCTAATATTTCTAACTATTTCTGAAAAACAGAAAATTTCTAACAATTTCTAAAAACAGAAAAATTTCTAACTATTTGTATAACTAAAAACAAAAATGTATGTGTGTGTGCGCCACCGTAGGCGAGTAGGACGATTTGGGCGGCGACGGGGCGCACAAGACGGGACGACGACGGGCCAAGGACGGGATGACGACGACGGGACAGGGACGGGCGGCATTTAGGGGATTTGGACGGACGGGTCGGGCGGCGATTTACGACGGGACGTATTGTATGCACCGACGACGGGACGGGACGACGGGGCTGGACGGGCGGCGGTGACGATGGGGACGGGACGACGGGCGGCGACGACGGGACGGGCGGCGACGGGGCGGCGATTTAGGGATGGAGACGCCAGACAGAGGAGAAGAAGCTTTATGAGAAACTGAAATTTTCGTAAGTGTTGTTTATATAGGAGGGGCCTTTAGTACCGGTTTGTGCCACCAAGCGGTACTAAAGGCCAGTTTTAGCCAGCCCAAGCGGCGGGAAGCGACCCCCTTTAGTACCGGGTGGTGGCACAAACCTATACTAAAGGCCCCCCCCTTTAGTACCGGGTTTGTGCCACGACCCGCATTAAAGGGGGTGCCGCGCAGGTGCAAGGCGACAAGTTTAGTCCCACTGCTAGGCCGAGGGGCCATGACCGGGTTTATAAACCTCAGGCGGTCGCCTCTCGAGCTCCTCTCCAAAGCAGGCCCACTGGCCTACGTGTTCTTTGTCGCTTCTCAGGCCCACTTGAGCCTTTTATGGCTCAGATCCCGGCCCAACAACAGGTTGGGTTTCTAGTCGATGCAGGCCGCCTCCGCCTAGTAGGCGGGCTTTTTATATTTTTTTGCTTTTATTTATTTTTGTGTTGTTTTTTGTGTATTTAGAGTTTCTTTGTGAATATTTTTGCTTTAGGTACAAAAAATTACAAACTTTCTCTCGTTAGTGCCTGTAGTTTTCAAATTTGAATAGTTTAAATTTTGAATTATTTGAAATTAGTGTGAATCACTAGTTTGTGAATAACTTAACTTTAAAAATCAGTAAAGGAATGAAAGAATTTGTTTGCACATAAAATTTCTTCGCTTCAAATGCCAAAACACATAACTACTCCTAGCTATTACAGAGATTCCTCCGGTGTGAAACATGTAAGAAAGTGATGATAGTGAAGCCGATCACATCCTGCATCTTTGGGTGTGAAACTTTTTCTTCAAGGTAGTGTCCCTTTTGGCGCCAGAATTCATGGAAAATCTTCATCATTTAACGGGATGCTCGGGTCAATATTCACCGTGGAATGGAGCAATTTCATCAAACTTTTCATAATCTTCTGACTTGTCTCGTCTTTGTCATCCACTCCCATGATGTTTCTCTTCCCGTAAAGAACTATGTGCCGCTTTGGCTCATCATACGATGCATTCGCTTCCTTATCTTTTCTTTTTCTTGGCTTGGTAGACATGTCCTTCACATAGAAAACCTATGCCACATCATTGGCTAGGACGAATGGTCTGGCTCGCATACGCAAGATTGTTGAGATCCACCGTTGTCATTCCGCATCATGGGTCTTCCGTTACCCGCCTCATGTCATATTGACCCATTTGCACCAAACAAAGGGAGCTTTAAATCACGCCGATAGTCAAGTTCCCATATGTCCTGTGATATAACCATAATATGTTTCCTTTCCCGCCTTGGTTTCTCGTGATCAAAGCGACACCACTGCTTTTGGTTGGTGCTCTTCTTATCTTGGGCATCGTAAAATGTATTACCATTTATCTCGCACTTTGAAAGTCATTATATTCAAGATGGTAATCGGGACAGCAAGTACAGTGTCATCTTCAATAGAGGTGTCATGCATGGTAAGTGTCTCGCAATCACCGCTAAACTCCCGGTTTGTTCACGGTAATCCAGTCATCGACCGCCCGTGTTTGAGCGAGAAAATTCTTATGCTCATCCATATACGGAGCCACTAAGGCGGAATTTCAGAGAACTATGTAGTGTGCTTCAATGAGAGAATGTCCGTCCACACATATTATTTGTTCCCTCCTATCGTGCCTTTTTCCATCCGGGCCTGCCCTTTATGCCGCGATTCAGAACACCAATCGCTTAAGGTCAGTGAATAAAGTCAATACAAAACTCAATGACCTCTCATTTTGATGGCCCTTGGAGATGCTTCCTTCCGCCTAGCACGGTTATGAACATATTTCTTTAAGACTCCCATGAACCTCTCAAAGGGGAAACATATTGTGTAGAAATACAGGACCCAAAACGTTAATCTCTTCAAGATAGGTGAATTAGGACGCATGCGCCATGATGTTGAAGAAGGATGGTGGGAAACCAACTCAAACCGACAAGACATTGCACCAAATCATTCTCAGAATCTTGGTATGATTTCTGGATCGATTACCTTCGAGAGATTGCATTGAGAAATGCACATAACTTCACAATGGCTAATCGAACGCTTTTCCTAGAGAAGCCCCTCAATGCAACCGGAAGCAGCTAAGGCCATAATCACGTGGCAGTCATGAGACTTTAGGTTCTCGGAACTTTTTCTCCGCCATGTTTATTATTCCCTTTATATTCGATTTATAGCCGACGGTACCTTAATATCGAAAGGTGCATTCAAAGAAGATTTCCTTCTCTTCTTTGGTAAGAGCGTAGCTTGCATGACCCTCGATATATGTCGCCTTCTCCGTGCATACGTTGTTGGTCCTCCTGCGGCCTCGTGTGTATCTTTTGTCTTCCCATACATGCCCAAGAAGCCAAGCAGGGTCACGCAAAGATTCTTCGCCACGCAGCATCACGCCGATTGCGGAGCGGACCTCTAGGTCTTTCCAATATGGCAGGTCCCAAAATATAGATTTCTTTCTTCCACATGGGTGCTGGGCTCATCATCGGCCCTTTGGAACAAAGTTGTCCGCCAGACCCTTTCCAAATATCACCTTCAAATCCTTGACCATATCATGTACATCAAGACCAAGACGGTGGTGAGGCTTCATTCTGGTGATCCGCCTCACCTTTGAAATGCTTGCCTTTCTTTCTTACGGGATGCCCGCTCTAAGAAATCGACGATGTCCTGTGTACACATTCTTCATACAACTATTCAAATATATACCGCTTCAGATTATCCAAACAAAGGCGTGCATCCGCTGTATCCCTTTGTTTGTCCGTCCCGAAGGTTACCGAGAGCAGGCCAATCATTGATGGTCACGTAACAGCAACGCCTTTTAGGTCAAATTCTTCCCCATGTGCTCATCCCACACACGCACACCTGCTCCATTCCACAGCTTGTCGAGTTCTTCAACTAATGGCCTTAGGTACACATCAATGTCGCTGCCGGGTTGTTTAGGGCCTTGGATGAGCACCGCATCATAATGAACTTCCGCTTCATGCACAACCAAGGAGGAAGGTTATACAAACATAGAGTCACGTGCCGTGCTATGGTTGTCGCTGCTCGCTTCCCCAAAAGGATTAATGCCATCTCAGACTTAGACCAAACCATACGCCCTTTAAGGGCCATCCGCAAACTCCTTCCCATACTTTCTTTCAATTTTTCTCCACCGCGACCCGTCACCGGTACTCTCAACTTTCCGCCTTTTCTTACGGTCTTCTTCGTAAGCCATCGCATCGCTTTGGCATGCTCTTTTGTTTTGGAACAACGTTTCAACCGTGGTATTATAGGAGAATACCACATCACCTTGGCAGGAATCTTCTTCTGGGCGCCGCCTCGACATCACCATGCTCATCGCGCTGATCTTATAGCGCAATGCACCACAAACCGGCAAGCTGCTCAAATCCTCGACTCACCGCGTAGAGGATGCAATCATTAGGGCATGCATGTATCTTCTCGCACCTCTAACCCTAGAGGGCGTATAGCCTTCTTTGCTTCAGACGCATTTCCTGCAATTCGTTGTCCTTGGAAGCATATCCTTTATCATTACCAAAGAACTTTCCAAATCCCTTGTCGATACACCATTCTCCTCGCCTTCCATTGCAGCAATTCCAGTGGTGCCCAGCTTTTTCTTGTCACCCACGCAATTCGGTACAACAATTTTTTGTGATCCTCTAACATGCGCTGCAACTTCTTCTTCTCCAAATCACTTATGCTAGCTTTCTCTTTGCATCGGCAATGGTCTTAATTTAGATCATCAACGGCTCATCCGATGCCTCTTCTTCACTTTCTTCCCGCATTGCCGCCCAGCTTCTTCCCCAAGACATCGCTCAGCTTCTTCCCCCATTGTTGTATCATCGTATTCAGGGAACCCATGGCCGTGATAGCCGTCAGCCGCCCCTCTTCTTCTTCATTGTCTTCCATCATAACCCTCTTTCTCCGTGCTTGGTCCAAACATTATAGTGGGGCATGAAACCGGACTCAAACAGTGGACGGAATGGTTCTTGACGAGAGTAATTATGTACCATTCTTACAGCCAAAGACATGGACAAGGCATAAAACCATCCGCTCGCTTGTTTGCCTCACCGCAGCGTAAAAAGTATGCACGCCTCAACAAACTAGGAGAGCATCGGGTCATCGTGACATCCATTGCCAGCTCATCTTCATTACACAACAATCGAATAGACCAAATTAATACAAGTTCATACATAAAGTTCATACAACACTTAAATGCAACTAACAAATAACTCTCTAGCTAAAGCATTTAAATGTAACAACAAATGCGTATCAAGATCGCAACTAAGGTAACAATTGATCCAACAAAGCATAATGATACCAAGCCTCACTATCGATGGCATATTTTCTAGTCTTTCTAATCTTCAAGCGCATTTTCTCCATCTTGATCTTGTGATCATCGCATTTACATCGGCAACATGCAACTCCAATTCCATCTTCTCCCCTCAATTCTTTTCAATTTTTCTTTCAAGTACTCGCTTTCTTTCAACTAAATTTAACCTCTCGACAATAGGGTCGGTTGAATTTCCTGCTCACATACCTCCTAGATAAAAATATCTATGTCAACTTGATGGGCATAATTTGTCGAAACACTTAAATGCAACAAATAGTTTTAAAAGAGAATATACCACATCCTAATCATAACAAGGACGAGGGCCGACGGGGACGGATATCGAAACCATGGCACTATGTATAACAAAACAACGACGGGTAAGATAATTATTATACGAGTAACTATATATCCAAATCACACAAACATCAATTTTTATATAAAATTTCATGAACAAGAGGCTCACCACAAGGTGGTGCCGGGACGACGGGCATAAGGGCGATCATGGTGGTTACGACAGTAGATTTAGAAGGCACTAAGTAAACCACACCTACATATGCAAACTAAGTGTTATTTTGACCTCAAATTGCATATAAATCAAATACTAGCACATATATATATTTTTTCTCCCAAATTACTAAACTCACAAATTAATAACTATATAAAGCATTGCAAGAGCTAATCTAGCAATGAGAGATGAAAGGACAAAGTTGCTAACCTTTGTGATCACTTGAATGGATGGGGGCCTTTAAATCTTGACAAATTTTGGGCAAAATGTGTGATGAGCTCGAGGGGAGAAGAGGAAGAAGAGAGAGGAGAGGAGAGGGGAAAGGGGGAAGAACAGAGCGAGCTGGATTTAAGGGTTTATATGCAGGAGGATTTATAGTACCGGTTCGTGGGCACTAACCGGTACTAAAGGTGCCGGAGGGGGCCCAGATCGACAACATCCTGCCACCACTCATTAGTACCGGTTCGGTGGCACTAACCGTGCTAAAGGTTAGCCATGAACCGGTACTAATGAGAGCGGCCCGGCTAGCCGTTGGAACCGGCACTAATGTATACATTTGTGCCGGCTCTAATACAAACCGGCACTAATGTGCTTCACGTTTGACCCTTTTTCTACTAGTGGAGAGTCGACGGTGGATACAAATAACAGGGAAGAGTTCATAGTAGATTGAACTAAAAAAACATTCAGCTTGAGGTTGATATGACAAACTAGAAATGGAAACTCACAACTAAAACCCTCTATATCTCTCAAACAACAGAGGACTGATTGGGTCCAAGTTTTAGTACACACTAATCCTCGTGGAAATGCAATTCCCTCTCAGAAAGAAAAGATTGCAAACAAATATCATGGAGTGAGGAGGGCAAGTGAGACGGAAGGGCACTTACCATTGGGTGCCCGTGACACCTTATCCCTTGTGCACAGGGTCTCTTGTGCACCTGAGTGAGAAACCACATCAGGGAAGATCAAATTGAACCAAGGGGGATGCAGTACTATTTGGGCAGAACATGATAAAACTGGAAAGAATTCTGCAATACTAATTGCAGAGGATGCAAACCCTTCACATAAAGCATTCTCCTCCGTCTCCAAAAATGTGTCACCGACTTAGTACAACGTTGCATGGCATGGCTACACTTATTTTGAGAAGGAGGGAGTATATCCTAAAAGAATGTTGCTTAATGTCTTGTAAAGGAGGTGTTTGCAGGTAAGATAAGAAAGCAGGGATCTTCATGTCAAGTATTTGATGAACACAAATAAATCATAGTTTGTCCCGTCCAAAGAACAAGACGGGGTGGATTTGTGTGTGGCAACAACCGACAAAGTTAATCGAATTCGCTATCAACAAAGATGTAAGCATCGTAAAGCTTGTTCTCGCCACAAGTAGTCGTTTGGTACAAAGTTAATGTCTCAATACAAATTCCTTTAGAGAAAAGAGTTTCGCTTTATTCTCGAGAACAAAATATGCACTTAACTAGTAGGTGATATGATAAAGACCACAAGATCATCATTGATAAGGCACCATGTACTTCCTCAATACATGATCACTAGCACATCCAGCTTCCAAGGTCCCCCAAAAGTAAACACCGGTTTCTTTTCATTGGGGAAAGACTACACCTTTGGTAAAATCAAGGAACTAAACCCAACATCGTGAACTAAACCATACATTACCTTCCAAGAGAGAATCATGCACTTGCTCCTCAAAGACGCCCAATGCTCCCAACACCATTTCAATGCCATGGCACCTCGGCCGCGCTGGGAAGACACCTCCCTCGCTGCCGCTGAGCTGTTTAGGTAGAGTTGAAGCAGAATTTAGTAAGATTGGTGCAAAAACTTGAGATAACTATTGGATGATAAGAACAGTCAAGATATGGCACAATATGAACAAGAAGACAAATTATATGTGCTTGACAACTAGTACATGGCAATGCCAAAGATGGAAAACCATCGACTTTCAATGGGTAAACGCTTTTGCAACAAAATACATAACGGTGAAGTGTCCATAAACAACCTCAAGATAAACATATTGGCCATTTCTGCCATAATCCTATCTCGTAGCATCTGGCTTCCATTCCAGGGGAAAAACAGTGGTCACTTCCTACAAATCATCCCAGTATTTGATCTAGGTGGGATAATCAACAACTGAATAGCTCAAGCATGGAAAGCAAAAAATGATTATTCTGTTGCAAATAGTTAATACAGTGGGGCAAGTTATTTTGATTTTTCTCTCTTTCTTCTGGCCAGGGGCTATTGACCTATAATGCTACCACTTCTGCTTCGGTACACCCCCCCTAAACACAAGGACGGCTCAGATTAACCGATACCTCTTCATAAGTAAGGGCATGATAGTCATAATTTATAAACTCTTCATGTATATGTTGTATTTTTTTTTGACAAACACGATATTATTACCGCCGCTGGCTGGCCCATTCAGCCTTCTTTTTTATGAAACCAAGAAAATCATGCATCCTCGCAGGATTCGAACCTAGGTTCTCCAGAATTAGCGTAACCGCACTAACCAACTCAGCAACGGGAGGTCACGTATTGTTTATATTTTCTAATACTTAAAATAGGACGCTGGAAAAGCGGAACATTTTCTGTTTGGTATTTTCTTTTTGTTTTTTGTTTCTTAAATGCGTGAAGTTTTTATAATTAGTGATTTCTTTTTTCGAAAATGACGGCAAAATTTCAAATTCTTGAATTTTTTCTTCCAAATCAGTGAATTTTTTTCCCTAAAATTGATCAGTTCTCTTCTCAAATTCATGAACTATTTCGCAAATTGGCAATTTGTTTTTGAAAATTGTTGAACTTTTTTATAAAATTGAAGTAATTTGTTTCTAAATATATTTTTTTTTTTCAAATTTTTGATTTTTTTCCCAAATCAATGAAATTTCCTTCAAAATCGATAAACTTATTTTGATTTTTTGATGAACTTTTTTCAAAATCAATAAAAGAAAAGAAAAACAAAATAATATAAAACCCATGTAAAAACCAAGAAAAACCAGCCCTAAGGTTTTCTCGGATTTGAAAAACTTCATCAATTTTTTACAAAATATTCATGGATCTGAAAATTTTCAAAAAAGTTCACTAAGGAAATTTGCCAAAATGTTTTCTCGGTTTTGGGAACCTTGGCTTCCCAGCAATTTTTCCGCTTTGGGACATTCTCAAGGTCATGAACCGTGTTTTTTCTTTTTTTCTCTTTTTATATTCTCTCTTGTTCATTTTTTGTCTTCTTTGACTTTTCGCTTATTCTGTTTATTGTTTCTATTTCATAAATTAAAAATTTTCGGAATTCAATTTGTTTTCATATTCTTCTGGAATTCCAAATTTGTTACTGTTTTTTTTTAAAATGTACATGTTTAAAATTTTGTTATTTTATAAAAAAACTGTTTGTGTTTTGACATTCTGAGCAAGTTTGAAAGGCATGAACATTTTTTTGAAATTTATGCATAATTTTAAAAAACAAATATTAGTCTTTTATGAACAAAACAGGAAAACTAGAAACCGTGAATAAAAACCGCAAAATAACATAAACCAAAGAGTGAAGGTGTTGTGTTTTTTTTCTTGCTTGTGTCTCTCTAACAAGAAGAAGAAAACAAGGTTAGCAAGCATATCAGATGTGCTAGCCCAGATGGTTTGTGCGGTTACATGTAGTGCGTGAGTGCTGTAGTTCGACTCCAGCCGACGACATCCATTTTTTGATGATTAAAACTAAAAAAGCTAAATGGGCTGAGCCCATGTGGGAGACGACATCCATTTTTTGATGATTAAAACTAAAAAAGCTAAATGGGCTGAGCCCATGTGGGAGGGCTGTTCGTCGGGTATTATACTTTAACCTACAACGATAATGCGAGAAAAGTGAGTACAATTTGTGAAAAGTCTATACTACCCTTTATACGTTTTGTGAGGGGGGGTGTACCGAAGCATTGCTCATCCTACCACTTTGTACACGCAAGGTCCCGTAATGGTTATGATATGCTAGGCCATTAGATGAAAAGTGGTTAGAACTTGCAGCAAGCTTACCACTGAGTATTCCTCCGCTCCCAAATAATTGTCTTTCTGTAGATTTCAATAAACGACTACATAATGAGCAAAATGAGTGAATCTACACTCTAAAATATGTCTACATACATCCGTATGTTGTAGTCCATTCATTTGAGATATTAGAAAGACAAATATTTGGGTACGGAGGGAGTAGTAGGCCTTGCATGCTTTTCTGCCCTTTTCCCTTCCTCATACACGAATATCTTGAAGAGCTGGGTGAGATGAGCCATCACATATATCATTTCAGTAGCAGCCAGGGACCGGATTGTCTCAATTGAAGCGATGAATTCTTGACTTATCTAAAATTCGGAATAAAATAAGTGAATCCACAGTTGAGTATGACATGGCAGAAGCAGTATAAGAAATTAAATTAACCAAGGGAGGACGCTCAAATCAAACTGCAAATCTAACTTGATAACAGATAAACAACTTGTGGAATTAACCCACAACTACAAGGTTCGCTCTTGTCCGACTGCACAAGTAATCATAAGACCCAACAGAAAGTAGCTCATAGATACCTTCATTTTTTTTATTGATGAAGTTAATCAACAATCTTACCAAGGTAGGTAGCCGGATGTGTGGCTCAACGAGTGACAACTGTCTGACTGTATAATCTCTGATATGTAGAGAGCTGTGTGTGCATGGCCAGTTCTTTCAGAGAAGGCACATGAAGTTACGTAGATATTACAGGTTTTTCCATTGACTGGTTAACGCGACTAGCTAGACTAATTGATGCCTTCAAACACATACAGCTAGCTAATTAACAAAAACACATTATCTACAGTACAGCCCCAGCAAGTACTACACTTTTGTTTTGCAGGACGGCACATACTACATTGAAGTCTGCTCTCACAAACATACCCTAGACACATTTCTAGGAAACAAGAGGAAAATCATAATTTTCACTGCTTGTGACAGCCGAACTAATGCAAACGCGAGCAAGTACGTGCTCTGAAAGAAATGGATCAATGCATAGAGTGCAAAGTATTTTATTTTCCTGGCGATTTTTTTCTAAGTATAGTATTTCTTTATGCACACGTTCCGATTACCAGCAAACTTCGCGCAAGAAGATGAGCAAAATTAATCCATCAGTTTACTATTTGGGCAGAACATGATAAAACTGGAAAGAAATTATGCAGTATGAATTGCAGAGGATGCAAGCACTTCATGAGTTTATTGTTCGTCTTCAAAATGTGTCGCTGACTTAGTACAACTTTGCACTAAAGTTGTACGTAAATCAACGACACTTATTTTGGGACGGAGGAGGGAGTATATCCTAAGAGAATGTTGCTAAATGTGAAACAGTGGGATATACACATAACATTATGTTGTTGATGTCTCGTAAAGGAGGTGTTTGCAGGTAAGATAAAGATGCTACAACTGGGTGATCCAAGGACTGAAGCAATTTCAGCGATGGGTGGACTATTAGATTGCGAATCTTCAAAGAAGATTCTATCTATCTTTAAAGATAAATTAAATATGCACTAAGCAAGCCTGCAAGCGAGACATTACAGGGTAAGAGGAAGCCAGCAACGTTGGTCAGCAGGCTAGGCTGTTCATCTCTGGCCTCAATAGAACCACACACATCATGGAGGGAGGAGGCAGGTGAGACAGGACACTCACCATCACAGTTGAAGCAAGCTTAGGGGCACACACCATCCTAGGGAAACCACAGGGTCTCTTGTGCACCTGCATGAGAAAACCACATCAGGGAAGATCAAATCGAACCAAGGAGAGAACACGATAGAGCTAGAAAATATTCTGCAGTACTAATTGCAGAGGATGCGAGCGCTTCACAAGCTTTTATATATAAAGAGAGAGAATGCTGCTTACTTTGAAACAATGGGATATACACAGCTTTACGTTGTTGGTGTCTCATAAATGAGTTCCAGTTTTATTCTGAGAACAAAATATGTACTCAACTAAGAGAATGTTAGACAAATTTTTTTCAATTAGAACAGTGGGTGGATTTGGTAAAGACCACAAGCTCATTATTGATAATGCACCATCTAATTCTTCAGATATGACCACTAGCACATTCAATCCCTGAGGGAGCACCTTCTTTCACTCTCTGTCGCCTTCTTCTTCAGTCAGCACAACAAAGGGCACATATTTTTGTGCCCCTCGCCACGCCATGGCGGATCTTCAGAAATTCTTATAAATTCCAAAAGTTGTTTCGTGGAGTTTCAGGACTATTGGAGTTGTGCAGAATAGGTTTCCGACGCTTGCTCCTTTTCCAGCCAGAATTCCAGCTGCCAAAGATTCCCCTCTTCATGGTAAACCTTGTAAAATAAGAGAGAATAGCCATAAGTATTCATATATAATGTGTAATAATAGCCCATAATGCAATAAATATTGATATAAAAGCATGATGCAAATGGACGATCAACTCCCCTACATAGACCTCGCTTTGTCCTCAAGCTTAAAGTCAAATCGAAAAATATGTCCACATGTTTAGAGATAGAGGTGTCGATAAAATAAAATACGGACATGAGGGCATCATGATCATTCTAATAACAGCAACATATATGGATTTTTTCATATGATTTCCTATGCTCAAGTAATAAGCAATTCACAATGTCAAGTATGGTTCAAAAACTTCATTGGGAACTAACAAACTATAATCTCAGTCATTGAAGCAATTGCAATTTATCATAACATCGGAAAGAGTCAATAATAGAGCCTTTCAGCAAGCTCACATACTCAACTATCTCGTAGTCCCCTATAATTATTAACACTCACGCAATACTTGTGGTTATAGAGTTTCAGCCGGACACTGAGAAAGATAGGGGCTTATTGTGTTGCCTCCCAACGTATTCACCTTTAGGTGATGTCAACAATAATAGCCTATGCCAACTTACATCCAACTGGATATATGTATCATGATCTTTCAAACACGAGGAGCTTGCCAAAGGATAAAAATAAAAGGGAAAGGTGAGCATCACCTTGACTCAAGCATAAAGTAAAACATAAAGTAAAAGATAGGCCCTTCGCAGAGGGAAGCAGAGGTTGTCATGCTGCTTTAGGGTTGATGCATAAAGTCTTAGTGCAAAAGAACGCCACTTTATATTGCCCCTTGTATGTGGGACCTTTATTATGCAGTCCGTCACTTTTATTACTTCCACAACAAGTTCGCATAAAGTTTATTTTCTCTGCACTAATAAGTCATACATATTTAGAGAGCAATTTTTATTGCTTGCACCGATGACAACTTACTTGAAGGATCTTATTCAATCCATAGGTAGGTATGGTGGACTCTCATGGCAAAACTGGGTTTAATGAGATATTGAAGCACAAGTAGCATCTCTACATGGTGCAAGGAATTTGGCTAGCATGAGGGGGAAAGGCAAGCTCAACATGTTTGGAAGGTCAATGACAATATACTTTAACCAAGATGTCGAAAAACATAAACCATTACGTTGTCTTCCTTGTCCAACATCAACTCTTTTTAGCATGTCATACTTAATGAGTGCTTCACAATCATAAAGATGTCCAAGATAATATATTTATATGTGAAACCCTGTTTCCTTATCACTTCCTATTAATTGCAATGATGACCAAGGCTACGTTCATCAACTCTCAACAATTTTTATGCCTCATACTTTCTATATGTGAAGTTATCACTATCCATAAGATCAAAAAGAACTATTTTGTACTTTCTACTATCTCAAGATCATAGCAACATAGCAAAGCCCTTTGACTCAACACTAATCTTTTATTATAGATAGCACACGGCTCGCTTACATAAAGAGATCACAATGCAAAACTCAAAACTACTTGATATCAAAACTTCAATCTACTAGATCAAGATATTACTAGAAGGATCGAACTAAATAAAGCGGTAAAGATAAGAGTGTGATGGTGATACGATACCGGGGCACCTCCCCCAAGCTTGGCAGTTGCCAAGGGGAGTGCCCATACCCATGTGATTATTTCTTCGGAGGTGGTGAAGTAAGAGTTGTTGATGATGTAGGCATGTCGTCTGGCCTTCCGTGGCATCGGTTCTCCATCATAAAAGGATGATCGAGTCTCTAGGATCCTTAAATCTGCAGCCAAACTCATTCACTTGAATCTATATTCATACTCACAGCCTGGTTTTGCATGTCATAGATCCGGGCTTGGAGGTGCTCGATTTTCTTGAAGTTTGAAGATGGTTTCCCAATGACTTTGGCATCCATCTTGTGGTTGTTGGTGAACTCCGTGATCATCATCCTGCTGGCGCTGAGTCCACGCCTCCACCATCCCTTGACACTTGAAAACTTCTTGCTCTACGGCCAGCTTTGACTCCACGCCCCAAAGATGCTCTTGGTCCCTCCACATCATGGATGTGCAGCACCCCTCACGCACCTCAATAGTTTGAGGATGATGCAGCACCTCCGCGATGTAGGGGTTGATAACTCTCTCAAAAACTTGTCCTTGGGAGCGCTTGGAGACGACATGATGCTCTAGATCTGAAACAGAAACAGCTCGAAACGAAAACAGAGGATATTTGCGTGATACAGTGGTCAAAACCTTCGAGAGTATTTATAATAATTTTTTACCGACCAAAATACGTAACATACAAGAAAACGGAGTCCGGGAGGCACACGAGGTGCCCACGAGACAGGGGGCGTGTCTGCTGTGGGGGCGCCCTCCTCTCTCAGAGGAGCCTCGTGGTCCCTTTCGGACTACTTCTTTTCTTCCTAAAATTCTTAAATAATCCAAAACTGATAAAATTGCCATTAGAGTTGTTTTGGAGTCGGTTTATTTACCGCATTAATGCACTCCATACCTTTTCGGAGTCCGGAACGCTCTAGAAAGTGTCTCTTATGTATTCCTTAGGGGTTATGGTTTCAATAATATTAGTTTCAACATTGATAGGATTACCTGAAATATAATGTTTAATTCTTCAATTGCTTACCACCCTCGGATTTGTGCCTTCGGGTTGTTGATTTTTATAGCACCGTAAACGATAGACCTCCTCGATAACGTAGGGACCTTCCTATTTTGAGAGAAGTTTTCCGCAAAAAAATCTTAAACGAGAGTTGAACAATAACACATAATCTCCCACGTTAAACTCATGCTTTTGTATCTTCTTATCATGCCAGCGCTTGACTTTTTCTTTGAAAAGCTTGGCATTCTCATATGCATGGGTTCTCCATTCATCAAGTGAGCTAATATCAAACAACCTCTTCTCACCGGCAAGTTTGAAGTCATAGTTGAGCTCTTTAATAGCCCAATATGCTTTGGGATGCAATTCTATGATTGACATCATACTTAGCAAGCATCTTACGGAAAGCACCATGAATAAAGTGTGAACCACTATCACCACAAGATATCTAGGGACTCCAAACCTCGAAAAATAACTTCTTTAAGCATTTTAATAGAAGTGTTATGATCAGCACTACTAGTTGGAATAGCTTCTACCCACTTAGTAACGTGAATCAACAACAACTAAAATATGTGTATAGCCATTGGAGGCGTGAAAAGGTCCCATATAATCAAAGCCCCAAACATCAAACGATTAAATAACAAGAGAATAATTCATAGGCATTTCTTGACGCCTACTAATGTTACCTATTCTTTGACATTCATCACAAGATAAGACAAACTTATTTAGCATCTTTGAAAAGAGTAGGCCAATAAAAACCAGATTCAAGACTCTTGTGTGCGCTCTATCTCCAAAGTGGTGTCCTCCATAGGATTCAGAGTGACACTTATGTAGGATTTGTTCCTCGCTCATGCTCGTGCACACAACGCCTAATAATACCATCTACTCCTTCTTTATAAAGGTGTGGATCATCCCGTAAGTAATGTCTTAAATCATAAAAGAATTTTTTCTTTGGTCGGTATGTGAAACTAGGCGGTATATATTTAGCAACAATGTAATTAGCATAATCAAAGATACCAAGGAGCAAAGACGAGAAGCATTGACAATCGCTAATTGTTCATCGTGAAAACTATCATTAATAGGCAGGGTCATCAAGAACATTCTCTAACCTAGACAAGTTGTTCCAGAACGGGTTCTCACCTCCCTTTCTATCAATAATATGCAAGTCAAATTCTTGGAGCAAGAGAACCCATCTAATGAGTCTAGGCTTAGCATCTTTCTTTTCCATAAGATATTTAATAGCAGCATGATCAGTGTGAATAGTAACTTTGGAATCAACAATATAAGGTCTAAACTTGTCACATGCAAACACAACTGCTAAGAACTCTTTTTCAAGAGTAGCATAATTTCTTCCGGCAAGATCAAGAGTCTTACTAGCATACCGGATAACATTCAATTTCTTATCGACTCTTTGCCCTAAAACAGTACCTCACAAAAGATAATCACTAGCATCATATATAATTTCAAAAGGTAAATTCCAATCAGGTGGCTAAACAATAGGTGCAAAGGATCAAAGCTTTCTTAAGTGTTTCAAATGCTTCTACACAATCATCATCAAAGACAAAAGGAATATCTTTGCAATAAATTAGTCAGAGGCCTAGAGATTTTAGAAAAGTCCTTAATGAACCTCCTATAAAAGCCGGCATGACCAAGGAAACTTCTTATACCTTTTATGTCCTTGGGACATGGCATCTTTTCAATAGCATCAACTTTGGCTTTATCAACTTCAATACCTCTCTCTGAGATCTTGTGCCCCAAGACAATGCCTTCATTAACCATAAAGTGACACTTTTCCCAATTCAGATTTAGACTAGTGTCTTCGTGATCTCCGCAAAAACTCGATCAAGGTTGCTCAAACAATCATCAAAAGAGGATCCATAGACGGAGAAGTCATCCATGAATACCTCACAAATCTTTTCACAAAAACCAGAGAATATAGCCATCATGCATCTTTGAAAGGTAATAGCTGCATTACATAAACCAAAAGGCATACGCCTATAAGCAAAAGTACCAAAAGGGCAAGTAAAAGTAGTTTTAGATTGATCCTTTGTCGATACGGTGTATTTGAGAGAAGCTTTAATAACCATCTAGAAAGCAAAATGTGTGTGTTTGGATAGCCTTTCTAGCATTTGATCAATAAAGGTAAATGGTAATGATATTTCTTAGTAGCTTTATCTAACTTACGAAAATCAATTACCATCCTATAACCTCGTAATAATTCTTTATGGGATCAATTCATCTTTATCATTAGGAACAACGGTAATACCTCCCTTTTTAGGGACACAATGGATGTGGCTTACCCATTCACTATCAAAGAACGGGATAAATAATACCGCCTCAAGGAGTTTTAGTATCTCCTTTCTTACCACTTCCTTCATTTTGGGATTTAATCGCCTTTGAGGGTCTCTAACTGGTTTGGCATCTTTCTCCACCGAAATTTTGTGTTGACATAATGTGGGACTAATGCCCTTAAGATCGCCCAGATTATATCCAATAGTAGCTCGGTGCTTCTTCGTAGTTTTCAATAATCTTTCTTCTTATTTCTCTGAAAGGTTAGCACTAATAATAACAGGATATATTTCTTTTTCATCAAGATAAGCATACTTAAGATTATCAGGTAAAGGTTTGAGTTCAAACACGGGATCACCCTTGGGTGGAGGGGGATCCCCAAGAATTTCCACCGTTGACTGCTGACATCACCCTGATGTCATGCTGACGTCAGCTTTTACTATTCTGGATAATGTTGGATTAAATAATTAATTAAATTCCAGAAATTAATAAAATCTTTAGAAAATCATATCTTTTAATCCGTAACTCGATTAAAATATTTTCAACATGAAAGTTGCTCGTAACGACAGAGACGAATCCGAAACGCAGTCCGCTCGTCCGCCACACACCCCCTAACCTATCGAACTCGCAACTTTCCCTCCGCCTCCTCGTCTGAAACACGAAACACCGGGATATTTTCCCGGATGTTTTCCTTAACCGTACCACCTCATACCACGTTAGGGCACGCCTAGCATCGCATTTGTCTTGTCATGCATCGATATGCATCTATTTACATGGTATTCATTGTTTCTTCCCTCTTCTCTCCGGTAGACTACTTAAACCGACAACATCACGCCTGCTCGACCACGGAGTTGACGACCTCTCTCTTGCCAGAGCAACCAGTGCAAGCCTCGATCACCAATATCGCTTATTCTACTCTATACCGCTTTGCATTAGAGTAGTGTAGCATGTTATCGCTTTCTCGTTATACCTATCCCGATGCATAGCCCGTCTTGCTACTATCACAGTTGTTACTTTTACCGCAATCCTACATGCTTAGTATAGGATGCTAGTATTTTCATCCTGTGGCCCTACATTCTGTCCGTCTGCTGTACATATTATCGGGCCGTGATCACTCTGGAGGTGATCACGTGTATACTATATACTTTATACATGATACATGTGGAGACTAAAGTCGGGTCGGCCGTGGAGCACCATGAGTGGATCTTTGTGGCGGTTTACACGGGCAGGTTGAGACCGCCTAGAGAGAGGTGGCTCGGCCTGCTCTCGCATGCTCATGGATACTTTCTAACACGCTTAACGAGATCTTGGTATTTGATCTGAGTTGGCTATGAGCCTATACGCACTAACCATCTACATGGGAGAAGCAGGGTATCCTGCTGGCCGTGGTATCACTGGCACTTCGTGGGCCACGATCGAACGGGCGCTACCGAATTGGATCGAATGCCACTAGGCTAGGGTCTGCTGGCCGCCGAACGCAAGTGTGTGTGTTCAGGTGATGGGCCCAGACTGGGCGCCTAGGTTTAGACCGGGCGTACGACCTCTCCGCTGAGCCTAGGTGGGCTGCGACGTGTTGATCTTCTCCCACGGCATGACCCAGTGAAAGTGTGTCCGCCAAATGGGACTCATGTTGGGTAAGTTGGTGCACCCCTGCAGGGAAGTTAATCTATTCGAATAGCCGTGATCTTCGGTAACAGATTTACTTGGAGTTGTACCTTGACCTTATGACAACTAGAACCGATACTTAATAAAACACACCCTTCCAAGTGCTGATACAACCTATGGTCGCCTCTCTCGTGGATATGAGGAGGGGATCACGGTAGGATTATTGCTATGTGATGTTACTTGGAGGACTTCAACCTACCTCTTCTACCTGCTGTAAGGCTGAGGTGACCGTGGTTTAGTCTTCGATTAGACTAGCTATCCCCTCTTATCCCGGCATTCTCAAGTTCACCATCGATATGGCCCTTTACACATATATCCATGCATATGTAGTGTAGTTTCCTTGCTTAAGTAGTACTTTGGATGAGTACTCACGGTTGCCTTTGTTCCCCCTTTTCCCCTATCTCTACTCGATTGTCGCAATAAGATGATGGAGCCTGTGGAGCTGACGCCACTGGCCGATGATTTCCACTACTACACCGGAGGTGCCACTATTACTACGGTAGCCTCCGGGCCGACGACATTTGCAGGAGTAGTTAGGAGGATCCTGTGTGTGAGGCTCCGCGCCTTTCTTTCGATCTCAGATCCCTTTGTGCTAGCCTTCTTAAGGCAAACTTGTTTAACTTATGTCTCAGACTAGATATTGTTGCTTCCGCTGACTCGCTCATGATCGAAAGCACTTGTATTCGAGCCCTCGAGGCCCTCGGGCTTGTATTATGATGCTTGTATGACTTATTTATGTTTTAGAGTTGTGTTGTGATATCTTCTCGTGAGTCTCGATCTTGATCGCATACAATTGCGCGTATGATTAGTGTACGATTGAATCGGGGCGCCACAAGTTGGTATCGTGAGCCGACCGCCTGTAGGGAATCCCCTTCCACACTCCTTGGTCAAGTTGAGTCTAGTCAATTGCAAAACTTTTACTAACATGGCTGTGTGGCTTACGGCCCACGCCGCCATTGGGTGGTACTAGGATCTTTTACTCCTCGATCTTTACTCCGGACTCCGAACTCTCTTCTATTCGGGTTAAACGATTTTTACTAAAATCTAACTTTAGGATCTCAAGACATTACTTCCTCCCGGAGAACCCCTCACTATGTGTGATTGCTCCGTGAACCGTAAGAATTTGAAGATACTTCTCGATATTCTCTCGAGACCTTGTGCCTCGCCGCTTTGTAATTCCCTACCACCGATACATCCCTATGGATAAATACTTACGCCTGCCGGTCTTACTTTTATTCCCGCTAATCTTGTTATTACAAGATACCTCAAGTTTTCCTATTGTTCCGAGAATACTTTCGCGCTTACCGCCTAGCGCTTCTTGCCACGTGAATACCTCTTCAAATAAATCCTCGACTTGTCGAGGATCCGCCATCCCCAGCTTGTTCATGTGTTTCACAAAAGTCTTCAAAATAATATTCGATCTTCCGAAAATCCTTTTGGGGCCTTTCGCTCTTGAAATTTTTGCTTGCTTGCATTATGGTTAATCCCATAAGTCCCGTGAATCATATTGACATTCCTTGTCATTATCATTTTGAGTCTGTTGACTCAATATGTTTCATGAATACACGCAATCATCATCAATTCTTTATAAATTACTTCTTCCGGCTGAAGCTGCTATTCTTTTAATCGGAATTGGTTCTCACCAATCCCATTGTCTTTGATTGTACCCTAAGTCTATTCAACTTATCCACCCCTAATCGTAGCATTGCTTCGATCCCTTGATTTGGAAATCATAATTCCTTTGCATTTGACAATTGAGTTAGTCGCTTGTTTCTATAATCTGCTTCCTCTAGTTGAGTACCGATGCTCACGCTGCATCCCTTGTGGACCACCAGATCCTGTGTTGGATTTTATCTGACAACGCCTTCATATTCAATAACCTTGTGAGCCTTTTCTCGGATACATAATGCCTTTGGTAAATTGTATCGTCTGCTTTCTCAACCATGCTCTGCCTTCGAGCTTGAGTTAATTACTTCTAAAAGATTCTCGTATATGATTCTAAGATGCCCCGGCGGGTTGAACCTATGCCTTCCTTTAATATGTGTGAACTCGAAAGTTTTCACGTAGTCGCATTTCCGGTATTTTGCCGATGAAATTTCAACGTTATAACTTCATCAAGGCTACAGAAGTGAATGAAAGGGTATGCATTGGAGAAGTGGAGTCGACCTTGAACTTTGTGTTCATGCCCATGGACGTATGTATATCCTATCATGGAAGCTTCTTGTAACAATAACTATTTCCTTGATAACTAACATATGGTATCCGTGAATTGATCCCTTGCAACCGTGGTTCCACCATGATTGTTCTTCTTTGATCTCATTTCTGACAAGTTAAAACAATTGTCTCCTATGGATCAATACACCAAATTAACCTTTACTTTGATCTTGTGTCGGTATTACCCCCGGTATCTCGAGATTGTCATGGAACTGCATAACTTCTTATGAGTTCTTCATCAAGTGCAACCTTCCCAATCGATTCCAATTTTTCACGGCTCGAAGTTAACAAACACTCAAAGACACCGATAACGGAACCGAGTCCGCATCACGGTTCAACAACTCTTCAAGAAGCTTCTATAAGTACGAAGTTTAGGATTCGATCACGACATTCCTAGCCTGTTTGGCTATATCATTGTCGTGGATGATTTTAACTGTATACCCGGTCCTTCTTCTCGAGCACAATTTTCGACGATGAACTAACCTTACGCCGATCCTCATCGCCATATCATTTCGCCTTTGAACAACAAGATTGGTTTCGAGTTTGTGTCGCACCTTTGGTTCCAATAACCTTTCACTTCATCATTACTTTGACTTGATGTCGCCGCCGATCGATTACATCTTCATGAACTCTCGTGACAAAGGTGTCGGATCATCAATATTCTCGAGCTCATCCAGGATATCAACCGAATCCATGATGAGAAATACCATCCTTGCCCCTCGAAGGAATTGTATTATCACCCACCACTTTATCGCCTTCCCACCAACATAAGCTTGTTCATGTTTGGTGTTATACTCTGAGTTCCTTGCTATCCAAAGCAATTGTTCTTCTTTACCTTGGAGTATTACTGATCCTTTATGTCAAGAATGTTCTGAGATTTGTTCCACCTCTTGAGAATTCTTGACATAGAAATACTTCTCACCATCACCATTCTTTCTTGGTCCCGTGTTAATTCCAACAAGTGAACGGGTGTTGTTTGGATTCTTTCCTTCTAGCAACCCTATTCTTTGACGTTAATGGTCGAAAGTTCATTCTTAGGCTATTGATTATTGAATCACTATTCTCGACATTGGTCGTGCAACCCAACCTATAATTCGGGCGCATCTTTCAAATCCAATGTTTAATTGTGTATGTTTTCCTATATACTTCCTTATATCATTTGATCCGACAGATGTTATCTCCTTGTTCACTTAATTGTGGAAATCCATCTTTTGGGAATCTCTTGAATTGTCGTTGAGTTCACCAGACACCTCCTTGTCCTCTCCTTGCTAATGATGGACTCCATGTTAACGGAAATCACTTCATAGTTCATTTCCCGAGAATCTTACAATGTCATCTTGTCAATTTGCGCTTGCACCTTTTCTTCTCGTGTATCCTAAGTCCGAGGGTATCTCGACACCAATCAGATCTCGAATCTCGGTACGATATGATGGTTGGGACAACTTTCCAAGAGTTATGATGTTGATCCTTTGATGACCCGTAGCATGATGTCATGCCTAGCACCCCCTACCGGCCGGAGGACCTATCATTATAGATTCCTTTTCAACAAGGTTATCCGCTCATCCATGAGGTGAAATTGTAAGACTTATTCTACAAGTTATTCCCGATGGATCCTTTGTGTTTCCAAAGTCCGATCTTCACCTAAAGACCATGTCAATGCTATCTCAAGCATGTCAATGGTACTCCGATTTTCAACAGAACATTTGAAGCACGATGCTAAATTTTATTTATCATTTATCCTAACACCGCTAGTATGGGTAATATCATGAGATTCCTCCCCTTACCTAAAGAGTTTTCTACATTATATCCTGCCACTTGGACATCATGCTCGCTTGTCCTTGGAAGGAGATATCCTCAAATATGTGTTTAAACACATTTTCCTTTCCATTGTTCTCGCTTAATATGATAATCATATTTTACTTTCCATTGGTTGTTTGAACCTTTCTTGTGATCTATATGATCTAAGCAGCAATATTCTACCGCTTATGTAAACTCCTCGATGTGCAATTCTCGCCAAGAAGACCTGTTATTATTGTTGATGACATTCCGTAGCCACCGATGGACGCAGAACCTTGCTTATTGGTCCGCCTCGCTCAACGAAAGGTGAAAGTGGTTCTCTTCGTCTCGCCCTTGGTACCAACGTTGATGCCGACATAACCCATATGGTACTCTCTCGACATGCCTTGCTATCATGACCGCGGAAAGATGTCATCGCTTCCAATTAAAAAACCACATGGTGGGCCCATAACCCATGGCCCACAGATCTAAACTCGACTGTCCCTGTACACCCCTATTCCCAAAGTTATTCCTCACAGGACTCAGATGTAATCCACGGGCCATCATTCTAGTGGTCTATTCTCGGTATCGTGACGCAATACTTACTCTCGCCACTCGAACCCATTTCCCACTGGTTCGTGCTTGGAGCAACTATCTATCCGCTTGAGCCTATTATGGTACTTTAGATTTTACTCTCGAGGTATTTCATATGTTCAACTCGAGAGATAGTCTTATACTAATTCATGGGTTAACCCTCGCATTGTTTCCTCAAAAGCATTATGTCGAGTGAGCTGCCCCTTTATCTTTTCGTAAGTACGATGGAGTTCCCAAGAAATGATGACAAGTTTATCATGATGCATCGGAATAAAGGATTGAAGACATCAACGAACGGGATTAACTTCTTCGAGAAGATCCGTTAGAATATCGTGAACCGTAACTTTCTCTTACTTCCCTCTTAAATCTCGACGAGATTTCTTGTAGTGGAGGAGATTTGTAACGCCTGGATAATCATGCTACAGTAATTCACACGCTGATGGTGCCACGCCACCGGCTACTAAGTTAATCACGGGTTAATTCAAAACTATTTCAAATTCAAATTCAAATTTATGATGACAATAAAAGTTCTCAAAAATTAAAACTAAAAAGTTCGGTGGTTGTCAAATATTGCATCGATAATTATGGTGGAGTAAACACATTTTTATAAAATGTCTAAGAAATTTAAAATGAGTTAAAACAGAAAACAAAATAAATAAAATAAAATAAAATACAAAAGAGAAAAACTAAACTAAAAAAAAGAAAGAG